>OU026147.1:49272767-50472767 GCA_907269125.1 Eristalis pertinax
GAAAAACCAATGGACCCACAAAGAGTGACTGTTTGGTGCGGTTTATGGTTTATGGGCTGGCGGCATCATCGGGCCGTATTTTTTCTAAAATGAGGCCGGTCAGGCAGTTACTGTGAATGGTGTTCGCTATCGTGAAATGATAACGAACTTTTTATGGCCCGAATTGGAAGATATGAATGTGGACGATATGTGGTTTCAACAGGACGGTGCCACTAACGAAACAATGGCACTTTTGCGCGACAAATTCAATGGCCGTGTTATCTCACGTGGTGGCGATGTCAATTGGCCGCCAAGATCATGTGATTTGACACCGTTGGATTTTTTTCTTTGGGGTTATTTGAAAGAAAAGGTGTCCGTCGATAAGCCAGCAACAATTCAAGAGCTAAAGGATGAGATAATTCGGCACATTAACGGCATAGAACCTCAATTATGCTTCAGCGCCATCGAAAATTTGGACCATCGGATGGAGGTGTGCCGACGAGGTCGTGGCGGCCATTTGGCCGATATTTTGTTCCATGCATAATTGAACCATACCAATATTATCATAATAAAAAGAAATGACAATAATTTCCTAAATAATTTGTGTTTTATTCAAAATCAACATCGGTCCTTAAAATTTAACCACCCTTTACATTTTCACTCTTTGTTTTGGAAAATTGATCAAGTGCAAAACGCAGCCCCTAGACTTCTGGTTCAAGGGTCTACTCGTATATGTATGGCTCCAAGACAAATGCCGCGGTGTCTACTCCAAGCAACTAAAGCTACGTTTAATGCAGAGGTTGAAGTGTTGTTCGGGTGGAGATTCTGGGAGTTCGGCAGTCTTCATGAATAAAATTAACTTTTGCCTCAGCACGCCATAAAAGCTCTGGATATGACGTGTCTAAACTTTGGTTGATAATTAGCTGTTTGCACAGCTCTTAACGTGGGATAGCAAGCTACTAAGTCATCCTCTCACCTCTTCACTGAAAAGTGCTTAGATCCCTTCTACATGAAGCTGCGTCACTTATGACCAGCACAAGATGGGAGGCATCGACTGTAAAACAACCAGAATAATTTTGACAGAGTTCTGCTTCAAATAGCTACTCTGTGTCCTTACTGGTCACTGTTTACTGGGATAACCTGATAGAAGACTATAAGCTCTTATTCTTGACTTCTGCAGAAGCTGCATAGATAAAGAGGTTTATTACATGTTCAGTGCCACTATCCGCACTTGGATAAAGAACGCTAGGAGTTCACTTCTTCAGCGTTTTGCGCCACATCCCAGTGGAAAGATTATATCGATACATCAAATAGACGGTGTTGTTGACCATCAGTACCATTATGGGAGAAGGGATTGATTCTGCGTAAAAGCAGAATGGGTCGTTAGGTGTAAGTGCATTGTTAAGCCACCACTGGCAAACCTATCATTGACACACTGGCTTTCCATAGCGAGCGACATGAAACAGCAACGTGCTGCAATACAACATTATTCAACTGGACACCGCCAAATCACCGATTTTCAACTCAAGTCAAGGTTGATCGGGAGAACAACGTTACAGTCAATGACTGTCGCTACCTTTCAATGATTTCAGAGGTTGTTCGTCTGACCAAAATAAATGAGCTGGTCGACATGTGTTTCCAACAAGACGGGGCTACATGCCAAACATCACGGGCATCGATGGACCAATTGAGAAATGAATTCGGTGAGCAGCTTATGTCTCGGTGCTCCTGATCTGAAGCCTTTGGAATATTCATGCTGTAAGACTGGCGGCAATTGCAGCCTCGGAGGACAATATTGCCCGCGTTATTAGCGAGATTCCAGCTGAAATGTTCGAAAAAGCGACTCCAAATTGGACACTCCAAATCGACCACTTAAAACGAAATAGAAGTCGATATTGACAAGAAGTAGATAACCCTTAAAAGTAAATGGCAACCATTGATTCATCAACTGATATAATAATTGTACACACTTTTCCAAGTTTTCTGTATTTTTGTTGTCAATTGAAAAACCAAACGTTTACGAAATCACTTGCCTTGATCGTTTTAATAGTTCTCCCAACATCTTCTTGATTGAATCGGGGGACGGTTTTGACGACGGGAGTTGGACTGTTCAAGTGCGTCGCATACTTTCTGAGGAACAGTGAAGAAATCATTCTCGGAATTCAGACGTTCATGGGAGCATTTCTCGAAGACTGCTACCAGGTTGTTGCCATTTGTGAGTGAGTGTTGTGCCACCCTGTCTCTTCCGGGGAGTCTTTAGTCCAAGTTCTTAGGACGATGCTTCATGTCTACAGTGCTGAGACTGTGCCCCAAAGGAACTACAGGCAGTCTATTTCCAAATGAGTACACGACTGCCACATGGACGAAAAGAATGGATCGACAGCAGTCGGTCACAAGTGAGAAGGAGTAACAACGACGAGTCCGTCAAAAATGTAATAATGCCAGCGAATAAAAATTCATCCACAGTCCTAAGTTTTCCGAATCCTAAGTCTAAAGCACCACAAATTTCCATTCAAGATTCAATGCATCTTCGCAACCAGTCTCATCACGCAAACATGACACACTGTTGCCGGTAGCCGGTGTCCCTCCCCACCCACCGACGGGTATCCGCACTCGTCCGCTACGACACAGCAGATGACATCGGCATGTGCGACCATTCGCAAGCAACTTTGTGTACGATTTTTTGTGTCATCGTCAGGTAATTAATTTACAGCGTCTCCTTGACGTACAGGTTGTACATCATCCCACTTCCTTAATCCATTAAGCGAAACATGCGGCGCACCGCATTCACGTCACGCCAGAGCAGCGGCCGTCGAGTTCACATGTTCCGCGGGGACATGTCGATAGCTGAATTAAAAAACATCACACTCACCCGGAGAAGGTGTCCCATCCCTCCTCCCACCCCCTCAACGCCTTTCACATGGACACCGTTAATTAATTCCCACTGGCCATGCAACAATGTTGATGGTTTAATTAATTTTATTACGAGCCGCATCTTCTTCGGCGGATGCAGGCATGCTGATGATGGCATCAGCGTCGTCTCTAGAACGGTGCCCCACAGTCGAATGCAACGATAGATTTCCATTTCAGTTGGAGGGAAATCACCCGGGGCCCAGGTCGGAGGCGTCTGGTTGAGAGCCGCTGGCAGTTCCTTTGGCGATAAATAACCCCATCCCGGGGTGGTTCAGGCACAGCCATCAAATGGCGCACACGTACGCCTCTCCCGCCCCGGCAGATGTGTGCCGTTTCGCTGCTTAACGTCTTCATCAGAGAGTCCCATCTCCGGTCGGCCGCTTTGGCATTTCCCGATGGGTAGGGCTGGGGGAGCGGATTGAAGTCGCTAGTATCTCATCGCCTCACTGGGGATGATGTCGAATTACGTCGCTTTGACGGGAGCAGATATGCAAATTGGACGCATTTCCAGGTGGAGCGCGGGTGGTCAGAGAGCCGGAGTTCGTGCAATTTCAGTTCGAGGCAGTGCAATGGCAGCGCGCTCCATGGGAGCGTCTTATAATTGCGACAGGGAATTCGCCGAGGTTTATGGATCACGAGCGAGGGCACTGCAGACTGAGCACTTTGGACGGATGCCAAAGAGTTCAATTAGAACCACGCTTCCCGGCGTCGAGTTTATTATGCTGGATAACTGCAAATGGGATTCTATTTACGCCACGAATGAGGTGGTGCGAGACGCTTCTGTCTGGGAATCGCTTTACATTTGACGGGATCTCAAATTGAGTGCTAAATGGCGGGACGGGAATAGGATGGGAGCGCTCCACGTTGGGACCAGGGTCAGCCTTGACGGCAAAGTTCATCCTTCGAGGAATACTCCTGGAAACGAACCGATTCCGCCGCTCAAGCCAGATCCAACTCTCTTCCAAATCCGACCAGGATCCCGTCGACACCTTTCCATTTCCTGGCTTAGGACTCAATTATCGACTCTCGCATCAAGCAATCATCCCGCACCTCCTCTGCCACCGGTTGTTGGAACATCGAAGACCCACGCAATGAATCAACTTCGCACTCATCGCTATCAGGTCAAATAATGGACACCACAAATTGCACGTCGGCCGCGGCCACAAATCACATTGTGTGCCGAAAAGCATGGCACTCCACCTCGTCGGCCGGCCCAGAGGGAACAGAGATACAGAACAAAAAAGCATGCGTGTCCGAAGCGAATGCTCTTCGCCCGAAAAACGTTCCAATTTGTAACCAGTTTCGGGGAAGCAGCACAGAAACAAAAACCGTGCCGTGTTGTGACCCTTTCGGCGAGCGGATTACCAGTATGCCTGGTCATTCGGACGACGCACGGCTGCACAGTAGTTCTCGCGCATTCCCCGCATAGCGCAGACGATCGGCGAAAAGAGACGATCGCGGTATCTCAGGGATCATTGACCACGCATGCGTGGAATTCGCGGTGTGAATTCTTGTTGCTTTTTGTTTTGGTGGCTGCTTCCCATGGGATCGACGACGACGCGGAGCGAGAGATGCCGAACCGGCAGATGCGCGCAGAAGTTATGGTGATTGTCTGCCCGGGCCCGTAATGGATTCTTTGAGGCGGTCCTGAGTTATGAGTCGTTTCTAGGCGGGTATTTGTTTTCGACTGATTGCTGGTGGTGGCTTTAATTGGCGATGATTGATGGATGGCGTCATAGTCGCAGCCGGTAGAGGCCACGTTACCAGCATCCACTTACGGACGCCCCACAGCGATGGAGGGGTTTCGATACCCGCTGGGACGGTCAAGGTCTTTGTGGCAGATGCTCTAATGAGGAACTGATGGACTGATGGACTGATGGAATGATGGACTGATGGACTGATGGACTGATGGACTGATGGACTGATGGACTGATGGACTGATGGACTGATGGACTGATGGACTGATGGACTGATGGACTGATGGACTGATGGACTGATGGACTGATGGACTGATGGACTGATGGACTGATGGACTGATGGACTGATGGGCTAATGGACTGATGGACTGATGGACTGATGGACTGGTGGACTGATGGACTGATGGACTGATGGACTGATGGACTGATGGACTGATGGACTGATGGACTGATGGACTGATGGACTGATGGACTGATGGACTGATGGACTGATGGGCTAATGGAGTGATGGACTGGTGGACTGATGGACTGATGGACTGATGGACTGATGGACTGATGGACTGATGGACTGCTGGACTGATGGACTGATGGACTGATGGACTGATGGACTGATGGACTGATGGACTGATGGACTGATGGACTGATGGACTGATGGACTGATGGACTGATGGACTGATGGACTGATGGACTGATGGACTGATGGACTGATGGACTGGTGGACTGATGGACTGATGGACTGATGGACTGATGGACTGATGGACTGATGGACTGATGGACTGATGGACTGATGGACTGATGGACTGATGGACTGATGGACTGATGGACTGATGGACTGATGGACTGATGGACTGATGGACTGATGGACTGATGGACTGATGGACTGATGGACTGATGGACTGATGGACTGATGGACTGGTGGACTGGTGGACTGGTGGACTGGGGGACTGGTGGACTGATGCTGTTTTTCACTCTCAAATGTATCTGCGGACAAGACAAAGTTATCCAACTTTCTCCCCCAACAAATTCCGATCAAAAGGCCCAAGTTGACTCATGTGGAATAGATAAAACGACTTAAACCTCTTAATTAATTTTTTCCACTTTTTTTTGGTCCTTTGCACGGTTTTCCTCATTTTTCTCGTTCATTCCCGACAAAGTCCCTGCAGCGTCCGAAAGTTATGAAAAGTATCTTCTCAATGAGAGAACAAAGGCAGTCTCTAACAATGATCACCATTCTAACGGCTCCACTTAAGTCAAGTCCCACCCGCGCTTACACTTATCTGGCACTTCTCCAGTAACAGCTCCTGCGAACTCATAACTTCATTAAAACTACACGAGTATTCAAATTGTTCCACTTTTGCGTCAATAGATGAGACTACGGTACATGCAGCGGTTACCGCATCCAGCAGATACAGGTGCTCGGGCGCGACGCGGCGTCCTGCAACAATGCAGATACACGCAACTGAATTACCCGTACAAGGAGAGATGTAACCTGGCTGTGATGAAGCGTTTCCACGGTAATAAAAATGTAAATCCGCTTAGAAACAACCAGCACACGGAGCCCACTACCCCCGGCGACGGCAAGGTGCAGATGCTCACCTCGGCTGGAGCATCTTTCCTCGGCGTCACAAGGGAATGAAGTGCTGCGAGAACGGTTGTGTGGGAGTCGTGAATGGCTCCACAGTAACTCGGATTTAATGAAAACGTTAGTTGGCATGGACTTTGCTTTGTTCATTTATTCGACGCAACGGTGGATGATGGCTTACTGAATGTCGGACGGAGATGGTAATCCTTTGTTGCAGCCGAGGGAAATAAAAATGCAACAAGTCTGGAATGGAACTACATCCTTGGTGCTGTGGCCGGCTGCCCGATGGGGGGTGGGGAGGAAAAAGTTGGCGAAGCGGAATGAGATGCAGATACTCTGACAGTGACGGTGAGGTAGGTGGACTTAAGCTGCTTGACCGCGTGGGGAAGTTAATTGAGATCAGGACGGCACGTAATATTCTGTCAAATGTCGAGGCATTCATCACGGTCTCCATTTCACGGGAGGCACTCAATCAGAGCAGAAAGGAAAAGTACATCCTACGAAGTCAATTTCTGTCTTCAATGCGACCACTAAGGCTTTATCTCACGTCGGGGACATTTTTGGCTCGTTTTCTGCCGGGCGCCATTTGCAGAATCTTGCACGAAATTAGTCCTAAATTATGAGTGGAAATGCCAGATATTTCACCCAGCCATAATTTCCGAAGCTGACCATTATACGGTTGTAGCCAGGTGCCAGGTGCGGTCGAAATTGATAGCCCACTCAGCACTGTTAGTTCCCTCAATAGGTTTCCACAGAGTCTTGCCCATTCAATGCTCGGCTCCCTGGTCCGCAGTGCATGCTCGACTTCAAAATTGATGGCACTCATATGCTTTCCCATTAGATTTGCTTAAGCTCCCCAGAGGCGCACACACCGACTGCTGGTCCTTCAGGTGCATGTCGCATATATTTGGGTCAACAGCGTACCTTCAATCCGATTCAATATTTGCCACAAAATACCCGCACACACACACATAAACACCAGCTTAAGTCCTCACCTATTTCATTCTGAGATTCTCCTCACGGACCACAAGAGGTAATCACACACACCTGAAGCTATGGCCCGGGTGCCTCTGTGTGTGGAGCTGCAGTTACAATTCACACCTCCAGACGACGTTGCAGTGTTCAGCAGCCACAGCATAAGTCAACATAATCCGCAATAACCAGGTTCTCATGGCCACCAGCCACCAACCACCAGCAGACCTCCATCGTCGGGCAAATACAAACCGCTTCCAGACGAACCGTTTGCACATTGTGCGAGATCAATAAGTGCAATCCCCCAACACACAGACACACCAGCTACACGAAGGTGCAAAGGAGAAGATGCTTAGAGAATGGGAAAGAATAGAAGTCGTTCTCATCACATGCCACGAATGCCAGCTAGCCGCAGAGAAGTCCACATACCATCACCTGGGTTAACATAATCAAAGGTGAGCTGTGCGCGGTGACAGTGCTGCGTACACACGGGATTAGCCTGCGGAACTGGTTTCGTCTCTCTCTCTCTCTCTCTCTCTCTCTGGATTTCGATGCGACATTCGGATTCGTTTCGCGTGTGTGCAGGCATGTGCTGCTGCTGGCATGGCCTTCCTAATTTGGACAATTCTTTGCTGGATACTTCAGCATTTAGTGTGCCTTTGTGACAGGGAAATGCTTCTGTGTGGCTTTGGAGAAGGTGTTGAGGCTGGAATGGTCGGACGGGAGTTGAATGTGAATCAAAAGCATGACCTTTCACTCTGGAGAACAAAAACGACGCTTGAATCAGAGAATTTGAGTGGCAACACACAACAAGCTCAGTCTGTGCCGACGTGGTGTCAGGATTCAATCAAAAACGCAGACCACGTGAGGACCGTTCTCAGTTTCAGCAATCCATAAAAACCGAGTGTTGCCTCCCTGCATTCGTATCCGCACTTGAAGTCGTTGATAATCGGACGCATTCAGCTCAACAGTTGGCAACCAGGGGTTTTATTGAAATTGTTGTACTTAAAGTGGTGTTCAAGGGCATTGTCATGGGGTTTGGGACATGAGTCGTGGTGCCGCGAAGTGGAAGTCATAGTCGAGTGCAGAGAAGTCCCTCAGACAGTAGCTGACACATAAAAACTACATCACTCGGACTGGGAACAACGACCATTTTAAAGACCAATAAATGTGGATTGGAGCCTCCTCCAATCAGCTCGGTCTCGAGAGTGTTGCAAAATTCATCGGCGGATGCTTTAATTTTTTTGTAAATGGCGTCATGCTACATCGTGGCTTTGGAAGCTGTCAAGGGAGGAGGAGTGGATTAAATGGGTAAAGTACCTGGCAGATCAGGTTACAATATGTTGGATAGGTTGCGTGAAATCGCACACTAAGCCCATGTTGGGCCATTGTGATACCCATAGGCAGACTACTACCACTGATCGTCAACTTCAGTGATTAGGCTGGTAATTAATAAATTGATAATTTGTGACTGGGACCTGAAAACCAGATAAAGCGTATTAACTTTGCTTTTTTACTGGGATTCGAGCCAGGAACACCTCTAACCATGGGCAGGCACTCAAACAACTGCGTCATCCAGGCTGTTACAGTGCGACATATGTACATTACGAGTGCCACAAAAGTGTGCATATATTGGCATGTGAATTCATTGTCAAAAATCATCGACCTTAAACCGATAAGTTATCACTTGGCCGTGATCCGTACCCAAAGCAGGTTCTAAATCAGACTCATGTGTGCACACGTCCTTACCGACGAGGCTGAAGACTGTATGAAAGAGACAAAATCGTGATCGTTAAGCCACGATACGAAACCAACGATCAATCTGCGAACCGAATCGACCACGTTTTCATTGAAGCAAGACATCTGTCGAATATCATAGATTTGCGAACATTCAAGTGACCATATCGGTCGATTATGACCATTTCCTCGTAGCAGCCCGGTTCAGAACTGTGCCTCTTAGTTTGACTCACGAGGAGAGGAGTTTAGTCGCCTGAGCACACGGAAGCTTACCGAAGTCTACAAAGAACAACTAAGCGAGAGAATACTCGCCGGTATACCTTCGTCGAACACAAACGCCAACGATATGTGGTGACATTGCTGTTCCGCCAACAAAGAGCTGTCTACCACAACCGGTATGACGGCTAGAATGAGGAGAAAAAACATGCATTCGACGTGGAATACTAAAACACACGGCAACGAAGACCAGAGCAGAGCAGTTCTTTGGCAACCTTCCAGCTCAAGGATTGAATTGAATTGAATATAATGGAGAGTGACTATAGTAATCACATGCACTGCGACCAGAACAGGTCTATTGTGCCCCCTTCATTGATCTAGGACTTGAGAGCTCTCTTGAGAAATTTGATAACCTCAATAGGTGGTATGTCCTGGTAGTCTATTCCTGTCAAGGAAGTCTTGTTTATTCTTCTGAATCTGGTTAAGGAGTTGTGGGAGTTACTCGGTGGGATAGGGTGAGAAACATGGCAGTACGCGAAGAACTCAATATAGTGCTTCCCTGGTTTGGTCACGTGGCACGAATGTACTCATCATCACGACTTTCGAGGCGTGCGATTCCATCAGGTAGGCGACCGCTTGACGTACCCAGGACGAGGTGGTTGGACCAAGTCCAAAAACTCGCCTGGTTGCGTTTGGGCATAACTCCTGATGATTTAGAGGCGATGGTGGAGGAACGAGTGGGCTGGAGATCTTTCGTGAGTGCATTACCCCCGCGACCCCTGTAGTGGATAATGCGGGTCAGAAGATGATGATGAAAGACAGATTTGGTCACTCCACAAGTAGGTGTTCCAACGTTTGCTTTGCTTGTCCACAGTGTCTACAGCTATCTGTGCTGCTGTGTTCCAGTTTACTGCATGAGAAGTGACCAGTAAGAGCGCGACACAGCGTCCTTAGGTCAGTGTTTTCTTTTTAATTTTACGATCTCTCTGGTTTTCTTGTGATCAAACTTCAGGTTTTTTTTGTGAGTGACCAAGTCCCTCCTGGTTGTACCAAGGTTCATCGAGGCGTTGGAGTATATTCAGCATTGGAGAAGACCGAAAAGGGTACAAGGTTGATGGATGGATTTCTCGTTTGGTGCCCATAATTCGGCTCCTTCCCATGGTTTCAGCAGCGGTGTGGTAATTTTAAGCCACTCCACTGTAGTTTTATTCCTACTGTGTGGGGTCAGAAAACCCGCTCTAAAGGTAGCCCTTAGAAACTGCGGCTTAGTCCTACTATCCTTTTGGCTCACGGATATCGAAGAGTCTCAGGACAAAAACAATTACGAGCCATTTATTAAAAAGCCCGATTCTGGCCGCCGACTTTAGGACAGGCTCGAAGGCTCTT
This sequence comes from Eristalis pertinax, assembly GCA_907269125.1. Lineage (NCBI taxonomy): Eukaryota > Metazoa > Arthropoda > Insecta > Diptera > Syrphidae > Eristalis > Eristalis pertinax. Next base: position 49,283,250 of record OU026147.1, read on the forward strand.
CGAAATTGCGAGGGTGTTCTTGTTTCCAGCCGGCAGAGACTTGTGGACGCACTTAAGTAGCACTTCCAATAGCTGCTTAAAGGGCGAGACCAGCAGAAACGAATAAGTCTCATCAAAGTAGTGTCCCCACCTAGCACAGCTATTAAAAGCTGAAGAACAACAAAGCCGCAGGCTCAGTTTGGTTTACTACCACTTGGGAAGACGGAATATCATCACCATATGCGCCCTGACAAAACCATATGCCCCCTGCACAAAAAAAGACAATCCGTGTATCAGAAATTCAAGTAGGGACATTCTGCGTTCGCGTTTATTGATGTAGTACATCAAGGTGACTACAATGAGAGCTCGCATGACAGAACTATCAATGTTGCTTTCTGGGGGATACTATCAGCGCTTTTTTTATAACTGTCTGAACGCTTTTACTAAACTGTAACAGCTTCGTCCGTCACGCCTGTATTAATACCTCGCCAATTATTGAGTCATTTTGAACTTTCAGAGATTTTCTGGGAGACTCGGTCGGCAAAGTTCCTTGCCCAGCTGTGCGTTGAGATATCCTAGAACGATCTTGGTGTCTTAGTGGGGGCATTGATCGTATGTTCCTTCTAGGAGATCATAGAAGTTATCCTTGGTATCGTCATCCTTCTCTGTCGGGGCGTGGGCGCAATTCAGGCTAATGTTCCCGAGTTTAACCTTGATGCGGATTGCTATGAGGTGCTCGCTTACATACTTAAAGTTTAACACTTCTTGCCTAATTCTGCCTCGAACAACAAATCCACATCCAAAAAAGCGCTGCCCTTCTTCCCTGTAGCTATCGCCGTGTTAGTTTCTCATCCGTCGCAGTTTCTCATCCTTCTTCTGCCCGGCTCATACCAGCGCACTTACTGGATAGCGGTTATGTGTGCTTTGTCCGCCTCCGCGAGTTCATCGGCTGCACGTGGTCTGTCAAAGGACGGTCTGTCACGTGCAAAAACGAAAGTCATTGTCCTTTTTTCCAAGTACAATAACTCCAGTACCGAGATCAATCGCAGAATTACTCTTGCCAATCGCTGCTTCTTTGACCTCAAGAGGCAATTGAGTAACAGAGCCATCTCCCGAAAGACCAAGCTGACTTTATAGAACACTCTTATCATCCATCTCCGGTTCTATGGCGAAGAGACATGGACGCTGTTGAAAACGGATGAAGAAGCTCTTGGTCGTTTTGAGAGAAAAGTTCTGACCGCGATCTTTGGTCCTGTTTGCGTTGATGGCATCTGGAGGAGAAGATTCAACCACGAACTGTACGGGCTGTACATCGGCATATACCCAGTTATGCCAGATCCAACTCTTAAGATGACTAGCTCATGTGGCGTGTATGGACACCACAACTCCGGCCTGAAGAGCCTTCTAATCCGAGCCATTGGGACGGCGCAACAGAGGACGTCCTTGATCTAGATGGCACACACAAGTGGAGAAGAACTTCAACCACCTTGGTGTGTGCAACTGGACGCAGCTGGCCAAAGATTGTGATGGCTTAAGAGGCTTGTTGGTTGAGGCCCAGGTCCACCCCGAACTATAGCGCCAAACAAAGAAGACGAATTGAGTTCCAGAACTTTTTTGTGAGTTCTTAGGCATACTCCCGTCATTTGCTTTTGTAATTTCACGCAGAAATTTATGTAACGAGTGCACTCCTTATTGAAAGTTGGTTGGGGTCCGGTATTGTAATTAAATCGATCCTGGTTCCTGGTCCTGGATCCTGATTTTGGCTTCTGTTCGACCTAAATCCTTTTGTTATTCTACTCCCACAACTACTTGATACTACTTGATACTCACAATACCGTCCATGATCTCCAGAAAACATGTCTGTGTCATGTCTTTGCAAATTTGTCTAAGCATCTGGGTGGATGGACAACGGAGTGGGATGCCAAGAGGGTATCTTCCTCCAATTGGTATCGCAATGGGTCCAACTAGACCTAAGTGAGACGCGATCATTGCCCGTCTGCCTATCTACCCACAAGTCACAACCCAACCTAACCTAGCTCGTTTGAAGCCTTTCTTCGATGATGGCCCACAAATTAATTTTGACTGGCGCCCAACCAATTACCTTCATTGATCCCGCGGAGATCACAATTCCATTACAATTCCATTTTGACTTAATTTTCGCTTTCAGTCACAATGTTTCTTTCGCTAAGGGTAATGGTTCCCAGAAGTTCCTGACTTGCTGGCAACCCCTCGTCGTAATTCCTCCTCGACAAGACTTCGGAGACTAGTGACCGTTACGTACTTGGATCAGAGAAGTACCGCGCTGTTAAGACGACTCGTGTTATTTCACGTCACCAAGCAGCGCGTCTAATTTTGCTCATTTCGGCAAGTCGTTAAAAAATCAAATTAAATTCGTCCAGCTAATCATATTACAGTTCTACCGCCCTCGCAACCAACTCCTCTGCCAAACAAACCACGCTCCACCCTACCATCCACCACCACAGACAAAGCGAAACCCACCCGGAACACCGTGAATCGGAACGAACCACCAGTTGCTAGTCGACTTCTCTCGCTCTCGGAGAACCTGGCTGCCCCATCCAGCCACTCACACAAGGGGAAAGTCCGGTTTCTCTCCGCGCGCGCACACACACCCTCACGCGCACTCACCCACTCGTACTGACGAATGCAACAGATTCGAGCCACAGCGGTGCATCGACACGTTCTACAAGTATCGCTCTCTGCGCGACGAATTCAGATGGGGAAGCCAGCAAACCAACCCGGCTGCCGCCAGTGCCCCTGATGCCAATGAACAATAGATTCGGATTTCGGATTACAGAGAGCACGAGTGTATCTGTGTTCTGTGTATCCGAGAGAGCGTCGCCGGCCCGTTCCAATTTGGGTTGGATACGCTTTCGTGCGGGGGGACTGGGTGGGTTTCGGGCCATCTCATCTCATGTGTGTCCATTCCTCGTGCTGCGCTGGTGGTGGTGGCAGCGGTGGAGTGTGCCTGTGTGTATCTATGGGACTGCTGCATGCATTCCATTGATGAACGAAGACGATGGATTCGCTCTCGCTGAGATTCGTTTTTATTTCCCTTCAGTGTATCGTTGTTGCTTTTCCGTTTGTGCATTAGATTTATGTTCTTTCCTCGGCCAGGCAGGCCAGTTTATAACGACAAGCGGTCGGAATTGAACGCGTGCGAGCGAGTGCCTGTGAAGTTGTGTATCTTCGTTCGTCGGGATCGAATGTTCACCGTGAACAAATTGAATTTCGAGTGATTTTCAGAATTTTTCAATCGAATCGATTGGATGCGTGTAGTTTATTTTCGATCTCAGCGTATCTATTCGCTTCGGGGGATTTATCTTTGAGGTACTTGACATTTTGTTCGTTTTTCGTTTTTCGTTTTTCGTTTTTCGCTCTTCGAGTGCGAAGCGAGTGCCTTCCTGTTTCGGGACGTCGTCGCACGGACGGCCGGACACAATATGGGAGACTCCATGTGATGAAAGTGGCATTGCTGATTCGCGAACGGGATCAAGTCGAAAAACCAATCGAGCGACCCACACCGCGTGCGGCGGTTCAAAATCAATTGAAAATGTGTGTGCTTCCAATTGTGAGCGGTCTTTGCGTCTGACCTACCTGTAGTGTGTCGCTGGCCTCGGCGTGTGTACAGCAAAATAGATGGTGACGGCATTCTTCTGCTGGAGAGCTTAAAATATTCACGAGAACAAGTTTTCAAATATGTATGAATTTTTGCGAGAAAATAATAATTTTTTCCCCATAAATCTACGAGTAGTGGATGGTGATTCTGGATTCCTGAAAAGAGAATGCCAGCAGGTAACTGGTGGGATTGGGGGGGAGGAGGGGATGGGATGCGGGTGCTGAACTCTTGGACTGCCTGTAGGGAGTGTAAAATATTTTTGTGTTAAAATGTGTGTGGTCAGTGAACTCCGTCGAGGCTCCTGGTTCGGAGAATTTTTCTTCTCATCTTGCCACGTGTTGATTCAACGAAGATTTCGTGGGGGAATCTTACGTGCTTGGTCTTGAGGCAGGAATTCGAGGATTTAGTGTGGTTCCTCTTACGATTCAGAGCCATTCTTGGAGATCCCACACGGGTGTGACTGCTTTAACTTTATCGGGGTACTGTAAAAAGCCGAATGTGATCCTTCTCTTTTCTTTGTGTGACGCTACAACAAGCGGAAGTGTCACTCGATTCACAGATCTTGAAATTTGACTCTATTCCGCCTTTGAAACCGATGTTGAAACAAGGAAAGCGCACAAGTCTTGGAAGGTCTTCCCTTTTTCGGAAACAAATGTGGAATCAAGCAAACTTGACGGATGTACACTTCTTTGAACACAGGTGCCTGTCTGACCATTGTGAAGGTACCCTTAGCCTAGTGATGAGCAAAAACCTGTCGAAAAGCTAGGTTGACACACAGAAAGCGGGCCAGTTCTGAAATTCTGTCTATTTTACTCGGTCTTGAGCACTTTGCAAGACCAAATGTCTGTTTTGTTCCACTTCTCTTTAATAAACGGGTACCATTCGAGCAGCTGGGAGACAATGAAGAGGTTAACAACTGTATCAGAATCCACTTTGCTTTGTAATTTGTCGGATTATAAGGAACTCTCTTACAAAAAGAGGGTGTGAAGCAGTATTCCATAGTGCGACAACATCGCTAAACCGACACCGCATTGCAAAACATTTGTCGGATTAATGCAAGTCCACTGTAAAAAGGTTTCCTAAGTCTTATACAGTGCATTTCGAAGCGTTGTTGCGGTGTATCATGAAGGGACTGTCGACTGCACTTAGCCTCTGTCAAAGAACGCCTACTTTCACCTCCGTAACAATAACAACCTCTTTCAGTAGTTTTTTTGTTTAACCACAATCCTTTCTTTTTTTTTAACCACAATGCGGTTCATTGTCTTGTTCTGTTCTAGTATACGACAACTCCACAATCCTCCATAGACTGGGCTTGATCGAGCTAAAGAATGACTTGGAGTATCTCAGAGATCAATTGTCCAATTTATCCAATATACAATAAAATGAGTTATGTACGAGAGTTTATGTACAGAAGTAATCCGAATTGACTGGACTTCAAACACGACACTTGCGTTGGTGCCACCGTAACGAAGGCAGTCCGTCAAGGCCTGCTTTGAAATGACAACCCAATTTGTCAGCTGTTTTCATTCCCAAACGTCAGCTGAAACCAGAAATTATGACTGTCGGCTTCTAGCCCTTTAGTCCTTGTCCCTTTTTGACAGCGTTTTTTTATAAAGTTTTCTCAGACCAAACAGACAGGATGCCATTTAAACGATTTCAAAAATTCGTGATTAACTATCGTGAAGTGCCTCAAGTTAGTCTATGGACAAGGGCAAGTCGATTATCTCATCTCATCGTCGATAGCCTGGACCAGAACTGAAGACAGATATCAAGTGGGAGTAGATATTTCAAACACAGCCATTTTCAGCAATGGTCGATGAAATCCACTACCCACGATGAGAATCAAAGAGTTCCTGAACTAAAATCACGTTCATCACTCTTCTCAACGCTATTCCTGAAAGTTCACCAACACTTTTGTGTTAAACGACAGATTGAAGCTTTGAGTGAGGGTGTCCGTGGGTGGGAAATCATGTCTCTGGATTCCCCAACCAATCCATTTACAGTTGACGAAATTCAAATCTCTATCTCGAGGCAGTGCTGCCAGTTATTGGTAAATTTGAGTACCAACAAAATAATGTCAGGAAATGATACATTTCTACGAACAAAATGTTCTTGGAGATGCCTCCATTTTCTTATGTTTCACCAGTCTTTTTCAGTGAAAGTGGTAGATTGTCAATAATAAGTCAATAATGGGCGATTTGTTTACTTTTCGCCTTTTCAGTGTTCTATTTTTGACACACCACGTGTGGTTTGTGACACATGTCAAAAGTCAAGCAGGCATTGTTATTTCATCTTGGAAAGACTTACATCCGAACAAAGCTTACAAATTATTGAATTTTGTTATAAAAAGCTGTGGTGTGGTAAATGTTCTCAGCGACAAGGCTCATTTCGGGTAATAAACAAGACTAACATGTTTTGTCCGATGAGCAGCATGAGCGAGTGCAAAAACTGCCAAATGCGAGAACAATATTACCGTCAATGGCGGCCGCTATCGTTCAATGATTTCTAACGTTTTTTTTTTGCTTTAAATGCACGAGCTAAACACGGTCACCATGTGGTCCCAGCAAGTCGGCGTTACATGTCGCAGAGCAGCGTGAATCGATGCACCAATTGAGAAATGAGTTCAATTTATCTCTCGTCTTTGACTAGTGAATTTGTCGGTTAGGTCGTGCGATTTTATGGGAATTCGTCAATTCAGTCGACTATGCCTATGCCTCCAAAGTTGATTGCAGTCTTGTAAGACAACATTACACGTGTTATTAGACATATATCAGCCAATATGACCGAAAACTGACTGAACAATTTCAAACCCATTTCAAACGCATTGTCGGTCGACATTTACATGAAATAGTCAATTACGAATTTTGTACACTTTTGCAACGTTTCTGTATTTTTGTTGACAGTTAAAAGTTAAGCCATTAAAAAATCGCAATTTAATAAAAGAATTCAATAAAGACACAAACAATATAAATTCAGCTAAATTTCGAACGTCATTGAAAACCGACGTTATTGATTTGGGCGGCTATTGCAAACAGTGCTCATCATCATCGTCTTCTGACCCGCATGATCCACTAAAGGGGTCGCGGGTGTAAACCACGCACGAGACATTTCCAGGCAACTCGGTCCTCCGCCATCGACTTTAATTCATCAGGAGCAATGCCCAAGCGTAACCCGGCTAGTTTTTGGACTTGGTCCATCCACCTCGTCCTGCGTCTGCCAAGCGGTCGCCTACCTGATGGAATCTCATTCAACGCCGGCCTCGGAAGTCGTGATGATGGGGACATTCATGCCACGTGACCAAACCACCGAAGCATAGCCCTTTCCGTTCGAAGAAGCAGCTGCTCAATGTTGAGTACCCCGCGCACTGCCGTGTTTCTCACCCTATCCCGGCGAGTAATTCCCATAACAGCACGAAGAAAAAATCTCATCTCAGCAGCTTGCACTCGCGATCTTATTCTTTCGGTCATTACCCAAATTTCATGACCATAGGTGGGAGTTGGAACAAATACTGAGTTGAAAAGTTTGACACCAAGCTCGGCCTTTCTGATGACAGCACTACCAACCTGTGTCACAACTGACCCAGCTTGACCAATCCTACAGGAAAGCTCAGCATTACTCCTTCCATCACTCGTGAAAAAGACCCCGAGATGCATAAACTTCTCCACCTGCTTCAATGGGACTCCACTAACATGCAGAGTGCATTGAACAGGCGTTCTGGAAATGATTTGTCCACGTCAACCCTCAATCCAGCATCAGCACATACGGCCACAAACCTATCGAGTGCGCGTTGGAGTTCCGTCTGGGAGGATGTGAGGATAACCAAGTCATCTGCAAAAAGAAGATGACTTACCCTGACAAGACACACCCTTGGCGAAGTCCAACGCGCACGGTGAAAGGTGTTGATTTAGCACCGTTTACCCGAACACAGCTGCTACAGTTTGTGTATAGAGACTGAATGGCCCTCAGAAGAGGACCATCAATCCCATACTCCTGCGGGACACTCCAGAGTTTACCTCGAGGGACTCGGTTATATGCCTTTTCCAAATCTACAAAACAACTGTAGATGGGTTTGTGCAAACAAGTGCCAAATTATTTTGAGACATGGAAATATTTAGTTTTTTTCCTGTTAAGTGAAAAAGGTGATATCCGCCAAGTTGCTGCCGCCAGTGTTGATACACATTTGTACTCGTTTTATCGCATTTTCCAGGATTTTTCGAATTCCTGTCGAACAGTCCCCTTAATCGATGCGATTGTCTGAAGCTTGTTGGCATAAACCCGTGACTTCAAGTAGCCCCAAAGAAAGAAGTCTGTGATGGTTAAATCGGGCGATCTTGCTGGCCATGTCAAACCACCAAAACGGAAGATTACGCGACCAGGAAACGCTTCCTTCACAATATCCATTGTAGCTCGAGCTTTGTGTGCAGTTGCACCGTCTTGTTGAAACCGTCATATTCACTAAGCCCCGCTCATCCAATTCATCGGCAGTTAGAAGTCGTTTATCATGGCCGTCTACCGTTCGCCAGTAACAGCGTCCGTATTGCCGATGGCGTCCCCAAACAAATACGTACCAATTACTCCTACCGCGTGAGCGCCGCACCAAGCTGTAGCCTTGAGTGGATGTAATAGCTCTCGTGCATTACATGCGCATTTTCAGTGTCCCAGAAACAAAGATTTTGCTTATTGAACGCGACGCGTTTAGAAAATCAACGTCGAAATTCATGCTGCGCTAACACCACAGAGCGATTATATTGGTACATCGGCGTATAAATTAAACGCGATTTCTTTTTCGTTTCCCTCTATGAGGGATTTTATTTATTAAAATTAAATTGCTGACGTTACTCAGCCCGAAGTCAACTAAAAACTAAACTTACTCTACTTATTCTAATCGTCCGATGTCGTTGAACGAGGGCCTTGATGTTATTTGGTCCCACGGTGGATGGTCGTCGACGCTCCCACGGTGGTGTCGGATTCTTTCGCTGCGTCTGGCATGCTCGGCTTAAAACGCTGTGCTAGCGTCGTCGCAACTTTGGGAGCGTGTTAACTTATATCCACTGATTGCCTGTTTGCATAATGCAGATGTCTAGTTCACAAATGTCAAATATGAATGACGTACGATGCCATTTGCAAAAAAAATACAACACCTTCCGATAGGATGATTAATTTTGCGTCACATTGTATAAGCGGATCGATGCAAGTCAGCAGGAAGATCCATACACAAATAGGCAGTGTGTTCTGGAACCCAATTGAGGAAGTGCATATATTTAAGTCCCAGCGCGGCGGCCGAAACAGCGAGGTTTAGTAAAAGCGTTCGAACAATTCAGTAAAAGTGTTGGTAGCGATCGCGTTAAAGCCAACTGGTAGGATAGGATTGTAGGAACCTTGCAAACTCTAACATTTTAATTCACAAGGAATTTCCCTGGTTCTCGGGTATCAACCCGAGTAATTAACGGATAGCGGGTAGAAACAAATTGTTTGTCGTGTATTGCGACCGATTCTTTGTGGATCGCGTTTTCAGTTTGACAATTCGTCAAGGGATTGATTAATTCGCGACAGAAGGACGTATAGTCTTTAATTAGGATTTTTAAGCTACCTTTTTACTCCACAATAAAATACGCATCTCTTGGCGCACGAACAAGTACGCATTTGTCTTTCAATCTGCTGAAAGTTGGTTATTTCTGAAAATTCGGTAGCAGGTTGGGACTCATGTGTACCGCACTTAATGCCACATTTTGAATAGCCATGCATTCCGGAGCTCTACCGAACAGATGGGGCAACATTGAAAATCCTAAGCCCTCGCTTGAAGCACCATTGCGATGTGATGTAAAGCACGATGGTGATTGCATCAGTGAATCGAAATTCCAAGCATCTGCTTCGATTAATCATGACTTCCACTCCGTTTCACATCCCCATCACTCCACGATATGGTTGTGAACTTTTTATTGTCTTCGTGGTGCAACCGCGTACATTGATTGTGAATTATGGTGCATTTAGCTCTCTCTTCATTTGATGTCGTTCACAAGTCAGCCATTGACCCCCCTTCACTTTGAGCCGATTTAATGCATGTTTTTTGATGTTGCTCAAATGTTACATCAGTGCCATAATAAGAGAATTCAGAACCCAATGGCCATTGCATTGTGGGTTGAACCATCCGCATCTCCTCTTCGTTCGAATAAGCACAAGTTGCGCGAGGAAATACCAGAACTTCTGGCCTTGTCAGTCATTGAACCGCGTCCTGTCGCGTCCTCAGATGTCAAATTTGTACTAAAGTAGCGATGTGCAAAATGTCGTGGATCGAGTTTTGTCCAGGATGTGCCACGCATAGTGACAAACACCCATCTCAGGTTTTCTTGAATCAACAGTGGCTCAGTTCACTGAATTCAATCCAGTCCAGATGCAGTCTGAAATCTTGTTGAAATCAACAACAGATGCCTAGATGAACAGTCGGACAGAGCAGTGCAATGTCTCTCCATACAATCTTCCACGCAAAACCACGACTCAATCAAATACTGAGTGCCTTGAAAATGCACTCGCAATACGCCTCCAAAATCCATTCTACGAAGCCGCCCAACAAGACAGCATGCATGTCGAACGCCAAGAATCCCCCACCGACACCAGTCTCATCTGTCCGCTTGACTTACTGCCCTCCGCCGCAATGTATCTCTCACCTGAACACATTCACATAACGAATCCGATCTGCAGTGGTCCACGGACCAACAAAGCTGGTCGACCAGATTTGAAGTCATTTCTCCGCATTCATGCATCACAGCCGATTAGGGTAGATCAAGGCACGGCCGTTACACTCGTGTACCTCAGAATTTATTGTGTCGCTCCGCCCGGGCTCACCGCGTCTCGATATTCATTTATGGAAAGTGAGATTAGTTACGGCTATTGAACTGTTAGATACTCAATTGATTCATGATTTGGGAAAATCTCAAACTAATTTATTCACGAACCTCCAATCGAATGAAGTTGTAACGTGCATCGGCACGGTGTGCTGCCGAGGTAATTAATTATCGTATTCACGATGTAAATCGAAGCATAATGGCACTTATTGTCTGCCCGAGACAATGGGGAGGCGTGCTCCCTAATGATCCAGACTTCGGACGTCTGCCGTGTGATTGGCCTCGAGTGATGATGATTGGTTGCCGATCTCTGTTGATCTCTCTCTCTCTCTCTCTCTCTGTTTCTCTGAACTGACCCTAATCGGGAGAAATTATTTGGCAGACGCATTTATCTTTCAATGACCGCGATCGATGGAGTTTTTTTGTTTTTCTGGCGGCTTTGGAAAAATCTGTAGATCGTCGAAGCTCTGACGATGCGGAGAGTTTGTTTTCAGTTTGGTTAATTTTTCATGATTTCTGAGGTCGAGTGGATCAGATGGAAATTAATTCATGTAAAACCTCAATCCGCACTAAGTCGGTAATCGTATAAATCATTGGACAGTCTTAAGTTGCTTGTTCTTGGCAAACTGTTCAAATTCTGATCAACAATAGATATCTGGGCGAACTTTGGGTGGAAAGTTTTGGTTTTTGGGGAGTAGGGCGATTCTACGATTTATCGGTGTACCTCAAGGTTCCCATTTTGGACTCTAATTGTTAAGTATGTAGAAAAACTGCTCCTCTAATTGAGATTAGATAGATTATTTAGCTTTTAGGAAGTAGAGCGATCCTCCTAAGGTACCTCAAGGTTACATTTTTGGACCATTATTTTTAGGTATACGTATACCGAATGGAAAGGAAGGGAATATACAGGGTGGGCCAAATAGAAGTTTATTTTTAAAAATACAATAAAATGAACAGAATTCAATTTTGTCCATCTATTCACATTAGTAAGACCAAAAATTCCCATTAAATAGGAAATACAACGTCGTTCAAGTGGCTGCCTCGGTTGACTACGCAGTAGCGCAGTTTGTCACCCCAATTTGACAAGACCTTTTTGATGGAATCGGGCTGTAGCTCACGGATTGCTTGGATGAAATTGGCCTTAAGTGCTTGAATCGTTTTCGGATTGTTGGAATAACATCGGTCCTTCACTGTTTCCCACAAAAGAAAAGTCCAAAATGGTCAAATCGCAGCTCCGAGGCGACCAATTGACATCGCCAGGACGGCTGATAACGCGATTTGGGAATTTGGTGCGCAAAAGATTGTTTATGGTATGGGCTGTGTAGTAATGCGCGCCATCCTGCATGAACCAGTGGTCGTCCAAATCCGTGGCTTCAATTTCAGTAAAAAAAAATGTCGGTTAATGTCGGCTCTGTAATGCCCACCGATCACCGAAACTGAAAAAAACTGCTTCAATGATGCCACCGCTCCACAATCCGCACCAAACTGTCACTCTCTCTCTGAGTGCATTTGGCTTCTCGAAAATAACGTGCGGCTTTTCCAGATGCTGCAATTTTGTTAACGTAGCCGCCGAGATGAAAATGCGACTCGTCAGAAAAACTGATTTTTCGCCTAATATAATCGTCCAATTCAAGCTGCTCTAAGGCCTAAACTGGGAAGCAATAACGAAGCGGACAGTCGCGCGCCTTCAATTGCTGATTCATATGGACCTTGTAAGCGAATAATTCGAGGTCTTTGTGCAGAAGATATTCAGGTTAATGCGTGAAATGTTGAGCTGTTGAGATCGATGGCGAGTTGATGTTCGTGAATTGAGTCACACACTCTCGGCCACTGCAGCCACATTCTCATTTGTGCGCATCGTACGATGACGGAGACTATGAGTGTTGTCGACTAGCATAAACATCTTACGAACTCGCGCACATCAGTAGCGGTGGGTGCTTAATTTCGACCAAAATTTGTTCTTTTCAAAAAAACGCACTGCTTGGGCTACACAGCTGACAGCGCTCACTCTGGAAATACGTTTTCAACATTTTCAAACTTTGTTCAAGCGTAAAGCGACTCGTTCCGCGGAGGTATGATACTGACTTTCTGTCAAGATTTCAAGGAGGAAACAGTTGTCAGTGCCTATGATTTAAAAAAGCCACTACATGGCCCACTCTGTACATTTTAATGTCAGCGATAAGACGCATGAAGGACCGTCAGCTCGTCATCTGGGTCGTTACCATTCAAGCCTCATAGTGACAAATATAATTAGTTAAAAGTGGGCATTATTTTTTTGCAATGCTCTAGTCCTAGAAAATCTATTTTTGAGGCCTCGAATAGGGAATAGCCTTGGGAAGCTTAAGCTTTGTAGTAAAACAGTCAGACTCACTGGGTTATTTGACAAAAGTAGAGGTGGAACAGTAGAGATATCAACTGATGATCCGTCCTGTCGAGACCAGTAGGGCGGGTGAAGTCTTGAAGCAGTACAAGGTAACTACAGCCGGCTCTCCTTAAGTCGAATTTTCACGGGATATCAAAATTAGTTCGACTTCTCCCTCTAAGTTCGGCTTAGGGCATGGTTTTGAGAGGAATGCCAAATTATGGTGAAAAAAAATTCGTGTCGACTTTGGGATAGTTAAACATAGCGATAGTCCACTGTAGTGACTAACAGTGACAAGGAGTGCTTTGAGGCATCAGAGCACTCAAGCTTGGGGTGGATATGGGCCCCATAAATCGAAACCAAATCAAATGGGATGAATATTGACATAGATTGGAAAAAGAAACGAAGACTTTTTTTGCTTTGTACTGATGCACGTACCAAGGATTTCAAGTTGTTTCGGTATCATCGACATGAGCGCCATTCGTGGACAAGCTTTGCTCAAATGACAGTCGACTGGAATGATATAAAGCCGAATTAATTTCAGGTGTCATTTAAGCTGACAAGGCTTTATATTTAATCTGCTTCACATAGGCTTCCGTTGTAATTCTCTGGCTGATGGGTAGGATTGAGAACAGCTACAACTACAGTCGTCAGCGAGGAAGCAACTGTCATTTATAAAAAATAGGAAACAGTGTCGGACATGAAAATAGGGCCATTTTGTGGATATCAGGCAATGTCGTCAAGTAATAATAATAATAATAATAATATGGGTGGCGCTACAGCCCGTACAGGGCCAGGGCCTAGCTTCTCAGTCAAGTACTTATTTATAAAGGGTTTTTCATAAAACGCTTCATATTTTCAAATTTAAATAAAACCATGTGTTTGAGATTTAATCGATATTATTTATTCGTTTGAAAGGCATATCGAGCCCATAATGTATGGAATGTAACATCATTCGAATGTCCGCGGCAGCTTCTCTGGTCCAACTTTCCATGATTCTGGGTGGATTTGACCGATGTTGGCTTTGAGGGCCGTTGTGGCTTTCGCGTTGTGGACCCGCAACTTCAGAAAACCCCACAAGAAAAAGTCTAAAGTCGGTGGCCAGTTCACATAAGCTTAACGTGAGATGACCATGCCCTCGAATCGGTGGTGCAGAATTTATAATGTGGCGTGTCCTGTGTAGCACATACCGTGTCGTTGGTTCTATATCATTCAATTCAGGTCAAAAGAAGTTGTTAATCATCAACCTGTAGCGTTAGCCATTCATGGTGATGGCCTGTCCAACGCCGTTCCCAAGGAACCTTTGGCCGAACAGATCACCCATTTTTATAAAATATTTGCATTTGCATGTGTTGTGCAACGTAAAACAGACTGAGTAAACGAGAGCCAATTTGACAGATGTAGTTTCAACAATATGCCGCTATCAACTATCAAAGCTCGGAAGTACTTCTGCGATACATAGATGGTCTGAGCCTGAGCTATAACTGCCCTCCATCATTGACGGTCTTGGGCACACTGATTCTAGTCATCAAGACTGTGTCTTGTGTCCGACACAACTCGTCCCATTTTATTGTTCTTATACTTAACAACCTTATCATGTCACTTAATGTGGAGCGTTAAGAGCCCAGTCTGGGCCACAGAGGCTTGGCTCTTAGTGTCTGCTATTTTTCAGAGCCTAAAAACATTGCATTACCGATGAAGTGTCATTTATCTGTATCACACACATCTTGTCTTTCGCCGAAAATACTTACTTCACTTCTCCGGCCGAAGACCCATGGGGGGTCTGAGCCTGAGCAATAGCTGCCTTCCATCTATGACGGTTCACGCTGCTTCCAGTCACCCAGAGCAAGCTGTCCTACGTCTGCGATGACTTGGTCTTTGTACCGGAGGTTCGGTATTACTTACCTTCTCGAACCGGGAGCCGCGGATTCGAAGAATCTCCTTGCTAGAGCATTTGTTTGTCTATGCGTTAGATGTGGCCGAGAATGTCATTCAATATTGCGCTAATCTTAATAACCTGCCTGCTAATGGTTTGCTTGCTAAATCTTCTTCTTCTTCTTCTAATGACGCTGTAGTCCGGAGTGGACCTGACCCTCAGCCAACAAGATTCTCCAGCTGGTACGATCTTTAGGCAGCTGCCTCCGATTCCGCATGACAAGTTGGTTGAGATCCTTCTCAAGTTGTGTGCGCCATTGGTTCCATGGGCGTCCCCTATTGCTTTGTCCCACTGGTTCACAGTCGAAGACTCTTCTGGCTGGAGCAGTGTTGTCCATACGCTCTACATGGCCTAGCCGTCTTAGGTGTCGATCACTGAATCACTGCACAGAAATTTATTGCTAAGTATCAGTTACTCCCAAGTCGGCATAATATGTTTTATTCGCCACCTTTACTGCTTACTCTTGCAAAGCTATATTTTCAAAGCAGACTGCTGCGTTCTAGGCGATCTCCTTCAATGTTTTTACTGAACTGTGTCCGGTTCGGCCGATGGGTCAATATTTGTTCTTCCCAAATTGGGTTCCAAGGCCATTTCGGTGAGTTCTTAAACATTCGGCAGCCGGCATTCGTCTATAGAATTTCACTCTGACCTCCGTATACTTTTGTGAAAGTTGTTTGTTTTTCGGTATTCTGATAAGATAGATTCCGCTAGATGGCGACACACACTGAACGCAGTCAAAAATCGAAAGAAAATCCTTTTCTTATCCCATTCACGCCACAATATGCTCAAGATCTCGTTTCTATATCTCATCATTTCACAATCCATATCACACAAGCACAACTGAGCGACCGCTCCTCGAGAAGCAATCAGGCATCCTTCCTCCACCAGGCCAAGCACCACTACCTCAGTAATTGTTTGTTTTTTGCATCATTGTTTATGGCTCATTGCACTTGTGCAACTCTTATGCAACAGACCGCCTCGAACCGACAAAGATCAATGGGCACTCAATTATCCTAACATCCATCGCCTGTACACATGACCACGTACTGCAAACACACACAGGCCGTCACAGCATCCATCTGAGCAAACAATCCAATCATCATCCACGTTCACGTTCACCGTCCTGTGTGCGTTCACTTCGCATAAAGTCTCCCATTGTTGCTGGCACTGTGTGGGACGTCCAATTATTCGCGTAGTGTCTTCGTCTCTCCCCCATGCGTAGGCTGTGTCATATGCCTTTCGCTTGCCACAGACTGAAGACTCATCGAAACACTATTTTCATCTCTTTCAGTTAATTGATTACCAAAAGTGCTGAAAAAAAAAAATACACTTAACGAAAAAACTGACTACCCGAACCCGGATTTTCCGGTTGCGAGTGCAAAAGGAGGCAACAACAGCCAAAAAAAAAAAAATCACACAATTATCCTATTAAATCACCTGAAATAACAGTACTCACACATGTTGCACACACCTTCGCATGAGCAGCGCGAAAAGCAAAAGCAAAGCGTATTCACATCGTGCCGCCAGGTGGCGCCTTCGCAAACGAATGAGAAGTGGGCGAAGGTAGAGGCTACCCAAGCACACGCTGAGTGTGTTAAAGAGAACATTCGACAAATCTAAAGATACTTCTCTCATTCGGCGACCTGGGGCCACTGCACACGGACTGGACGCATCCGAGTTAATTCCTCGAATCGTCGTCATCATCGCCTTCATCATCATCATCGTTGTCGTTGTCCTTTCTGGTGTGTCGGTCAGATCGGCTCTTCGTCGTCGCAGCACGTACTCGTCGTATCTGTGCGCGGGTTCAAAACTCTCAATTGCACTTCGTCGCGAGTGCATAGCACAGTCGTCGTTCGGATGTGCAACGAAACAAGTTTTGCGCGAAATACTCGTTTCACCACCACCACCGTCGTTGGCTTCGCCGGTCCGTCGTACCACACCACTGCCGGGCGTCCGTGTATCTGTAAGCCTACTGTGTTGAATGCAAGTGAATTGAGAAGGCAACAAAAAAGTATATGTATTAAAAAGTGCATAAGATCCCTTCCACAATCAGTGCAGTGAACAAGAAATTGAGTCAAGAAAACGAGAAAAAGAAGAAGAGAATGTATCTGAACGAGTTAACAAAGGAGAAACGGATTTAAAAAACCCAAAACTAAATTTACCAAAGGATTATCGTGAAGGATTACAACTATTACCACTCTCACGAGGAGGCAACTAGCAGCGGCAGCAGCTCATCATACAAGGACCGGGGACACCGACAAACGTTTGGTCTACTCGCTCCCAACAACGGGTATGTTGCTTTCAGTCTAAATATCTACACGAACACTCGCTGCAGATACTTTTTTCCCCATTTCCCCCCCCTACCAAAACTCAACTATGAGTAAACCTCTCTAATGGACTTAAGATGTTTGAGTAGAGTCTTGCAGAGGAGCCCAAGAGAGAGAGAGGGAGAGCGAGCCTGTGTGTGTGTGTGCGAGGCAATTTATCGCAAAGCCGGCCTTCTTCATCCCGTCCCCCATTTTGTGTTCCTTTGCACATTGCAATCATCCTTTAGGAGTCTTAATGAAAAAAAAGAGGAAAGAAAAGAAATCGAAAACAAAGGAGCAATGAGGCAGTGGTGAGTGAGGGGGTGGAGGGAGGGAAAGGGGAACAAAAAAAGATACGAGATGTATCCCAGCACAAACAAGTTACTCGTTCATTAATGCAATTTTCCTCTCAATTTACTCGCGCGGTGCGATGGTTACTTTTATGCGCTTCTTCCTCCCCCCCTTCCAGTCATGCCACGAGTTCTCTCTGCACCTGCATAGCAGCAACGCCCCCCCCCCCCCGCCCGGGATCGTTGCAAAAGGTGCGATGATGGTTGTTTGCTTGTGGTGCTTGACCGGGTGACCACACGACACACAGATGCGCCTCTTAGCCCAAAAATGACGAGCGAACTCGTCACAATTACGGACTCTGGTGGCATTTTGTGAGAAACTTTTCCCCAACTGATACGTGTAATTATGAGGGGACACAATCAGAGACGCGAACAGGTTCACGTGGGGGAAGTCGAACCGACGACGCACGATGTCTGCGCTTGTGTCTCGAAAGTTTGACGGTAATGAGGATGGATGGATACGTCTTCATTACGCGAAAGTGTTTGCCATCGAAACTTTTCTGGCAGACGCGGGGGGATTTGCCACGGCTCTCCGGTGAACACGACAAAACTTAATCCATTTAATTTTGTGCCTCACCTCAGAACCTCGTTGGCATTGAAGACGCCTTCGGACGCATCAAGTGGCTCCTTCCGCTCCCTAGAACCCGTCAATCCCTGGTTTGGATGCGAAGAGAGCGTTCCTTCAAATGTGTCAATCTGAAGCTGATTCCCGTCTCGTTTCCGATTTTTTCACATGTTAATCCGTCTGATCTTCGGTAATCTGTTGATTTACGATGGAGTTACCTTGACGGCTGTCATTGTCCTCCTCCCGGTTGAATGACAAATGAGATGGGATTGTGTGTGAGTCATGAAAGGTGAACTCTGAGATTCAACAAGTCGCTCTAGATGTGCCACAAGCGGCAGGAATTTTCTGTGACATTTTTATGATTTTTGAGGTCAGCTTTCGCTGCTGACCGAGCTTATTAAACTCCTATGTCTTGCTTGTCGAAAGCCGTTTCAATGATAGTTAGTTTCAGTGATAAAAATGACACCTCTTATTGGAGAATTGTGTACCTTTGCATTGCCTGAAGCCCTTTGGAGCAGCGTCTGTCGATGACTTGAGATCGTAGAGTTCATTAGAAGTTCTTACACATGTTGACAAGCAAGAAAAAGTGTATGTACAGACTCAGCTAGGAGTGTGACTAACTCCTGAGCGAAGCAACATTCCACTTCCGGTTAAGCACATTTCTCTGGAATCGATTGAAGCTGTCCGTGCCCTATGCACACAATCATAATAATTTATGTAGGTGAACTCCGAGGTGAACCTGGGTCTGGCATGTACAACAGCCACCCATGTTGTGCATGATATTGTTTCTCACAAGCTCCGGGGATCTACAGTCTTAAGCCGACGCCGAAGGGTCAAGTTTGATAGTATTTTTCTAAAAAGATGTACTCCTTGAGGATTGGCAGTGACTCAAAAGAAGTGCGTCGCTCCAATTTCTTTCTTGACGAACCTAGGCATAGAATAGGAAACGAAGCATCTACTGCCAACGCCAAGACAACCACATTCTGGTCCAACTATTATCCACGAAATATGTTCTCTCGCTATTCAGAGAAGAGCGTAGTTCATTAATCTGCATCACAACTGAACATTTCCATATACGGTCCCATGCTCACAGACCATAGCTGGTTAGGTCCAGCACATGCAGAGACTGCAGAGAATCGAAAGAGATAAAAAAACCCAAGCATCTTCTTTGCAATTGCCAACACACTGGCTACCAGGAGTAAGAAGACACAAGACTTCCTTCACTCTCTCAAGGATGTGACAAATATCAATCTCGCTCGCTTCAAAGTACAGATTCCGTATAGGGGATGGTTATGGTCCCCATTTCATCTCATCTTCAATAGCTCGCATGAACAACTAAATGGGTTTATTGAGAGATCTCCCGGCCACTCGATCCTCCACCAGCGGCGCTATCTCATCAGAAGTAATGCGGAACCAGTCGAGTTCTCGGACTTGATCCAACCACATCGTCATGGGTCGGCCAAGTGGTCGCTTACCTGACCGAGTCACATTCAAGACACGCCTCGAAAGTGGGGGCATTCGTAACAAACCATAGAAGTATATCCCTTTCCGAAGATGCATTTGTTCAAAATTTAGATCCCCGCACACTGCCGGGCGCCTCACCCTATCCCGGCGAGTAACTCTCGCAACAGCACGCAGAAATCTCGGTAGCTTGTATTCGCCTTTCGGTCCTTGTCCAAATTGCATCACCATAGGTGAGAGTTGGAACAAATACCGAGTTAAAAACTGCTAGCTTGGCTTTGACACTAACCTTGACCTTCCTGATAAGAGATCATTCAAGCTCTTTCAAAATTGACGCAGCTTGGTCAGTCCTACAGGAAAGCTCAGCATTACTACTCCCATCACTCGTGGCAAAGACCTCGAGATACCTAAACCTCTCCACCAGCTTCAATGGGACCCCATTAAAATGTGGACTGCATTGAACAGGCGGCCTGGAAATGACCATAACCCCGGATTTGTCCACGTTGACCCTCAGCATGTGAGGCTATGGCCTTCATTCTCACATAACCTAACCTAGCAGCCAAGTCCAGTTCAGACAGGCAGCATCTCATCGTCAATACTCACTAGAAGTCACAAATATGTCAGCTAGAACCGCGGGTTTAGTAGTTATTCCGCTAAGCATCGATTGCGACTCATGCAGTGGAAATCACACTTTTTCTTAAATAGGTAACGCCCCTGGTTCTGGGTGCTAAGGAACCCAACTGGTGGTGGTAACCATTCGGTAGCAAAGCTTAAGCTAAGGCTATACTGTGGTACCGCGAGAGGTGCGGAGCCGGACCGAGCGGTTGGCCTCCTTGTGGGAGCGACGACGTGTGACTGTGGTTTGAATCAAAATGGCGGAATGGTTATGAAATAAATACCAGCGCGTCGTGGTGTCGATATCGTCAGGCGATGGAAGTGAATGGCAGTATGATTCAATTGAGTATAGAGTCCCAAACATTGCAACTGCGTGCAGCGACCCAGCAAGAGCACCAAGAGGTGATAGATAGGCGCTGCCATAACCAAAAGTGAACGAATACCCCATGAACTCCTCTTTGGACCCCTGTGTATGAGAACGCCGTCGTATAACCCTCAATGGTAGTAGGTCACAACAATCCGAACACTCACTCTAGAATGTTAATGCACAAAATGCAATTCTGCCATTTAAAAATGCATCGTACGCTGAACACTACAGCCTTAGGCAGGTAAGTAGGTAATTGTGTGCCCTCACGGTCGGGCCTTTCGACCGTGGCTCACGTAGACCAACGTGTTACAGTACCTCCCTAGACTTAAGCTATTTTCTGTCACCCATCTTGTACTTGAAAAGGAGAGAAACGGTTCGTTTAAGTCAAGTTTAGGTTCAATCTTCAGACAATGCTAAGCAAATGGATATCGACTTAATTGATCATCATCGTCTCTGAAACCCCAGGGCCTACAAATTATATAGAATCGAGTTCAAAGACCGTCACCAAAGCACCACGAAAAACAAGATAGAATTCAAGAAAGCGTACGAATTATGCCCACTTCACCGCCATTCTTCTCAGAAATCTATTCTGTAATTACGACGATGTATGCAACAACGGGCAGTGAGTCGTTCTGCAAATCAGTGTGCCCATAAATTTCAGAATTAATGAAAGTTGCCACTTCGATGTGCACACTTATTCCCGAAACGAATGACTGCTCGTCATTCCTCCTCATATTCAAAAAAATTCAGTTTTTTTTTCTCCTCTCGAGTCATCAGAGCTTACCGTCATTCTCCAGCCATTTTGGGACTTCATTGTATGTGTGATTCCGAGCATGTTTCCTCCGAGACATGCTCCACTTTTAAATATCGTCGTTGCTTCTAATGAAGCTGCGCCTCAGTATCTTCTGAGCAATGCCAACGTTACTCATTTTAATGCAGCCTCAAATTGTGGATCTTGTGTCAAAGTCGGTAAAGATGAGGTCAACACTTCGGGAGAATCCAATTAACACCCGTGTCGTACCGTTAAAACGCCTCTAGACACGTGTTCCTAATTGGAGACACAAGATGTGTCAGACTACAATGAAAAGGAGCGGTCACTGAATCCATTCTGGGGAGTTGTTATCATCAATTGATTAAATTATTAGAGATATTATTCGAGTCGCTGTAGAACTCGTTTCTACACGGTTCTGATCTCGTTGCAATTCGTACAACTATGGCGTATTGACACGTTGTTTGCTCTGCTCGGCGGGAGTATGCTTCTATGGCCACCACAGACCGTAGCGTCAAACGAAGAAAATTAAGAAATGCTGCCTGTATGGTAGGCCCAGTCTAAGCTGACGTTCTCATTTCCTCACGAATGAGTGTCACATCACCGACTGGCACGACTAAGCAACCATGTTTCGATGTTGAATTTGCAACTTGGTCACAGCACTCGGTCAAACTATGCCGGTTCTCTGGACAGAGCGACTCGAGGTAGTTGACAAACTTCCCAGGAATGGGATACAAAATGACCGACCACATGCATTCACTCCTAGTTTTAGGGAAGGAGCCAACGTGATGAATTTCACGGTAACAGCAGCATTGCCAGAAGGTTTGACTGCATGCACCCAACGAACGTTATCCCGAATGTCCTTCATGATTCCTGCTTCTGGAACCACTGCACGGTCAGCTCCGGCCACTGCTTCAATTCATACCTTGTGTGCTTGTGTTGGTTGCTTTCCATTAGTGAAAGCTGGGATTTCTTCAATCCTGAGAGGTATCTCTGTTCGTGGCGTTGCTTCTCCAGGGTGGCCAGGGTGGGCTGGAGGGTGTATGAACTTCTACGCTGACTACCATGATGCGTTTACGATACGACTCGTCTCTAAAATCGAGCAACCAAGCTAGTCAAATAAATTTAAAAAAAAAACCAAATATCCCCAAGACTCATTCTGTGACAAAATTGTATCAAATCATTAAATTAATGGTGATTTTTTAAGCGTTTGGTTTTTAATTATCACAAAAGGAACAGAAAACTTACAAAAGTGTATACAACTTTTATTCGAGTTGATAAACCAATGCCTGCCATTTATTTTTCGAGGATCATTTTATGACCACGTTGACTACAACTATGCTTTATGTGGTCGTTTTGGAGACACGTCAAACCCCACGATCTAGGCGTACAATTCGCCGGTCCAAAACAACGAGAGACAAATTACCCACCGAACTCTTTGCTCAAGTGGTTCATCGATTTCTGTGCTGTTTGGCATGGTTTGCGGTCGTGTCTTCATAAGACCAACATTCTGGGTCCATTGTTCGCTTAATAAGTGATGATTATATACCGTGAGCCATTCTTTTACTTCTAAAACCACCCCGATTTGTTTATGTATCTTAGAAGGTTTTTCAGTTCTACACCCCTCAAGTGCTCCAGCTCTGCGATAAAATGCTTTTCTTTGCCAGCGCTGGGCATTGGCAGAGTAGATATTGGATAGCCCTTATTTCTTCTAAATCTCCACAGCTCTTGCAAAAGTTGCTGGCTCATATTACCATCCGCTCTTCCTTGCGACTGAGTCTAATCTATGATCTCTTTTTACGCAGCGTTGGCCACAGGGCCCTTTCTGTTGCTCCTACTTCCAGACCAAGCCACCTAGTTCGAGCTCTGTCCAAGGCTTCGTCTTCCAGTTTTCTTCTTTATGTTCCCAAGCGGCGTAAATGCATGAGGGATTGCTCGAGATTCATTCAGACTGTCCGCCTTCTTGTTTCCTTGCATGCCAGCATGGCCTGGTACTCAGGTAACCGTGTTCGCCAAGTATAACCTACTGACGCTTTGTCTGCATAACCTGACCAGTTTCGATGTCAAGATGTTCGATGCTTTAGCTTTTATTGCCGCTGGCTGTCGGAAAAGGTGGAGATCGATTTGTGGGTTATGTTGTGTTCTTTCAGCGAAAGTGTTGCTTCATAAAGGCTGGTTAAGTTTTAAGGGCCGATGTTGATTTTGAATAAAACACAAATTATTTAGGAAATTATTGTCATTTCTTTTTATTATGATAATATTGGTATGGTTCAAGAATGCGTGGAAGAAAATATCGGCCAAATGGCCACCGCGACCTCGGCGGCACACCTCCATCCGATGGTCCAAATTTTCGATGACGCTGAAGCATAATTGAGGTTCTATGCCGTTAATGTGCCGAATTATCTCATCCTTTAGCTCTTGAATTGTTTCTGGCTTATCGACGGACACCTTTTCTTTCAAATAACCCCAAAGAAAAAAATCCAACGGTGTCAAATCACATGATCTTGGCGGCCAATTGACATCGCCACCACGTGAGATAACACGGCCATTGAATTTGTCGCGCAAAAGAGCCAGTTTTTCGTTAGCTGTGTGCCAAGTTGCAACGTCCTGTTGAAACCACATATCGTCCACATTCATATCTTCCAATTCGGGCCATAAAAAGTTCGTTATCATTTCACGATAGCGAACACCATTCACAGTAACTGCCTGACCGGCCTCATTTTAGAAAAAATACGGCCCTATGATGCGGCCAGCCCATAAACCGCACCAAACAGTCACTCTTTGTGGGTCCATTGGTTTTTCGACAATCACTCTTGGATTATCATTCGCCCAAATGCGGCAATTCTGCTTATTGACGAATCCACTGACGTGAAAATGTGCCTCATCACTGAAGATGATTTCCTTCGAAAATTGATCATCCACTGTTGCCATTTCTTGCCACGATTCTGACCATTGACGACGCTTGAAATGGTCAAGAGGCTTTAGTTCTTGAGTCAATTGCACCTTGTAAGCGTGTAAATGCAAGTCTTTATGCATAATGTTCATCAACGACGAGCGTGAGAGGTGCAATAGTTGGACACGACGACGAGTTGATTTCGACGGCTCTTCAGCCACACTATCGCGAACAGCAGCAATATTTTCTGCAGTACGAGCTGTACGAGCATGCTCGCTGATGTTTTCACATCTCCTACAGACCCGGTTTGCTCAAATTTTTGCGCGATTTTTCCGATTGTACGCACATTTGGACGATTAAATTGACCGAAAAAATCACGAAGTGCACGATATGCATTTTGATTTGAACGCCCATTTTCATAATAAGCCTGAATAACTTAAACGCGTTGCTCGATTGTGTATCTTTACACGGTTCAAATTGAATTAGTCTGAAATTGAGAAATGTCAAATGAAGTGCAGAAATAAACTTGACGTTTAGGTGTGGTTCACATTAAACATCGGGCCTTAAAATTTAACCACCCTTTATATCGCAGTTGGTTCGGCTTGGAAGTGCCAGGGATTATTCGAAGTGGTCACTCGTTTTCCAGCCGTTAGTGTACACGGAAATGTCCCTTCTTCAACTACCAATTATTCTTGCAAGTATTCCGGTCTGGAAAACGTAAGTGGAAGCTCTTCTCCGCATTTGGCATGTGACCCCGAGCCGTTTGCGCAAATCACATGCCGTGCAGCTCATGCATTTTAGGGGAAAAAAACTTTCAAAACCATAGAACTATAGTGGGCGCCACTGACGGTCATCTGTGCAAAAAAAATACTGGCAAACGTTTCCGGCGGACTATTAACCACTATTAACCACAATAAACAATGTGCCGTGACCCGTGGCGTTGTGGGTATGTGCGTCGACTCCTACGCACTTGGACCTACCTAGACAGGATCAATTCGTGGTACGACAAGAAATACTTTTCACGGCTCCACCTCTTTCGAGTCACTGACAATGCTCAAAGAGTATAACTGTCCAGAAAAAGCTTTTCAAACTTGGCCGTTCGTAGTCGGCATAAAACTGTAGGTCCCTTCCACTCGTAAAAAAACAATAGCACGCACAACACGGGTGGTTGCTGAGAAGCTAGGGCCCAGGCTCTCTACGGGCGCAACAGCCCATATTATGAACAATGCAAGACTACTTGGTTTTGATGACTGTAAGCAACATGCCCAGGAGAGTCAAGTGGAAAGCAGCACTGGTTCAACCACAGACCCTTCATTGGATGCAGCCCTGAGAAGTAAAAAAGCAGGTTATCTAAGAACAATTAAAAAAAAACCCCCTTTGGGTAGCCTTCAGAGTTAGTCCTGCCTGAGAATGTCTCAAACTTGAAGCAAGTCATTTATGTTATCAACACCACATCATGTTGCCTTAATTTCCCATGAAGTTATGCAAAAAGAACATGCTCCGAGTGGTGAACCTTTCCAGTGAATGCCAGACGTTATCGGGCAATTGCGTGCTTTTCTGCAGGAATTACTCAGCGAATTTCTCACGCATTCGTTGAAATTCATGAGCAGCCGACGTGTATACATAATTTCACTTCCTGGTCATGTCAAACTCCAATCACACTTGCTCCGCGAATTGCTTTCACCGGGACCCTCATCCCGACCCCGAACATGTGCTCCGGCATTAAACTCCAACTGTGCTCGCATTTAATCAAACGCAAGACCTTCGTGTTCACTGCTCCCCTCGGCCCCCCGGACGCATGTTTCACAACTATTTTACATTCAAAGCGAAGGGCAGTGTTATCCTCTCACCCACTCCAGCCAGTCGTTCACTTGAGAGAACCCATTCAAACTCAACCATCACGTGCTTCTCCCACATTAAGTGACTCTTCAGGCCCTTGACGCATCAATTAAATTGAAATCGAAAATAAAACAAAAAACACAACGTTCAAGCCACATAACAATAAACACTCACTAACCGATCCCACATTAGGCGGCCCAGACTAGCCACCGTCTTGCCACTCTCGTCTCGGGCCTCTCGCTCCCGCACTCGCATCAATTGCCGTTTGAATCGTAAAAATAAAATTTAATTCCCCAGCCAGGCGGCCGGGCGACGACGTGGACAAGACACAACGAGAGAGGAATCTGGACAATAAATGTTAAACAGGTGGAACATTGTTTTCTGTCGGAATCACGGGAGAAGACCCTCGTGGGAGAGTGAACAAAATTTGCATAAACGGACTGGGGGATGGGGAGAGACAAGGGTCTCCAGTGATGATTATGGGCAATTTACATAAATAAATATTCGGCGCTTCTTGGTTTTGTTATCAGTAAATGGTTTTTCAATTTCAAGTAGGAAAAGATACTTTTGTATCTCACAGATACTTTTGTATCTTTTTATGATTCCTCCCTCCCTCTCGCTCTCCCGATGACAACTGCATGCGTCGGAGACCACAGACGCCTGTAAATGTCTGAGCTTTTATGATTTCATCTGATACTCAGATTGATGGTCCATTAAATTCAATCAACGATCTGATTAGGTACTTCATTTGTTTAACAAATTCCAATAAAATAATTTTTTATGCGCGATTTTCGTCGGCCCCAGCTTTGTTTGATGTTCCTCTGTTCCACCACTCCAGTCGGGTCGGTCCAGAGATCGGCGATGATTGATAAGGACTTCTCAAGGACATTTTAATTGAAATGACCATCCGGGTCCATCGTGGTTCACATCATCTCGAGTGGCTACGTTGTTGAGTGGACGATGGACAGACGCATGTGACTGAGAGCCAGGGCCGGTCGGTTTCTGTGAACCGTCGACTGGTGTCTGTGATGGAGTGCCGGCCAGAACCGGTATCTGAGGCGGGCATTGTTTACCCATCTGCTTCTGGAGATACGTTTTCAGATCGGTTTTGGGTTTCTTGTTTGCTCTACGTCGAGGGTCAAGGGGCTTATGGTCATCCTTCGGTTGGAATGGGAACAATGGCGGGAGGCTGTTGCGTTACCTGTTCGCCGGAATTCGAGGGGATGTTTGGATAAACAGTTTGAGGTTCCAAATTAAAGTGGAGCTACATGAGAATGCACGAAGCATAATTATACTCATTAAGAGGCGCGACCCCGCGATGTGATGCTAAACAGACAGCGCCGACGTCCATGTCGGGCCAGGTGTTGACACGGATGATAGGAGCCACGTCAAGACAGCGACTAATTTTTTAACAAAGTTGAGACGAAACAGTTCGACGGTGCCAGTCACGATTCATGCGCGCTGAGGTCATGAGTGGCCAGGCACAGTCGTCAGAGATGCAATCAGACACGGTGTCGGCGATGTGTCAAGTGAGCACAAGTCACTGTATCGTGGCAGTATGAGCGGTCATGAGTCATGAGTGGGGCATTGCAACATTCTTCGATTGCTCTTCGATCAGCTTCGAATATGCTTGGCACATGTATGAACAGACTGCCACTCGTGCACCCATTATATTTGCTCTTTCCGAGAAGGCCGTTGGACCGGAAAGGTTGTCGCTTCAAGATGAGCAATTTGTCCGTTTTAAGAATATATTCGTGTAATAGTCCAGCAGAGAAGTGCGACATCGTTGCAATTGCCTGGGGACCAGATACTTAAGTTGGCTATGTGATTGAGTTCATTTTTATTGCATTTTTAAAAAGAAACTTGTATTTGGCCCAACCTGTATATTGGTTGGAAGATGGTTACAAAAGGCAACAAAACTTCAATCCAGAGATCGTTGGGCGCAGAGCGGTAGTGCATTGTTGTGTTGCAGTTTACTGCCTTCTCTATTCACAGTTGCGCTGGAAACTTCGTTTAAAGAATGAATTACAGAGCAAAAGGCAGAAAGGCCTCTCGAAGTGAGCAGTTTTGGAATGTAAACCTTGCTCAGCTAGCTGGTACTTCATTTGAAGCGAACCGCTGCGCATTTATCGTTTCCAGTGAAGTAAAAATGCTTTTAAAGAGTGTCCCATAATTCATATTCACGCCATTTAATGGTACAATGATGCCAACCGAAAAAAAGGAAACAACGCCACAGCAGACATTTCGGGGTTAATGAAAATGGAACTCGATGCGAAAGAACAACGCATTTTCATTGTAGAGCAATATTTTACAAATAATGAAGGTTTGTCAGCTGCAGTCCGCAATTTTCGTACAATATGGGGCCATCATAGTTATTTATAACCATCAACTGTGAAGAGAATAGTTGACAAATTCAGGCAGACTGGATCAATTAGTGATCTTAAATACCCTGGGTGTCCTGCCACAAGTCGCTGAACAGAGAACATCGAAGCAGTTCGCGAGAGTATTGCTGACAGTCCAGGATCATCAACTCGGCACCGTAGTCAGGTATTGGGCTTTTCGAGACGCTGTCTACAGCGAATTCTCATGAAAGACTTGAAACTTCATGCTTACACAAGACTGCTGACCACGCAGCGCGAAGCCAGTTCATTGAATGGATTTTGAAACAACAACAAGTGAATGCTGATTTTTCGACTAAAATCATTCTCAGTGATGAAGCTGACTTTCATCTTGATGGCTTCGTGAATCGTCAAAATTGTTGCATTTGGAGTTCAGAAAACCCACGAGTAATTGTTGAGAAACAACTGTGTCCACAACCCGTGACTGTTTGGTGCGGATTTTGGGCTGGAGGCATTATCGGCCCATTGCGGCTGGTCAGGCCGTAAGAATTAATGGCGACATGATAACCCAGTCGTTAGTGCCTAAATTAAAAGATGTGGATGTGACCAACATGTGGTTTCAACAAGACAGTGCCACATGCCATACAGCCAGAGACAATTCAAATCGTGTAATCGGCCATTCTTGCGATCATTGGCCATCCAAATCTTGGGATTTAACGCCATCGGACTTTTTTCCTTGGGATTTTAGACGTCGAAGGTCTATGCAAGCAAGCTCACGACCACCAACTTGAAAGAGGTGATTGAATGAAATTCAGTCACATTTGTGCGAAACGGTGACAGAAAGTTTCATAAAAGATCACATATTTGCCAGCAAAGGCGTGGCGGTCTGTATAGTCTATGAATCAGTAAAAAATGTAAGCTTTCTAATAAAACATCTGTATTTTCAATCAAAATTACATTTTTGCGTGAATTATGGGACACGCTATATAGCTGGAGCAATAAGTTACATGTGATGGACAAGTTAGATCGGTTCTCTGGCTAATGCGGCGTTCCTAGATTAATTATCTGACACGGATTTGCTTCCACTTCTACTATGTATTAACATGTTATTGCCAAATTTTGATTGAGATCCCTGCCAGATTTGGAATTGATGAACCAAACTCGAAAAGCATACAATCTCGGCACCATCCGAGGGTGGATCAATAAGTATTCGTGTGTAAAAACTGCTCGTATTCTTCTGGAATCCCAGTACGAGCTGATGCATGACGAAACCATAGCGACATGCACAGACACGACCTTGCTCTGCGGTTACATTTTCCATCACACTACGGCAGAGTTATGGTGGCCTTGTATCAACTACGGTTCGATTATTGTCTATAACCATCAAGGTTGTGGCTCGTTAGTTAGTGGCATTCAAACTAAATCGACTTAGAACGTATGAATCACCTCACACAAGCCTGAAAGTCTTCTTTTGAGGAGTGTTTGAGTTTGAGACAAAGAATGAATCCTTTGGCGGATAAGTGGGAAAATGCTTCAACATGTGGTAACTGATCAATTGCGGGTGAGTGTGGCATAGACAACGTAGCACAGTGCGTGTGTTTGGTGGCGGTTCAAGTGAACCCAATTAACACTGGGTGCTGCTTTGTTACCACGGCTCTAATTGAAGTGTGTTGTAGTGAATTTAGAACCATCGTGCGGCGCTCAGGAACATTAGTAATTCTTTGATGTGATCCTTTTCTTCCTTTCGAAGATCTCGTTCAAGGATTGAAGGACGGGTTTGACTAGAGTACGTACGTTGGTAGGTAGGTTAGTGAACTGCCAGCAAAATCGCCAGCACTCTTAGAACATGTCGGTCCTTTGTGATACTTGTAGTCAGACTATCACCACTGATCGACAATTCCAGTGATAGTGGCAACGTACTGCCTTATTCTAGCAAGCGCTGGACATGCACACAGAGTTTCTCTGCTATTGCAACAAGCTCATTGCGGCATTTCCGATCTGGAATTTTGAGCTTATGGTGAAAGATGCAACAGTCTGGATGGCAGATTGACTATCGACGAAAATAGCTAGAATTTGCGTTGGCGTTGCAGTTGGGTGGGATCTGATTAGACGGTAGGTGCCTCCCTAATGGCAAGAATTTCCGCTTGGAAGATACAGTGCGTAGTTCGGGAGGCTAAACTCTAAAGCAGAAATGTCCAGAGCAGATATCCGCACCGACTCCGCAAGTCATCTTAGAACCGTCTGTGTTTACGATCTCATCAGAGGGAAAGCAAAAGCACTTTCTTTCTATCCCAATCTGATCTTGTAAGAAGAACTGTATGTCGGCGTGTTTTCTTAAGATCTAGTTTAGATGGAATATAGTCTGTTCAAGTCCGCACGAGTTCTCTCGGCAACTGAGCTCTATAGCAGCGATTCTCTGAGTCTGATCGCACTATGCACAGCTGTATTTTAAATATGGAGGTCGTTAGTTAAAGCTGAAAAATGATTGTTAGAGCATCTGTAGGCGCTGTCCTTATCGCGCATGTGGTGTCAATGCATGTCATTCTTTTTTTTCCTTGTGTGGGTGGAAACCTTCAACAAGACTCTATGGCGAACGTTCGACCATAGAAGTGTGAGATTTTTACTCACTAAAACCACCTCCCTTTAAATGTTATGTGACGACTACAACTAAGTGAAGCACTTATCCAGTAGTTTGTATTTCTTGACAGGTAACTCTCCAATGAATGTTCCTGCTAACACCGCAACCATGGGCGGGAGTAGGCTATCGCACGAGATCAAGGGGTTTAGTCCTTTGAAGTCGGCGCAAGAAGTTAGTTTCCTCAAGGATCGAATAAACTGCAGAGTTTGTATGCTCTTCCAGGCGGCGCTTATGTTTGTAAGCGATTTTTTTGATTTCATCTTGGACTGGTCAAATCTCTAGATTTCTGTGGATATCGTCGTTTCTGATATACCATGGTGCATTAACAATAGTTCTAAGCACCTTGTTTTGAAAAGTCTGTATAACATTCATATTGCTTGCTTCGGTACAACCCCAAAGTTGTATGCCATACGTCCAAACGGGTTGTAGGATTTGCTTGTATACAAGCAATTTGTTGTCAATACTTAGCTTGGAGTGCTTACCAATAAGCCAGTACAGATCTTTGTATTTTTTGTCAAGTCTAGTAGAGTTTTACATCAAGAGTTATCCCTAGGTATTTCGCTTCATCACCGAAAGGTATTTGGACACGATTTAGAAAGACTGGCAAGTTATCAACGTGCCTATAAGTAAAATTAATATGAACAGATTTGCCTTCGTTAGCGACACTTCGCCAGAAGCTCATCCATTCGTGTATCCATTCGTAATCCAGTGCACGTTGTAATTTTGATGTAGACTCTTCTACCGTTTTTGGCTGTTACCAAAATGGCGGTGTCGTTAGCAAATGTGCCTAGAACAGTGTGTTCTTCTTGTGGTAAATCACTCGTATACACCAGGAATAGCAGAGGGCCAAGAACACTCCCTTGCGGTAGACCAGCATTTACATTTTAAAACTCAGAATATTCGCTTTCGTGTTTTACTCGGAAGAGTCTATCGAAGAGATAGTTCGCTAGAATACTAAAAAGTTTCCCCGGTAGGGATCGGTAAGGATCGGTAGTTTATGTATCAGTCCTTCGTGCTAAACTTTGTCGAAGGCTTGGGAAACATCAAGAAATGCGGCTGAGCAAACGAGCTTTTGTTCAAATGCCTTTTCTACTACATCAGAAAGTTTTTCAAAAAAAAAAACACATAAACTTCATAAAAACGCATGAAATCTTTATTTGAATCGATAGTACGGTCCATATAATTTAATGTTTGAAGATTATTTCATGCAAATGTTGACCTTGACTGCGCCTCAAATGGTCCATCCGCTTAGTCCAATTTTGGCATACTCTTTCCAACATTTCAGCCGGTATCTCACTAATAAATGCTTCGATGTTGTCTTCCAATGCGTCAATTGAAGCGGGCTTGTCTGTATAGACATGAGCTTTAACATAGCCCCACACAAAATAGTCTAAAGGCGTTAAATCGCACGATCTAGGCGGCCAATTGACCGGTCCCGAACTTGAAATAAAATGTTCACCGAACTCGCCCCTCAATAAGTCCATTGTTGCGCGTGCTGTGTGGCATGTGGCACCGTCTTATTGAAACCACATGTCATGCAAGTCAAGCTCTTGCATTTTGGGCAAAAAAAAGTTGGATATCATCTCACGGTAGCGCTCACCATTCACAGTTACGTTACGATTCGCATCATCTTTTAAGAAGAATGGCCCAATGATGCCACCAGCCCATAAACCGCACCAAACTGTGACTTTTTCTGGATGCATTGGTAGCTCTTGCAATGCTTCTGGCTGATATTCACTCCAAAATCGACAATTCTGCTTACCCATTGAGCCAAAAATGAGCTTCGAATTCTTTCACGAACCTTAGACATTATCGGGAGAAGTAAAATTGGTCTACATGATTTTTTATCCGTTGGTGGTGTCCCGGGTTTTAGTACCATTACAACTTCTGCCACTTTCCATTGACTAGGGACATGTTCTAGTTTAAGGGCGGCATTAATGACGTAGAGTAACTTAAGAAGGACTTTCTCGGGTAACTCTTTAAGAATTTCTTCTGTAATTAAATCATAACCAGGAGCTTTTTTCGGTTCATTTGTCATTCTTTGTACCTTGTTGAATTTCGCGAGATTATATTTTTTCTTAAAGGCCGGCCACCAGATGGAGCATATCACGGCTGTTTCTTCTTCTTCTTCTTCAGGACCTCAACCAACAAGTCTCTCCAACCAGCATAATCTTTCGCCAGCTGCCTCCAATTGATTGGGCACACCAAGTTGGTCGAGATCCTTCTCCGCTTGTGTGAGCCATCTCATTCAAGGACGTCCTCTGTTGCCTTGTCCCAATAGCTCGGAATCGAATCGGGTCCGAGCTGTGGTGTCCATCCGCTCTACATGACCAAACCATCCTAAGCGTTGAATCCGAAGACGCTTAACCACTTGCATGCCGCTGTACGGACTGTACAGTTCGTGATGGAATCTTCTCCTCCAGACACCTCATCAACGCAAACAGTACCAAAGATCGCACGCAGAACTTTTCTCTCAAAACGACGAAGAGTTTCTTCATTCGCTTTCAATAGCGTCCATGACTCTGCGCCATAGAGCAGAACAGGATCAAGGCTGTTTACATCCTACATCTAATTTGGTCGCAAGCCCCACATGTTCCCGAAAGTTTTTTTTCAGTCATACGAGGCTATTCTTGCCTTTCTAATCTGCTGGTCACAATTGGATTGTCACCTGAGTTATCCTAAACTCTAGGTCGACTCCTAAGTACTTAGCATTAGTGGAGAGGATAGAACACTGTCACAGTGCCTTATACACAAATTGAATGGTCTTAGATCAACAAATTTCGTCAATTGTGATCCATAGCTTCGCGGATCAGACCTCAGACGCGGAATCAGTCTAGACAGTCCTTGGTGTCCTGCAAGTTGTCTAACCATATGAGATCAATCATCTCTTAAGCAAATATGATCAACTAGGAATGAAATTCAGGAGAAAAGCTTATCGGGTTCTGGGAACTTGTGCAAGTGGTCATGGCACCACCTTGCTTGCAACAGAGCTTGAATGCGGGAACGGGCAACACTGCATGCTCATGTGTAGTTCAGAACCTAAGAATCTGCGTCCAGGCCTATGAACGAATGCTTTCCAAAGGCAGCTCAAGGGTGGTTAGGTTAGGTATAGAGATAGACGAGCACTTGTCAAGTCTCGGTTAGTTCCTAATTAAAGCTATTATGATGCTCGCAGGGAAAGAAATACTTGTTCTTGAGTGATGTTCAGCCATCAAGAAGGTCTTACAAATCTGTAAGGATTGCCCATCCGCAACTTCTTGGAGATCATGGAAGATGTGTGTTATATTTTTGAAACAACATAGACGATGACCATTTCAGAGGAAGTGAGGAGTCTCTACTCGTTTGAAAAGCTGCATTCGTACACACTTCGACATTCTTCTTCAATCATCCACCATGTCGGCACCACCGCTCTTCCCAACTAATGCGAACAGCGTAGCGGCGATTGAAAGACAGGCAACTCCTAGCAACGAGGAACACCAACACCACGTCAACACTTAAGGCAACCAACAACAAATATTTCATGGAGGAACATTTTTGTGACACTTCAGCTTCTGACTTTGCCATTCCCTTGTGCGAGATCTTTAACATCGGTTCACGAACCTCGACTATTCCCTCTCCTGAGCCTCTTCCTAGCAAGCATAACTTTTTCGGCACAGCCTGGACGAAATCCGAGTGAGATTCGAGAATCGGAAAACTTCAGGAGAACAACTGTCCTTACACCAATGACCTTACTGCATTCATCGCCAGCGGGGCCCCACGTAATATATCAGTCATAGACCTTTATTAAGCAGAGGATCAACCTTGAATTCATCATTGGAAACAGCTGTGAAATGGACGAATGGTGATATTCATCCGCAGGAAATACGAATGGCTTTGAAAACACTGCCATACTCAGGAAGTGGAAGTGAGCAGTGAATTTGGTATTCTCACATGTACATACCAGCAGATGTTACCTGTTACCCTCTTCGATCCATCAATCGATTCTCAACCTGATGGGGAAGCAGCACATTATGGGTTCGAGGAAAGGAAGTACAAATGATGTCATTTTCTACTTGGATTTTCCATGGCTAGCTACCTAATATCCATCCATCAAGCCATCAGATTGACTGATTCTCAAATGACACGACAAACATTCGAACATGAGCTTGAACATCGATGCACACATCCACACGGAATGGCCCTAAATCCACAGTAATCTGCCTTGAGGAACAGTTGACGGACCCCGCTTGAAAGGTGAGAGTATAGTTTCATTCCCGAAGCATTGAAGGCTCGAGAAATGACCTCGCAAATAGTCACTCGGCCTCTTGGGGCCGTGTTCAACCAAGATCAGTCTTGCCAGACACAGTGCACAATCTTGTTCCGTTTTCATAAGCTCCAGAATAAGTACATTTTTCCCTTCTGTTCTCATCTCTGTTCACTTTGAACTGACAGCTCAGTGCATCCTCCGACCAACTACCAGTTGAGGCATACTCTTAATTTCCTTCAAAGAATCACATTTTTCCCTTGACACCACACGGACTGACTGCCAAATGCACGTGTCCCAGTGAGTACCCATAAACCAAGCGCATTGCCATCTCAAGTTAAGCGCCAACACAAAGCCTAAAGTGGAAGTTCAGTGGTTCAGGTTGCGCAACGTCCGTCCCCCCAAGTCGGCTTATGCCCAACATTGCATTCATTCAACCCACAATCGGCAAGTGTGCAAGTTTTGTGAACGTCTCGTTGAGATCTTTTAGAAAGGAAAATCCGACTCAAAGCTGCTTAGGCGCACAATCTCTCCGATCAGCCATCAATTAGACTTTTGTCAAGTGCCATGGTGCTTTGGCTTCAAACTCGACTTTGCACTCGTGTTGGTCGTTCCCTTTTCGGAGCCCTTTCATCATGCCAAGAGAAAGCACGCAAAATAAATGATCACTCACATCCACGAGGCCACTTAGCCCACGGAAGTGAAAGAACTGTCACTACGCATGCTTCTCACGGCCTCACACACAGCCTGCCAGTTGTACCCTTCACACGGCCGACCATCAATCAGCCTTAAGCCCGTTCGACAGAAGTGCCCCCATGTTCTGGTGATTTGTAACCATAAAGCGATTGGCTGTCATAATCGTTCATTCATCCGTTGCGCGCCCCCCTCTCTCGAACAGATGCGCATTCCAGGCACATCACGTCATCAAGATCCTCCTCCAACGAGTCGGACAAACCATGTGCCACCGCGGTCCCACACTAATAAATCCATTAAGCACACAGGATGACATGTGAAATGTCAAACAATCTAATCCCCGTTCGATGTGCGCCGAACAAACAGACGAACGTGTGATGGTCGCGTTCGCATTGAGTGTCAACTGTCACGACGTCGCAGCGGACATCGCTCCGAGGCGATCTGGTGTTTACACGCCACTCGAACACAAAGTGCTATCTGCGTATCGTTGCCCTCTTTCTGTCTGCTTTAGTGAGTCAAAATGGCCCAAAGGGTTGGAGTGGGGGGAGCAGCGATCGTTAGAAACACCGCGACGCAGCAGATAGGGTTTTTTTTTTTAAATTCTGTTCCAATGGTTTATGATCTGTTTGCGTTCGGAGTAACAAGACACGAGATATCGGAGCTGGCAGCGAACGGACGAGGGGTGCTTGGGATAGACTTTGTTGCGCTGGAGTGGCCGGAATCGCTGACAGGTTGAGTGACTCGAAAATGTTTCGGAGAAGCGTCGATGAAGCGTTAATAAGCAGATGGATGCGATTTGAGAAGTGAGTTCGATCGGGTTGCATTTTTTTTTTCGTTGGGATAGTCGGTTAGTGCCTGTTGCTGTGGAGCGTCTTGATGGCGTCGATCTATTGAGTTGGAGAGTTCGAAAGGCACATGTGACAAGTGGGAGCATTAGCATTGAATGGCAGAGGAAGAGCTAATTTCGACCAAGCATCAATGTGGTGTACAGAAAGGCGGCATTATCGGGCCTCATTTCTTAAAAAATTAGAAAGAAGACGCTGTTTGCTTCAATGATCTTTAGTATAGAACGATGTTAACCGACTTTCTGTGGCAGAGCTCGACAGCATCGACATATCCGCGCTGTGGTACCAACAAGACGACGCTACATGCCATACAAGCGACGCAACGTTCGAAGTTCGAGTCATCAAATCGAAGCCAATGCGTACCGATACTGAATCTCTGATGGTCTAAGTGGGTCATGGATAGAATCCACGCCAGTGCTACCTACGTAGCCAGACCTGTGACAGTGCAACAATGACCGAAAATTCAGTCATTTTTCTCAAACGTCTCCTCAATTTGAAGGCCAGTCTAAAGAACTCCAAATGCGGTTCGCAAATTGCCACCACGTCTGATGTGACTTGACGCTGAATTTGATTAGCTTCAGCTGCAATGCCACTTGAGAGTGCTCAAACCTTCGCCCCGTGAAAGGAGAACAAATTCGAAATGAATCCCAGACACAAAGTGAAACCCCATCTCGACTGGACGACCACTCAGAGGCACGGCAGTCAAAGCTTTGCGGTTGCAATGGCAACCTGAGCGAACGCATCGTTCCGCAACGATTCAAAACTCAGACAGCAAATATTTAAATCAAATTCAGACAAAAGTGCAGAAACCCCAAAAAGCAGCAAATTAACCACAAAACTTGGCTCTCTGCACCCGGGGACAGCTCACGAGCGCCTCCTATGCACATCCTGTCGTCGTCGGTGGACTGGAGCTCGCCAGCAAGACGATGAGTGTTGATGTGTCGAACAGCAGTGGCATCACCTGCATGCTGTATCGTGGATTTTTGTGAGCAGAGAAACCCTCGACAAACAACAACCGACAAAAGCAATTAATCGTGGGGTGCTCGTCCCGGTGACTGACCGAAGGACACGAGACGGAAGTATGCAAGCAAGTATTCATAAGAAATTAATTAAATTCCCATCCACTTGTTGACGGCACGCCGAGACCGGGGGGCTGCCGGATTTTATGAGTGAATATGGGGCTTTTGATGGACGATGGCAGCGAGGAATGCAAAGGTGA
This sequence comes from Eristalis pertinax, assembly GCA_907269125.1. Lineage (NCBI taxonomy): Eukaryota > Metazoa > Arthropoda > Insecta > Diptera > Syrphidae > Eristalis > Eristalis pertinax. The sequence goes on from OU026147.1 coordinate 49,321,148, forward strand.
TGGGTGCTCTCGGAAGGACGTGCTGTTTGGAAAACGTAACCAACGAGGGTGTTTTTCAATCGAATTTGAGTTCGGGAAGGTGGAAGCGAATTCTGTAAAATCATGGTTTTCTAGTGAGTCTTCGGCGGTTTTTCCCTTGAAACGTCACAACCCCTCGAATGCCACGTCACCACCACGTCCAATCCCCACCCCTGATAGCAGCCCTCCCCCATCGACCGCGATACGTTTAAACATTCGATACCTCTAATCCGCCCGCAGAAGACCATCTAGTCCAGGGTATCCAGTGTCTGGCGTGCCACTGATTTCGCATTCACAGCAGACAGGCAACTAAATTAATGACAAACTTTTGCGGTATTTAATACTGCAGCCCTCACACCGTCGCATCGTCGACAAGACACAAAGGTCCTTGGGAAAGTTCTTAATCGGCATAACCCCGTAGACAAACAGCGAGCGCGCCTAGAGGGCGATGTCAACTCGACTGGAAATTCATTCGAAAACCGTACCGGAGACGACACGCAGGGTTTCAAGTTTCAATAAGTCACCATATGGCAGTCGGGGAGTCACCAGTCACCAACTCACCACTGACGACCAAGCCTAACTCCGTCTGACAGGTTCATCGAACACGGGTCGGGGATACTTGAGGGCATTCAGCGCTCGCACGATGGTTAAGTTTTCTTGTCAACACAACTGTGTGCGGTAATTTGATGATTTCCGATTCCGTGTTCCCTCGTCCTTCCTGGAAGGGCGACTTTAATGCGGTTTTATGATGTTTGTTCGGTCGGTAGTAGGTGAGATCCGCTTGCCCGGGGGGTGCCGTGGTGGCCACCGTGTGCTGGCAGCTAATACCCCGAACTTGTTTTGCAGCTCATGAGAGGACATTACTTTGATTGTTATGAGGGGTATAAAAGCGGACTTGAAGGAGTTAATGCGCCCAGACACGGGCAGGCGCGCGAATGCCGTGGCGTGTTAGTTTTATGACAAAACTTTGATCGTCAGCGGAAGGAGAGAAGGTGCCGCGTTATTGTCTTTTGTCTTCATCCGGAATGGAGCTTCGGATGGTGGGATGGCGGGGGTGTGGAGAGAGCTAATCTCAGCGTGGGATGGATGGCAGTTCCGGTCTTATCGGATAATTAGTAAACGGTTCTCTTGGTGCGCAGTTTGATTACTTTCCGTGAGTTTGCCGATGCTTAACAGTTTTGTAATCAAAAAGAGGCGCGGAGACTCCTTGCGTGGGGCGAGTGGGACGTTCGGCTGAAGGCAATGGCCTTCAGTTTATGATGGAAACGGTGAGTTGTTGGATGGGTTAGGTACTGAACACCAGGAAAGGCTGTGGAAGGAATTGGTATGCGAAGTCCTCGTGCTTTTATTTTGATGATCAAGAGAAATCATCATCCTACATCTTCTAAAGGAATGCCGCTACCGTGGATTAATGATCCTCCAGTGTTCATGCGGGTGTGTCTTCTGATGTGGGCACACCGATACCAGGAATCATTGGCACTTTGCTGCCTCCATTATTTCCCTCAAAAAAGTCACATAGGTGCCTTCTGTAACGACCTACTCAAAGCTGCTGTACAACAACTCAGCTAATGTGAGTTGGCACGTTTGGAGACATGGTCAAAATCATGCCGAAATGGTCATGCAGGATTGGTATATGCACGTCCTGAGAAATCAGCGTTCAAAGAGGAGACGCCTTCAACTGCGCCCACTACCGAGGGACAAGTCTCCTAAACATCGCCTAAAAGATCTTCTCTGCCGTTTTGTGTGAGCGCCTGAAACCATTAGTCAATAACCTGATAGGTCCTTATCAATGCGGTTTCAGGCCGTGGACGTCCACCATCGACCAAATCTTCACATTACGGCAGATCCCAGAAAAAAACCCAAGAGATGCAGATCGACATCCGCCACCTATTCGTCGATTTCAAGGACGCATGTGACAGAGTGCGTAAAGACGAGCGCCATGTGTGGTTTTGAAATTCCTGCCAAACCCGTCAGGTTGTGCAGCTTGACGATGGAGAATTCTCGGTGCTCCGTCAAGGTCGAAAACGAAATCACCGTGTTATAGGCAACGCGCTGTCATGTGATATTTGCAACACCACGCTTGAGAACGTCGTGCAAAACTCACTCGCCAACTCAAAAAGCACGATCTTCCAAGAGTCCGTACAATTGCTGACAAACGCGGACGACATTGACGTGGTTGGTCGAACACAGCTAGCCGCCAATGAAGCGTTTGCTGGTATTGAAACGGGGGCGGCGAAAATAGGTTTGGCGGTCATCAAGAAAGAGTGCACAACATCGACCACTCGGCCAGAACGTCACCGTAGGCAGCTATAACTTCAATGTAGTTAAGGACTTCGTCTACCTCAGCTCCCAAGTATGAACAATACGAACAACATCATACAAAAACAGTAATAAACGTAGAATAACTCTTGCAAATCTCTGTTTCTTTGATTAGAAGAGCCCTTTCTCGAAGGACCGTGATCATCCTTGTCCAACTGTATGGTGCGGATGCCTGCACAATTTCAAGAGCAGATGAAGAAGCCCTTGGTCTTTTCGGGCGAAAAGTTCAATCCTTGGTCCTGTTTGCGTTCTTGGGTTTTGGAGAAGAAGATTTAACCCTGAACTGTGCAGCGACTGATCCTAGTCAGGGGTCTACGGATTCAGCGCTAGGCCATATAGAGCGCATGGATCCAGCCCGAAGAGTTTTCGACTCCGAAACCAGTGGCACAACACAATAGATTACGCATTCTTTTCTGCGTAAAAAAGCCATCACGGAATGCAAGGAAATAACAACATTATTCAGTTTCGTTAAGTTTCGTTCACTTTTGCTTACTTCAGTGGAAGCAAAATCAATCGCTCCTTAAGTACGTAAATGACAGTTCCTGTTGGAATTTGACGTTAGTTCCAGAATCATATGTGGGCACTTTGAAATTGATGATGTTTCTGGCTATTTTTCGTTCGGTTCTGATATGAACTATAAGCCTAGCTTAACTCTCAGCCAGCTCTCCCTGAAGTTTAGTACAATACACATTCTTGCTTTTGATTCAAGTCAGATGCCTGTTTAATGAAGCCCTTGCATACACCAAACACTAAAACGAAGACCGGACGTAATCAACTGCAGGCACATGTAATCAACCCTGAACTAAATGCCTTTTACAATTGAATTAAGTGAACAGTGCGGAGACAGCAACATCCAACAGTCCAATGCAATAAGAACACAAGAAATCGAGACTAACACATCACGATGCAGCGAGAGAGGGAGATTGGTTTCATTCCCTGGTCGGGGACTGTCTATATTGCCGTCAACTTCACATAAAACGAGACATGGCTTATCAAACAGCCAACAACAAAGGAGCCAACTAATAGGAACATCAACATTTCGAAATGCCACTCACGACACTGTCTAGAAGATCAAAGTCAAATCATCAAAGCTATGCTCAGTTGTTTGGTGTCAGTTTGTGTTTTATGAAAACCAATCAACATGTGCAACATAAAATGGCATTCCAATAAAATTATTTACATCCAGAGGAAGTATTTATGATCAACACACATTTGGACTAAAGCAATGCCATGTAAAAACATTTTTGAGGAATTTTCCTGGTTGCGTCGTCGACTTGGAGAACACCACCCGCTGTTAGCTCGCAACAAGGCGTTTGGCATTTCTTGGACAACGCATGTGTGTCGTATCAGAATTGCCATCTGAACGTCTAATACAAGTGATTCAGAAATGACGAGTATATGCTTGCACATCCAGCGAAAGGTGGACAATAAGCTGCAAGCTTGATGCCTTCGAAAAACAATTCTGCGTCAGATATATGGTCCTGTCTGCGAAGAAGGTGAATGGATGAGAAGACACAACCGCGAACTCTACGATCTGGAAGTAGTCAGGAAGGCAAAAATCCGTCGACTGCACTGGCTCCCATTGAGCGCATGTACACTAATGCTCCAGTTAAGGGGATCTTCGACCCCGAGCTTCCTGGTGTGAGAAAAAGGAGAAGATCGAATTTCAAGTTACTAATCAAGCTTGGACGTATGACTGCTTGATCTTGTTGACTGAAAAAGTAGCGTGCCGGGAAACCTCAACATACTGACATCGAAATAGAAAATCATAGAGATCACAGTGCGTCCTGCAAACGAGGCTTGATCTGCTTCGTTTTCTGACCACCTCGGATTTCCTTTAACGAATCGCCCCGATATGAGCTTCCTTATTCTGGCAATAGCGTCTCGAATGTTTGCCTCGAGCTCGACTAAAATTGTGCTTTGGTTAGGACTTGACGTGGCCTCAAATAAAATAATCGAGTGATGTCCAGTCGCACGATCGTCGCTGCACGGGTGTAGGCCCAAATCCAACCGGATTGACTCTCAAACGATGCCCAACTCAGCTGATCGGCGTCAAATCGACAGTCTTCTTCAATACTCTCTTCAAACAAGGGGATAGCTCCTCCTCCATTTTTGATCCACCCGCGTACAGAATTCACTAAGGATGTGGGTTTTCTTACCCAGAAGTCCCTGTCGCTGTGCCGCGCATTCGACCACCTAGCTCCTCACCAATTCCCGAAAAGACCATCCGACTTCATTCATCCAGAAACATGTCAACATCGGCGCCCTTAAGTGCTTTCACACATCCAGCCATTCAAGCAGAGCCCCCATCAAACCATCTTCGCGGTAATGCACGAATTCAATTATTCCAAGCCTTTCTCCAGAACTCCGTCCAGCTGATACCAAGAAAACTCATTACAATCCAATTAACCTTCAAGCGCAGGGCCTTCCGAAAAGGAGTGACCATCCACCACCACCGCCACTGTACACGCTCAACTTACAACTGCTCCAGCATTCAAATCACACTCAGGCTAGACAATGGCGCACTCATGGCGGAGGACAGTACACGCATTCTGTGAAATATTTACGACTCTCGCCATGGGGCGCTTCGGACCGTTTGTCATCCACCAGACCGGACGACGTCCGCCGAGCACACACAAGCATACATGGGCCCATGTCCAGTGTCCACATATTTATGGATACCTTACATGCTCACTGACTTGGCACTTCCTGCCCTCGGAACAGTCTTGTCCGTTTTATGATCCGCCTCGACCGATGCGACGACGATGCACAGACGCTCTTGGGCGAGGTCCAATAAAACTCCGGTCCTCTCCATCCACGGGATGTGTCGTTTGCATAATTATCTAGCGGAGCGGTCACTGCACCACTAAATCCATTGTTTTTTGGCCAGACTTTCAAATCCGAGGGCCACCGCAAGGACACAACCTGTTCCCACTTGTGTTATCAACTCGGACAGAGCGGCCCCGCGCTGGCGGGTGTTTAATTGCTCCCCCCTCCTCCTTCACGGAGCCCGACGTCGATTTGGATTTGTTCTCGATGCGCCAGCAAAGAGTCGTTCCTTCCATGCACTCCTGTGCATCTGCTGTTTCCTGCTGAGGATTTATGGCGAACCGCAAGCAGAGTGGAATGCTTCCCTCGCAATGCGATACAGGGCGCTGCGACTGTGGTTGAGGAGCAGTTCACCAGAACTTTACACAAACAACCTCAGCAGCAGCGGCGGTTGTGCTGGGTCAAGAGTCGGTGGTCATAAAGAGCGTTTTTCTTTTTTTTTCTTCTTTTTATGGGGATGTGTTGCAGGCATTGTCGGCACCCACCTGTGACCAATTGTGTGGTCAGCGTCCGACTGAGTGGAGTCTCTCCCTCTCGCACGGGGAACTTTTCATTTTCGATCCGCGAGCGGTCCACCTTGGAGGAAACAATTACGATAATGAATGTGACTTTGATTTGAAGTGGCCGGTGGACTGGGGAGGGGGAGGGGGGCTTTATGACTTGGAAGGCTCTGCTGATGAGGACGTTGCTATAAACAGTTCTTTTTTCGAGTTTCATGGGCTTCATTTTATTGAAGCACTCGTTCGAGCATAATTATCTGGTGAAGGAGGGTGAGGAGGAGCCCGCAACATTCTCTCTGGGAGGGCCAAGTTTCTGTCAGAACTTGTGATCTATAAAAAAAAAATCGGTTGGCATCCGTGAACGAGGGTTGACCTCAATGGAAGCCGGGAGTCATCTTCAAATGGGGCTACAATCCGGAATGTGGATCTTTTGGGAGTTGAGTCATGTTTTGTCACTCTGCGTGAAGTGAATGTGAAAGCATGCAAGCTGTCTGGGTCAGTAAATGGAACCTTCAGTGACTGATCGAGGCTCAGGCTGGTCCAGCACGTTATGACTTCGGTGGGCACTTACCTCAGAATCAAAAATGGAGTGAATGTACAATCTTGTGTACAATCTGTTGAAGCACACTCTTTTTCTTTTCTCGAGTACACAACAAAATCACAGCTCACCGTCTTGCGATGGAAACAATCCCATCACGCTTCATCACCATCATCAACTTCAGTAACCGCCATCGCTCGTCAGACGTTATGCGTTATGTCAGACTCGTCAGACGTTGTGCCTAAGCTCAACCACGACAATTTTTTGGACTTGGTCCAACCAACTCGTCCTAGGTGTTCGCTTACCTGATGGAGTCGCATTCAAGACACACCTCGGAAGTCTGAATGATGGGGACATTCGTGCCGTATGAGCAAACGCATCAAGCTTGGAAGTCTAAATGATTTGGCGAGTTGATCGGACTCCAAATTGCCTGAAACGTCCCGCCACCGCCTCAAGACGAGAATGCTGAAGTGCTTGGCCATCTCATAAATAGATATGCCTCTGACTGCGATCTGATGCATGTCGGGATAATTGCCCTTGTGTAAAGGGCGGGCCAAGTACAAGTTTCTTTTTAAAAATGCAATAAAATGAACAAAATTAAATGCTTTCCATGTATTATGGCTTTATTAGTAAGAACAAGCATTCCCATTAATTATAGAATCCCGTTCAAATGGCTGTCTCGCCTGACTTCGTAGTAGCGCATTCTGTCACCCCATTTTTTCAAGACCTTGTTTGATAGTTTCAGACTGTAGCTCACGGATTGCTTGGATGATGTTGGTCTTAAGCGCTTTAATCGTTTGCGGATTGTTGGCGTGACATCGGTCCTTCACGGTTCCAGGAAAAAAAAAGTTCAAATTGGTCATATCGCAGCTTCGAGGCGGTCAATTGACATCACCAAGACGGCTGATAACACGATTTGTGAATTTGGTGCTCAAAAGATCGAATGTGGCCTGGGCTGTGTGGCATGGCGCTCCATCCAGCAGGAAACAGAGGTCGTCCAAAGCCATGTCTTCAATTTCAGTAAAAAAAGGCGGTTAACATGACTCTGTAACGCCCACCGTTGATCGAAACGTTTTTCCCAGCCTCATTTTGGAAGAAAAATGGTGCAATGATGCCGCCACTCCACAACCCCCACCAAACTGTCACTCTCTGTGGATGCATTGACTTCTCGACAATAACGAGCGGATTTTCCGTTTCTTAGCCACCGAGATGAAAATGTGCCTCGTCAGAAAAGATGATTTTCGCTCAAAATTGTTGTCCAATTCAATCTGCTCTAAGGCCGAGACTGCGAAGCAATAAGGAAGCGGATGGTCACGCGCCTTCAATTGCTGAGACAATTGGACATCGTAAGCGAATAATCCGAGTCTCACACTCTCGGCCACAGCAGTCACATTCTCATCTGTGCGTACGGTACGACGATGGGGACCATGAGTGTTGTCCACTGGCATACCAGTCTCACGAACTTTTTGCACAAACTTACGTACAGTCTCGGTGGGTGCCTTATTTCGGTAAAAAACTTTATCTTTTCAAAAAACAGCACTGTTTGGGCTACACAGCACTCACTTTGGAAATGAGTTTTCAATATTTCCCAACGTTGTTCCAGCGTAAGGCGACTCATTTCGTTCCGCGGAGGTATGATACTGACATTCTGTCAAGATTTCTAGCGGGAAACAGCTGTCAGTGTCAAAATAATCTATGATTTAAAAAAGAAACACTAGATGGACCACCAAAACAAACGCTTGTATTTACTACCAGACCATGGCAAAATACCGGGCAGTTGTGAGACTGACGAGCACACGAAAGCAGAGCGTGAGTAGAAAGTGAAGTAATGTCTCAGTTGCTGTTGGGGTTGGCTTGTGTACGCCCGTTACTGTAGATCGTTGATGGGTTTGCCCATGGACGACCGAACATATTGCCATGTTCCTCCTATGAGCTGAGTGGTTGATACTGGAGTTGTTGTTGAAAGGAAACCCTCCAACGTGAGACCTTCAACGCGAGTGGAACCGCTTGAGGAGAAGATCTCGATTCGGTCACATCCAATCCCGAAGCGGCTCAGAAATTTAAGAAAAATGTTCACTTGCTTCGTTTTCACTTCTCTGTCTGCTCTTTAGAGCTGCTGCTGGGATTTATAAGGATGAATAGACGAGAAGAAAGAATCGCGAATTCTACTTATGTGTCGACCACACCAGCTCGTCCATATTGAGCCCATTGACACCAATCCGACGACTAAGAGGGTCTTCGAAAAACTGAAGAAGCCCGAAGCGCATATAATCATGGCAGCAGGACATCTAGCCCTCGATGACTGGATTCAGTCTGCCTTGGAACGTCAATGATGAGAGTCAGCTTGAGCTCAGGTTCAGACCATGGGTCGTTGCCCTGAGAATTAAGTGAGTTACTCAAAAAATAACTTTCCACTGAGACGCATTTTCATCTTGGCGGCTACGTTAACAAGCGTACTTTCCATAGTTGGTGCTTGGATTGCCTGGAAAATTGCCAAAGAAATGTTCCGTGCATCCGGAACGGTGTGGTTTTCGACGCGACGGCATTATTGGCCAAATTTTATTCCAAGATGATGAGGGAAACGATGCTGTCCCCTCCATAGACTGCAACATTCCTTCTTACTACCGAATCATGATAAGAGCGAGAAATTGAGGATTTGGAGTTGGATGGACTATGGTTCCAGCTAGAGTTGGTCTAAGTTGCCATTTTATATTCGCAGGTACAACTGTGATTGCGATTTTCTAATCACAGTGATTATAAACCGCGATTTCGAGTCGTGAAGTCAAACTTTTTATGTTGTGGGAGATGCCCAAAACGGATATCAAATTTCACATCAGCTTAAATCGCAATCGCAGTTTAGATCACTGTCGATCGCAGACGGTTGCGGTTGCGATTTTTCAATATGATTTTTCGCTCAACTCTACTACGTGCCATACAAGCCTAGAATACTGGATTACAAGTCCAATAAACGTGACAGCACTCGTTTTGTTGACGTTACTTGGCCGAGAAGGGGCTGCGACTTGACACCGATCGACTTATTTGTCTTGGATACGATTAGAGATCGGGGCTAAGCGAACAATTCAGAAATGAAGCAGGTACTCCAGAGCAATGTTCATCAAGCCATTCGCGAAATAGCTACCTTAGCCGTCGAAAATGTATTGAAAATCGTACAGCCACACCAGCTGAGGCAGCTATTGATCGGAATGTTTGTTGTTTTCTGCTGTTTTAACTGCTTTTTTAACAGCCTCTTGGCATACTCGTTATTCTACATTCTCTTTCACTTCAAATGCCACCTCACCACACCACCACCACCGAGCAACAGCTCACAGATGATGGCATTCCCTTCAACTCTCACATCCTCAACGGTGCCCGCGGCACTTCAAGTTAGCCACAATTAATCATCATACGCCATGAGCTTCCGCTTCTTAATAAGCTCTCTTCAACCACTTCACGATAACCCCGCAGCAGTGAGTGCGCGCTGCTGCCATCGCGCATCGCTTAATGACGCCACTTAGTGGCTATCCATGTGATTTTGGTCAGATCGTGATCACGAAACCCAGTCGAAACCGTCGTCTTGCCTTTTGTGTGGATTTTTTCCTTTCATGACTCGCCTCAAATATCACTGGGTCGACTGCAGTCGCGCTGGCGAACTGCTGGCTTCGGCTATTCGGCAATCAAAAGGCAAATATGCCAGCGCTGACTGTCGTAGGTTATTGCCCACGAGACATGCTTTCGCGTTCGATGAGAATAGATGCATGCACGAACGTGGGCCACGGGATATTGTGCGACAATCTCGATGCGGGGCCCACTGTCCACACCTTTCTGCGTATCAAGGATCTGCGGCATTGGGTGGCGGGGACATGTTGGGCTGCGCATTTAATGACATCTGTCATGTGGACTCGGACTGGCTTTTGTGCAATGACCTCAGTTGTTTCTTGTCAGCTTTGGAGTTGATGGGGGCGCTTATTCATCTTGTCAAAAGGCGAATGAGCTTTAAAATGGGATCGAAATGGGCTCGGTAGCATATGATCGGCGGATTGAACGAGCGGGCAGACTGATTCAGGGCACGTCTCTGAGCCTCGATTGGTAGTCGGAGTGCGGTGAGACTGCATCCGTGGACCCATCCGGAGTTAGTGCATTCTCAAGGGCCTTTCAGGGGCCCGACAGGCACCAAGGCGGCGCCGTGGAACTTCAGAATTTCACAAAAAAAAGTGCTCCACCGCGCCTTTCGACTGAAGTAGGGCTCTACATGTACCAAGGCGGCGCCGTGGAACTTCAGAATTTCACAAAAAAAAGTGCTCCACCGCGCCCTGCGACACAAGTAGGGCTCGTCAATAGCGAAGGCGGGGTCGTGGAGCTCCAAAAATGCGCAGAAAATGCGTTGCCCGAGCTCCTGTGATGGTCCTTCGGTATACACTGAAGCGTCTTGCTACCCAAGTTGGGCCCGACAGGTACCAAGGCAGCACACAAAATGTTCCGCACCGCGCCTTGCGACACAAGCAGAGTCCGTCAATTATGAAGGCGACGCTTTGGAACTCAAAAAATGAGCAGAAAATGTGCTTGCCGAGCTTCTATGGTCCTTTGGTGCCCAAGCAGGGCCCTACAGGCACCCACGCGGCGCTGTGGAACTTGAAAATTGCACACAAACTATGCCCCACCGGGCCTTGGTGCATGCGATACAACTAGGACCCGACAAATGACAAGTTTGGCCCCTCAAGTGAGAAGGCGGCGCCGTGAAACTTAGAAAATGCCCCCTCCGCCAAATGAGACGCATTCTCTAAAACGTCTCAATTTTGCTGTCAACCTCCTCTTAGCGCTGCAGGCTCTCCTGCTCTCAAGACCACCTCCAGAACTCGCAGTACCCAGCTTGATCAGCACCTCGGCACTTCATTGCATGCCAGTCGGCCATTCCGCTGCAGCTGCTTCCGCGGAGTTCCCATCCAAAGATGCGGAAATGTAGCGTCAGACCATTACACAGACCGTCGGCTTCCCTTCGTTGTTGGAACCCTTGTTTCCATGCCATGTTTCCCAGAACGCACACACATAACAGCACACTTGCAGCAAAGTTATTACTCGGCCGCCGACACGGCATCCTCGCCATTCATTAGCCAGATGGCTTCGAAACGAGTTCCGTTTGACAAATTATGCAACGACACACGTTCCAGGAGCGCTGCGACCGCGACGTTCCCATTGACTGCATCATTAGCCACGGCATTAGACACAACTCGCACCATTTAGCCGAGCATAGCTCATAATTAACTCTGTGCCCGCCACAAGGTGCCAACTGGAGTGCTGTTCATCACCTTTCGAGCGAGACGCAATTGTCGACCGGAATGCGGATGAGTCTCGGCCCGACATCCGTTTCATCGATTTAATTGAATATCTTTCCATCGGCGGCGAGCAGCCGACAAGTCGCAGCGCGTGTGTGTCTGCGCAATAATTGCCAGAACTGGTAATCCGCACATGGTCGACGACGCGACGCAGAGATTCATTTTGACAGGCACCATGTGAGCGCGGTCCTTTTGAGTGGCAAGTGAGGCGACTTCCGCGCAATACCGACTAACCGGTTCCCAGGTGCTCGCGTCAATGTGAACTCAGGGGCAGACCTTTGCCAGAGCGGATCAAGACCGCTAAGCGAGGTCGCCGTCTTCGTGCCGCCGCCGCCGCCGCCGACGAGCAACCGGACGAGCACAGCCCTAGCGCTCTTCGACAGCTCGTTTTGTCTGCTCGCCGGCCACCGAAGACGGATGATCTCTCTCCAGTCTCCGTCCGTCCGCAGATACTGGCTGGATACGCCACACGTACATACTGGCGAATGCAATTCCGTCCGTGCGCTTTGTGTTCGCAATATTTGCGGTTCCATGCTGTTTTGTGTGGTCGTTGCTAGGCACCGTCCGTGATGAATAGGTCGACTTGATTGGCGGCAAGAACGGGCAGGGCCACGGTGACGGACGGAGCGAGTACCACGAAAGTGTACTTGTCCGCCGAATGATGAGGATGCGGATAATGCTGATGATAGGTTGTGCGAGAGTAATCAAACAGTAGCATCAGTTCCAGGCAGTTGTCATGGGCATTGTGGTTAGTTATGCGGTTGCGGAGCACACTGGCACTGGTCGACGGAGTGGCCCGCCGCCCTGAGTGGATGATAATCAGTGAGTGCGGTTTGGAATTCTCATATCTGTGCAGAGGTTGTTATGAACGAAATGCCGAAAATCTGAAACTCTCGACTCGAAGGACTCTCACTTTTTGGTTGCGCAGATTTCTCTGTGATTGATTAGGAGTGCAGTGTGCAGTGTGCACCCGCCCGCCCGGGAGATTTGAGGGAATTTGCAGTGAAATCGAGAAATCTGCTTGCATTGGCAGTCAAAGGCGCGTGGGTTAATCTGGACATGCACTTGGTGTGGTGAAAGTTAGGCTAACCTCTTCAGAGAGCTGGGAGTGGATGGAATGACGAATGTGGGAGAGCAACCCACATGCAAATGCAACTGAAAACACGGGTGAGGTTCGGTAGGCGCCAAGGACGGGCGGACAGGCTAGTCAGCATCGGCAAAAGAAAGTTGAGGCAATGCTGGTCACATGATGGAACTTGGAGCGGTGCATCCTACTTTATTTGCTCATTCAATGGAGCAGAGGAGGGGAAAGGGTTAGATTAGGTTAGGTGCGTGGATGAGCCACGTCTCACTTAGGTCCTGCTGATGGCCATGGGGGGATATAACCTCTTAAATCCTACTTCGTGCTTGTCAAGTTGTCATTGCGGCGTTGTTCATCCATCCAGATATCCTTGCCTTGCAAAAGCGATTTCAGAGGGATATTGGTTAGGTTATGTGAGAAATGTGCTCTCAGTATTCTATGTCTCAACTGGCAGAGACTGCACCAATAACAGAGGTAGTAAGGAGTGTCCTCTTGTTCCTTCAGGTCGCCACAGTATCTGCATAGAACGTCGTTGGTAAGCCCCATATTCATTTCATGATTTTTCATATGATTGTCGCCATTAAGCGCTCAATCATCCAACAGAAACAAATCCTTGACAAATACATAATAACTGACTCAAGGCAATATGGATTTCAAAAAGGCAAACATATCAACCAACTTCTTCGCCAACGTCACGCTTAACCAAAGCCTAAGCAAAAATCCTCATACCCCTGCTCTATTTATAGATTACAGCAAGGCTTTCGATACACCGTCACACGAAAGGATAATAGACTGTGTGTTCGAGGACAATGCTTAGAATGGGTACAAAATTGTTTGAAATTTCGAACATATCGCGTCAACGCATGGGTTACCTCAGAGCTGAATGTTGGAACCTCTCTTATACATTATATACGCCAACGGAGTGATAAAAGCTTTAAAAAAGATTGCAGTGTTCGCCGATGTAGATGACACGACAATCCTTGTGTCCCACAGAGATATCGATGTCGCAATATGAACTAAATAACATCACAAGAAAGAGACACAGAATAGATCACCAGGAAGACGACTCGTGCTTTAATGATTTGTAGGAGCTTAGCGGGCAAATCCTGGGACTGTAGTCCAAGTATCCTAAGATGGATGTACATAGCTATTGTTAGACCAACAACCACATACGGTGCAATAGCATGGTCCAAAATAACCAACCTGATCAGCGCAAGAGAGACAGTCAACAAAGTTCAAAGGTTGGCATGCCTCTGTATTACAGGCGTCATGAGAACTTGCCCAACTGCCGCCATGGAGCTGCTACTGGAGCATCTGGTGGTCGCAGAATGTGCAAATAAAACAATCATGAGCATGGCAAAAGAAGGGATAGGAAAAGACAGGTGCATTACATCAAGTTCATTCGATGCACTAGTCAGTTCGATAGTCATTCGATGCCGGCTCAGTGAGGTCGTTCGTCACCATGGCATCAATGTGCAGGCAGTTCGTCGCACCGTGGAAAAGTTTGTTCGTGAGTACACTCCTTATGGATCTTAAACCACCAACCATGCAGAGATTGGTCTGAAATTAAGAAAACGTGACCTCTGTAGCGGCCAGCGTCAAGGAAGACGAATTTCGTCAATTCTAGGCGCTGATCAGCAGAATTGGGCAACGCCAAGATTTCTGGTGATCAGCGCCGGACGTGGAAGGACAACACGCTGTGAGTTCATGAAATCGGCGCCAGAAATGTTGACTGGAGATCCGAATTTCGGCCGAAAAATCATCTTTTCATACTAGGCACCAGGCACTAGACACGACTCAGAGGCTATGTCAACAAGCAAGAATGGAAGACAATTCACCAGTTTTCGACCAAGAGTCAATGGATCCACGAAGATTGACTGTTTGGTGTGGTTTATGGCTTAGTGGCATCATCAGACCCCGCTGTCGTCAATGGTCGTAGGTATAGAGCGATGTTAACCGACTTTCTGTGGCAAGAGCTTAACAGCAACAGTTCGACAAGACGGTGCATGGTACCAACAAGGCAGTGCTACATGCCCCCTACAAGCGACGCATCGATCGAAGTTGTGAAGGAGAAATTTGGCGACTGGGTCATCTCACGGTGAGCGTTCATCAATTGGCCGCCGCGAACATGCGACTTGACACCACTCGATTATTTTCGTTAGGGCTACGTCAAGTCTTCGTTCCTAGTCTGCGTTAACAATCTAAACACTTAGGACGAGCTCTAGACCAATATTTGAGACGCTTTTGCCTGCATAAGGAAGCACATATTGGACCGAGATATCCAAGCAAGACCGAGGCAGCTTTTTGAATTATGTGCTACTCCACACCTAAAAGCATGTTATTCATGCTTCAAAAATATAGCTAGATCCAGTGTTACACCTCACGCCGGTGTTGATTTATTTAAATATCTTTTCCTATCGCTGTTATCTGGTCATCCTGTGTAAGACCACTGTGGCGCGGTTTGAGCTGAGATCATGGCGGCTAAACACTGTCCTGGCTTAGATGGAACATAATTTCCTCTCAGAACACCAGCATTTCAGAATCAATCATTTCAACATCAAAGATCTGGTTGCTCTAGGCTCTAGACGTCATCTCCTACATTTTGGGCAAAAGAATGTTCGAAGCCATCGAATCGTTATTCAATCAATATCCATCGCCGTTCTGTTTAACCACGAAAATCGACTGCACTTCCCTCCAAATCATGGCAAATTAAACACTAAAGAGTCGATGAACACTAGTGTGGGCCAAACCACAAAACCCACCTCGCCAGCCTTCAACCCCCAGGACCAAAAACATCAAGTCACGTCACAACGAAGTTGACAAGAATTAATGTCACATTCAATGCACGTTGAATAAGAAACCCCGAAGTCACATTTGCGCACACCCACCTGACCTCAATTCGATCCGGTGGCCAATCAATCGAAGACCTCCTGCAAGAAAGCCCACTTCCCAGGCTCATCCCTTATTCAAGCCACGTTGCATACGACCTACTCCCAAGGGCGGGGGTCCTCCATTCAAACCCCGATTGTCAATTAAGCCTTCGGCAAGTCTTCAATTAAAATGTCAACAAACAGCTGAAACGTCGATTTGAATAACCAAAGGAATGCGATGAATTCCTCCGAATCGACGACTGCTCCCGCACCCTGCTCACTTCAGAGCACCAGCAACAGCTCCATTGACCGACGAGTGTAGAGTTGCAGTTGGCAGCAAAGAAACCCATGCCTCGCCACAGGAATGTGACTTTGCTCTCGAACATGCACAAGCTGAGCAAATAGCAGAACCGATTTGATGACAGATTGAATGCGCCTCTGAATGCCCCGCAGACCGAACTGCCTCTTCAGCCAGTGCCAACAATCAACTCGACTCAATGCCACGTATTCAAATGACTGCGGCTGCTGCTGTTGCCTTGCCTTGGTTCGATTTTTTTGCATCAGACCACGTCGAGTTGGTGTGAGAGAGAGAGAGGGGGAGGGGAATGAAAATCTCTAAACAAAGCCCCGAGAACTGGGTCAGGTCCTGTAGCCGGCGAGTGGTGCAGCCAAATGTACTGGAAGTCACTCGCAGTCGGTGGCCGGGGGCGCGAGGGCGGTGGAGCGAAAGAAGCACTCTCTCAACCTTCAGTCATAGTGCTCTCGTTACTCACACCCAACCAGCCGTGGGGGAGGTGAAGAACGGTCTTCGGAATCCAGTGAGTGCCAGATTCGCAGGCAACATGGTTTTTCCATTTCAGAAGTACACTCGCTCTGTAGTGGTGTACCACCACCAATGTCGCCGCCGCCCCCGACGCCCGCACCACCACTGAGGCTTGGTGTCGAATGTCAGAAGTTTAGGATATTTCGTTTCACTTTTTCTTTGACTCAGAATTCGAACGAGTACGAGCGGCATACACACAGCAGCATACACACCGCCACCCACTCGCCCACAGGGACATCCGGAACAGCTGCAGCAGCAGCAGCAGCGGCAGTAGCTAGTCCAAGGTGAATAAATAGATTGTGGCTTAGAGGTGGCATGGACGGATGCTGAGGCAGCAAGTGGCTTGCTCTCGTGTGGAGGATCGATAATCGGTTCTGGCAGTCACGAGGGACTGTGAGCGACTATTTTTTTTTGGCACAAAACGAGCGATTCTGCAGCGGAGGTGGTGAATTGAATTCAATTATGTCGACAGTTCGGAAGGTTACCAGCGGAAGTGATTGGTTACTTGAGCAAGTGGCTTGGGGTTAGGGCTTGCTGCATGTGCATGTGGCATTGGGTCAAGTGAATGAATTTGAACTGGCACTGCGGTCTGTGACGGATGTGGGCTGCTGAGGGAAAGTCGGCCGAGATTTCACTCGGAGGAGGCTATGTTGTGTAACAACTCTGGCCGTAGTTCGGGTGACATCTCGGTGGCCACTGCTAAGCATCCAGAATTCAGTATAGATCCGTGCTCAGAGACACTGATCTTATGACACCAAAGCTCCTCTTCGAGAAGTATTTAGCAACCAGCACCGCTACTAGATCGTAGCGGGAGCACCAGGCGCTGTATCGTACCCTGCGAGTCTTCACGAGTGGATCGGGGATGGACCAAGGCGTGGGGACTGGCGTCTGCTCTAAGGATCTCAATATCTAACTGTCACTCCGACTACCAAACCTCTGTAGCGTTTTTCAGAAAGTATATCCATAAAGGATCTGTGTCCTGGCTGAAAAACAATGTAATGGCAGGCACCGATAACGGTCAGGCGCCGACAGTCTCCTGAGTCACATTCAGCTCAAAGAACTTCCTGAATTACCGCTAATCTCTCAACGAGTTGATGGGCAAGAATATTTTAGCATCCGTCTCATGTGGGTGCCGGGACACTGGAACATTCCAGAGAATTGTGAAGCTCACGAACTCGCTAGAAAGGGCACAGGTTCCGTACTCCTTTCGGATGGAGACTTGCCATTCATACCAATGGCTACTGCAAAACATCTCCTGAAGCTAAAATGACAGGCTACTGGCACATGATGCCTCATCACGAAACATTTATGACATACTGTCGATCCAAAATACGCACTCTACCTGATTAGCATGAGTAGGCTCAATTTCAGAGCTCTTGTTGGCGCCATGCCGGGCAGTGCCAACAACGCCTGTAGATGAGGCGTGAGCGTAGAATTAAAAGTGATCCCCAGATTCCTTGCTGTGCTAACATATTCTAAGTCCATGTGACCATGTCTGACGTCCGAAAGATTATCAGTACTGACAGGCGTTTTGAATATTACGAGTGTTTTGGATTTTTCAGGCTTCATACGAAGACTGTTTTCGGATGCCCATGCCTCGATATTTATCAGGTCTTCATTTATGACACTGACAGTATTTTCGCTATAAGAGGGTGTACACAGCTGAGATAAAGTTGGATGTCGTCAACGTTTTTTTTTTTTAGTTCATTTTTGTTTATTTTTTCAGGATAAGCTTATATACTAGACAAAAATGCTTAAAGCTAGTTGGACGAACAATTTTACTATTTCTAACTTACTGGCCCTAGGCGGGCGCTCTAAGCTAAACTTAATCTTAAATTATGTCTTTCGACCTACCCTAACTATAATTAAATTAGATACTAATATTTAAACGAACAATTGTATATTATGAAAAAATTAAAACATAATGACTTAACATTTTATTTAAAAACCACAAACTACCTTACATTCTACCTTAAAACAAACTTAAACAACTAATTTAAACTAATCTACATATATATGCATATACATATATCCCTATATACATAAATGCATATATGTATCTTCTTGTATACATATATGCATCTTTCGTCACCCTACCCTACGCTATGGAAGTCGGCCATAGGTTGCAGCTGATGGATTTTGAAGTTATCCACTGCAAGACAGTGACCGACTGCGCCCCATAAGGGGATACGCAGTACCCTATCTACCCCGGGTCTAAAGGGTTCGAAGCTGGAGTTCCCTCGCTCCCCAGCCAACAGAACTTTCGATGTTGCATAGCAACATCCCGCACATCCCGACTCGATACCGCTGTACTGAACCGGAGAAGACCCTCCTCAGCTCGTTGTGCGACGGAACGGTCGTGGTTGAGTCGCCCATCCACAGTTGAACGGGCGATGTGAAAGATGAGCGGTACCGCATTTATGTCTTGTAACAGACCGTGCATGTCTAAATGGAGAAAAGCATCTGGAGGGACGAAGCCACTGTGGCGTACCCTTTCATGGTACTGAGGCTTAGTTATTGACTGAGTTCATCGCTCTGGCAGTATGGCCTCGAATCAATTTCAACAGGAAATTGTCCACTCGTATCAGGTTCGCCCTGTTGTATAAAACCTCATTGGAGTAGCTCTGTAAAGGCGAAGGCAAGCCCTAAGACAAGCCCTCTCAAACACCCGAATCTTTTCCATCAAGCTTGCACTCACGTTGAACCACACGGGACATCCATAGGTGAGCATTGGCCGGATGAGGGCCATGTAGCGGATTACCTTCACCCTCGCATCGAGTTGGCTGTTGTAAAACAGTCTCTTTGTAAGAGCGAAAGCGCCTCGGGCTCGGGCTAGAGCAGCATCTACATGTTTGTTAAAATATAGATATTGATCTAGCCAGATCCCCAGGTATCTGACTACAGTCCTTTGTGCCAGTGATTGCCCGTGACGCCCAACAATTGAGAACTTTCGCCACTTCTTTTTTGTATCCGCCGAAGCCTTATACAACGGGGTCCTGAACAGTATGGTTTCCGACTTCTGAAAGTTGATATTCAACTTCCAGTCATCGCAACTTCTCATGAATGAGTCGAAGTCACCCTGCGCGAGAGTAGTGATGTCCTCGATCTTTTTACCTGATCTGTACACAATCAAGTCGTCGGCGTACGCAATTACGTGCGGGAGAGAACTTATCAGATCGCTCAAGAAAATGTTGAACAGGATCGGCGAATTAACGGCACCCTGTTGGAGACCATTTTTTATTTCAAAAATACCTGCAGAGGCCACATTGCCATTCTTGGCGACGAACCTTCTACCATTAAGCATGTTACACAGTAGGTACAGCAGTGGTTTACTAATGCCTAGCCCATTGAGCTTGTAAAAAAGTCCTTCTAACCATACGGTGTCGAAGGCCTTCTCCAGGTCAATCAGGCAGGCACCCGTACATTGTTTCTGGCTCTTGTTCCATTGGATATCCGACACCAGTTTAGACGCGGCATGAATAGTGTCATGCCCCGCTTTGAAACCGAATTGGTTATCCGGAATAATATTTTTGTCCTCTGTCCAGTTGGTCAGAGCTCTATTTATCACCTTCTCGAATACCTTGCTGATGTTCGAAAGGAGACTAATTGACCGGAGGTTGCACGGATTCGAAGAATCTTTACCTCGCTTGGATATGGGTTGCACAATCGCAGTTTTCCAATGCTCCAGATAATGCGCATTATTCAGAGCATTGTTAAACAGGATAGTGTACATATTAACCACATCTGGGGGGAGATGTCTTAGCACAATGTTCGAGATCCCGTCGATTCCAACTGACTTTTTCTTCTTAAGTGATTCGAAGACCGCTTGGAGCTCTGTCTTCACTATGGACGGGGGATGAACCCCTTCGTCGGCAATGACATTATCTGCCATGTTATCTTCATTGAACACGACAAAGCCGATGTTCTCAGATCGCCATTGTTGCATGTCTTCTCGAAGTTGCGAGTTGCTAGATTGTACGCGATTCTCCAGGTCGTGGTTTGGGCGAACACTCACATTCACCTTATACACTTCCTGAAAGACCGCGCCTAGTACCTCCATTTTTTCTTGCGGGTCTTCCACCACAAAGAAGTTATCGTCGAGTACCGCGTTATCTGGATCAATACCTGCTGTAGTCAGTATTTGCTCGTTGTCCGTCGTTCTGGGGAGCTTAAGACACCTAAGATCGCTACGCTTACTGCGAAAGAATTTGTTTATTTGCGGGAACATGCTCGGGGATGTCGTCAACGTGTGACAAGAGCAATGCTTGAGGACTTGTTTACATTTAGCGAAAACAGGACAGGAGCTAGGATGGATCGCAGTGGTACTACAGTTGCGTTATGTAACCAACCAGATACGACTTTATAAGTTTAGTGGCAAATGATGAAAACCTAGATGAGTTGAGGAGTTTCCTGCACAGTATACTGTAGTTTACTGTGTCAAACGCCTTAGAAAAATCCAGGAGGGCGCTTGTACATCTATGCTTAGCTCCAGAAATAAATGAGTAAAGAGATATTCAACTTCAGCCATTTTTACCCCTAGTCCATGGCGGAAATTTTGAAGTGTAAGCCGTGAAGGATTAGTGTGTAGTGGAATACCTTGTATTTCACACATACTTTTACAAGATTCCCGGATTGACCACGATTATGGCGGAAAATTCGCGAATTTTTTAGCAACATGGCCGCCGATTCGTGAATTTGCCCACGATCATGTAGTATTATTCGGAGGGTGTTCAGAAGATGACTCATATTTTTAAGAGGACATATATTTGTAATAGGGGCTTGGGTGAATAAAAATGTAATGCTACACTCTGTTTACAGGAGTACTCTGCATCAATTTAATTCTTCAGAGTAAAATATAGCTGATTTAGATGCCATGACTGGCAAATGAACTTAGTTTTATATCCTTCATTCATGAATTATGAAAACTTCTGCAAATAAATTACATAATTTGTTAAGAGCAATGGATACAACTATACCTAACTAAAACAAATTTTGCAATTAACTTTCATGCGCATTTCTGTAAAACAATTAAAATGAGCAAATAAGCTATTTATTTTAAGTGATTCAAGCAAACGTTTCACTAATATTGGTATTATTAGATACCAGTACACATGTTTCGTGTGAATGCATTTTTTCGGTATTATGCATATGCAAAAATACATGTGTATTCATTAATAATCAATGTAAATAATGACAAAATTATTTAGTCCTAGTACCTCAGAATGTAACTCTCAGCAAGCTACTTCATGAACATACGCTTTGTTCGTTTGCTTACCCCTCCTTACTGTGTTGAAAATTTAACACCGAAATTTGAAAAAAGTTCAAGTAACGATCGAATTTTCAAATAAGAACTCTAATTCACCCCACGACTACGGCTGGGGAAGGGCATCAGCTGTTTACCAGCTGTTCGCAAGAGCTCACACGTATTCACAGACAGGGGACAAAAAAGCGTTAAAAAAACCCTGTCAGATGAAATCAAGGGCCAAGAGAGAAAGAAGTTGAATATCTCTTTACTCATTTATTTCTGCTTAGCTCGAATACCTGATTGAGAGGAACAGGGAAGATGCTCATCACATATATATTTTTGGATTTGTTAAGGATAATTTTTTCGAAAACTTTTGACATAAATGGCAGTATAACAATGGAGCAAAATTCCTGACAGATATAAATTTGACATTAAGCTGATCACAGCCAATCTCTGCTGTGGTACGGTTTTTTTGTTTGGCAGCTCCTATTTTTTTTCAGTTTAATTACAGAGTGTTGCATTTTTGCGACCCTAAATTTTGCAACAACGTCGTTTCGCAATGTGACATAGGTTCTATGGAATTCTGGGACTAGTTTACGGAGTAGCATCGACAAGATCCGCGACGGCCTAGGCCTACTCTGGCCTAAGTGCTACTGTTATTTATTTATTTATTCATCAATGGACACATAATCTTTTGACTACAATTAATTATTATTGATTTTGTTAAAAATATTCAATACAATTTCTTTAAACATATTTCTATTCGTTTGAAGGTCGACTTCATGATAAATTGAGTTAAATAGTAATGAACAACGGGTTATGGGTTCGTTTAAACCACAATTCCAAATGATATGGACAAAATAAGACAACATTCCCATTTCTTAGGCATCTCTCTGGGACATAAAGAGGCATAAGAGCTAGTAAATCCGGGAACTTAATCCTACCATTGAGTAGGTCCTTACTAAAAAGAACGCTATGAGCTTGTCTTCGACTTTCTAAAGTTTTTAGATCAATTAATGCACATCTAGATCTATAATTAGGTAAATCTTCGGACCATCTCAGTTTCCTTAACGCTGCAGTATTCCAGTATGGGGATTACTAATGAAAAACTACCTTATTCCGTTTCAGAAAGCCTAGCAAGGAATTTGATTTAGATATTATATTATCCAAATGTGCTGAGAAAGACAGCTTTGAATCAAATATAACACCTAGATCTTTAATTTCACTTACTAATAAAAGTCTCTCGTTACCAAGACTATAATCAAACGAAGTTCGTGGTAATGATCGGAAAGAAGAGGAAGAGTTGGTCCGCATTAAACGTTCACCGTTCGGGACTTCCTTAGCTTAGCATTTATTCTCGCTTTGTTGAAATTTTGCCAAGTCCTCCCAGATGTTGCACGGCTGTCCATTCGAGGGTGCTGACGCGATTCTTGCCTAGTCCGTACCATATTTCATCTAAACAATGGGAGACTGTGGGCAGTGGTCATCTGCAGTTCGATGGTCCCTAGAAACGGAGTGGATACATCTAGTCTCGAGGATGTGTTTGCCTAGGCAATAGCTCCTTGGCCACGACTAGGATCTAGATCTCCTTTTATTTATTGAAGGTCTCGGGTACTCTATTTCCAGTCAATCAAGACCAAGCTGTCTTGCCTCTGCGCTCACTTGGTATTTTCCTCGTCTTCTTCAACCAAAAGACTCGGATTCGTAGACACTCTTGGCTGAAGCATTGGTGGTCGATGGCGCTGGATGTTGTGGAGCCAGTGTATTGCCAAACTTTTGACTTCCGGACTACCAGCTATACAGCTGGTAGAATACGCAGTTATGTTTAGTCCTCAATTCACCTTGTCTGCTTTGCTTATTTGCTTATCAGGGACTGTCCAACAGTCCGGGGTGGCCGTGGGCCTCAGCCAACATGCCTCTCCATCCAGTACAGTCTTGTGCTAGTTGGTTCCAGCTTCGCACGTTCAGCTGATTGAGGTCCCTTTCCAGCTGCATACGCCACCGGAGGCATTCGTAGTGTTGTTCCTCGAGGTTGGAGTCGAAGACTTTTCCCGGGCCGGAGCATTGGTGTCCATTCGCTCTACATGGCCTAGCCATCTGAGACTAGAGAATCTAACTCGTTTGACCAGATCGATGTCGCTGTACAGCCCGTACAGTTCGTCGTTCAGTCATGATAAGTCGAAGGACTTTCCTCTCGAAGCGACCCATAATCTCCTCGTCTGCTGTCGTTAGTGTCCATGTTTCTGCGCTGTACATCAGGACTGGGGCTATCAAGGTCTTTTAAAAGGACATCTTGGTTCTTCGAGAGAGGGCTTTATTCTTCAGTTGCCTTACAAGCCCCAAGACACAGCGATTGGTTTTTTGTGTTAACTGTACGCGTCCCGTAGGACTGGCAAAATAAGAGCGTCCTTCGAGTCCGGAGTCCGACAAAACGAAGTACCACCTGTTGTCAAGGGCAGTCTACGTCGGCTATAGACTAAGATGTCATTTGGTTGAGTCCACGTTTTTTCTTAGCGACTTATGGTCCTGTCTACTTTGCTACCTTCGTTCAGTCTTTGTGTTTCCTTCTTATCTCTGGCAGTCGACCGGGTAGCTCTTCACACACAGACCTCGGCGTGCAATTGAATTATGTCGACTCGAGAGCGCAATGAAATATTAAAATTCATTCAGGATTCTGGACATAGCTCAGCGAAAGCGCGTGGTATGGTGACTCACATCGTTCGAGGCGACTAACGTATGCCATCCCATTTTAGCTGTCGATCGTGATACCAATCCTGTACAGCGAGCGATGGATCGATATTTACTCGACTGCAAATGGAGCTTAATAACCTTCAGATCAGCTCCTTTCGCATGTTCTTCAATTGCAGGGACAGTGTCTACCGCGGCTCGTTGGGAGCGCGCGGCCTTGTCATCAGCCTAAACTAACAGTTGAACTGACTTGTGCTTACAGCTGCTAGATGCCGATTATTCTTCAGGACCAGATTGAAGGAATCACACAGCAGCGCATCTCCCTGCCGAAGGTTTCGAGCAGTTCGTTGGAAGTTCAATCAAATGGCTCGGCGTAAGTGTCAATTTTCCCGGGACCACACCGAGGGAATCTGAGCTTCTGGCAACGTTTATTTTGGAGCCTCTTCGCGGCACAACTAAGGTGGTGTGCAGAACGTGGCATCAGATGCATGATGCAGACCAAATTGTCACTCCAAACCCTTGTGCATCGGGTATTCAATTTTTGATCGCAAACACCTCCAATTTCCAAGAGCAACCATGTCAGCAGAAGTATCATTTTAATTCCCACTTGTCGTTCTCGTTGCACTTGTCGCTCCAACAACTCATTTCAAAATCAAAACCCCTCCACAGCCAGACAGAAAGAAAACTGAAACACAAAAATAACCACCACCCCAAGAGCGGTGTCCATCTCAACCACAAGCCAACGAGAGATCCACTCAACATAACCTCATTCGGACCGTGACCGAGCACAGTCGTCCTCTGCGATTCTTCACTCGTATTAATTACATTCATCTGCTTGTCTCCCATTCAGTCTCGTCTTCCGTCCCAAAGCAGAAAAGCGAAGAACCACAACAACAAACACCTGAACGTGGCCTCAAAAGGAACAAAAGCGGCCCCAAAAGCGAGCTGACAACAACTTGCAAAATAGTAGACACCACCGAACGAGAACACGAACACACTCCACCGTCCACGGGTGGCAGCATGTTCGACCCACAAAACCCGAGTCGACGACACGGATGACAACTTCTCGTGTAAACGTATGCAAATTAAAGCAGAACATCTCATCGCACATCTTCAACTCATCTCTTGTGGGTCTTCCCCCACCTGACACGGCGCGGCGGCGGTTGGGTGTGCCCCTCCGCCGGTGGCATCGGTGCCATGCCCTCGGCCACTCGCTCTCGCCCTGTCGTCGCTCTAATGTGATCTAACGTTTAAATTTGAAAGAGAAAAAAATCACTCGAACCGGAATGATGGATGATAATCCCGCCTGATATTCCCCGGAACGAGATATCGTTCAGCCGCACGGTGTCCACGTCGAGGATGCTCCCGCATGTGAGGACGACGGAAAGGAAACAGTGTAACCGAGTGGAAGAACGATTATGATGATTGCTCCGCGTGGGTGGCGGCGGCTATGGGGGGACACGGATAATGAGGGGAACACCATCGAAATTATGCAACGAAAATTGTTTAAATGGAAATCAAGTGAGTGGGTGTGGCCCTCGCGACTGCCTCGCTCAATTCGGCAGCACCGCAGCGGGGTCCTTTCGGTTCATCAACCATTTTGCGGGAAAAAAAACACACACACTTCCTAGTCGTCGACGGAGTGAAACAGTGTCCCTCCCCGCGTGGGGACGGAGACGGTAGCTCATAAAAGTAAAGGACCTTCGAGGATATTCATATTGCTCGTGTTCACCTCTGTGGAAGAGATAAGATTGCTTTTGTTGGATCCGGAGTTTGTGTATCCGTTGCGTCGTTTCCCTTTCGGTCGTCTCTCGCCTTGTGCCATGCATGTCCCCAGACACATGTCCCTGTGACGCCGAGTGGCCACGGACTGAGCAGGAAAAGGATACGACGACAACGACGAAGGCGGCTGTGGGTTGTTTCCCTACAGCCGCCGTGCCGATGCCGGCAGTATATCGTATTAAATGACATGGAACGTTATGAACTAACAAGGGACCAATAGTTGTGTCATCTAATTAGGTGGGAGGCCGTGGCCAGCTGAAAGGGATAATGGGATACGAAATTGGGGATAAATTTTGATCTTAACAACTGCGCGGCTCAGTTGAATGGAAGGGATTGGGTTTTTTTTTCGGGGAGGAGGGTTGGGTCTTTAATTAATTTCAAGATTTAGCCGAAAGTGTCAGCAAATTTGTTAGCCAGTCGCCGGATGCTGGGGGACGGGAGGGGGTGGTGCAATTTAATGACTGGTTGATGGTCGAGAAATGGTTTGTGAGTTAATTCTTGTCTTGTGTGTGCATGGCATGGGGATGTGCGCCGCCATGAAAGGGTATTTTTTCCTGATTTGGGATTATTTAAGGGGGGGGTTGGCTTTCGCATAGTCAGGTTTAGGGTCTCTTGGACACGTTGGAGGGAGCAAAGACCGTGGAAGATGGGACGTGGGCCATCACATAACTTGCTGATGAGGTCATTGTGGCAATTGACTGCAGAAAAATGGGGGGGAAATTCACACCGATCGATGTAGACTGCTACAACTGCACTCAATATTGAATTTCTACCAATATACCCTTAGAATCAAACAGAAGCAATCTATGAACCAACTTGTTACACTCGGTAGTGGTTCGTGTTTGAACAAGGCTCGCAAACCAGCCAGCAGAGGGTCAGATTGACTGGTGGTATATCCAGGGGTCCTAAGTGTCACCACAAACTCTTTGAAAACAGAAAACCAAACTAGATATGGTTAGGTTGACTGACTATGACCATCGTGCAACCAGAATGACTTGGAAGCGAGTGTGGTTGATGTACACCAAGGTCTTGAGAGAATCAACGAACTAGTTCCCTTGTGCATTCTGTGTTTTGTTAGTCGGTGTTGGGCAGTTGCAAAGAAGACGAAACCAGCCGCAGTAGGCAAGAAATTACAAAAAAATATAAAATATAATGTCCCTGGACCAATTATCGGCAAAAAAGACTTACATATTCCACGGCACCACCTGCCTCAAGTACCCGCCCCCTAACAACGCTTAATCAAGAAAAAGCCACTCCAACTTCACCATTCGCAGTCAGACACAGCTGGAGTTGTTGCTGTTGAAGCTGAACCTAAGGTCAACTCGGTTGAATTCAGGTTGTTGCTCTGGCTAAATGCCTGATTAGCCATTTCTTGGAGAGAATACGAAGCTTTAGTTGTCACCTCAGGCAACGCAAGTGCTGTCAATGCACTCGGTTTATGGTCCGGCGAAATCTGTAGAAGGTATTTTCTTCAAAGATGACCGCGAGAACGACGTTAGTGTCAATGGCATATGGTTCCAAAAAGACGGCGCTACATGTCATACACCAGCGAAACGTTGGACCAGTTGACTAATGAGTTCGGCGATCAATTTGTCTCTCCTTTTGGATTGCTGACATATCCATCTTTTGAAGGGAACGTCACTCGTCCATACCGATAAACCAGAGTCAATTGCAGGAAGCCCTGGAAGACAACATTGGACGGGTAATTAGGCAAGATATCAGCTAATTTGCTAGAAAAACTGACTCAGAATTTGACTCTCCGACTGGGACTCCGACAAAAACAGTCGCGGTCACACCTTTGCATGAATAAATCCACAAAAAGTAATTGGCAAGCATTCATTTATCAATTCAAATCAAAATTGTATACCCTTTTGCCATTTCCCGGTGGTTTATTTGACAATTAAAAACCAAACGCTTAAAAAGTGACTCCTTACCATATGCAAAGGGTCTTTCATTAAGCGCTTTCTAACTTTAAATTTAATTAAAAGAAAATATGTGTGAGATTTCATCGGCATTTATTATTGGTTTGAAAGGCATATCGATGCCATTATGTATCGAATTGAACATCGTTCAAATGTCTACCGCGGCTTCTCTGGGTGGCGTGCATCCGAAATGTCTAATCTTCCATGACTCCGTCGCATAAATCAGGCTGAATTTTACCGATGGCATAGGTTATGCTGGCTTTGACGGTCGCTGTCGTTTGTGGCTTATTCGCATAGACCCGTGACTTCAGAATCCCTCCAAGACGAGGTCAAATCACACGATCTCGGTGCCCAGTTCGGTAGTTCACATTACCTCCTCGGGCCTCGGACCAGGCCTCTAATCGCTCTTGCAGAATTTCCAATATGGCGTGAGTTGTGTGGCACGTAGCGCAGTCCTGTTGATATTACACATCATCCAATTCGAGCCAAAAGAAGTGGGTAATCAGTGACCCCCATTTGGAATGTGGTGGCCCGTGGCGTTGTGGGTAGGTGCATCGACTCCTACGCACTTGGACCTACCTGTCTAGGCTGGACTCCTGGTACGACAAGAAATACTTTTCACGGTCCCACCTCTTTCGAGTCACCGACAATGCTCAAAGTGTACAACTGTTTAGAAAAAGCTTCTCAAACTTGGCCGTTCGGAGTCGGCATAAAACTGTAGATCCTTTCCAGTCGTGATAGAACAATAGCACGCACAACACGAGTGGTTGCTGAGAAGCTAGGCTCTGGCCCTCTACGTGCTGTAGTGCCACCCATATTATATTATATTATTAATCAGTGACCTCTATCACTCGTCGCGGACGGTGAAGGCCTATCCATCGTCGTTCTCAAACAAATATGGACCGTCGTCAGCAGCCAAAAACCAACACCAAACCTCCTCTTTGGTGATTTGACAAAACAGACTGAATAACTGACAGCCAATTTGACAGATGTAAATTCAACAATATGGCCGCTATCAACTGTTAAGGCTCGGAAGAACCTTTATATGGGACCCACTCCCAAATCCTCCCCCATTTGGAATGTGAAGGCGTATATATTGATATCTAGACCAAAATGTCGTGCTTCATAAATGTAGGAGTTGCAAAAGCATGACAGACGTGACGGACAAGCAGACACACATATCGAATTTATAATGGTTCCACTTGGAAGCCGCAATTTTGCGTGCCTTCCTTTTGATTATTATGCCTCGAGCTCAAGAAGACAGTAGGTACTTAGTTACTTAGCAGGCCTGTGATACATTGAGCCTCATTGTAACGGCCCACCGCACTCTGCTTTCAGTTATCCACACCAAACGGTCCGCGAGATCTACCCCTCCATTCACCTTTCTTGGAGTCAGGATCATATATCGGACGCAGAATGCACTAAGAATCGGATCTTCTGTTTTGTTTATCGGCTCCATATAGCAAGTGTGGAAAAATAAGAGTTTTGTGCGAATCTACGTCGGATTTCCACCAAGATGACGTTTCTGGACAGAGACGACCATATCTCCAGTGTATAGACTAAGTCATGTGGAGAGCAAAACCTATGTTTGGAAGGAAGTAAGTGTCTGAACGCGATTCTTTCTTTAGACTTATACCACGAGGTCCATTTACCGAGAGGTACAGAAGCGCTGAATCAACGCCTTGAGTGCGTTTTCAAGTTATTCATGTTAATTGATACTATCACCATCCTCGGTGAAGTACGAGGCCGAA
This sequence comes from Eristalis pertinax, assembly GCA_907269125.1. Taxonomy (NCBI): domain Eukaryota; kingdom Metazoa; phylum Arthropoda; class Insecta; order Diptera; family Syrphidae; genus Eristalis; species Eristalis pertinax. The sequence continues at coordinate 49,350,844 of OU026147.1, forward strand.
CATTTTTGGCTAAGAGCACCCAGTTGTGGTGCAACTCGTTACCGACTTAAATCATGTAACATTCTCGTCCCCGAGTTGCACACGACTACCTTCCTTTGGCGTGGTAAACTCCATGACATGATCCATTTCTTTCCGTGATTTTGGGCTTAAACTACAGCCACCATGGTGCAACCACAAGCGGGCAATCGTCTGGCTGTTTTCAGGCAGAGTGTCAGAAGTTCCGGACCAGGTTGACCGTGGTCACCAGATGGTGAAGATTTCGCAACCGATTGGCAACCAGGACCAGTGGGCTTTAATTGGTTTAACATTCATTGAACCACTATCTGTGACATTTTGGCATGGCATGGTCAATGGAAATACATTTTTCTATTAGCTTCTGGGCCATTCAACTAAATCGCGCTCTAGTTCGAGCTTTATAATTAGAAACAACCCGTCAAGCATGGATGGCAGTACTAACTCCAAATTAATGAAAAAGGAATCGCCTACCAACCAACCAACAAAACTCCACCATTCCCTTCCGACGAACCCGTCATCTCACATCCTGTAGCAAACCACTAATGAAGCAACTGATTCCAGATTGAAACAGTTTCCCATTCATGACGAACAATTGACAATCAGGCTGAGTGGGTCACGCCAAAATGGAAGCCACGAAGAATTTGAAATTAATTGAAAACTCACGAGGGAAACTCTCTCCTTTCCGACCTGTGTTTAGGTGAGTTTTTAATTGCATCCATCCCACCGCCACCAGCCATGCACAAAAGAATTGCAAAACATCATGTCGCACGGGGGCCGAACCACATCGACGCCACTGCAGCCACAGAATACCCGAAAAAACAAAGACGGTGACACCAACTTCGTCCACACGCCGCCACCAGCGCCGCTGCGATTCATTTGCAGCTATTAAGTTACAAAATTCAAATTATGGTTTCATTATGTCGCACGCAGGATACGGTTGGCCTATTTCGCCGTTGACGACGAATGCATTCGTGTGGCACAACTCATCCTGCTCCTCGCACCGTCGTCGTCGTCGATGCGCCGCAGGACCTGTTTTCCACTCCGTTTCGTTGTGCTGCACTATCAAAACAAACTACCATGTGACAGGTAGTTAGTTAGTTACCAACCGACATTGCAAACAGCATACACGAAGGCGGTGGTGGTGGTGGCGGTGGTGTTTGCTCCAACGTCGAAAACATCCTTAAGGGCGGAAAATTTAAATTGCTTCTTTGTCCTTGACTTGTGCTGCTCATGTGCACGAGATACGACGATGCGGGTGTACCTGCAGCAACTAAACTCCGCACAAAGACGTTACCTAAAAGTTGAAAAGTGTCAACAGAGCACTGGTACGGGTGGGCGTACATCGGTTGTTAGAAGGTGAAGATTCCCCCTTTTTGACTCAGTCCCCTAGAGCGGTGGGGACGAAAATGTTAGCAATTATAGTCGAGGATGATAATTCAGTGAAGTGGCAGCACTTGAGATGACATACATAGTCTCCCAGCATACAGCAGCCTCTTGCGTGGGACGAGGGAGTCGGTCACGGGTTGGGGGTGCATGGAAATTTGCGAATACTTGTCGTTGGCAAGGGCTTTTGAACCAATTTCCTCGGAGAGAGTGCGTTTATGCTGAAATTATTCCGAGCTGAAAATAGACACTCGAACGCTGGGACGGGCGCCGACGGACGGTGTGCTGTTGTTATTATTGGGCAGCTCAAAGGAGCGCCTTGCTGGAGAGCGTGCATAATCAGAGGAAGGTCGTGGCGGGACTCCGATGGCGTCGATGATGCGATAAGTTTCTGCTTGTTCCGCTTTAGATGCAAATGAGGGAGCACAGGGTTTTTCTTCTGCAAGTTGTTGTCTCAATCCCGTCCGTCATCATCTAAAAGACTATATTAGGCACCATGGTGTACCGGTGGACTGGCATGAAGGGGCAGCAGCATTCATCCGAGGACTGACGCTGTTTAGGAGGAGTCCTGACTCCTGGTCCCCTGTAGAAGACGCTAAGGAAATGGTTTGAACGCCATGCTTAAACGTGCCAACTCCCAAGAAGTGAATGTGTGATGATATCTGAACCCTGTGTCCCGGTCGGAAAAGAAAGATTTCGCCGACATCTCCACAATCTACATCACTGCTCCACAATAAATGACTGCAAATGATTCCTCAGAATGCGATGAATATGAGTTAATTTTAATTTGGGCCGATCCCGGGGGTACTGCAATACCGGGCCAACCCGCGACAGAGGTGGAGCAAGCCCCTAGCACTCCGTCTATTTCCAAAAATCAGTTTAACATTTGTTGTCCCCCGATGGGGGATCTATCAGATGTTAAGCTGATAAGAACAGATACTACACTTTGATCTTAGCCATAAGGCCGAGAAGCGATAACATGCAACTGCACAGCAACTCATATTCACAGTCCTTCGTGCACAAACTGGTTGCGAATCGTAAATGAACCAAACATGCGAATCACCCTCGAAAGTGGTCTCAATGAACGCTATTTTTTTGGCTACCTGAAGTGCACTGAGGAAGGATGGTTGTCGAAATGCAATTCGATGGAAGGAAGGTCATGACTCGTTGCCCTGAGGAACGGTAACGTTTTAAGTAATAATGCAATGAGCTTGGTTTAAGGAACGTCTTAGAGAGTCAGCGTCAATTTCAGGGAGGTTGTCCAAATCTCGATTTTCTAAACCTTTGCAAATGAGCCAACATGGACATGAATCGGGGCTTCGGGGTTCTGACTGCAGAAAGGGTTTACAATACATATGCTAGTCATAATCTGTTGGTTGGCAACTTAGTTATTCACCTGTTGCTAATCTATTCTGTGACTGAATGGCGCAACAGTCCGAGGTGAAGCTGGGCAGAATGTACGCCCAGCTTCACCTCGGACTGTTAGTCTACACCAGCTGTTGTGCGTGTTATTGTTCCATCACGAATGGAGGGGACCTACTATTTGATACCGTCTCAGAGCGACCGTTTGAGCTCCTTGAGCATTGTCGGTAAATCGAAAGAGGCGGAGCCGTGAACTATGAAAGTTCCTCCTGTAGCAGCGTAGGAGTCGACGCAGCAGCCTATTACGCGACCCCCAAATTAAGTCCCTTTTCTCTAAACTTTCAATTTCGCCATAACCAAGGCATTTCCAGTTAAAGACAGATTGCTCACATTGAAGCGTTGTTAGCCTTGTAAGCCGCTGTCGGACAACTGAATTGTTTAATTATAGAGTAAATCAACTAAGCTTTCTATGTGGATGCGGGTGGCATGAGTTGCTGCTTATTTGACATTTCTCATCCGAGTATTTGAATAATGATGTCTTACAATTGGTCCACACATAAATGGGGTCGCTGCTGGAGTTCATCGTCACTGGAACCTCGTCACGGTCATATTGTTTTAGTTTTTTTTTGTAACAAACTTGATAGCTGTTTACTATCAAGCTGAAATCAACTATTAGAGATATTCGACTTAACGGCAATTGTTCCCTTGTTCATCGTCGAAATTGTGGGACTTTTTGACAGTTAATCAAGAATTTTTGAAACTTAAGCTAATAAAAAAGGGTAAAAAGAGGAGGAGTCGACTAGACTTGCTAGAGGTTAGAGGCTTTCTATCTTTAAAAATGTGGCCACAATTTCAAAAAAACACATGAGCTTACGGCGCTCTTAAGGACTCCATACACGATTCAATTCAGTCGGTTTTTCCTCAAATCAACTCGTGTGTGGCCTTGTCATTTGATCGATTTGACGGTTGACGATTTGGTTGATGAAAAATCAAACGATTTTGACATTTTGAAGTTGACTAGCAAGTCTTTCAACTTGATTGAATCGTGTATGGGCAAGTCGATTGAAAAGCTTTCAAATTTAAGTATTTGAAGTAAACATTCATTGTGAAGCTTATGTACCGACTTTATGGTATTTCCATGAACTAGATTTCCTCAAAGATCAGGAGGAAACAGCAGATAGTATTTCCTCTCTTGATTGTGATTACCGGGATGCAAGTACATATGTACGGCAGCTTTTCACCGCCTACAATGAGTTCTTCTGCATTTGGAATATTAAGTGAATTATTCTCCAACATTCTAGCAAATGTTGTGTGTCCAAAAACTCCGCCATCGGAAATTCGTCCATTCTTCCCAACATCAACCACCAAAAATTCACTATTCGCATTAACAACAGCTAATGCTGAATGTCTCTTTGTAGTTGAAAAGTAAAATGATCCTGAGTGCGGCGGTCTCTTTATTTCAATGTGCTTGCCATCAATAGTGTCAAGACCCACTGACATTGAAAAAATTGTCGGACTCAAATTTCCGCTCATCAGTACTTTTTGGTATCTAAACAAAAACACACAGAATTATTTATTAATGTAAAGAAGCAGTACTCCAAAAATAGTACTTTTATGTATTCCTTCAATGCCGATATTATGAATGCACAGGTCTCAATCACTATTTTTCCAATAGCCTGAGGAGAAACAGCATAAAACGAATTCCTTCATTACCCTTAGCGAGGTATCTAAGAGTAATCGAGGGTCGCGTTTCTGGAGATATTCCATCTCTCATAATCCTGTTTTTTTAATAAGTGAAGTAACTTTTTCTAAAAGTTCATGAAACGCTTCTACATTCATTGTTGTAAAATTCGGAAAATCATACGGCTCACTGGAACATAATCAACATGCGTTCTTAATACTCAGCAGAACTCTAATCAAAATCAAAGAAATCAATCGGTCCAGCTTGCGCCAGACCTTCACAAAAATTCATTTTAGACTCATTAGAGTGCTCCTCTCCACGGAAATCTTTAGTAAAAGGCGAAAGATTTATTCGACACTGAAGAGAAACCAGAGTAACTAGAAATTCGAAAGGGACCAACTCTAACAGCGCATTTTGCAGAAACTGCTTGTGAATTGTAAGCCCAAGCAAAAAAAAGGTACTGAAAAAAGAAGATACGTGCTATCATCCCTACCTCCACAATTTATTAACAACCCTTGTGTGTAAAAGCGGTTTGTAATGTGAAATAAAAGTGTTTGGCGACTGTTCCGTATGTATTATGTGATGTCGTTGCTGTTGCTTCGTCTTTCAACGCATGCATTTCAATGGCAATGAATCAAATACTGCGTCGTGTTACGTTAGCTAAATGCACACCCTCCGTAACACGAATTCCGGAACAACGCATGATTGTGTTTCAGGCATTATGTGTAAACGCGAGTTGTTATGCGAAATAAAAGTGTCACTGATCATTATTGTGTATGTACTCGTATGTTGCCAAGGGCGTCCCTCAAAGAAAGGCTAGCTAAAATTGTTAAGGTTTTAGTGTCGTATCTTTGTTCTCATTTTCACATCAATTTATCATCGACAGTGACGCTATCCCCGAAAAAGAACTGAGGCCAAATCTGAATAGACCGATATAAAGGGTGATTTTTTAATAGCTATAGGAAAGTTTTTCAAAAAAAAAAAGCACTTAAAATTCAGAAAAATGCATTAATTTAATGTATTGAAGATTATTTCATGCAAATGTTGACCTTGACTGCGCCTCAAATGGTCCATCCGATTAGTCCAATTTTGGCATACTCTTTCCAACATTTCGGCCAGTATCTCACGAATAAATGCTTCAATGTTGTCTTCCAATGCGTCAATTGAAGCGGGCTTGTCTGTATAGACATGAGTTTTAACGTAGCCCCACAAAAAGGCGTTAAATCGCACGATCTAGGCGGCCAATTGACCGGTCCCGAACGTGAAATAAAATGTTTACCGAACTCGCCCCTCAAAAAGTCCATTGTTGCGCGTGCTGTGTGGCATGTGGCACCGTCGTGTTGAAACCACATGTCATGCAATTCAAGCTCTTGCATGTTGGGCAAAAAAAAAGTTGGATATCATCTCACGGTAGCGCTCACCATTCACAGTTACGTTACGATTCGCATCATCATGACGAAGTACGGTCCAATGACGCCACCAACCCATAAACCGCACCAAACTGCGACTTTTTCTGGATGCATTGGTAGCTCTTGCAATGTTTCTGGCTGATATTCACTCCAAAATCGACAATTCTGCTTATTTACGTACCGCTTCAGTGAATCGATTAAACTGACCATAAAATGGAAGAAGCGCGCGATGAACTTTCTTAACAGAGCACGCATTTTGATAATAAAATTCAATAATTTGCAAGCGTTGTTCGTTTGTAAGTCGATTCATGGTTAAATTATAGACCAAACTGAAGATGTTTGACAGTGAAACAAAACACGAAACGTGCGTCAGCTGTTTAAACCAGTGTTGCCAAAAAGATAATGGCTAAAAAATCACCCTTTAGTAGGACATTCTTCTTGGAGTCCCCTAGAAGAATCTGAAGTGCATCCTGTTATCGAGCATCACTTCAAGGCGTTTCAAAGCGATATTCTACAACCAAGGTAGAAGCTGAAGGACGTAGGTAGCCTGATATCAACCTTAACAGTCTAGGGAATACAAATAAATGATACACTGCGCCGCCTCAAGATGCCGAAATTCCATCAGATAGGCGACCGCTTGGCAATCCGAGGACGAGGTGAACTTGGCCATAACTCCTGATGAGTTACGAGTCGATGGCGGAGTATCGAGTGGCCTGGAGATCTCCATGGATGCGTGCTTTGCCCCCGCGAGGCCTTCAGTGGATAATGCGGGCCACTGAAGATGAGATGAGCTTCTATTCATAGTTTAAAAATGCGATTTCATTTGCGTAGGTTTAGTCTATAGATTCGCTTAGCAAACGGACTCGTTCACTTTTCTTACTTAAGCGGCGGCGAAATGGATCATTCTCGTACTTAGGTAGATGTCAGATGGTATTGGAAATTTGCTTACGTTCTGAGAAGTAATTGTGAGCACTTTGAAAGCTGATCACGTTTCTGGCTACTTTTCGTTCGATTTTGATGCGTGGACGGTGGTCGCCTGCGTCGACTTCCCAGATTTTACCAATTTTCATGATACACCACCTCTTTTGGGTCACTGACAATGTCGGACAGTTTTGAGGTAAAACAAGAAACTGACTTGACTCTGCAATGACCGGCAAACAAAGACTTCATCCCTCTCGGGACATTTTGGAATCGCACGCCGAGAACCCTCTTTGATTGCTTAATTTACTGCAGGTGGTCAAGAAAACGCATCCTTTGAGTTTTGTGACCACTTTCGAGGGTGATTCGCATGTTTGGTTCAGATACGATTCGCAACCAGTTTGTGCACGAAGGACTGTGAATATGAGTTGCTGTGCAGTTGCATGTTATCGCTTCTCGGCCTTATGGCTAAGATCAAAGTGTAGTATCTGTTCTTATCAGCTTAACATCTGATAGATCCCCCATCGGGGGACAACAAATGTTAAACTGATTTTTGGAAATAGACGGAGTGCTAGGGGCTTGCTCCACCTCTGTCGCGGGTTGGCCCAAATTAATTCACATATTTATTCATTTTTTACTTTATTCTACGTTTTGGCACAACTGTTAAGTCCTCAGCTGCAGTGAGTTGAGGATAACGTCAAGTGAATCTGAGGGGTGGTTCATTGAGTCTTGTTAAATAAATTTCAGGATCAAGAGACGAAGTTAGTTGATTTCTGGTCTTAACGCTCTGCTGATGCAGATGCACACACGCCTGTCGTTGAAAGGCATTGTCCAGGATTGTGCAGGCGATTGAAGCCATGCAACAAATGAGGTCTCACAATTATATGACGGTGTAGTATGTAGATCTTTGTGTTGTACTGATTGCTTAGCGACTAACGAGAGCGCGAGTAGCGTTTCCTGGTTTTTTCGGCTGTGTTTGAAGTTTGAACACTCACTACTTATTCAAGTACGGACACAGCATCCGTCACTCAGAAGTGATCCTGTGATCTTAATTCCCTGGCAGCTTCAGTCAGAGAACTTCTGTTAAAAAAAAATACCCCACAAACTCCAAAATGAGCGGAAAATTCGCTCCCCCTTCCCAGTTTTATCGCGCATCAAACTAATTCCTATTTCTTCTCAATTCCAGGAGCAGTGTGATGCAATCCCCCCGCACCAGGATCCTGGCCTGGCATCAGAGTAAGTTCGAATTCGAAAATCATTTGATGGCCCGCATCAGTGAGAGGAGAAAAGTCTAAAGTAGCCGCCGCCGACGCCGCCGCCGACGACGACCATCAGCCGATTGTCGCCTCAGCAACGGGAATTGAACCAGGAACAAGAACGCCTGTATCACGCTCCCCCAAGGGGAACAACTTCAAAGTCTGTAGGTAAAACTTATTTTCCAGCGACATGCGATGATTTATTCATTGGAATCCTCTCGCTCACCCATGGCAGGACACAATATAATTTATAGGGGCGCCCTCGAAGCTGGAGCTGAAACAGGAGAAACTATCGGGAAAGCAGGACACAGCCGGGAGACTAGCTGAAGACATGCAAGACGTTCGCATTCGCGTTGAGCAGCCAACAACACACGGCTCACCCAGCAGTCAGCGACGACCGATTCATCTTCTCCCGCAAATAAGTTTATCGTGAGTTTTTTTTGTTGTCCCTGTTTCCTGTTTCCTTTCCCATTATCCCATCCCATGAATGCATCCCCTATCAATTGAAACTCTTGCAAATTATCAATCATCTTTGGAAAAGTTTTCCTATTCCAACTTCCACACACCCACTCACAGTCACTCATCCCGAATGTCCTTAAGATTGTCTCATTTTTTTTTTTGTTTCCTTTTCTTCTCCACAGTTGCAATGACAACGACCCGCATATACCACGGTCCCCCAGTTCCGAGGAGGATAACTCGCCAACGGAAATGAATAATTGCAGAAGATTAGTTGATAAGCCGCCATTGGTAAGTTGACGGCGCGATAGGAGGGGAGTCCTTTATTTATCCCTTTTTTTTTGCTATTGTTTGATGTTTGCCATTGGGACTTCGAAGGGATTGTCTTTGGTTTCCGGATGATGGAAAGGATTTTTGCTTGTTCATTAAGTTGATCGCTTTTTGAGTGACAGTTGGCGATGGCTAGGGACGTGGAGAATGTACAGCGCTCACGAGGAGGCTGGGACAGGGTTTAAACAGGACTAGGCAAATCATAATCGTTGCACCGGGTTCCAATTGAATGGAGCACATTTTGAAATTCAAATTGAACTCGACTAGACTAGACTGTGCGACTAGAAGCTTGTCTTAACGGCAACTGGTAGTAGAGTCGCAAGCGAGACTGAGGAGGACGACGACGAGGACTCCAAATACCAAGGTCAAGCAGAGTGGATTTATGCACTGATCGCTAAGAACTCCGTATCCTCCGATAAACAGATGATGAGGTCAAGGCTGGTGGAGGTTGGTTCAGGCAAATACATTGCAAACTGTAGAGCCATCGGAAGAAGAAGGTGTCGATCGATGATTAAGCAAAGTTGCTCGTGAAGCCAGACTGCCCGCTGATAATTTGAAAGACGATGAGCTGGCTTGACGCATGCAAAAACTGCTCCGTTCGATATGATCGGCAGAAAAGCATACCCAACTGGACCTCGGAAAGCATGCCCAACGAGTAGACTCTCAGAACCGTTTGCACCCATTAGTGACGAGACCCCTTTGACTCCACTAACTCGATCCAAGGGTTTCACGTGAAATAGCTTGAAGAGACACGTACGGATACAGGCTGTGGCCTAAATATCTACTAGAGACTAAGATTCTGACTGCACATCCATTTACGGGTGATCACCTGGCACGTACGTACCTGTACACCTCTGTGGCGGGTTGGCCGTGATCACGTGTACGTCCAAAATATACCAGAACAGAAACGTTCATTTGCATTTTACTAGCAACGAGTGCGCTTGACTGCAGTGAACTTTGTTACATGTGTGAAAATGAGTTCAGTGTTGGCTTTGGATATTGCTACAACTAAAATCACGTGTAATTATAATATGGGTGGAGCTACAGCTCGTAGAAGTCCAGGGCCTAGCATCTCAGCAACCACTCGTGTTGTGCGTGCTATTCTTCTCTCACTAATGGAAGAAAATTGTAATAATTTTCACGTGCAATTAAATCACGGAGTATGCGTCACGTACTATTATGGTGCACATGCGCATCTGGCACAGAGTTCAGCGCCTAATTATACGTGACTGCTTAAGTGCTTAGCGCCAAGCTCTAACACAAAGTGTAGAGGGACAAGTGTCCTGTCTCAGTCATATAAACCCTTGAAGTTACGTATTGGTCAACAATCTGACTGGGGCTTGTCAGTGTTTCTTCAAGGCACAGAAGTCCACACTCGGCCTCGCTGCAACAGGCCCTCGGAAGGATACCAGAAGTGCAGATACCAGACTGGTGCGTTGACTTCAAGGGGCTGTATGACAGCGTGCATAGCGACGAGCTGTAACTTTCCATGTCTGATATTCCCTCCAAACTCGCCAGGTTGTGCAGAATGATGATGGAGATCTCCCATTGCGTTGTCAAAGTCGGTAACGAACACTGAGAACCCTGCTATGCCAAAAAAGGCTTTACACAAAGCGACGAAGTAGTTCTTTAGGAGATTGTGAAGAGCACACTGGTCATCAATAGAGGCACGATTTCCAAAGTTCGCGGTCAACCACAGCATCAGCGAAGCATTGTCTGGCAATTAATCAGAATCGACCCAAATGGGTTAACCGCTGAACGATGGAAAAGCGGAGTGTATGCTATTTTCAAAAAAAAGTGCACATAAATCTACGTCTTCGACAAAGGGCAGGCACTTTGTCTGCGATCCATGGGTTATTAAGTAATAGTCTCTCGAATGACTAAGCTGATCGTACGTGTTCAACACATTGAGCCCTGTTTACGGCATAGTTTCACGGGGCAACTGGAGACAAGTAGCAAAGACATCGTCTTTGGTTGATTGACGTCCAGGCCTACCATGGGCGGTACATTGTAACTTGTCCTTGCTCTAAAAGTAACGAATTCAAAAACAAGACGTCAGATTTGGTTCCAGGGACGAACAGTGCACCTCCACGAAGATGAGTGCTTGTGAAAAACGTTCGACGACTCTGGCACATAGAAAAGGCTGATATAAGCGGTGACAGGGGTTGAGTTATCTTTGAGTGCACAGATCCCCTCACGCGGAGGCTAAGTGAGCTCGCCACTGAGATTGGTAGCTAGACACGAAAAATCTGTGCACTCAAAGATAACTCCCCCTACCGTCCACAGTGGCATCAGCTGTGTGGAGTATGGAATGTAGCGCAGCCTTGTTGGATGGACATGTCTTTCATGATTGACTTTAAAAATCATCCATGGAACACTCCCTGTTGATGATGGCAATGATATCGTAATTTTCGAAGACGTCCCACAATACACACCAGGCAGTGTCTTAAGCGGTGCACACATGAGCGGCGGCTGGAGAATTGCGAACTTAGCAAATTCTGACATTTTATTCACTCTGTTCGCAGACCTGTAGCTACGGATAGAATTCTCGAATTTTTCAGTCGGGAATTTGTGGACAGCATCTGTCACTTTGTGGATCGTATTATCAGTTTGACAAGTTTCGAGGGAAAAAAAAACTGAATAAGGATATTTAAACTATCTTTTTCTCGACAATTAAATGCGCACCTTATGGCATAACAAGAAGTATGTCGTTTTGTTTATACAGGGTGTACCAAAATTAACGCAAAATTTGAATTTTACGCCATCATTTTTGCAGTAAGTTATTGGCAGCTGATAGTTCAGGGTTAGTAAAAATAGAGCCTCACACGATACAAAAACATGGCTGAATTCAGAAACGTCGAACACTTCCGCATTGATGCGGCATCACTGCTTTTTTGCGATGCTTATGCGATGCATACCTGATGCTGATGCGATGCTGATTGAACTGATCATTGACGTTTCAGAACGCATTGTTTACGTTAAACATTTTGGCGCCAACATGGAAGTTCTTCTTGTGAAATTATTAATCGATAATAATAATCCGAAAAACGATAGGTTTTTATTAAACATGTATGAAACAAGAGGAAAGCGCTTAAGGCGGATGCGCACAAGGATTATGAAAATCAAAAGAAGAGAAATTCCGAAAATTCTGAATTATATAACAACAATTGAAGAATATCTACAAATTTTAGAATGTTTCGATCAACATTTGATGCAAGTATTCAGTATTGTTTTTTTTTCCAAAGTTAATTAAATCTAAATTCCCAGAGCTTGTGCAATGCATCACAACCTTTTTGGAAACCTCATCCTAGCCTTGGTTATACTTTGAAGAAATGTTTATATATAACACTCTGGAAACATCCAACACTTTCTGCAACATTTCTTTTAACTTGCGTATTTCCTCAATGCGCTCCTTTTCGGCGGATAGCTCCATTATCTCTTTTCCTCCCTTTCGGTTTCGTTCTTTAGAAAAACTAACGTTTTGTCCGCGATGTCCCCTCGTCGTCGTTTCATCGGGATTGACGGTTCTTCTGGTCGTGAACCAGATGCATTTCCCTCGAACACATTGTCGTCCAAGGTGACTGACGCTGGCGATGACTACGATGATGATGACAATGAAATTGTTGCTCACAAATTATCTGCTGGAGGGCATGGTGTTCCCAATATGTGCTGTCCCTCCCAGTTTTTTTATTGCGATTTTTGATGCGCTCGTAGGTAATCATCATATTAAGGAATTTTCTGTGCACCTGGTCCTTCGAAAATTGTATGTCTAGAAGAAAAGAATTTAAGGGTTTATTGCAAAATTTATATTATATTATATATATTTATATTACCTGCACATTCCTCCTTCATTTCCATCAGGACCTTGCCCCAAAGAACGGAGCGCGATTTTTTTCCCGAAACAGAATTCGGGTTCATATTTAATTCTAGTAGCTATCAAAAGCTTCACTTGAGCATTGCTAAAATAGTCTCTGCAATGAAAAATATATATTTAAGTGTTTGTTTAAAAATATAACACACAAATTGTATTTTAACTCACATTTCTTTTTCCGTCGACATTTTACTCGCCACAAATCAACCACGCATCAGCAAATTTGATGATGCTCAAATGTTTGACATTTGCTCATCTGATGCTTAAATGAACGTTTGACATTTACAGTGATGCCCAAATTTGCGTTTATGAACGTGATGCCAAGGTGATGCTGCATCGATGCCGCATTGATGCGTTTATGAATTCACCCCATGTGCTTTCATTATTAAACAGCATTTAACTCAAATCATGCGTTCATTTTGGAACAACATAAATTTGCTGGAAAGGTATCATTTTTAAAATCGACTCTAGCAGTTTGCGGCTCTTGTGTTCAACACTTGAATTAACCTCGTGTGGATTGATATCGTCATTTGCCGTTCCGCTTCCTCCGTTCTAGAACGCAGATAGTGAATTCTCGGCTCTGTCTGCGGACGTTTTCAACAGAATTGTGTGGGAATGGTTTTAAGTCCCAAGTTACGACGAGCGAGTAATTGTCTGCCACGGGTTCTCCAACACATTCTCACTGCCAGCGGAGATGTGCTTCGCAGATCTTGAGTTTCGTCGATGTACGCGTGATCGTGGATCCGGTCGCTCAACCGGTCGACTTCAATTTGATTGCCAAATGTTAAAGGACGCTGACAGGGAAGAGCGATTATGTAAAGCGTGAAATGGGTGCTAATCGATGCCAACGGCCTTGTTTTATTTGTTAAAATAATTGCACCGTTCGCACGTGTGGCCCGACTGTGTAGATAGGTAGGTAATTGGGTGCCCTTACGGCTTTTAGCCGTGGCTCAGCCCAACGTATTTCGGTCAATCGTGCTGGGGAGTGTTGAAACTGCCGTGACACCTATTGTAGTCCTTAAATCAGCCAGATTCGTATATGAATCTTGGAAGGTTTTTCAGTTCACCACAGCGTAAGTCATCCAGTTCCATGAAGAAATGCTTTTCTAGAAGCTCTCATCTTTTAGTGGGCATTCGCAGAGCAGATGTTGGATAGATTCTGTTTCTTCCCCATCTCTGCAGCTTCTGCAAAAGTCGTTGTGTGGCATTTTCAATCGCATTGCATGTGTACCTGTGGCACAGTTCTGCTAAGTCCCTGCAACTAAAGCCGATCAATGATGTTGATCTCTGCTTGATCAGCATCGGCCATAGAGCCCTTGCTGTAGCTCAAATACTCAGACCAAGCCAGCGAGTAATGGCTCTATCCTTCGTCTTCTAGTTTTCTCCTTATGCAACTGAGCACGTGTGCGCATACGGGCTTGTTAAAGATTCCCCTAGCCGAACACATTTTCATCACCTTGGATCCCAGTAGAGGTTCACCGAATTAACCACCATGGTCCGTAACCTGCCATGGTGATGTGTCTTCAGTGACAAACAAAATCAGAAACAAAAAACTTGTCACCCATCCACCCATCCGAATGGGAAAACACTTTAAATCAGTTTCACCCCATGTCAGGTTCTCCTGATGATGTTCTCTTGAACTCCGTGAACAGATACAATTTTTTTCCCACCCCACTGTGTCGACCGCCACAACGATTCAATCCGATCAAAGCGCTGACAACAATCATTTGCAAGCCTTCTCGAAACTCCATTTCATTGCGCATTCATTTGCATGCACATTTCGAACGCTTGCCCTGCATCGGTGGGCATCATCGGCAGCCACGTAACCATTCCCAACATTTGTGGCAACATCTCACAAGCAATTGCACTCCGAGACATAAAAACTCAGTGAACCACCGAGACTCCCCGGGAGCCGGGACTCCCTGGGACTACCGAGTACCGGGGAACTCAAAACTCACAACAGACACGACAGAAACGATAGAAACGACATCGACAACTGCAACTTGCGGCCACAGAATATTCAATTAGCAAACCTAACATTTGCTTCGAGCTTACAAATGTCATGCATTTCTACATCCACCACCCCCTCACCCTGCCCTCTGCAACACACACAGTTACTACGATGAAGCACAGTGAGACAGGGGAGTGGAGTGGGTAAGACGGCAGTATGCAACCAAAAACTCGACAACACATGTTCCGAAAATCGTTTTCGAAATCCTTTCTGATTACAACTTAATTTGCTGTAGAGCGAGCGTCTATCGATGCTGCAGAAGGTCATGGCAACGATTGCCTCACTGGGGTATGCAAACATCGCATCCAGATGATTAAGGACGAGTTAGCAGAGCCGGGTCGGGCCGGGCTGTCGGATGCGATGGAAGGTAGTGAAACTTTTAATTCCGTTTCGTAAAGTTGAAAGTTCTTCCTGCAGTCGACTCTCGGGACGGTGTTCACTCATGAATCTTGTTGTCTCTTTTCTTTTTTTTTGTCTCTTTTCCTATGTTTGTGTTCGTTCTTTGTGAGGCTTCTGCGAGTCTGGTGCTGGGGAAGCATTCCAGCGATTAGCCACACTTCTGCGAACGAAATGTGTGCTGTGCTCGTTCCGTCTTGTGGAAGTTCATTAAAATCTAATTAGACTCGATGGATAGATGCACGAATGGATGGATGGGTGGGAGGCCGGGTGGATCGGATTAGGGAATTGCGGATGGAATCCCGGAAAGGTACCTGCGAAACTCTTTAAAACGCACATGCTGTGTGGTTTTGAAATAAGCTGAATGCTGAACTGTGTGCATTTCAATTTGATTCTTCAGAGTTCCCAGTGCGGTCAGAATTCAGTTTCCATTAGATTTCTGGCAAGCCAGAGCTCAGAGCGAACGCTTCTCTGTTGTGGTTGAGGGGGATTAGCTCAGAGGGCTAACGCTCTTACTTGGAATGTGCGAAGATATGATGGATGAGAAACGAAGTCAAAATTGTTGACACTACTGTTTTGTAGATTTGCAAAAATGCACAAGTGACATTGCATTACAATTTTAAGCGAGATGACAACTAGTTTAAATTATAATGGCGGCAATACATATGTGTGTAGACCAGCGGGGGTTCATAGCGCCACCAACCAGGCAACAAAGATGAAAAACAGCTAAAAAGATGATTATGGCTGTATTTACCGCATTATAAATAATTCGAATAATCGAATTAGGCCTTTTTTTGTTGTCATTTGAATGGTTTTGCCCTTGTCCCTATGTCGTAAAAGCCCTCGTTTCTACTGGCGTGGCCAATTGTTGACAATACAAGTCCAAATTAATAGTTTTGCCGTAGGAGATCGGATCATAGAAGATGAAATCTTCCTGGACGTCAATCTTGGTTTGGCCACCATCATCGCTTCCACAATGGATCGATGTTGTTGCAATGATTAGCTCATAGAAAGTCGCAACAGTGCAGGACGATGATTTCTTATTATTGCGGACAAAAATCAGCTGTACCTTTTTGCTATTTTCGGAGTTATTCGGAATCTTGTAAGTTTAGCTTTTCATGATATTCTTTAGTGCAGAAGGGAAACAAAATGTCTCAGAAGTTTTCTCCAACGGTAGTTAATGTGCTCTGTCCTCCGAAAAATATGTAGGTGAAGAAAGAGTAAGAACAATAGCAGTAACTCGAGTGACGAAGAATAATGGCATATATTTAAATTAGTTTGAATTCAGTCTTAAACGTCTTACTTTTTTGTAGTGATTGCAGATTCTGAATGATTTTGTATTATTTGAATTTTTATAAACTGAATTTTATATGGATTTTTACATACCAAAGAGCGTATAAAAAATGCCCACCAACCTCGCAACCCAATCCACTGACAACTTTTCGCCTGCTCAGCAACTCATTTACATTTACTAGTAGTTGCTGAAAAAAACATTTTAGAAGCTGCCCTGCTTAAGCTGCAGGCGTAGGCCATGTTTGATTATGTTAGATTGAAGTGGCTGACTGCTGTCAGTGAAGCTACCAGGTGGATTTGTGAATACCTATTGTGCGTACCAGTTAGTGCTTTTAATAAAGCGAAGAAGATGGTTTAATCGTATGCTACTTATTTCAGCCAGGCTATCAATGTAGTAGGCTTCCAGAAGTCTATATCTACGGGATGAGAGAGCACTGCAGTTGCATAGCAAGTGTACAATGGTTTCATGTATGCCATTTTTTGCAGTCAAATACCCCACTGTGTACCATGAAGTGCATACAATTTTATTTGAGCTGATAAATCAAAGCTTTCCTGTAAGACTTTTTCTTTGTGTGGTTCTACAGTTCAGTGAAGACCTCATCCCTCACCTCACCAAACAATCCTTTCCATCTTAGACACATTCTGTGCCGCATTGCCTAACGAGCTCGCAATCGAATGCTCTTACGATCGGTGTCAAGTCGCCCCTGAGCTCTCCTTGAAAGATCTTGGTGTCATGACTGCGGTATTTTTTATTTCTTCCACCTTAAAGATAGAAGTCATCATTGCTCTTGTCATTTTTGCCCTTCACTGGGGCGTAAGCGCAGATTAGCCTGATCTTGCCGAATGTAGCGTTTATGACGAGGACTTTTAAACTTCTTGCCTGAGTCTGCCTCGAACCATAACCCCGCACCCGAACAAGTGCTGTGTTTTCCCTCTGCTCGGCCCAGAAGATGCGATTGCGGTGATGTCTGCTTTTTGGATGTCTAGGGTGTTTGCAAGTTCCTCGGCTATACGTGGTCTTTTAATGGACCTCACATTGCTATCCAGAGGGCGGTCCTAGGAAGCTGCATGTCAACTTGGACCGTGCATTTACAGGGATCCTTGCTGGATGACCAGGTTGAGAGGGTTGCACTGTCCTATGTCATAATAATAACATGGATGGCTCTACAACCCGTAGAGGGCCAGGGCTGAGCTTTAACAACAACCACTCCTGTTGTGCGCTCTATTGTTCTCTCACGAGTGGAAAGGACTTACGGTTTTATGCTGACTCCGAAAGGCCAAGTTTGAGAAGCTTTTTCTAGACATTCTAGTGAGAGTTAGCTGGAAAGAGGTTGGACCTCGAAAACCATTTTTATCGTACTGGAATTCGAACCTTGAAGCCGAGATTCAAGTGAGTAGGAGTCGGCAATGCCACGGCCGCTGTTTTCAAAAATCACCTCTCTACTTTCTTGTGAAATCAAAACGATCGATCTCACTTCAGATCTAGTCAACAAGAGCTAGGTCCTTCCAATGCGTGATGCTTTCAATTTGATTGTCCTCTCGTTTCAAACTTCCTTAAACTGCAGAAGCTAGACCTCAACAGAAGCAAACTCTTCCGGAAGAACCCGCAGCAATTTAGCATTTTTGACAGACCTTGACCACCCATTCACAAGATCATTGCTCCCCTTCGAGCCACAAACCATGGCGTAGAAATAGAAAATCAGTTGAAATCATGAACAGCTTCCAGACGAAACACATTAATTCAAACTGCTGCTCCAGCAACTCCCTTTTCGATCATCGTCCTTAAGCCCCGTTGTGCTAACAAGTTTCAATTCATTTTAACGAGCAAAAGCAATTGAATTCAAATCTGCAACTAGTTAGCTCGTCTCTGGCTTCCGCATGGGACGTGTAATAAAACGCTTCACTATCGACTGGGCGACCATATCTTCTGTGTTCCTTACACTCTAAAGCAAGCGGCAACCCACCCCTGGCTTGGTGGAATGGAAAATTAAGCATTCTGCGTCTAACAAGTCCAACAAATCACTGCGAACGCAAAGCCATAAACTTTCAACTCTCAACTTTCAACGTTCATCGTTCGCTCCAACATCTGTTCTTAATCATTAGCCTTGAGAACTATTTCCGTTCCATGGCTGGTGGGATGCCATGTCCTTTCGTCCTTTCTTCTCCTTTCTCTTCGTAGCAGTGGCTGCAGTCGTCGACTCGGTTGCTTTTGTCTTCACTTACTACTGACTTTGTGACACATAAATATCTGGCATCCGACACACAATGGTGCGCTGCGTCGGAAAGGAATTCCATTCCCTCCACTCTGGATGCACACATACATGTGCAAGTGGGAGGGAGAGCCTCACTGCCATGGTGAGGCAACGCCTTCCTCCTTAAAATGTCGTACATTTGAACCAGCAACAAGGACACGAGCGCAGATGGAGCGAAGGAATGCACCAAACGGCAGATAAAGGTAGAGTTGACAAATGTGTTTTTGCATTCTTGTGTCTGGCTGACTTGGCTTGACTCACTTCCACCGCCACCGCCACCGCCACCGCCACCGACGCCGGCGGCAGCAGCATCTCCCTCAGGCGCAGGGAGAAAAAGTTCAAAGAACGATAGAAGCCCACACAAAACAGGGACAATGCAATCGGGCGAGGGTGGATGAATCTCTCGTTTTTTGTTTACTCCGGCAAGAAGGACTTCCCAACACCTAAGAGCAGTCAGAGCCACTACCACTGCCACTGCCATGCATACCATTCGTCTGGCATCCTTCTCTGGCCATTCGTCCATAACACACACAAACATACACACCTCCACCGCCACCCCCACACCGCAGCACACGCTCCATGATCCTTTACTCCTTAGCATCGTGTTGGCGTGTTGAAAATGAAAATACCGCACTGTCGTGTAATTGTGGGAAACAATGCCGACAACGACTTTGTTTGGAATGAAATGGATTCATTCGTTCCGGATGCGAGCGCACCAGCAAAAGGACCCGCCGAGACCGAAGGACACGAGCAAAAAAAAAAATCCAGTGAATAGCTAGTGTGTAGCCCACTGCCTGCCTGCATTCACCAGCTGCAGACCTAGACCTTTAGGGTTTCCCATTCGGTCCCGCAGATTGGCTTTCGCTTTGGCTTTGGCTTTGACCATTAAGAGCGTTCTCGAGATTCTCGTGTTCGCCTCTTCCTCATTTTTGCCTTTGTTTAGTGGGGGTGTGTGTGTGTCGGGGGTTTGGTTCCTTAGGATAATAAATTTTGAATATCAACCACAATGGAGTCGAGGGGAACCGCCCGACAGTTTGTGCAGGAAGCATGGACCCCGTGCTGACAATCGTGGTGCATTGTGAGCGGGATCGCACTGGATGTGCCATAATTTGTGTGGCAGGACGCTTTCAAGGAAGCCATAAACTATGATACTTGTGTGCTTTCATTATTCTCGGGTCTTCTGTTTGCAAAGGAAGAGTTATTGTGTTACTTTGTCAAGGGTGCTGAGTTCGTTTTCAAATCGTTCGTTTTTTTTTCCTTATTTGAAGGAGTGGACCAGCAGATGGTCGGGGTTAGTCGGGGTTAGTCCACGCGTCACAGAGTTGGTATTTTCTAGAGCCTCTGTGTGTTACGTTCGCCTGAGCTCTTGCTTCTTACACATTTTTAGGGAATACTAGCGCGAGTTCGACTGAGTCGTTGCTTGGTACAACCATTTTCAGCGGGTACCAGTGCCAGCTCGACTGAGTCGTTGCTTCGAGGAAGCATTATGAGCGAGTACCAGTGCGACTTCGACTGAGCCGTGGCTTGGTGCGAGCATTTTCAGCGAGTACCAGTGCCAGCTCGACTTAGTCGTAGCTTTTGTTGTTTTTGTCGGATGTGTATGAACAGTACACTGGAGCACTTAGACTCAAAAACTGGTCCATTGTACCACCATCCATAGCAACCTTTTATGAAATCTCATGGTCTTCGGGAGGAATACCAGCAGGCGCCTCTGTGGTGAGGAGCCTACAACATCAGCTCTCACACCATCAGCACCGAATAACTGCCACCTGATCCGACAAAAGGCGGGACAGTGGCAAAGGAGGTGCTCTGCAGTGTCGTAGTCTTCTCCACAGGCGTCGCAGAGGGTTTCATTGCTTAGGCCAAGCACATTTAGGTGTTTGGCGAAGGTGTAGTGGCACGTTGGTACGCCAGTAAGTCGTCTGCAGACTTTTGTGTTATGAGACGACAGGAATGCCGCGGGTTTCTTACAGACATTTAGGAGCATGCACTTGGTTTGTCAACATCCTGGAGAGTCATGCCACCTCCGGTTGTGCTCTCGAGAAGCCCAACCATCGATGAAAGTCCTAACCGAGGACGCGGGTAATCCCAACGCAGGTTCGGGTCCTAAGAGTATATCTCCTTGTCTAGCAAGTTCATCGGAAATCTCATTGCGCGTGATCCCGTGGTGGCCCGTGACAGATTTAGACTGTCGATCAAAATCAGAGAAGATTTGAATTCCGGAACTATTCTCGGAGTGGTTAAAGGGTTGAGCAAGGCCTTAAGCACAGCTTGGCTGTCGCCACAGACACAAATGGTCCGCCCTTCCACCTGTTCTTCACAATATAATTCGTGTCCATTAGAATCGCTTAGGTCTCCGCTTGGAAGACCGACGCAAGTTTACCTAACGAGGTCTGCAGTTTTATGTTGTCGCTCTCCACGTAGGCGCTAGCGCCAGACTCTACCTTGATCTTGGAGCCATCAGTGAAAATTCGATAACATTATTTTCCTGGCTCAAATTCTGACCAGAGCCAGTCCTGAGTGTCTGGAAAGTCGACTTTGTATGTTGGCCGCAGCTGGATTGCAGGTGTTCTTGGGTCAGACGACATATCCATGAGACTGGGGTCAAAGGAAGGTCAGTGTGAGTTGTACCAAAGACCACTTCTTTGTAAACGGAAGATGGCCTTGAGAGTGCACCCCATGGGAGATTCAGAAGTGCATCAAGTGCAGAGCAGAGTCAGGCGTGCTAAGGAAGGCCCTTATGCAGCCGTTGAAATTTAGTTACGTATTTACGCGAAAGCCTATTTCACCAAACCACCGATGCATATGATAGAAGAGGCCGTCTAGATCCAAAGCGATCTTCTTGGTGATAGACCCAAGCCTTGCCGAAAACCCCCTTACACTGCCAGAAACCTAACAGCGCCTTGGTAGTTTCCGATTCACTGTGTTTTTTTTCCAGAGAAGCTTTCCAACCAAGATAACACTTAGATATTTAGCTTCATCGGAAAAGCAGATAGTGGCACCTTTTAGTACTAAAGGGTGGTTCAATTTTAAGGGCCGATGTTGATTTTGAATAAAACACAAATTATTTAGGAAATTATTGTCATTTCTCTTTATTATGATAATATTGGTATGTTTCAATTATGTATGGAACAAAATATCGGCCAAATGACCGCCGCGAACTCGGCGGCACACCTCCGTCCGATAGTCCAAATTTTCGATGACGCTGAAGCATAATTGAGGTTCTATGCCGTTAATGTGCCGAATTATCTCATCCTTTAGCTCTTGAATTGTTGTTGGCTTATAGACGTAGACCCTTTCTTTCAAATAACCCCAAAGAAAAAAATCCAATGGTGTCATATCGATGCCAATTGACATCGCCACCACGTGCGATAACACGGCCATTGAATTTGTCGCGCAAAAGAGCCACTGTTTCGTTAGCTGTGTGGCAAGTGGCACCGTCCCGTTGAAACCACATATCGTCCACATTCATATCTTCCAATTCGGGCCATAAAAAGTTCGTTATCATTTCACGATAGCGAACACCATTCACAGTAACTGCCTGACCGGCCTCATTTTGGAAAAAATACGGCCCGATGATGCCGCCAGCCCATAAACCGCACCAAACAGTCACTCTTTGTGGGTGCATTGGTTTTTCGACAATCACTCTTGGATTATCATTCGCCCAAATGCGGCAATTCTGCTTATTGACGAATCCACTGACGTGAAAATGTGCCTCATCACTGAAGATGATTTTCTTCGAAAATTGATCATCCACTGTTGCCATTTCTTGCCTCCATTCTGACCATTGACGACGTTTGAAATGTTCAAGAGGCTTTAGTTCTTGAGTCAATTGCTCCTTGTTAGCGTGTAAATGCAAGTCTTTATGCATAATGTTCATCAACGACGAGCGTTAGAGGTGCAATTGTTGGGCACGACGACGAGTTGAGGTGGACGGCTCTTCAGCCACACTATCGCGAACAGCAGTACGAGCTGTACGAGCATGCTCTGGTGTTTTCATATCTCCTACAGACCCGGTTTGCTCAAATTTGTGCACGATTTTTCCGATTGTAGGCACATTTGGACGATTAAATTGACCGAAAAAATCACGAAGTGCACGATATGCATATTAATTTGAACGCCCATTTTCATAAGAAACCTGAATAACTGTAACGCGTTGCTCGATTGTGTATCTTTCCATGGTTCAAATTGAGTTAGTCTGAAATTGAGAAATGTCAAATGAAATGCAGAAAAAAACTTAACGTTTAGTTGTGGTTCACATCCAACATCGGCCCTTAAAATGTAACCACCCTCTAGTTCAGTCAGACCAGACAAATGTCTCCTCCTCGTGAAGAGAACAACCTCTGTTTTAAAAGGGTAAACTGAAAGCCCATTTCTAGTACACCAGTTGTGGATTACGTCTAGAGCCGCCTGCGATTTTGAACAATCAACCGCTAGGCACTATTCGACAGACAGTACAGCCACATCATCCGCATAGGCCTGGGCGTAGACATTAGAGCTACTAAGGGCGTCAAGCAGAGAGTCAACCAGCATGCAACATAGCAGAGGAGATAGGACGCCACACTGAGGACAACCCCTATTTACCACCGACATTACATACTGGCCACAGTCCGCATTCGCAATCCACAACACAACAAGATTCCTCTACACAGTGTTCTCAGACTGAGTTACACATGCCATCAAGTCCTCTACATCGATGAAGATGCCCAACGCGTATTCCTTTCCATCAACTAGATTTTGAAGTGCAGCCTCGCAAGATTTGCCTGCATATTGCATCTGAGACAGTGGATGGATTTGCAAAGCAGTTTTGCGCACATGTAGCTCAACCAGCGTTTTCATGCCATTCAGCAGGAAGGAGGTTAAACTGATCGGTGTGAAGCTCTTGGCGAGTGAGTAGTCCCTCTTACCGATTTTTGGTATGAAGGCTACCCTAACTGTGCGCCAGAGGGTCGGGCCAGTGCTAGACTAGCAGTGAATATTCTTCTGAGAACGGGTAGTAACGGTCATAGCTTGGTGCAAGATTTTCCACCGAGTACCAGTGCCAGCATGACTGAGTCCCTGATTCGTGGAAGCATTTTCGGCGAGCACCAGTGCGAGTGCGAGTTCGTTGCTTGGTGCGAGGGTTTTCCGCGAGAGTGTGACATTTTAGAGGCGGATGAAGTGAAATTTTCGTCGAGTTGCATCCACTGTCCTCCTCCTTCAGCTCGGAAGCAATTGCTCCTGTCCCCCTTGGGCGATTTCAAGTCATTTCCAGTCATATCATCCCCTCCTCCAGACACTGCGATACAAAATTAATCAAACTCTGAACTATTTGCAGGTCAAACGACTAACAATGGGCCTCCTGCGATCCACGGAAGACAGCCGACCCCTGGTGCACACCACCTCATCGTCCCTCAACTCAGGCTCATCGCAAACCATCTCGGATGGCTATGTGAACGAAGGCATCTGTGAGCCAGACAAATTGATTTCCAGCAAATTCGGTGACTCCTGCCGGCAATCGCTGACGGCGATTCCCTCGCTAGAGTCCCACCGCCTCCAGGACAACAGTGAATTTAGCTTCAAGAAGAAGTACCTCCGAGAGACCAGCAGTGGTAGGTCGTCGCACGGCATCATTCATTCGCACAATTAATTCCACTTCCGTTTCATTCCACAGCCAACTCCAGCCCGAAGATGTTCGCCCCAACAGCACCGCTTAGGATAGACAGCCTTAGCCTCTCCGAGCAGACCGAATTGAAAGGCGCCGCCTGGTTCCAGGCCGGCATACCCCGTGAGATATCCCTCGAGGTGCTGTCGCGCCAGAATCCGGGCGCGTTTCTCGTGCGACAGAGCAGCACGAAACCCGGATGCTTTGCCCTCTCCCTCCGTGTGCCGCCACCAGCACCGAAGGTAGCGCACTACCTGATCCTGCGGACCCCGCGAGGCTACAAAATCAAGGTACGTGTACAAACTTCCCGCCACCACAGCGGGCTGTGAGTGTAAATTAATTTCGCAATTAATATGAAACCATTTTGCCATTCAACTACCGCAGGGATTCACAAAGGAGTTCTCCTCGTTACGGGCCCTAATTACACACCACTCTGTGATGCCGGAGCTGCTGCCGGTGCCGCTGTCGCTGCCGCGGCCGAACACGATGCTGCCGCCGCGCCGCGAAATGGACGACTTCGATACTTACGGATCGCTGAATGATTTCCGCAAAATGATGTCTGACCTGAATGTATGACTTTTAAAATCGGATACCAGTCCTGCCAGATGACACCAGGGGGAGGCGGATGACTGTGGCGAGCCCTTGAACCCAGCAGATGCCATCGCCGCCGTTGCCGAGGATGCACTCATTAACATCTCCGCCGACGACGATTGCATCGATTCCGACAAAAGCCAGACAGTGGCGGCGGCGGCGGCGGCTGAAGATGGTGGCGGTGGCTGTGAGGTCGGCGCTGCCAGTTCCGGGCGCACAACTGCAGGGGAGGCCACCGGTTGCAGCCGTAGTAGCAGCTGCAGTGAAAGTACTACAAGTAGTACGGCGAACGTGCCGGTCCTGAATGGCGGCGGCCCATAGGTCGATATAATGTGCACAGTGTACATAATTAATGGGGTAGCTTCTGAGGGGTTGTGGCTAGATGGGTGGATGGCTAATGGAGCCATCCTCCACATTCGCCGGGGCGATCCACCAACATATGACTAATTTACTTTGGCCAGGACGGGATTGAATGGTGTCTGGTGAACGGTCTGACGCTGCACCGGAATGGGATGCTGGGTTCAACGGGCGTAACGCGTCTGTCCAGGGCAGACAGACAGCGGGGCGGAGGGGGGTGGTAAACAACCAGACAGACGACTCTTTGTGCTTTGCTGTGGAAACACGAAAAAAAAAAACAAGAAAAACATATAATTTTGTGGATGCTTTATTTGTTAAGATTTAAGAACTGTGCATATAGATACGTACCGCCTAGATAGGTTATACTCGTAGGTAGAGCTGGCTTCATTGAGCTGCCGGCCGGGGGCTGGCGATTTGCTGTGTTAATGTGTATACGTAACTTTATGGAATTTAACGTATTGTACTTACATGTCTATTAAGTGTGTGTATTGGGCTTGTTGTTGAGCTGCTGCCGGATGTTGTTTGTTTTGAACCGGTTTTGTGTGCGCGAAGTTAAGGGGACCATCTTGGGTGTTATTCAGTCGATCTGTGCTTGAGTGGGGAGGATCAGGAGTCGCAGTTGCTGGTCTTCAAGTAGCACGTCACACTTAGGCCCGTGTGCTGAGCTCCAAAATGACATCATTTCGATGAGAAGTCCATCCCTGGAAGGAGGAGAGTGCAATGAGGACTTACTTCGAGTCTTTCTGAAGCTTAGCACCGAACAACAAGGGAACGCCAGTCAATGCGTTGCTGCCCTTTGCAAGTGACAAGGGACATTCCTATTGAAGACTAGCTGGTCCGCTTCGCATATTCGTGGAATGTCTGTGGCCTGGCACCTAGAACAAGCGAATAGTGAGCTGTTCAGTCACCTCCTCCAGAAAGTAACGACAGTTTGGTACAAGTTTGAAGTTGAGAGAGACTGATGCCTGTCCGTGAAAATGCTGAACATCACGAGTCGATATTACACTTCATTTAAGCAACAACAGGACCATTACTTCTAATTGTTCTGCCAAATTGGTGCACTCCTAGGTCTGGTGAAGATCTTATGTGCAGTACAGTCAAAACTAAAGCACTGCTCCTGACTTATGTTCTTCTTTTCCCTTTTTAGAGTTTATATCTGGACAAGTGCTTGAACCTGAAACATTGCCAAAATTTAACAAAGTTTCACCTCACAGTTGAAATCAGATCTTGATTATTAAGTTAAGTTAGGTTACTGGGTAGACACGCCGAAGCACGTTGTATTTAGGTCTTCGTAGACCCATTGTGATGTCCAGAGGGGGAATAGATTCCCCTTAATCCTTTCTTGTAACCATCAATCAAC
Source organism: Eristalis pertinax (assembly GCA_907269125.1). Classification (NCBI taxonomy): domain Eukaryota; kingdom Metazoa; phylum Arthropoda; class Insecta; order Diptera; family Syrphidae; genus Eristalis; species Eristalis pertinax. Next base: position 49,377,429 of record OU026147.1, read on the forward strand.
CTGATGTCCTGGTAAGCCTGAAAATAGATTTTAATGTCACATTCGTACGTTCATACAGGTCTTGTAAGAAGTATTCTCACAACGTTCTAAACCTCAGCTGGCAGAGTTTGAGGCAGTGGCAGAGGTAGATATTGACCATTAACTTCAACGACAAAAGAAAGAGCCTAAATGTTGTAAAACAGAATCCTACATATGTACATTCCGAGACGTTTGAGGCAGTTATTAGCCGACTATCATTAGTCACCTCCGTAGCTAGTATTTTGTACCTTTTTTTGGAGCTCTCGCATCCAGCCTCTTTTCATTAAACACTTCCTTCTTTGCAGCACTCTGCGACGTGGATGTGACACACTTGTTGGTTTTACCAGTTGGGTTTTCATTGCGGCTCAATCTAGCATTCTTCTCTGCAGCTTATTTAGAGCCAGTCTTATTGATGGTGGGGGCTTTAGGGTGGGCTTGGATTTTTCGGCCTGGTCAACTCATCATCTGATATGACTTTAGTTAGGGAGTTCTTCGCCTTCTCAGTGAGGGACTCCTGTTCTTTCTTTTCCGTCGGAGGCTATCCGACAGTTCTGCAAGCAGTTCCATTCAGATTTCCTCCTCCTGATTTATTGCCGTCTGAGCTTCTTTCGCAGTCACCAAGTCATGGTCGTCTACTCGCATTTTGTCTGACAATGGCTTTTTGTCTAAAGACAGATCATTCCAGGGAGGCACTGCTACATTCATACTCAAAATAAATTCATTGAAGCAACATTTTCCATACATAAACTACGACTATAAGCAACTCCTTCTGAAGAGCAGACGAACAGTCTCATTTATTTGATTCAATGCCTAAATTTTATAATTTTTTTGCTCGGTTTGGTGCTCATAGTAGTGTCATATTTTTACTGACTAAAACAACAACACCATTAAAAAACGATTTGTTAAATACTCCAACTAAGATACACCTACAATCTTAACGAGCAATTTTCATACCATAAATAAAAGCATTTGACAGATGAAAGATTCAGCATATTCGCAATTTGGACGTGGTTTCCCAATTCGCTAGGTAAATGGCTTAGTTCTTTGTAGCCGGCGGCATATACTTTTATCCAATACTTGTGGGATAGTAGCATTTATACATATCTATGTCCAATTAGTCGGTTTTTACGCTTTCGAGCGATGATTGTTGCTTCAGTTTTGATAGTCCGTTTCGAATACACCACGGTGCGTGAACAATGTTCCTAAGCACTTAGTTCTACAAAGTCTGCAAATGGGTACAACCCCAGAGTAGTACACCGTACGTCCGTACAGGCTTAAGCACTTGCTTTTCAGTACTTACCAGGGAATGCCTTCCGAGTTCTTTATGTTTTATGTTCACGTGTTAATTCTACTTCAGATTCGCGTCAAGCGTCATACCCAGGTATTTGGCATCGTTGGCAAAGGGTATTACAGTCGAGTTTAAAAAAAAACTGGCAAGTGATCAATTTTCCTTTAAGTAAAATTCACATAGGTTCGATCCGCCATTCTCTCGTTCATTCGCTGACTTTGTTGAGAGATATTTGCAGTTTGTCAGTCGATTTTTCAATAGTCTCACCTACTGCTAGGATAGTTGTGCACTCCTTGTCCATCGTGCTATTGGGAGATTTTCTCCAGATGATCGGTAAAGACATCCGCTTTCTCCTTATCTTCTCTTGCACACTTGTTTTGATTTACTTCATTTGGTGGCGCAGGGATGTTATGCCTTTTAGCGCCTTTTACCGCTTTCCGCAGTGAATATTTGAACTCTCCTTATACTTTTCTTCAAAAGTTTGCATGAGCGATTTAAATGCGCTTTGCATTGCCGAGCAAGACTTTCTGCCATTTTTTACGAGCTTTCCTTTTTTTGTATACCAGTTTTAAAAGTTCTGGAGGACCGTTTTAAAACCGTTTTTTATTTGAACTTTCTTTGGATTGGGTGTTTGGTTGTCAATCCCGTCACTGCATAAAGGTTCAACTATAATACGCATGAGCGAGCATGAGCTATTGTCAAAATTGGTCGAACTGTTTCGTCATGTTGTAATGTAAATGAACACATGCACGCATAGCCTCCTGTCAGAAATTCCTCCGTTGCTTGGTTTATTTTTTTATTTAATTATGGTTTATTATGAATTCCTCATGTTTCCAGTTCGAATATATGTGTATGTATGTACGAATACCATTTTATTTTTTTTGCTCATTTTTCAAATTTGTTCCTTTTTTGTGTTTTATCTGTCACATTCGCATATGCGCGGTGCGATTCATTTCGCACTAGCTCATGCTTAACGAAACATTTGTGTTTTGCACATGCTTAACGAAATGTCCGTAATCTTTCATGGACGACATTATATGTCGGCTCATAGAGGTACACCCACCCATGCGCTCACTCACCCATGCGGCGCGTTTGACTCTAGCTAATGCTAGCTCATGCGCATTATAGTTGAGCCTTAAGTGTTAAGCTTTCGTGAGAAATGTCAAAAACTTATTAGAAATAGACTTGTCTTCTGATTTCAGTCGCAACAAATATACTTTTCCGTTCCATTTGGTATTTGCTTCCCCTCCTCAGAAATACCATCAAGATTCGATTTGAAGTACCACACCAATGCTATCCTCACAAACAACATCTTCGCAAACTTAAATCACTTTAAGGCACAAAACAGGTAAAAAAAATAAAAATAAAATAAATATAATTAAAAAAAAAACATTGCCCACAATGTGCAGCCTAGTAGACATAAGATATTTTTTTATATATATTCAAAACCTACTCTAGCTAGAATCATAAACAATTAGATTCAATTTAAAATAAATACAAAACAAAAAACAAATAAATACAAAACTTGACTGAAAAGAAAAAAAACAATTTTGTAAAATGTATGTGTTTTCTCATGTGTGACAAAAAACAAAAAAATTCCCAAAAAATGGTAAAAACACACAAACCATGAAGTAATTCAACAAAACAGGCAACAAATTCTCTATATATAAGAGTTGTAATTTTTTATAAATGTTTATACAAACCTGAGGTATATGTAATATTTTATTTATAAATATATACACAAATTAAATGGAAACGTTAAATTAAATAGGTTCTTAGCTAGCGAGTGCCGTGTCGGTTTGTTAAGCGAGTACTTAACTTAAATTACATTTAATTAAAAATTAAACAAAATGGATCGTGTTATACTATACATATATAATTATACATAAGAAAAAAATGAATTCTATGAATATTGTTTAGTTCACCGACTGAAGGGCGGTAAACAAATTACTTACAAATATTTATTTGAGAACAAATATACAGTAATAAATATTAAATATATGTATACACATATACCTATATATAAATTTAATGGTAATTTACAAAAAACAATTTAAAATTAAACAGTGGATATATATACAATTTGTAAATAACTTAATAAAAATAAATGACAAGTGAATTTATGTGAAAGGTTTAATTTTTTTATGCAAAACCAAATTAAAAGCTCATGATGGTGCTTAGTAACTTTGATGTCAGAAATAGGTTTAGTCAAGGCGACGCATGTGATTTTGTTAACATCTTTCCGTTCGTCTGTGTCCATGTCATTTACATCATCGGAAGACCATAGTAGGCTGTCAATCGGGCTTATGTGAGAATCGAGAAGGAAGCGGATCTTGCGATGAATGGAGGTAAGATGAAATATATGTTTTTTACAAAAAAAGATCGACCGACACCGACGTCTTGGACAGCGCGTCAATAAAGGCAGCTAAAGAGTGATTTTTCAAAAGCTATAGAAATGTTTTTAAAAAAGGAAACACATAAAATTCAGAAAAATGCAAATCTTTATTTGAATCGATTGTACGGTCCATATAATTTAATGTTTGAAGATTATTTCATGCAAATGTTGACCTTGACTGCGCCTCAAATGTTCCATCCGCTTAGTCCAATTTTGGCATACTCTTTCCAACATTTCGGCCGGTATTTCACGCATAACTGCTTCAATGTTGTCTTCCAATGCGTCAATTAAAGCGGGTTTGTCTGTATAGACATGAGCTTTAACGTAGCCCCACAAAAGGGCGTTAAATCGCACGATCTAGGCTGCCAATTGACCGGTCCCGAACGTGAAATAAAATGTTCATCGAACTCGCCCCTCAATAAGTCCATTGTTGCGCGTTCTGTATGGTATGTGGCACCGTCTTGTTGAAACCACATGTCATGCAAGTCAAGCTCTTGCATGTTGGGCAAAAAAAAAGTTGGTTATCATCTCACGGTAGCGCTCACCATTCGCAGTTACGTTACGATTCGCATCATCTTTGAAGAAGTACGGTCCAATGATGCCACCAGCCCATAAACCGCACCAAACTGTGACTTTTTCTGGATGCATTGGGAGCTCTTGCAATGCTTCTGGCTGATATTCACTCCAAAATCGACAATTCTGCTTATTTACGTACCCATTGAGCCAAAAATGAGCTTCGTCGCTGACTTTGCTAACTTTCTTAACAGAGCACGCATTTTGATAATAAAATTCAATAATTTGCAAGCGTTGTTCGTTTGTAAGACGATTCATGGTTAAATTATAGACCAAACTGAAGATGTTTGACAGTGAAACAAAACACGAAACGTGCGTCAGCTGTTTAAACCAATGTTGCCAAAAAGATAATAGCTAAAAAACCACCCTTTATAACTTCGATGTAGTGAAAGACTTTGTCTACCTAGAGTCTAGACCCCGAAGTGAATACAATCAATGACACCACCGCGGAGTTAAAACGAACGATTACCCTGTGTATTTGGGCTTGGAGGGCAATTGAGGAATAAAACTATCTCTACAAAGTTCTTGATAGTCCCAGTTCAGTATCGTGCAGAAGCAAGGACACTAATTTAAGCGCATGAAGAGATGCTGGTCGCTCCGAGAGGATAGTCCTTCGTATAATCTTTGGTCCTGTATGTGCTGATGTTGTTTGAAGCAGAAGACTGAACGACGAACAGTATGGGCTGTAAAGTTACAACGATCTGGTCTAACGAGTGCGAGTATATCCTCTCAGTTGGCTAGGTCATGTAGAGCGAATGGACACCAATGCTTCGGCTCAGAAAGTCTTTCACTCCAATCCCGAGAGCCAACGCGGTAAAGGAAGACCTCGCCTCCGATGACGTACACAGCTGGTTTCGTTGAGCAAGGGCGTATTTTCTTTTCTCCCACTTCGGTCTCTGTGTTTGATACTGGCGGCAGTACATATGACAGAAGGATATGACAAAAATGGACCTTTTGAATGACCAAAGTCCACAAGAACTGGCATCAAATGTGCATAGTCTCACTCTAAGGACCTCTTATGTTTAATATTAACCCTTCTGCATGATCAAGCACTAGAATCAAGTAAAGGGTGACCAGATATGATGATAACATTTTCCAATTGTTATGTTTCAGCAGCTGCCAAAGTAACCAATGACAATTGTAACCATTTGAAATTCCGTCTCAGTTGTAAATACGCAACCAGTATGTCATCTTCGTCGTCGAGGTTGCAGTCCTGGCAATTCGTCGTCGTCGTAGATGTACTCTTTTGGACTTTAAACCATCAACCAGAGGCAGATTGGTACCAAAGAAAGCATAACCGCTGTAGCAGGCAGTATCGAGGAAGATCCAGAAATCTCTATTCGGCGCCGTTCAGCTGAATTGGACATCGCCACAGAATCAATCCGGCTTATTAAGCGGTTGAATTTGGACCTCCATCCGTACTGAAGCAAGAACTGAAATCGGATGACCCTACCCAACGCCCTGAGTTCGCTAATTAGGCGCTGGAAATGTTGGGCGACGATCTGGATATTGGCCAAAAACTCATCTTCTTGGATGCGGCACATTTTTTGGCTCAGCGGTTATGTCAACAAGAAACCACACATCATTGATTACTTAGAGACCATGGCGGCAGCATCGGACCTTATTTCCTTCGAGATGAGGAAATTTCCTATCATTCTTATCTGGTCACCCTATGCACAACGCTAGTGTAAGTTTATCTAGCTAACGTTCAAAGTCTGGGGAATTCCTAACTCTCTCAACAGCGCTCTTCTTTGCGAGAATCTACGGTCTTTGGTGTAAACCAGAAATCAAATATGATAGACATGTTCCACTGAACCTGGACGATGTTTGACGAAATATCCTTCCTTCCGATCTAGAAGAGGTCAAGATAGCAGTCCCAAGACTGAAGTCTAATAACAGCTGCATATGGGGACAGGTTGTCCGCTGAGTTTTTTAAGGCAGTTGAAAATGATCTTGTAGAGCGCATGCACCAGCTCATCTGATATAGATATGTTGGGAGGAATGACAGACGAGTGGAATCGCAGTGTCGTTTTGCCCGATCCACAAGAAAGGAGAAGCCTTTGATGGGGTCCACTACAGAGTCATAAACATCGTATAAGATCGAATCTAATGCACTAACTGAGACACACTGTGAATGTGAAAAAGGATTTACACAAGGCGACGCACTGTCATTTCACTTCATCAACATCATCCAGAAGAAGATCGTGCTAGACTCAGACGCCAACGCTAGTTGCACGATCTTCCACAAGTCTCTACAAATGTTATCATACGTGGATGATACTGACGTGATTGGCACAACTCAACGATCCGACAATGATGCGTTTGCTGGCGGAGGCGGCTAAAATAGGTCTGGCGGTGAATGAGGGCAAAATGAAGTGTATGTTGTCCTCAACACAGAACATCGACGTCTGGGACAGAGCGTCACAATGGGCAGCAATAACTTCGAGGTGGTTACGGACGTCATCTACCTCGGCATCAGTAGCGATCAAACGCAGAGTAACTCTTGCCAACCGCTGTTTCTATGTCCTCAAAAGACAATTGAGTATTTCGAAGGACCAAGCTGACAAGACACTGATCATCCCAGTCCTGCTGTACGACTCACAGTGGGTTGGTTTGTATCGGAGAGCGGAAAAAAAGTCTGTTAAATCGCAACCATTTCCATGAAATTTGGAACATATTGCAAATGGAAAGAGTTCGTTGGTTCATGGTCCAAAAATTATAGAGATTCCTTGAAAATGAAGGCTACGGCTCGACCCAGAGGCATGAATCTCAAAAGTGGATGAAGAAGCCCTTGGCCTCTTCGAGCGAAAAGTTCTGCGTGCAATCTCCGGTCCTCCTAGCGTTGACGGCATCTGGAGGAGAAGATTCTACCACAAATTGTACAGCGACATGAACCTAACAGGGCGTCTACGGATCTAAGTTTGTCGTCTAAAGTGCCTGGGCCACATGGACAACTCAGCTCCGGTCGAAGAGTATTCGACTTTGAACCTGTGGGACAACGCTACAGAGGACGCCCGCATCTATTTGGCACATCCCAGTGGAGAAGGAGATTTCGTTAGTGGGAGTGGTTGACGCTAGGTCCATCCCGGACTGTAGCGCTAAATATAGACGAAGAAGAAGACATTTTTTTCCTCTGGTACTACCTATGCCGTGAAGGCAACAACACCACGACCAGGATAGATCGATTGTATCGGAGGGTCGGAGTTATATCAAAAGACGTACTACTTTCCTCATGGAAGAGGAATATTTGAAAATCACTCAAGTTAGTATCTCCCTGTGAAAGATACGTTCGCTTTACCAGATTAGTGCCGGACATAATCGCTGGATGGCGCATATGGTTGAGTGCCTGCCCTGCGATTGAGGGGTCCCCGGTTCGAATCCCAGTCGAAGCAAAGTTAATACGCTTTGTCCGGTTTTCAAATCTGGTCCAGTCACCATTTGCGTTAGGATCAAATTAAGGAGTCTGACTATATGTGGGTATCACAATGGACCAACATGCGTATATGTGTGCTGGCGATTTCGCTGCTGGCTGCCCACCTACTGTACACTACTAGTGCCGGACATTCACAGAAGATGTTCTCAGAAGTTTCATCCTCTTCGTGGCAAGGCTGACAGGCTTTGTCTTGACACAGGTTTAGTTTGTTATGGTGGTAGTTCAGGCCACAGTGGCCAGTGAGAAAGCTATTTAGCAATTTTATGCTTTCTAAGGCCTGATTAATCGTTTGGATTGCCTAAGACCATGACCATATGTCCACTGGTTTAGGCTAAGTTTGTTTTCCCATTCGTTAATCAGACATGTAGCTCATCTGCGGATTCGTTGCAATCCCCCTGTGTACAGGAACTCAGCCAACCTTCACTTTGTTTTGCCTGGCAAGGGATTGTAGAGCGTCACAGCAACATTTGACTGTTTTAGAGTTCACTAGATTGGACGAAAGTGCCTTTAGTGCTGCTTCACGTGCTGAGAATAATGAACAAGACATAGCTGTTTTCTAATTTTGTTGTCCCTTAACGTTTGTTGTTAGCATCCCTCGGGCCACACGCACCAATCAAAGAATGTCATTTACCTGATTTTGATAATTGAAATTTCGTGATTAACCATTCTAACCAGTTTTCAGTCAGGATTCAGCAGACATGACTCATTTGAAACAACTGAAATATCCTTATCTGTGTGGTGACTCTTGTTGTGGCTCTGTCGGAGATGATGTTGTTGAATCGTCACAAGACTCCTCCGCCTAAGATGTAATAAAGCGCACATGTGGTTTGCTTGGACCAGCGTACGGTCCTTACCCAGTCGCTGCGGACATATGTATATGTACATGTGACAACCATATCGAGGATTTCTAGAACAAATGTTGAACAAGGTTGGTTTCGTCTGCTGTTTGGCAAAAGTATGTGATGTTCTCTGAAGTGTCTCCCTCAGCTCTTGTAGAAATGAGATGGGCTCTTGTACTTTGCTGCGTTCTGCTAGCAGATCTCCTGAGAGTTGCAGTTCAGCGCCGTAAACTAATTGTGACGGAGAGGTACCTTATTCGTTCACCATCGAACGAAGTCCTAATAAATCAACAGATGATATCAACGAGGTAAACAAATGGCTCAAAATGAACAAAAGACTAAGTGGATGAAAATAAACGCAAACTTGGACAGCAGCCTTCATTTAAACCGACAAATCATTGAACAAGTGGAGCAGATAACATATTTAGGAGTTATCATTGCTAAGGAGCTTAGTTCAACAAACAGTTCGACTATATTTGCAATAAAATAGGTACAAAAATAGGATTTCTTAAGAGAATTTCAACCAAAAATGGTTTATATGACTGCGGTAAATATATACAATATCGTGATAAAACCACACTTTGAATACTGCACCTCTATATTGTACGTATGCTGCAAGCATGGATATACGAGGGGCGTTCAATATATTCTCGGTATCGATATGAAGGAAAATGCGAATTCAATTTAAATTGATTTTATTTTTCAATACAATCTCCCCTAACATCAATGCATTTGTTACATCTTGAAAAAAGCTTTTTTAAGCCCTCAAAAAAATAGATGTCCACTTTCTCTGCAAAATACCCATTTATTGAAGACTTGAGTTCTTCATCATCCGAAAATCTTTTTCCACGAAGACGAAATTCCAGGAAATAATCACTAGGGGCAAGGTCTGGACTATAGGGTGGGTGTTGGATTGCTTCGAAACCACAATCTCGCGCAGCAGCCTTGGAAACTCGCGCCGTGTGAACAGGAGCGTTGTCATGAAGAAGCAACACACCCGATGCGAGTTTACCCCGTCTTTTGTTTTTAATTCGCTCCCGCAAATTATGCAAAGTGGAAGCGTTGGATGTGGCGTTGATGGTTTCACCTTTTTTTTTTGTACTCAATGAGCAAGATTCCCTTTGAGTCTGCTTCCCGGCAGACGGAGTGACTTTGAACTTATTCGGGGGGTCTGTTCCTTTTTTATGCCACTGCATGGACTCTTGTTTGCTTTCAGGGTCATAGTGGTGGACCCATGTTTCGTGACCAGTAACAATTCGATCCATAACACCGTCCGCGTTCTCACTACACATCTCCAAAAGCTCTCTACAGCATGCGATTCTCACTTTTTTCTGAGGCGCTGTGAGCATTCGTTGCACCCACCTTGCACTGACCTTTGAAAGGATAAGATGGTCATGAAGAATGGTGTGATTGGTACCAATTGAAGCTTGGTGATTTCTGCCATCATTTTCACCTTTATTCGGGCATCTTCAAGAGCAAGTTTTTCGACTTCTTTGATGCTTTCTCCCGTACAAGCAGTAGCCGGGGCGCCGGAGCGGGGGTCGTCTTCAATGCTCTCTCTGCCTCTCTTGAACTCACTTGGCAGCTTTTGCACAGTTGATAATGAAGGTGCGGAACCCTGGTAAACAGCCACCATCTCTTCATGAATAGTTTTTTGACTTTTTCCTTGCTTAGTGAGAAATTTAATTACAGCGCGATGCTCAATTTTCACCATCATCGTCTCAGTTGCCAATATGGTTGTGTTTAACTAGAGATACAACGCGAATTAATAATCACATTTATATGAAATTTTACATGAATGCACTAAAAGAATAGTATTACTTGATAAATAAGTAAATTTATATATACAAGCACAGCTTCACCCCGATACCGAGAATATATTGAACGCCCCTCGTATGTGTACATAAGCAGACTTGAAAAATCATATGCTTGACGCGATTAAATGGCTAAACATAAAGACTACAGCTGAACAGCCTGCTATCCGTTTTCAACATAAAAATGGGAAATGCACCAGTAAATAGTACATTTAACCAACAGGACCACTCGGGGCGGTGTAGCTCAACCCTACCAACTTCGGAATCCTTACAACTACAGGCTGAAGAAAACAAGACAAGAAGATCTCAAAACACTTTTCATGATAAAGGGACTCGAACTTTTTAATAAACTTTTAAAATTTGTAAAATAATTATGAATTCATGAAAAATGTTTTTATAAAAGTATCTAATACTAATATACAATATAAAAGGTATCTCGCTAATACTTGATTTCTTGTGTAAACAAAAACAAACGTGACCCATTTTTGGTAGTCCGAACGAACTTTTTCCATTATATCACTTAACCAACGCCACACTGCATGGGCAGACGTCTATTCACCGAGCTAACGATACAAATGACAAGCTTTGATGAACCACGCACGCATTATCCGCATTAAACTCTTAACGCGGTTATTCCCCGCCTTCCCATCCACACCTCTCCTCTGTTGAGGCTTAAAACCGCCCATGCAGTTACAACTCGTAATCAATCTCGCCCCCAAAACATGAGATTAAATATTCCCCTCAACACAAATTTAATCCGATTAAAAATATGTTCGAGTTGCAAGTGGAAAAAAAATCAAAACAACAACGGGAAATGAAAAACCAGAAAATATTCTATTACCACGCGTAATTAATAAACACCCGGTGCAGTTCCGTTGCGTTTAATTAAATTTATTTAATTTCGGTTGAATTCGTATTAAAATAGAATAAACGAGTGCCTCCGACATGTTGACGTTGATTAAACCCCCCCCCCCCCCACCAGGCCATCGACAAGCTCCTGCAACCGGATGTGCTGTATCGATGTACAGTCGAATGCGAATACCGCACGAACCGAAATTAACCTCAAAATCTCTTTGTGTTGTGTGTTTAATAGAACATTCTTCCTTTTTTTCACGGGAGAAAAAAAAGGAATTCCTGAAATTGATTTCAACAAATCGGGTCCGGTGACGTGAAGGTGGATACTGGATAGTAATCAGTTCCTAGTAATGGGATCAATATAACGAGCGATGCTGCCAGTGCTGGAGGGTCAATTGAACAAAAAAAAAAACGAGAGAAATTGTATTGTAATTACTGTCATTAACGGCGCACCTGAAATGCTGGACCAAGTCCGGGCCGCGGAGGATTCAACGTGACTGTGGAGCCGAAAATGTGTGCGAGGTTCGAAGGCTTCGAAAGAAATTTTTTAATAAAACACCTTTATGATTTGGATCGCGATGAGGATTTTATTTTAATACATTGCGTGGTCTTGAGGCAACTTCAAAGCCGATGAACTCGCCAGGTGTGGTACAACCTCCTCCCTATCAATAGCAGGGGTACCACCTTCCTTGCCGATCGCTACAGCCTACCATCTTTTGAAGATTCATACAATAAAAAACCACCAATAACAAATGGCACCACTTGCCTTAAAACAAAAGAAATCTGGCCATCACTTAACCTAAAACGGTCACTCAGTCTACTTTGACTCAGCAAACACTCATTAAGGACTCTCATAGGAGTGAGTGCAATTGGCACTCATGCTCGCAGGATGGGTGCCCCATATAATGATATCTGCAGAAGCTGTATGGATGAAGAGGAGGTAGAAAACACTCATCACCTACTCTGCTCGTGCAGCGCTCTGGCTAGTCGTAGGTTCCTACACATTGGGGCCTACTATTTCAGTAATCTCAATGAAAACAGCGTCAGCATAGGCCAGCTAAGTCGCTTCACTGCAAGCACCAACTGGTTACGATGTTAGGAGCAGTCAAGCCGTGTAGTATCACAATGGTCCTGCTCTGGCCAAAGTGTGACTGCCCTTAGCAGTCAGCCACTACAACCTAACCTAGCCTGTGGTCTTGATGTAACGATTAAATCGATTTAGCAAGTTAACTTTCATTCAGTGTTTGAATTGCTTCAGTCGAAGTGCTGTGCATTTTCAATATTATCTGCTTTTGCTTCGACTGTTGCTGCCAATTTTTTCAGAAGCATAAGCAGCAGCAAAAGCACAGCAAATGAAACTCATAGCAGTTTTTCAAACACTGCTTTCATTGACTTTTCCACACATATCGGTCAGTAGCTCGGCCATAACTTTATAAGGATAGCTAGCACGCAAGACAGCTTGGGCTTGGTCTTGATGACGGCAAGCAGCGTGCCCAAGACCATCAGTTTTCGTTGAATTCTTCTTACTTAAGTGGAAACGAAATGAATCGCTCTCCACGTACTTACGTAAATAAGAGCTAATGTTCGAATATTGGATAAGTTGCCAGAAGCGTTTTGTGACCTCATTCAGGATCCGTTTTTGACACTGGACAGTCTTGTAAGCTTACATCGCAATTAACTTTCAATAAAATACTTAAAGAATGAAAAATGAATGGTATTACAAAGGAGAATGCCACAATGTGCAGTGAAATGTTGGGGAAGCTATAATGAGGACGGATGGGTTGAAAAGGAGGCCTTGGAAAAATCCTTTAGACCTGAGCTCCGAATATGTTGAAAGTAGCTCTAAAAGGAGAACGCGCCACGTAGCTTCTGCTTTCTGGAGCCTGTTGGTCAGATAGTTGTCCATGGCATCCGTCGTCATCCATAATCCCCGCTGTCGTTTGCAGCGCTATCGACGTCCCACGGGGGTTGGGTAGCTCATCTTCGATCGATGGTGCTCGGCTCCCAGATTTGAACGTGAAGGTGAGAGTAGAAGTTCGTTGGCAGAGGCTAAGTTCAGACGCCTGCGCCAGAATGAGACGCCATATTAACGCTTTAAAATACCTCGTCTCTCGGAGCACCAAGCTGACTTTATATATATAATGCCCAGTTTCACAGTGGAGGCTTAAACTTAAGTTCAGCTGAACCATGAACCGAGTTCAATTTTTTTGGTTTAACTCGTCCGGTTTCACAGTGAAATCGGAACTTAAGTTCAGTTGAACTTCGTTTGTGTAATGCGATCGATAAAAGTATGGCAACACTTTACACTTGCTGCGTGCATTGGCTACAATTTGTAAGGACTTCCGATGTATTTTCTGTGCTTTTCAGTTTTAAAACGATTTTGGTGCATTCCTTTTGAACTTTTCTAGGGCGTCCTTCAACCAAAGAAGGAAAAAGCTGCGGTATGGGTAATCTCTGTGCAAGGAGTGGATCTCATTACCCAGCATTAGATGTCAGAAGGCTTGAATAAAAAAGCGAGAGAAAGAAAATGGCGCAGAACTGAGGTTTAAACGCACTCTCGTTTAACTTAAACTGCAAATTGAACTTAGTTTAAGGTTTAATCGAAACTTTGAAGCCGAACAAATCATTGAACTGAAGTTTAAATCAAAAGTGGTGTTTAAACGTCCACTGCGAAACTGGGCATAAGCCACTGACTATCCCAGTCCTACTGTACGGCGCACAGACATTGACCATCACAAAAATGGTTGAAGAAGTCATTGGTATCTTTGAGAGAAAAGTTCTGCGTGCGATTTTTGGTCCTGTTTCATTGCAAACTGTACGAGCTGTCGCTGTATAGCGACATGAGTCTAACCAGGCGTCTGCGGATCCAAGGCCTAGGTAGCTGGGCATGGATAACTCAGCTCCGGCTCGAAGAGTCCAAGACAACGAACTTGTGGGACAACGCAATAAAGAACGCCCGTGTCTAGGGTGGCGCACCCAAGTGGAGAAGGATCTCTAGCTAGAAATCGCGCTAGTTGGTTGAGGCCCAGGTCCACCCCGCAACTTAAACGAGCTAACGTGCAAAACACCCCATGTACCCACCTCTAGGTTTTTAGGCATTCCCAGAGGATCTAGAGCCTTGTGACTGCTGTCTCCTTTCCCAGACAGTCCATAAGAGGTAAAACGTCATAGGTTAGCCAGAATTTGTGACAGGCATCTGAATGAAATTCAAGTCCATTTTGCGGTAGCTTATATACAAGGATGTGTGAACAAGTCCATTGCGCTAAGTGACATAGTATAACCGCCAACTACTGCACGTATCGATCATATGTCACAAACAAGTGTCATTTTTAAACAAGGAATTTAAGGCAGTTGTCGAATGAGGGGTGGCATGTGAAGTCAGATCAGCAAGAGAAGGTACAATGGCTTCACACTGTACATCGATCGTTGAGACGTTTCGCATCAATATGAAGCGACATGTCAGATCATATCATTAGATGTGTGAAAAACACCGAGTTGATCTACATCTTCGACGCTACACAACGAGTATGCGATCTTATTCACTTAAAGGATCTATTCAAGCGACCCTCAAAATGGTTCAGAAACCTCCTGAGAACATCATGAAACTCTTTACATTCGATTCGCTCGTAATTAGAATAAAAACTGCTTTAAAAATAGCCAAAATGGAGCTTAAACTCCAAAAAAATGCCTTAGGCTGTCCATAAAGCCATCAAACCGTATCACAGACACCGTTCCCCATCGCCAACAAACAGCGTCGATCCCGAGAAAGAAAAAATAAGAAAATGGATTAAAAAACTGAAAAATTGATAGAAAATGTGAAAATTTCAGTGTCGACCGAGGCCGAGGCTATATAAGGTGGCCCCCACCCGGAGAGAGGGCTCATTGAGTTTGTGACCCTCGAGGGCAGAAATCAACTAATAGAGATATCCAACTTCCTCGTCTCTTGCCCCTGAAATTTGTTTGACAGCTTGTTGTACTTGTACCATCTGTGAATACGTGAGAGGCGTTTCGAACAGCTGAAAGTCTTCCCCTTCGAAATAATGAGGTGAAGCAGAGCATTTTGTTTAAAAAGCGCTCGTTATTTGAGCGTTATTTCAAATCCATATGTCTCACCCCAAAAAGGAGGAGGAGCTTAAAACACAGATCGTGTTCAGAAGGTACATTCATATACTTGGAAGTATATTGGAATGCGCTGATCACTGACACGTTACATTTGAATTCAAATATTTTGCCTTTGAAATATTAGAAAATAGGTAAAGGAAAAGGGTTTTAATATGATTTTCTGGTTGAATTCAATTTGTAAACAATCATTCACAATTCATAATAATGCAATGATAATAAAATAGAAATTCTGCAAATTCACACATGTATGTATGTCTGTATGTTCTTTGGTTTTATAAGTACCCAAATTTACAGAAAACAACTTAATTCCTTGAATTATTTCGTATTGTCACTTTAACATTGTATATCTATCGATTACTCAAACACTTCATTTTACTAATTAATTCGAATTAATGGTGTTGGAGCAGAAGTCATTACTTGAAGCATTTTAGTTTTGGACTCGTATCATATACAAACTGTGCAGCAAAATTTGAAAATTTGTCCTACATATCCATTATACGCAGTTCGTGAAGATTTGCTTTAATTTTAAAATGCAACTTGTGAAATAAACTTCTTTTTCGCATGTTATAATACTAGTTAATTTGCTAAACTTGACGAACATCACGAACTCACGAATTTTTCCAGATCGTGGGCAAGTTAAACACATTGGAAATGTATTTGACACTCCTACGGGCAAAATATGATTTGGAGGGGTAAACAGCTGATCAAAAGACACCACTTGTGAAAGTATGCGTAAAATATAGCTTCCAAATAAAGAAGTATGCGTGTTTTGCGGTAGGTCATGGTATTTTTGACTGGAAAGTTGAATATCTCTATTAGTTGATTTCTGCTCGAGGGATGCACACGGAGTTATTTTTTTTTTTTTGTATTTTTTATTTGATTTTGAAGTGTGTTCCATAGCCAGCCCCGTTTGTATGAGACCACACCTACCAAACCATCGACCACCTAACATGTATGATGGAACATGTATGAGTTGACCAATTTGTATGAAACTCTAACCAACCCACTGAATCAGGTGCATTGATGTTTGGCAATTGGTGCGTGTGGAGGCATGTATGCATGCAGCATGTTCGGAAGCATTTCAATTACGGATCGTATTGGTAATGTCATTATTTTCTATTGTTTTTTGCATCATTCGTCGTCATGTACGGGTTTTTGCACTTTTGTTTGCTTTTGTGTGTTTGCAGACAAATGTTTGTTTTACTTGATCCTTGATCGAAAGAATTGGTGTGCATGTTTAAGAATGATGCTCCAATTAGTAATGGCCGAATGCTCGGGTCAGGGCATGGCTCAGTACGGACATGCATATCTACGCGGACCTCCGGCAGAGTTAACTGTACACCTATGCATTTACATAGGTGTACAGTTCAGTCCGACCGACTTAATTGTGACTAAACGCGTAACGCGTTGACGCATTCCATATCGGAACGACCATAGATCTTTACTCAAGCGGATCTTGAGAAGACATTTTGATTTTTGTTCGTCTGGTTCGGTCACATTCTTGCATCGTCCCACTCTGTTCGATTGCGAAAGCGGGTCTCCTCTGTCCAAGGATTACGGGTCGGTAGACGTTTCGATTTTGTTCGCGAGCGATTTACACTCGGACCACCATCGCCCCTAGATTGCGATTCGCAGTTCGGTTCGATACAGGCTCCAAGCAGCCACAAATGCAGCTCCAAGCTGGCCACAAACAACCCATCGAAGACTAGTAGCAAGGAACAGCTGTGCAGTATGTTCACATGGGTAAACAGCATGTATTCATATTTTTATTTTTATTTAATATTCTATAGATGAAATCGAAAAGTGATTCAGATTACATAGAGAGTCATGACTCTCGTTTCGCAAATTGCCATGCTAGCATGAGTTCGGTTTCGGGTGAACCGGTATGCGACAGCAAATGCGATTACTTACATAGATATATTATTATTATGCAAATATTCTAATCTAACCCCCTCGGGACCCGAACAGGTGTCCTTGAGGATAGGTAGGGAAACCCTCAAGGGCCCGAACAGGCGTCCCATACCGCAAATTCGGTCTTCCTCTCCTTCTCGAACCAGAAGGCTCGGATTCGAAGACCCTCCTTGCTGGAGAATTGTTGTCCATGCGCTCGGTGTGGCCGAGCCAGTGTAGTCGACGGATTTTCGCCTTCCCAACTACATCCACATCCAGGTACAGCTCGTAGAGTTCGCGGTTGTCTTCTCCTCCATTCGCCTTCCTCGCAGACGGTACCATATATCCGATATAGAATTTTTCTTTCGAAGGTACCAAGAATCAGCTCTGCAGTTTTGCTTAGCATCCAGCTTTCGGCTCCATAGAGCAGGACTGGCAAAATAAAAGAGCATGACTTCGAGTCAAACGTTTTGAGCCCAGTTGTTTTGACAAACCGAAGTAGCGTCGGTTTCAAGTGCGATTCTACGTCGGATCTCCATCGTGATGTCGTTTGTGGAGTTCACTTTGCCCCGAGGTAGACAAACGCCTTCACTACCTCGAAATTGTAGCTGTCGATCGTGAAATTTTGTCCAAGGTGGTGTGTGACTGAACGTTTTTTGGTCGACAGCATATATTTCATTGACCTTGAGACCAGTTCGTTTCGCCTGTTCTTCAATCGCCATAAAAACCTCCACTACGGCACGTTGAGATCGCGCGACGATGTCGATGTCATCTGCGTACCCCAACAGTTGGTCCGACTTGTAAAAGATTGTGCCTTCCGTGTTTACAGCTGCCCTCCGCACTATCTTCTCCAGTACCAGAATGAAGAAATCACACGACAGCGCATCTCCTTGCCGAAATCCAATGCAGGTTTCAAACGGCTCAGAAATCCTTGAGCCGAACTGCACGGTGCATCGCGTATGTGTTAGCGTGGTGCGACACAACCGGATCAGTTTTCCCGGGATCCCAAAATCGGCCATCGCATCGAATAGCTCCTTGCGATGAATGCTGTCGTATGCGGCTTTGAAATCGATGAAAAGGTGGTGCATATCGATTTTTGAAACACACTGGTCTTCCCCAGGATTTGCCTTAGTGTGAAGATTTGGTCTATAGTCGATTTGCTGGGACAGAAGCCGCACTGGTACGTGCCGATTAGTGCGGTGCAAAACGACTTTAGACGTTCACACAGTACGCTGGACAGGATCTTGTAGGCGACGTTGAGCAGGGATATACCTCTATAGTTGTTGCAAGAGGCAATATCGCCTCTTTTGTGGATGGGGCATATGGAGCTGACATTCCAGTCGTCGGGCATGCTTTCGTCTACCCAAATTCTACAGATGATCTGGTGCATGCTCCCCACCAGAACATCGCCACTGGCCTTGAAGAGCTCTGATGGTAGGCCATCGGAGCCTGCGGCTTTGTTGTTCTTCAGCTTTTTAATGGCAGTTCCGACTTCTTCAAAGCTAGGTGGGAGGACTACTTCATCGACTGGAGTTGGGATTTCTTGATTCCCTATCACACTTCGGTAAGGAACAATGGTGCATCATTTTGGAATTACGTTAATTCAAAAAGAAATTCCTTGGGCTTGCCCAAGATAATGGAATTTGGTAACGTAACTTCAGCAAACTTGGATGAAACCTTTGACCTATTTGCCAACTTTTTCGAGTCTATCTATAATGGGTCTCCGGTCCAGACAACGATGAACCAATACTCTAATATACCAGAGGTTCTGGATATAGGTGGATTGGAATTTACGGATCAGGATGTAATAAATGCCTTAACTAATCTTAAAGTAAATTACAGCCCTGGCCCCGATGGGGTCCCGGCTGGTATTTTAAAAAAAGTTGGAATTCGCTTTATCGTCCACTAAGAATTATCTTTAATCAATCCCTAAAAATGGGTGAATTTTTAAATGAATGGAAGTATTCTTTTCTGACGCCTATATATAAAAGCGGTTTAAGGCAAAAAGTAGAAAACTATCGACCAATATCCAAGCTTTCATCGATACCAACGTTATTTGAAAGTATTGTAAAAGAAAAATTATATTTTATGGTAAAAGAAATTATTTCTAATAACCAGCATGGCTTTATGCAGGGCAGGTCTTGTACAAATTTTACAATTACAAATTACATTTATACAAATTTAGAAAATCAATTACGAGTTGATGTACTTTACACCGATTTCTCGAAAGCCTTCGATAAAGTACATCACACTTTGCTTTTAAACAAACTAAAGTCTTTGGGATTCCATTCGTCAATGTTAGAGTGGTTTTCCAATTACTTAAAGGACAGGAAGCAATTGGTAATGATCGATAGTTTTAGATCTCGAGTAATAAAAGTTACATCGGGCGTTCCACAAGGTAGCCATATGGGGCCGTTACTCTTTCTATTGTTTATAAACGATGTTCACGAAATTTTCAAATATTGTAAAATTCTAACATTCGCAGACGACTTTAAATTGTATTTATCTATTAATAGTTTAACTGATTGTAATAATTTCCAATTGGATATACATGCACTAGTGGAATGGTGCAAGCACAATGGACTAGAGCTGAATATTCAAAAATGTAATATCTTTACGGCATATCGAATTACATCCCCGATTGTCTATGATTATTTCATAAATGATCATAGACTTAGTCGCCTAGAAGAGGTTTAAGATCTGGGTGTAATTTTTGATACTAACTAAAATTTTGCATCACATTATGATTATACAATTGCGGAGTCTAATGCTATGTAAGGTTTTCTGAAAAGAAATAGTAGAGATTTTCGGGATATCAGTAGTCTTAAGTCCATCTATTGCTCGTTAGTCAGACCGTATTTAGAATATTCTTCCATCATTTGGGTAATCCCATATGATACACAAGAACTCAGATTCGAAAGAGTACAAAAAAATTTCACGAGATATGCTGTCCGTAAATTGTATTCCTTCGAAGAACTCCCTAAATATGACGATAGATGTAAAATAATAGGCTTGCAAACCTTAAGTTTCAGGCGTAAGGCAGCGTCAGCCATGTTCATCCGCGATATTATTAATTGCCGTGTAAATTCACCAGACTTACTTTTTCTCACGGATATATATGCTCCCCAAAGATCTCTTCGGATGAGAAATTTACTATATGATACGAGGCATAGAACCAACTATGGTTGTAATGAACCTATTACAAGGTGTATAAACACTTTTAATGAACTTTGCAACGAAATTGATTTTAGCTTGTCTCGATTGGAGTTTAAAAAATTGATCCATGCACTATGCTATAATTAATACTGTTTATTTGATGTAATCTGTGAGATGCAAAATCCGTAGATGATCCTTAGTCGCGCAGCAAAATCTGCTGTGTAAAGCGATACTGAGAGTTAACACTTAGAGAACGTAGTGTTTTGTGTACTCTGTGATGGAAAAATAACACTCTCTCCTGGTCAGGCCCGTTAAACAGTTCTTGGAAGTGCTGCTTAAACAAATCAACACTATTCCCTGCGGGTCTGCCTGGTGCCTTTCCTAAAGCCTGAGGGCAGGCCTTTGGATTTTTTTTATAGAAGGCCCGTATTTTTTTGTCTGTCTATCCCTAGACTCTTCGATGTCCTTGAGCTGGGAGGTTGCGAGAGACCTTTTCTTCAGGCGTGAAAGCTTATTCTCCTCCCGTCTTCTAGTCCGTTACTCCTCTGGCGCTGCTCTTGCTTTACGTTGCAGCGCTTTTTGGTATGCCTCGTCGGTTGCACGTTTCTTCTGCTCACACTCGCCATCGTACCACCCCGAGTTTCTTGTTGGAGGTGGTAGGTAGTCTAAGGTGGTTTCCCCTACCTATTTGATGGCCGAGGGGCAATGCAACCAGATCTCGTTGGCGTTGGTGTTCGACGTAGGTATATCTCGCTTATTTGTTCTTCGTAGGCTCTGGCAATCTCAATTTCACAATTTCCTGCTTAGCCCTGGACTGCAAAATTCACTAATGACCTAAATCATCTGGAAGTCGTAGATAAGAGACGATTTACAATCAAATATTAAATGTTCATGTGAGCCAATGGCCAAGAATGTATTTCTCCAGTAAAAAATGAGTACGCTAGGAACTCAATGTTGAGCAGCTTCTTCTTCGAGAGATAGGGTCTATACTTCAAAGATTTGCTCACTAGGCACGAATGTTCCGAGGCGTGCCTTAAATGCCACTCCCTCTCGCTTGACAGTTCAAGGACGAGGCGAATGCACTAAGTGCCAAGACTCGCCTGGTTGCATTTGGGCAGAACTTCTGATGAGTTAAAGTCGATGAGTCCAATACCAAGACTCAACCAAAATGAGACAATCATGGGGGTGAGGACAGCTTGTCAAAACTGCGGATCTTTTAATTCTGCGACATCATTTAGGCCCCGTTTCTGACAGTGGACTGATGTGTTGCTTAAGATTACTTCGCAATTCCGTAGCCTCTGTCAAAACCGGAATCCAACTCAAATTTGCTTGATTTCTGATCAAAATCATGGTTGCCTGTCCTCCTCCCATCAAAGTGCCACGCGATAGCGTGATCGTTGCAAAAAGTGTGACGCCTCTGTCCATCTCTCACAGCGAACCAGAAACCTGAAATTATTTTTTCCACCTCTTTGCACTGAATGCGCGACCTCCGCGGCTAGTTCAGAGTTCATATTCGCTTCAAAGGATGCACGAGGATAATGCAATCACAACCGAAACGAATACACACATGTAATTTGTTTGCCATCGCGCAGCCATGGACGGGGGTCAATTGTGGAAATTTATTTTTCCGCCGTCACAACGTGGGTTAAAAGCGGTCATCCCCATAATGGATCCAGTGAACCTGTGGTCCGGCCGGAGCGTGAACCTCGGACAGCAAACAATGATTATTTCATATTTTGTCTCTGCATTCAACGATGACTGTTAAATGTGGATTTTTTGGGGCTTTCATGTGTGGTCTTGCGGGAATTTTCGCAAAAATCTCACGAGGCAGAAACAATCATGGCAGGATAATTGGCCACCAAATTAGCAGAGGCCCGAAGTGATTGCGGATATAATTGTCGCAACCGATAGCGGTTGGATGCGCCTCGTTAGTGATAAATGCGGATAAATGATTTTAATTTTTTGGCAAATAAATTGTCAGTGCATCTAGAGGACAGGACGTCAGCACGGGGAATCAGTTTGCCCATTAAATCTGGAACAGTGGCATATGTGGATTGTGTTGGTTTTGTGAGGTACATATGACACAAATTAATATGGCACTGCGGACTTGTGGGTGTGAGTTGGCAAATTAATGCCTTGTTCGTATGGCTCGACTCGAAAAGGTATTCACGTCAGTGGGAGGGACTACTGAATGTGTGTATAAACCAGAGGACAGTTTTTCACCTACAACTGTTCATTTGCAGCACCAGCTGTCGAAATTCTCTAACAATGCCCTGAAGCCCCACATAAAACTTGTGAGCATCGTCCTTTGAAATCGATTTACGATATTCTTTTGAAAAAGAAAAACTGAAGAGGGGAGTTCCCTTTTCTCAGTCCACAATAAACTACAAACATCCCTTTCAGAGAGCTACGCCAAGCTGGGCAAGGGCTTGGAATATTTTGAAAGGTTTCTAGTAAAAATTGAATTATATTTCGAACGCATCCTCCAGTTACACTCCCAACCATATTTTAGAGAGGGCGGTCCAAAATCCAAGTTACTTTCTTTTAAAAAATGCAATAAAATGAACGAGATGAAATTTTGTACATGTAAATTTAAAGGGCCGATGTTGAATGTGAACCACACCTAAACGTCAAGTTTTTTTCTGCATTTCATTTGACATTTCTCAATTTCAGACTAACTCAATTTGAACCATGGAAAGATACACAATCGAGCGACGCGTTAAAGTTATTCAGGCTTATTATGAAAATGGGCGTTCAAATCAAAATGCATATCGTGCACTTCGTGATTTTTTCGGTCAATTTAATCGTCCAAATGGGCGTACAATCGGAAAAATCGTGCAAAAATTTGAACAAACCGGGTCTGCAGGAGATGTGAAAACACCAGTGCTTGCTCGTACAGCTCGTACTGCAGAAAATATTGCCGCTGTTAGCGATAGTGTGGCTGAAGAGCCGTCCACCTCAACTCGTCGTCGTGCCCAACAATTGCACCTCTCACGCTCGTCGTTGATGAACATTATGCATAAAGACTTGCATTTACGCGCTTACAAGGTGCAATTGACTCAAGAACTAAATCCTCTTGACCATTTCAAGCGTCGTCAATGGTCAGAATGGTGGCAAGAAATGGCAACAGTGGATGATAAATTTTCGAAGAAAATCATCTTCAGTGATGAGGCATATTCTCACCTCAGTGGATTCGTCAATAAGCAGAATTGCCGCATTTGGGCGAATGATAATCCAAGAGTGATTGTCGCAAAACCAATGCACCCACAAAGAGTGACTGTTTGGTGCGGTTTATGGGCTGGCGGAATCATTGGGCCGTATTTTTTTTTTCTAAAATGAGGCCGGTCAGGCAGTTACTGTGAATGGTGTTCGATATCGTAAAATGATAACGAACTGGAATTGGAAGATATGAATGTGGACGATATGTGGTTTCAACGGGACGGTGCCACTTGCCAGACAGCTAACGAAACAATGGCTCAAATTCAATGGCAGTGTTATCTCACGTGGTGGCGATGTCAATTGACCGTCAAGATCATGTGATTTGACACCGTTGGATTTTTTCTGTGGGGTTATTTGAAAGAAAGGGTCTACGTCGATAAGCCAGCAACAATTCAAGAGCTAAAGGATGAGATAATTCGGCACATTAACGGCATAGAACCTCAATTATGCTTCAGCGTCCATCGGATGGAGGTGTGCCGCCGAGGTTGCGGCCGCCATTTGGCCGATATTTTGTTCCATACATAATTGAACCATACCAATATTATCATAATAAAGAGAAATGACAATAATTTCCTAAATAATTTGTGTTTTATTCAAAATCAACATCGGTCCTTAAAATCTAACCACCCTTTAATTGTCAAATACAACGTCGTTCAAGTGGCTGAATCGGCTGGCTTCGCAGTAGCGCATTCTGTAGCCCCAATTTTCCAAGACCTTGTCCATGGTTTCGGGCTGTAGCTCACGGATTGCTTGCACGAAATTGACGTTAAGTGCTTGAATCGTTTCCGGATTGTTGGCATAACATAGGTCCTTCACGGTTCCCCACAAAAAAGAGGTCAAATCGCATTTCTGAGGTGACTAATTGACATCGCCAAGACGGTTGATAACACGATTTGGCTGCGCAAAAGATTGATTGTGGCATGGGCTGTGTGGAATGGCCCTCCATCTTTCATAAACCAGAGGTCGTCCAAATCTAGGTCTACAATTTCAGTAAAAAAAAAATCAGACTCATTTTCGAAGAAATATGGTCCAATGACGCGACCACTCCACAATCCCCACTAAACTGTCACTCTCTGTGGATGCAATGGTTTCTCGACGGCAATTTTATTTGTTAACGTAGCCGCCGAGATGAATATGCGCCTCGTCAGAAAAGATGATTTTTCGCCCAAAATTGTTGTTCGAGCTGATCTAAGGCCCAAACGATAACGAAGCGGATCTCCGCGCGCCTTCAATTGCTGAGTCAATTAGACCTTTTAAGCGAATAACCCGAGATTTTTGTGCAGAATTCTCCTCAGGCTAGTGCATGAAATGTTGAACTGTTGAGATCGATGTCGAGTTGATATTCGTGAATTGATTCTCACTCTCTCAGCGGCCACATTCTCATCTGTGCGCACCGTACTACGACTGAGACTGTGAATGTTGTCCACTAGCATACCAGTCTGCTAGTGCTTCGTCGTGGGTCTTTCGGCCAAAAACATCTTATTTTCAAAAAAGCCCTGTTTGGGCACATAGCACTCACATTGAAAATAGGTTTTCAATATTTCCCAACGTTGTTCAAGCGAAAAGCGACTTCGTTCGTGACTGATTTTCTGTCCACATGAAATTCAAGAGCGTCCAATGTATCCCCGAGAAGTCACTGTTTGGTGTGAATTTTGAACTGTCGATCGGTCCATATTTCTTTGAGAACGACGATGGCCAGGACATCTCAGTCAACCGCGAGTGATACACGTCTATGATTACTGACTGCTTTTGGCCCGAAATGGATGATATGGAGAACGACATGTGGATTCAACAGGCTACATTGGAAATTCCGCACGAAAGATTCAGGACATGGTTATCTCACTTGGGGGTGATGTGAACTGGCCACCGAGTTCGTGCGATTTAACGACGTTGGACATTTTCTTGTAGGAATTTCTGAAGTCGCAATTCTATGCGAATAAGCCACAAACCATTGCGGCCAACATTTCCCATTGCAGCCTGATTTTTGCGCCAGAGTCATGGAAAGTCGACATTTCGGAAGGACGCCAACCAAAGAAGCCGCGGCAGACATTTGGACGAATGGCATCAATAGACCTTTCAAACGAATAAAAGCGTTACATGATAACTCACCCACACTTGTTTTATTTAAATCTAAAGATGGGAAGCGCTTATTGAATGACCCTTTATTTAGTTTTCCCATTTCTTAAGAAACATTAATGGACTTAGTGACACATTACGATCGACATCAGCCACTCATTCAGTATTCTTGATGTCCGAACCTTTTGAGGATCCACCCTAGACTCGGATTACTGCCTTGTTATAGCCTAGGGAAGAGCTCGGATATCGAGAGAGCAGTGAGGTCGAGAAAGAACACCACGGTATGACGTCGGATCGCTGTCAATCGACATCCTGCAAGTTTAACGTCGCCTGCACAAGCAATCGAAGAAAACTGGAGGCTTCTGGATGATGTGGTGGATTTAACGATATCGTAGAAAAAACATGATATGTCACTTGCGCAGACTCTTTGGACAGAAAAGAAAGGAGATGGTTAAAAGTTACGAGTACATCAAATATCTAATGGATATATAGTGCAGGCATAGGGTTGCTAGAACGAAAACGGACAACTGGTAGTAGAGTCGCAGTCGATACTGAGCACCCGGAGGAGGGAGGCATCACTGTTGCACTGCTGTTGGTCAGTCTAATCCACTAAATCTGTACGATGCCAGACCAAGACGAGGTCAGAATAGCAAACTCAAAACTGAAGTCCAAAAAAGCTTCTCGTGCGGACTGCCTGTCCAGTTAAGACTTTAAGGCAACTGGACATACTATATGCACTTGCTTATTAGAGATCTGCCCGTTCCGCGTGAAAGAAGACTGATTTCCCGGACCACGACACTACGGGTGTTTTCATAAACGTCAGGAATCTGCGCTAGTACAATTGCATTTCTTTTCTCATGCGTTTTTGAACACACACACGGTGCAGAATGTCTGCAGTCTTGCCTTAGTACAAAATATTTATCTTTCAAATAATGACTGCACAATCTGCCCGACATTGATGAGCTATTGACGTTTATGCACAGTAGGTACTGCAGTTCATCTAAGTTAGTACGATCGTAAATCTGCATTAATGAACATGGATAACTCAGTTCTTTGTTAGACTGACTTTTATGAAAACACCCTACATTTGTGTACAAGAACTTCACAGCCGATTTCTGTGAATTTTTGAGAATCTCAGCAATCTGATGATCAGCAAAGTTCACCATAAGTCAGATTTTCCCACTACAGGTGATTCTCAACAAAACCCAAGAAATGTAGATAGACTTACGCGCTTATCAGGCCAACGACCCTTGGAGGATATGAGCCCGAGCAATAGCTGCCTTCCATCTCAAAGTCTTGGTCACGCTGATTCCAGTTACCCAGACCAAGTTGTCTTGCATCCGCGATAACTTGGTCTTTCATACCGAAGGTTCGGTCTTCCGCTCCTTCTCGAACCAGGAGGCTTGGATTCTAAGACCCTCTTTGCTGGAGCATTGGTGTCCATGAGATCGATGTGGTGCAGTCGGTGGCCACTGCAGTCGACGAATTTTTGCCTTCCGGACTACATCCACATCGTGGTACAGCTCTTAGAGTTCGCGGCTGGGTCTTCTCCTCCATTTACATTCCTCGCAGACGCGAGCATATATCCGACGTAGTATTTTTCTTTCGAAGGCACCAAGAATCAGCTCTGTTTTTTTTGCATATCATTCAGCTTATGTAGATTTTACGGCCGCGTATGGCAATCCAAGAAGTCCATTCAGATGCTAGCCCACGCAGATGATATTGTCGTAATTGGAGGAACGCAGCTAGCAGCCAATAACGTTGAAATGAGTCGATGAAATAGGAAAACGAAGCATGTGTTGTCTTCAAGAAAGGATGCACTACATCGACGTCTTGGACAAAGCGTCACAATGGGCAAAGAGCAGTAAACAGTACCAACACCACCAGTACCGAGACCAAATGCAGAATAACTCTTACCAACCGCTGTTTTTTCGGTCTCAAGAGGCAATTGAGTAATAAAGTCGTTTCTCGAAGGCCCAATCTAACCTTATATAAGATGCTTAATGTCCGTTTGGGCACAAAAGTGGTGGAGATTGACCTCAGTCAACTTGGCGTTCATAATTGGAGGCAGCTAGCTACAGATCGGGTCGGTTGAAGTCCGACCCGGACTGTAGCTTCTCAGAATCCGATCAGACGTCAGCTGACAAAAGGATGATAGTCGTTGTTCAACCCTAGACTCATTCTCAGTCAGCCTCATTCAGGTCAGCCTCGAGTGTCAAGGCTTCACATATCGATATGATAAATCAATCAAAGCACACACCATTTATTGACTTCCCTCGAAGAAGCGGTCCAATCTTTGAGAAACCAGAAACGCCCTATATTCAGTCATTAAACGTGGTCCTCAAAAGGTAGGCCTCAATGAACACATGAGACGACTGACCAGTAATTCAATCTCATCTGAAACTGGTGCCGCTTATCAATCATGAAATAGTCTCAGTTAGATTACGTCTGGTAAGGCTGCCCACAGCCTCGAGTCCGACTGCAGCGTCCCACGTTCTCTCAGCGAGTCCCATCGTACCCGCCCGAGCCGAGGCAATTGTACGATTCACTTTTTCAACTCCCCGACTCCGTCGTCCTTTCACCACACCGATAGGTATCGTCATGAAGCAAACTTTTAACAGATTCCACTGTTCCAATGTGTCAACTCTGACCACAACGACAAACAAACAACAAGTGAACTTCGCTTTGTTTTGTTTTTTGTTTTTTTTTTTTTTTTATTTAAATCCGGCTTACAAAAGTGCAAAAATTCAAATAACAATTAAACAGACATAAAGTTTACGTTTATCAATAAATGTAACATTAAGAGCAATTTGCATCGATTATTAATTTTTGGTTGTCAGCTTCCCCTTTACAAAATACAACACTGAAATTATTTCTAAGACAAATCTCCTTCACCGGTCGTCGGGAAAAAATACTCAGAGCACAATGCCACAACAAATAAATTATATTAGGAGCGCGACAGAAGCGAGCGCCACTGTACCCTGTACAAATAAAACTAAAGTCCAAAAATATATACTCATTCCTATTACAAAACGTTCACGTAAATACAGAAATGTATACAGACAGGTCGAATAAATTATACATATTTTCACAATAGATTGAACTTACAAACTAAGACAAATCGAGTAGGACCCAAGACAGTATTAGTTGCTCCACCGTTCCACGAGTAAGTACAAAAATATGCTGGAGCTTCGACTGTTCCTTGCCACTAATTGTTTCTGAATTAACTTTTCCCATCTCACCGAGTCTCACCGGGTCTTCTCGCGTCAAAATGACGGCTTAAGCTTGTGCGCCGCCTTATGTGACAAGTCAGGACTGTACAGAGGAGAAGTCTGACGATGGATTTCTTCTTCCCCCTCATTCATATCATATTCAACGGCCTAAGTAATCGATCAGACTCTCACTGTGACATGGGGAAAAAATGGAAGCAAAAAGAGAGAAAGAAGAAAAAAAAACATAACATTGCAATTCGTTGCTGAGAAATGAAACAATTAAATAAACGAACTACACAAACAGCGTCTCCAGCGCGACGACAGTGCTATGGAAAGATCATAACTAATACTTAAAATGTACAAAATGAGAACGAAAACGAAAACGTTTTGTGAAATTTGCTTGGTATAGTGTGATTACGTTCGGAGAGCTGAACTGGCAGATGGTTTCGTCGGTGATGGGTCGTCCTCGGGGGCTTTCCACGACAGCAGTTCGTTGAGCAGGGTCTCCATGTGGGGATTCGGTCCGAATTGTGAGGCCTGTAAAGAAATGAGAAGATGTTAACTTTTGGGTCTTGTTGACGTTGACGCTCACGTCTTGGAAGTCTTTCACTAAGTTGCTGTGTATTTCCATGAGCTTCCTCCACAAATTGAGGAAGTTTGTACAAAAGGGAGGCAATGTCATGACAGATGGCAGAAGAGCACGATGTTCTTTACCTTAAATGGGGAATTCTTGTTCACTACCGGCTCAAAAAAACAAGACATTGTAACCAATTTGGAAAAGCCCTGGCACTAAGCGACGACTGTAGAGTTTTTCAAGTTGAAGTGGCTACTATACACGATGCAGCACTTGGGCTGAGAGAACACAACATAACCGACCAATCTCCATCATTTCCGACAGCCAAGCGGCAATAAAAGCCAAAGCATCGGTCATCTTGACATCGAAAGTGGTTAGGTTAAGCAGATACCCCGTCAATGAGATATCCATAGCGAACACGATGATCATATATGCTGGGTTCGGGGGCACCATCCAAGGAAACCAAAAACTGGACAGTCTTGCCGAAAATCGATCTGAGTTGGGGAGAATCTCGGCCAGTCCCTAATGCATCCACGCCGCTTAGCTCCATAAGGAAGAAAACTAGAAGACCAACCCATGGACGGAGACAGAACTCGATGGATTGGTCGAGAAACTGGAGCGACAGCAAGGGCAGTGTGGACGGCGCTGAGAAAAAAGAGATCAACATCACTGATCAGCTTTAGTCGCAAGAAAGTGCTAATAGCAGTCCTTTCCGGGCATAGCCATGCGACCAGAACTACTGGGTGTTTTCTGACGTTCATACCACACAACGACTTTAGCAGGAGCTGCAGAGAAGAGGATGAGATAGAACCGATCCAACATCTGCTCTGGGAATGCCCAGCAATAGCAAAGAAATGAAAGCAGTTCTTAACAGAGCTGGAGGACTTGCGCGATGTACAAATGAAAAATCTCCTCAGGTGTAGTAACGAATCAGTCCGAGAGACATACTCCCGTGCATCGACTTTGAAGTATCCTTAGGATGTCATTTCCTATCGAGGGAGGAGTGGATCACAAGAGAACCCGGCAATAATTCGACCATCCATGTGTATGATGATGTATCGATGATGAAAATAGACACAGGCTAGCAGTTTCTCCGAATTGTTAAACATGCACTGCTCTATCCGGATTCCTGAGTATGGCAGTGCTTTTCAAGCGGAGGTCTTGTCAGTCAAAAAACAGTCAAGTGGCCATTAAAGCAGACAGAAATCAAGTCCAAGCTGGTCGCATGCTGCCGGGAAGGGCTTAAGGTTCTCAGTACCCTGGCTTCCAGGTCAGGGGGAACGTGCCAGGAAAGTGGCCGAAATCGACCCATCCCAGGCAATCGAATGGATTCAACTTTTGCTGGCAGATGTCGGGAAGAAGCATGATCGCAAGTTCATGGAAGGCCATTATACTCTGCGACAATACGTTGATACAATTCAAACAACAGTTGGAACAGATTGAGTTAAATAGTGATGTCCTATTGCACGCAAACAACATGCCTATAAGGAACAAGAGATCGCCATTCGACTTCGTTGGAACTGTGGTAAATGACCTATTCGGAGTGCTCGATCAGCGGTTTGCTCAAGGATACGAAGAAACGATTAAAAAGGTGCAGGAAAATGAGAATCAAATATTACAGTCCATCATAAACATTTTCAAAAAGGAACGAGCGTCGAACCAAATGCTGCTTAAATCTCTAGCTGAGACAATCAATAAATTAAAGGAAAGCTAACTCAATCTGCAAACAAAGGACAGCTGATATGAACTGGTGCAATTTAGTACATCCGATTTACACACCCGGCTCCGGTGTAAGTGCATGCGAGCTAAGCATTCGACAGCTTTTACTACTCAAGTCATCGCTGCCAGAACCTATTGGATTGAAATGCAACACCCCAACACCTGGATATTTAGTGTGCCCAATAGGATAAGCCTGGACATCATCTGTGGACAAGAAACAAGGCAGATCTCCTTGTATGGAAGAGGAACCATCAGTGTACAAGAGACGTGCATGATTTGTCAGCAAGGTATGATCATCGTTGGAAGAGCAAAGCCTCTCGAAACGATTGGAATTATCGTTTCTACCAGCAACCAACATATCGCAGCAGTTGACGAACTTTACGCACACGAGAAAAGAAGCACCAATTCTACGACCAGGTATCTTTAAGGATATTGGTACGATAGAAAAGGCTCTTGAGATTCAACAAGGTCAAGAAAGATTGCTGCTGGAACTAAGGACACACAAAATTCAGCAACACAGCACGATTGGTATATATCGATACAACATTGCTGATTATTGCTGCAATCATCCACATAGTGATGAAGGTTAGAACGAGTACCAGCAAACCCCGTGAACCAAATAAATCTATGAGACAACAGATACAAGCCAGCGGAACTACCACGACCCGAGAGCTAGATGATTCAGACTTTTGCGTGACGTCCATATAGGCCGGCCCCAGGATGATGTGACCAATCACAACGGGCGATCATGTTTTATATGTGTGCATGACTCGTACTCCACAATGTGATGAAAAGATGTGCAACGTCAGCATTTTACTACCTGTTGCGACGGTGATGCACTTCTATCGGCTCATCTTACGCCGTGTACATTTTTGTAGAATAACCACAAATGTAGTATTTAAGGGAAATTATTTTTAAATAAAATTCAGTTCATCACGAATCACCTAGTTATACCTTTGACTTCCTCCCATCAGCAGTAAGGGGTCAGATTTAAATAACTTGAATCAAACAGTGCACGATAGAATGCAAGAACTATCAAACAAGAAGTAGAACACTACCTGTAAGACTACTCGGATAAACACCGACAAACTCCTTCAACGTAGCAAACGTCTACTAAGGATGGTAGCCTGAGCTCTTACGTGACATAAC
The DNA here is from genome assembly GCA_907269125.1 of Eristalis pertinax. Taxonomy (NCBI): domain Eukaryota; kingdom Metazoa; phylum Arthropoda; class Insecta; order Diptera; family Syrphidae; genus Eristalis; species Eristalis pertinax. The sequence goes on from OU026147.1 coordinate 49,409,761, forward strand.
CATCTGAAGTATCATGTAACAAAAATGGGACTATGCCATGACTACATGTGCAGCGACGTGGAAGAAAGGAACGACACTACTCACTGAGATACAGGAACATGGGAGAATTCTTCTTCCAGGACCTGCAAGAACTTAATAACACCCAATTATCCCACTCTTCAGGTTCACTAGGATGTCGGAGTGGGTGGACGAAGAAAGGACTTCACAAATGGTTTCGATGAGTACGATACAAGGTGGAACGCATTCTCCCTCTGGGCAGCACAATGGGTCTACCCACAAAATTATGCAAACATTAACTTTCTCAAGGACTCTATAATGCGGCTTCACAAGGCTGTGCGTTAGGACCCATACAAAACAAGGCCCCACCCTTCTGTTGGAACTTCATGCTCAAGCCTCAGTCTTGCCGCGGCATCTCAGGGTTCAGCGTTAGGACCCATAGAAGAGGTAAGAAGGCTCAGCCCTGCGGTGTGCCTTCTGTTGGAACTTCATGCCTAGGCCTCAGTCTTAGCGCGGCAACTCAGGGTTCCGCCTTAGAACCAATAGAAGGGGTAACAAGACCGCACCCTGTGGTGTGCCTTCGGTTGAAACTTCCTGCCCAAGCCTCAGTCTTGCCGCGGCATCTCAGGGTTCAGCGTTAGGACCCATAGAAGAGGTAAGAAGGCTCAGCCCTGCGGTGTGCCTTCTGTTGGAACTTCATGCCTAGGCCTCAGTCTTAGCGCGGCAACTCAGGGTTCCGCCTTAGAACCAATAGAAGGGGTAACAAGACCGCACCCTGTGGTGTGCCTTCGGTTGAAACTTCCTGCCCAAGCCTCAGTCTTGCCGCGGCATCTCAGGGTTCAGCGTTAGGACCCATAGAAGAGGTAAGAAGGCTCAGCCCTGCGGTGTGCCTTCTGTTGGAACTTCATGCCTAGGCCTCAGTCTTAGCGCGGCAACTCAGGGTTCCGCCTTAGAACCAATAGAAGGGGTAACAAGACCGCACCCTGTGGTGTGCCTTCGGTTGGAACTTCCTGCCCAAGCCTCAGTCTTGCCGCGGCATCTCAGCGTTCAGCGTTAGGATCCATAGAGGAGGTAAGAAGGCTCAGCCCTGCGGTGTGCCTTTCTGTTCGAGTTTCATGCCCAAGCCTCACTAACAGCGCGGCAACTCAGGGTTCTGCCTTAGAATCAATAGAAGAGGCAACAAGACTCCACCCTGTGGTGTGCCTTCTGGTGGAACTTTATTCAGAAGCCTCGCTCTTAGCGCGGCGACACAAAGTTCAACGTTGGGACCGAGAGAAGTGGTAACAAGCCTCCTCCGGTGTACCTTCTGTTGGAACATCATGCCCACAAAGCACCTACTTACAGAGCAGAACAGATGTCGGGACGACATTATTCCAGTCCACTCTTAGGTGTCATCCAATCCGCTCGAAGCGCTAAACCACAACAAGATACCGTTGAAAAACAACTTCATTTATGCCTCCGCCGATGTAATCGAGAAGCACAGACGTCTGTGAATCGACCGCACAATCTTTGCCATGTCGTGCAACAAAGTGGCTACGTGCTCGTCCGTGCAATGCACCGAAGCCCCCCACCGCAGCACTGCCGTGCTTCCGTCTGCGAAGCAGGCACTTTCAACTTCATTGTCCGCAGCTCGACAGCGACAGCCAGAAAATCTGGCACAAAATCCTGCACAGTGACAGCATGTCGACAAGTGTCATCGTTGACACTATCGCGGCTGTCATTTAACCACAGCCACAGCCTCGCTGTCCGCGGTGCTGCAAGAAGCAAGAAGGAAAGAATGCCACCACCAATCCAACAACAACCATTGCAACATTGTTGCACATCTTAATTAACCGAATCGCCTTGTAATTGATGCCAAATTGTTTTGGCGTCTGATTCCACATCAAATTGACGCTCATTGCTCGGTCATCAACGTGACGGCCCCGAAGGCGGCACACAAACAAAAAAAAAAAAAAAAAAACTGAAAACATTTTCAAGGCATTCTAGACTCGCTTCGATCTCCGACGAGACTGCATGGTGTCCGCGGTCGGTCGGTTCAAAAGTGCCTTTGCCTGCAGATTTTCCCCGTGTCACTCCAAAGCATTCCTGGGGTTTTTGGTGCAGGGTGTGGGGGGTGGGGGGGGGCTGAGTTTATTATTTCAGTGTCGAGCACCGGGTGCGGCACAACATCAAAGCCGCAAATGGAAATTTGTTCCTCGCTGCACCGCCGCATCGGTCGGACCGATGCAAAAACGCTTTTCGTTTCGGTTTTCCTTCTCTTTTGCCAAAGCCGCGAAATTGTGAAACTAAAGACGCACACAGAAACCACGGCAGGACGGGGGGAGGAGGGTGGTGATGTTTTGCCCCTTCTCTTCCTCTTGGCTTCTTCCTACCCGGCGTGTCTACCCACGGTCCTACCCTAGCGTTCTATCAGAGGAAGAATTTAAGTCACTAGAACCATCTCTCATTCTCAGAATCCTAGAGGAAACTGGCTTAGAGAGAATGCTCTAGAAAAAAACTCTTCCACCTTTTCGCAGCAGGACTCCATAACAACTCGGAAAATAACTGCATGTGAGGGGATCTCCTAAGAGGGGACAATAGATCTTCCCTCAATCCCATCGTCTATTGCATGATAAGACAGTAAGCAGCGGCTTAAGTCTGACTTACTCGCTGTCACTTCCTCAGTTTTAATCTCATCTGGACCAGGAAATGCCTCTAAGAACAACTTAACGCATTACTTCCTGGAGGACGCCGGTTATTCCAAGACTTAGTCACTTGTCAGCACGAATATGAACACATTCTAAACACTAGACTGACTCCGAACACATTAAGCGTGTGGGACCCAGTCATGTAACACAACTAGTAAGCAACCAACGCCTTATCGTCAACGTCAGCCTTCTGTTGACCCAGTGCATGCTTACCTCCTCACGAGCTTGTTTGTCCAGCGTTTCTAGGATATTCGTGGTGTACTTAAAACTGCCCAACTTCTCCAGTAAGCTCACACAATACTTCTTAACTTCAACATCACGAGTCCGCTGCCTTAGGATGTCTGTAATGGGAAAGCTCTCCGATCATTAAAGATTCATTTACAAAAGTGCACGAAGAACTCACGCAGCACTTGCTTGTCACTCTTCTGATTTTGGACGGCATGAATGAGGGGAAAACTGAACTTGCCCTCCGTGAGGTCCTCACAAAAGCTCTTATTCTCCGAATACTGAAATACAAAGAATGTCTCAAAATTCAATCGATTACGCGTGCTCACATACGAACCTCCTTCATACTCAGGTTACAGTAGTCATCCCTGATCTGGAAGTAGAGGCCCAGTACGGCCGTTAGTCTCGAGAAGTCATCCTTGTTCTCGCTGAACAGCTGCATAAGTCGTATGGCCAGCATGAAGAGGCCACCGGTCTTCCGAACTGTCATCAGTTTGTACTCCGATTCGGTGGGACATGTAAAGTTGTCCCGCCAATAGATCTCCATACCCTGTCCCCGATGCAATTCCAGCAGTTGCTCTGTGTACACCTTGGTTGCCTACAAACAAACATAGACCACATCAGCTAAAGATATGACAAGAAATCGAATCGTTTTAACTCACTTCCGGATGATCGAGCAGTTGAACCTTCTCCAGGGCTAAGAATAAGACGTAATTGGCCGCATTGATGGTGGTCGCGACGCCGTAGATGGAATGTGCAACCGGGATTCCTCTGCGGAGAATCGAATTGTCTTCTATATCATCAATTCTGGAAGAGAATTGTGTTAGTACATACATACGAATGAGGGTACATCGATTGGATTAGAGTGTGCGAGGTGACTTTAAACCGATTTGTTATTTCTTGTGGATGCGTGCAGTGGGGGGGAAATGAGGGGGGGATTGATGCATTCATACGCACAGAGGATTCCCATTAATTAAGAGTCAGCATTTGTCACAATTACCAACAGTCACTGGATCAATTAGACCACAGAAAGGGAAATCGCAATGGAAGCATTTGAGTCGCACTGCGTGTGTCACACGGAGAGGAAACAATAAATGAAAGCGAAGCTGCTTGAAGCAATGAAACGATTCCTGGGGCGGGAATTTAAGTGAAATGACTGATGCTGATGGGTTTCACAAATGCACATGACTCTTCAATTTACGAAACGCAACACGAATCAATTCGGGAAATTGAATTAATTGAAGACAGAGACTGTTTGCCGCGCCGCACGTATGTTGATGTCAACGAGTGTTGGAGGGTTTTGTCGGAGTTTGATGATCACGATGAGATTGCGTTGTTCGATGATGTTTAGTAGTTTTTGTCGGCATCTGATCGGAAACATTGTGGAGTGTGCAGCGACGGATAGCATCCGGAGGGGAAATTTGAGGGTTGAAACGAATTATTGGCCCTAATTGGCTTTAAGGAATTTATTTTTAATTGCTTGGCTATGCCCTGATTGCGTTTGTTAACAGAATGAGTCAAGAGATTCGTGGCATCACTTTAATGACAACCAAAGCATTGCTTGACTTTCAAAGAATGGAGACGTTTTAAATATAAACTGCATCCTCCAACAGAAGGTGGGCAAAAAATGGCATTGTCGCTAGTTGGCTAGTTGGCCATAGACTGAGCAAGTTATGCTGGAAGTAGGAAATGTAAATCGTCATGAATATGCTATAAAAGAACTCTGGGACATGCTTTAACCGCAGACGTTGCTTTTATTTCCCCTGATCTTGATGGATCATATTGAAAATGCAGTGACGCGGTGACGAAAAAACTGAAGTTGTGGGACACTCTTTGCAGTTGCTGCTGAAGAGGAAACTTTCTCAGATTCTCGGATTCTGATTCAAAAAATATATTGACAGTTGTTGAGGATTGTCCCAGAAGAGGAAGCACTCACTTTGAAAACTAAGACTCAGTCAGCAGCAGCAACACGACCCGGTCCTCCTCCAGAGCCCGAAGTTAGTTGTTCGGTTATAAAAAATGCACAAAATGCTACCCGTTTCATTGTGACACACTTGGGACAGGAGCAAGAGCAATCCACTGATGGGTCAGAGGCAAGATCAGCCGAAGGCCATTCGCGATTGGTAAACGATATCCTAGCAAAGGCTGCGAGAAGCTAATTTTGTTTATCACCTTATCACCATCACCCTTCATTCTTGGTACCTTCGAAAGAAAAGTTCTACGTCGGATATATGGTCCCGTCTGCGAGGAAGGCGAATGGAGGAGAAGACTTAACCACGAACTCTACGAGCTGTACCAGGATGTGGATGTAGCCCGGAAGGCAAAAATCCGTCGACTGCACTGGCTCGGCCACATCGAGCGCATGGACAACAATGCTCCAGCAAAGAGAGTATTTGAATTCGAGCCTCCTGGTTCGAGAAGGAGAGGAAGACCGAATCTTCGGTATAAAGACCAAGTTATCGCGGACGCAAGACTGCTTGGTGTTGATGACTGCAAGTAGCGTGCCCAGGACCGTCAACGATGGAAGGCAGCAATTGCTCAGGCCCGGACCCTCCATGGGTAGCCGGCCTGATAAGTAAGTATCATCATCATCATCGGCACTACAACCGGGAGTCGGCCTGACCTCCTTCAAGAAGTCTCTCCACCGATCCCGATTGCGGGCCGATGTCATCCAGTTTGGCATCACTAGGCTGCGGGCGGTCTGGTCAATGCCATCCTTCCAGTGCAAGCAGGGTCTACTCCGCTGTCTACCTCCATAAAATCTGCCATCAAGGGTTTTTCGAGCAGGCTGCTCTTCGATAATGCGAGCTAGTCTATCTTCTTTATCACATCTGCTTCTAGGTTGACAGCGTATTTTGATTCACCTAGGGTCACAAGATTGGAGGAGCAGTTGGTCGGATCTTCGGAGTAGACCGAATTAACCCGTGGTGGCAATGATTTCATGTGTTTCTAGATGGTTTGGTGTTATTGTCAGTGCTAGGTTAGGTTTAAGTGGCTGACTGCAATAAAGGAAGACAGTAGCCACACTTTGGTCAGCATAGGACCATTGTGCTACCACGCGGTTCCTCAAACCTGTTAGCACTTGTAATAAAGCGAAGGATTGTCAGTACAGATACGAGTAGTATTCCGAGAGGCTTTAGGAGCGTCAATCTTTTATCTCTCCCTCTGCTGATGAAGCGAAAGCTTCCACTGGAAAATCAATCAATCAAAGAGTCAACAGAGAAAGCCGGTCTCTCATCATCATCTTCTTACTGGGGTGGTGGTCGAAAAGCACGGACGAGATCACCAGCCCACTTAATTCTCCGCCATCGACTCCAACTCATCAGGAATTATGCCCAAGGACAACCAAGCGAGTTTTTTTTTTGACTTAGTCTAAACACAACGTCCAGAGTCTGCGAAGCTGTCGCCATACCTAAATGTGCTTAATCTAAACGATGAAATCGTCTGCGACGCCTGTGGAGAAACCGACGACACTGCAGAGCAGGTGAGAGCTGATGATGTATGAAGCGCCTGCTGATTTTCTTCCTGAAGACCAGGAAATTCCACCAAATGTAGGTAGTACAATCGACCAGTTCTTGAGTCTGAGTGCTCCAGAGTACCTGACAAAAAAAAGGCGGTACCCTACTTGATGGAGTCGCATTCAAGGCATGCCTCGGAAGTGGGGCCTTCGGGGCAAGTGACCAAACCCTCGCAGCATAGCCCTTTCCGTTCGAAGAAGTAGCTGCTCATCGTTGAGTTATTCTCGCGTACTGCCTATCACAGCGACTAAATTCTACAGCAGCACCAAGAAATCTCATCTCGGGCGCTTGTATTCCCGATCCGATCAAGAAATATCGGCACGCTTCCCTGTCTTAGATCACAGATCAATTGCTGTTTTTTTTGATTTGATCAAGGATCAAGGAGTTTTTAGGCTTGCCTCTCTTTCGCCCTTGCGATGGAACGTTGATTGGTATTGACTTTTTAACAGGGTGTGAAGGATCGCTCCTTTGAACATGACAATACCAACTGAGCCAGTCCTGCCTAACTTTCTTAGAGACTGGTTCTTTGACAAGAAGACTTCCTCGGATCTTGGCACTTCTTATTCTATCGAGCTCCAGCTGTCATGCGAAGCACCTTCACCTCATACTTTTTGTACGCTGTCCAACATTGTGCACTGTATGTGAGCCCCGGACGTACAATTTTGGTGTAGAGCCTTGCTTTCAGCTTAGGAGGCATCAGAGAAGATGACTGCGTTTTCCCGCCACTTCATCCACCCTATGCTTACGCGATGATTCATATCGTCATCGCTATTGATAGATAGATCCCATGTAATTGAACTTTTCGCACTTGGGAAGGACTTTTCAATTCCAATAAATGTCTGTCATAGGCCTGAGTGGATGGGAAAATGGGCAGCACAGGTACCCGGTATTTTTCTGGCTAATGCGGTACCCACTCTCCTGCAGGACATACACCCACACATTAAGTGCTCGTTGCAGGGCAGTTTGATTATCATTTATGATGGCTCCATCGTCAGCAGATGAGTTCGAACAAATACTGAGTTAAAAACGGTTTGACATCAAGCTCGGCCTTTCTGATTATGGAATCCTACAGGAAAGCTCAACATTACTCCTTCCATCACTCCTGGCAAGAACCCAGATATGCTTAACCGTCTGCACCTGCTTCAATGAGAATCCACCAACATGTGGAGTGCGTTCTGGAAATGACCATATCCTCTGATTTGTCCACGTTAACCTTCATCCCAGCATCAGCATATATGGGGACAAACCTATCGGTCTCTACAAAGGCCTAATCTGCGGCATTCTCCTCGTACCGACTGACATCTCCTCGTTCTACGGTCAATAAACAGTTTACAAAAAAAATTTCATGAACTGCTCCTAATTCCTCTAGGCTCTTAATTAGCGGTGTCAGTGGCAAAGAACAGGTCCGCTGGTGATTTGATGGCATATCTCAACGAAATGTGGCACCGATTTTTGCACAATACCGGCGAGAGAAAGACCATTGTGCTTTATATTTCTAAGCTATAGTCGACTCGCACAATGATTTCTGCAGAAACTGCATGGATGACGAGGAGGTTGAGACTACACATTACCTCCTCTGCTCGTGCAGTGCTCTAGTAGGAAGAACTCACACCTAGGGAATTATTTAAACCCGAGGGAACTGAATGACATCAGCATAAGCCGCTTCGTCACAAGTAGTAGTAGTAGTGGGGGCAACACCTCCAATTTATTAAGCTTAATACAAGCGGATAACTTAAACAGTCTAAACTTAAAAACAAAAGCTTAACCTAGATGGTACAGAAAAAAGAGCCTCCCCAGGAGGAAAAAATGGGATTGGAGGTGGTTTCGAAGTGAGGTTTTGCTAAGGTGGAAATCGAAAGAGCTTAAAATTCTTGATGCCGGTGAGTTCAAGCCGTAATTAGTCCGATGTGGTCTAATGTGGAAGATGGCTGCAGACCTAAAATTATAAGGGTTGACGCTAAGAGACACAAATTCAAGAAGTGCGGGGCAGTCTGTATTACCATTAATCAGTTGGAGGAGGAAGAGCAGATCGGTAGTTTTGCGGTGGTTTTCGAGGGACTCGAGGCGAATTAGTTTAAGGCGATCAGAGTAAGGAGGCTAGTTGGTTCTGTCAGTCCAGGCAAGATCACGTAGAGCGAAACGTAGAAACCTACGCTGGACAGCTTCGATACGACGGATGTGGACCGCGTGATGAGGTGACCATACTTGGCTGGCATATTCGAGAATGTGTCTGACGAAGCGGCAATTGATTACAGGTACATGAGTGATTCCTCCCGCGTGGGCCTATACTGGCCTAAGTGTGATTACTACAATTTGGCATCAAGATCTTTTCTCGTGGCTACTGTTCCGATGAATCTCATCTCCTATAGAATACAAATTGCCCTTCGAACAGTAGAATTCAAGTTGGTTTCGGTGCCTTCGAGACTGACATACACCAAATCTACGCTGGTGCCCCTCAAGGCTCCGCTCTGTTCTCGTCACTTTTTCACATTTTTATAACGATATCCTGTTTCCTACTTCTAATCACATTCACTCCTTCACCAATGACAGTATTCTCAGCTTCGCATATTTGCTCCAAGAGTCAGGACCCGGGCGATTTGGAACGTCGGCGTTAAGCACATTGAATGCCGAACACGAGAGCATAATCCGGAGGAATTAAATGCTCTCAAAACACAATGCTGTCTGCTGGCATTTAATAAATAACCATTATCCGTGAATACACACACGATCTCATACTGTCAACTGTGCTTTCTTGAAATGATGCAAAAAATATGCCACCTCATCTGTGTTTCAGTTTATGTTATCTAAGGTCTATATTCGACCGATAATCGGTTACATCGCACTCTTATCTGGTGTGGTGACTGGGCCTCTCTGCAGTGACTAGACAAATTCTAGAAACCGAGTGATTGAACTTATAGGACGCAGCAATATTTCGAGGCCCATTGACTCATTTGAACAGAGAGGCATCAGTATCACTGCGTTATCTATAGTAAGCCACGAAGTTGCACTCTTCCCCTCCATGCAGTCAATCGCAATATTAGTCTCGTTAGGAATGCTCGAGAGAGCAGGGAAATATCCAACTTCTACCTCCCTCGCCCCTTGATTTCATCTGACAGCGTTTTGTATACGACATGTTTGTGAATACCTGTGAGCTGTTGTGGCAACTTGGAACCCCTATCCAGCAATGGAAGTGGTTTCGTGGATTTTGTAGAAGGATGTGTGAAGTAGAAGGGAATTCCACAACTTTCTCATTTTTCGTGGTCGTTGACAAGGGGAATTCTGGATGTCCTCTTATTTCTGAGTTCGACTTAGGATGTCATGCGCATATGCAGAAAGCTCTAAAGCAGTCACTCAATGGTTGGCAGCAGAGATAGCAGAGTAGACTAAATGAGGTAATCTACTCCATTAACTACGCGTAGTTAGTCGAATAAACTACACGCCCGATATGTTTCATTTACTACCTACATTTGTTACGTGTGCAAAAACGAGAACATACAACGTTGGGCTTCAAATGTAATTTCCAACTAGTGAAAACGGACCTTGGCAACATACCTCCACTTTCACAAGCACCGTCCTCACGCTTGTCCCCAAGTCATGTATGAATCTCACAAACACAACTGAACTGACGTTAAATTGACATCTCAATTACATTTTGACACTTAGCGCTACGTCTACTACATTTTGATACGTGTACTATTATTAACTACCCAATAACGTGGCAGACGTAACAAATGTAGTTATTCGAAAAAAGTGACATTTCTGCCATCTCTGGTTATTAGGTAGTAATTAGTGATTTTGACAAAAACTCTTCTTCGAAGAACTGAACAATTTGTTCAGAGGATGATGGACTTAATCTTGAACAATCGATTCCCTGCTGTTGTCACTCCAGTTCCCACAATTCAAGTATTGTTCCTTTAACAGTCTTGGACGAGATTGAGGTTTGCTTCTCTCTCCCTGTTGTCAGACTGCAGTGAAAAACAAGCATTATCAACGGCACCAGATCATGTAAGCTAACGAGTAAAATCCACTGGCTCGCTGTAACAAATATGATGTCCCCTCACCCAGCTCATGAGACATCCGACAACGATAACGCAAATGGCTAACAGCTTGCACAGCACCAGAGTTTGATAATAAATTGGGTTCGCTTAAGTGCTAATGGATGGATCCGAAGTGTGATCCACAAGACGACTGCGTACGATTTCCTGTGTCCAAAGAGATGCACATACAACATCCACATCTGTTTGGATTCGAGGAGTGAAACGACTTCACGCATTCACTGGAGGCAGCACATCAATTAATGCATACGCACATCATAAAGAAAAGAAAAGAAAATAAACAAGCCACCAGCTGATGCAAGATGTAAATGAAAGCAAAGTATTAATTCAACCACATTTCTGGCAACAGTCATTTCTCAAAAAACACCGCTGTCCCGCGAGGCAGTTAAAATGACAAAACGACGCAGAAATGAACTCATTTGTCTGGCCATCTGACCATGTCTGAGAGTCGCACAAAAAATGATTAATTCTAAGAATTATGCACGATAACTGACCATTCAAACACGACTCTCTTGTGTTCCACTTTTTTGCACAACTAATCTCGTTTCTTGTTTCAATGTTTAATGCCAAAGTTCACGGTCCGAGACGGATGACTAACTGAAAAACCGATTCCAGCACATCGAGGTTACTAAGCGAATGCAATCGTATTTAATCACGTTTCTGTCTGTCTTCCAAAGTCCGAAGGTACGCATCGATCATTAATCTTTAATTGCCACCTGAATTGGAATATGGACCGAATGTAGATTGTTTCTTGTTTATGCCAGCCAAGCCAGGCTTGATTGGAATAATGACGGCAGAAGATGTTGCTCCAAATAGGCCGCCGCCACGCCCACGAGGTAAATGATGGCGCCTGCCACTGTATCCGATGTTTTACGATCGCGATAGCGGTGGTCGTGTAAACACAGAAGTCACTTAGCACATAATCAGTGGTTAACCATTCGTTAAAACGGAAACAGGCACTCGCTGAAGCCAGTGTGAATGAGCTAATTGCGTGGGAGTGAAGAAACGAACTAAATTTAGATCAGATAGGACTGTGCTGTGCCACGGAAAGATGTATCACAATGTTTAACCGATGTTTACGTGTTTTGACGTGAAAAAAATCAAAGCATTTTAAACAATTCAATTGGCTGGCATTTGGATGATGACAGAATGGAACAAACAAGCTTATAGCTGGCGAGGTGTGAATAGGTTTACACTAATTTGCCGGCGACTGCTCCTAGAACAGTGGCAGAAGCTGGCGCCTTTAACACTTTGCTCATTGTTTCAAAGGACTGCAGTAACACGTGCGTTGTTTGATCAAGGAGTACTCCCTTGAGCGAGCTGGAACTACAGTGTTGGTGTGACACAAAGGAACAGAGGGTGTTGCTGTTTCTTCTTTGTGTGGCGCTACAGTGACGCGTGGACTTGGGGTCCAGCCTCCATCAATTCCACACACTAAGCATGTATAGACTCGTCTCCAATTCTGTGCGCCGCCACAGAAGCAGGCGCTCTATGTCATGTCATGTAGCGAGCTGGAACTACAATGTTGCTGTATTTCTATGCAACAGAGCGTGTTTTCTCTTTCTGTGGCGCTACAGTGAGGCGTGGACAGATAGAGATAGAGATTCGTTTCCAATTATGTGCGCCGCCACAGAAGCGGGCGCCATGTTATGTCGCTGTACAGCATGTGCAGTTCGTTGGTGAATCTTCTCCCTACAAGTGTCAGGGGGCAAACAAGACCAAACATCAGACGCAGAGCCTTTCTTTCTAAGGGATCAGCCATGTATTCGAGCAGGCAGAATAAAATGTAGCTACTCCTCATGTTTCAACAAAGCAACTAAAGGGTGGTTAAATAAGGGCCGATGTTGAATGTGAACCACACCTAAACGTCAAGTTTTTTTCTGCATTTCATTTGACATTTCTCAATTTCAGACTATTTCAATTTGAACCATGGAAAGATACACAATCGAGCACGCGTTAAAGTTATTCAGGCTTATTATGAAAATGGGCGTTCAAATCAAAATGCACTTCGTGATTTTTTCGATCAATTTAATCGTCCAAATGTGCGTACAATCGGAAAAATCGTGCAAAAATTTTAGCAAACCGGGTCTGTATGAGATGTGAAAACACCAGTGCATGCTCGTACAGCTCGTACTGCTGTTCGCGATAGTGTGGCTGAAGAGCCGTCCACCTCAACTCGCTCGTCGTCGTGCCCAACAATTGCACCTCTCACGCTCGTCGTTGATGAACATTATGCATAAAGACTTGCATTTACACGCTAACAAGGTGCAATTGACTCAAGAACTAAAGCCTCTTGACCATTTCAAGCGTCGTCAATGGTCAGAATGGTGGCAAGAAATGGCAACAGTGGATGATCAATTTTCGAAGAAAATCATCTTCTGTGATGACGCACATTTTCACGTCAGTGGATTCGTCAATAAGCAGAATTGCCGCATTTGGGCGAATGATAATCCAAGAGTGATTGTCGAAAAACCAATGCACCCACAAAGAGCGACTGTTTGGTGCGGTTTATGGGCTGGCGGCATCATCTGGCCGTATTCTTTCCAAAATGAGGCCAGTCAGGCAGTTACTGTGAATGGTGTTCGCTTTCGTGAAATGATAACGAACTGGAATTGGAAGATATGAATGTGGACGATATGTGGTTTCAACGGGACGGTGCCACTTGCCACACAGCTAACGAAACAATGGCTCTCTTGCGCGACAAATTCAATGGCCGTGTTATCTCATGTGGTGGCGATGTCAATTGGCCGCCAAGATGATGTGATTTGACACCGTTGGATTTTTTTCTTTGGGATTATTTGAAAGAAAAGATGTACGTCGATAAGCCAGCAACAATTCAAGAGCTAAAGGATGAGATAATTCGGCACATTAACGGCATAGAAACTCAATTATGCTTCAGCGTCATCGAAAATTTGGACCATCGGACGGAGGTGTGCCGCCGAGGTCACGGCAGCCATTTGGCCCATATTTTGTTCGATACATAATTGAACCATACCAATTTTATCATAATAAAAAGAAATGACAACAATTTCCTAAATAATTTGTGTTTTATTCAAAATCAACATCGGCCCTTAAAATTTAACCACCCTTTGTAATCCCAAACGAGTCAAAAAAGCTCTAAAACTCAGCAAAGCTGACCTAAGGTTGCTGTGTGCAGCACTAAGAGGACACGGCTCATGTAATTACCAGCTCCATAAAATGCGTCGACGTCGAACGGCTACAATCGCAAGAGATCGCAAAATCCCTTTTTCCGAACGAGTCTCCCTTAAACTCCTAAGAAGTCCTACGCCGCTAGCACCGAGTATTGAAGACCAGTGGCAACATCGCCAAAAAGCCATCAGAGATGCCTGGTGCTGGATGTGCTGGATTCCACTCGACCATAGCAACGAAACCCTTGGTTTGACTACGAGTGACGGCAGGCGAATCCAGCTAAGCAAAGGGCCTATAAAGCAGCTCTGCAAAGAAGGACAAGAGCTGCTCGCGAGCTCTACGATCAGAAGAGGAGAGACGAACACCGGTTTCTCAGGAGAAAAAAGAAGGAGCATGAGAAGCGCGCGATCGGCAGAATAGAGGGATATTACTGCAGGAATGAGGTGAGGAAGTTTTACCAAAGGGTAAAGTTAACCAGTCAAGGTTATAAAGTTCGAACCGAAGCCTGTAAGGATGATCAAGGGAACATCGTAGTAGAGTCACAGTCGATGCTGAGGATATGGAGAAGCCATTTCTGCAGACTGTAAAATGGCGACGAAGAACCAAATCCCGCTGTCAGGCAGAACGAACCATTCAACCCCAATAAAAGGGACGATGAAGATCAACAATTCCGTCCACCAGATGAAGTGAAGATAGCCAGATCTAAACTGAAATCCAACAAGGCTGCGGGAGCTGACGGCCTACCCGCCGAGCTTTTTAAAGCCGCAGGCGATGATTTGGTAAGGAGCATGCACCAACTCATCAGTAAAATATGGTCGGAGGAAAGCATGCCCGATGAATGGAACCTCAGAATTGTTCGCAAGATCCACACAAAAAAAGGAGATCCTCTGAACTGCGCCAATGATAGAGGCATCGGTCTTCTGAACATCGCGTACAAGATCTTATCAGCCGTGCTGTGCCTTTCGTCAACAACCTGGTCGGTCCACATTAGTGTGGCTTTAGCCCAGGAAAATCCACCATCCATCAAGTGTTCACACTACGCCAAATTTTGGAAAAAAAAAAACCAGGAGCGACAGATCGATAGCCACCACCTTTTCATCGATTTTAAGGCCGCGTATGACAGCACCTATAGAGACGAGCTATACAGAGCAATGTCTAGTTTTGGCATCGCTACCAAACTCGTCCGTTTGTGTAGGATGACGATGGAGAATGCACGCTGCTCCATCAAGGTCGGTCAAGACCGAACCGAGACCATTGGCGTCAAAAAAGGATTCAGACGAGGACACGCGCTGTCATGCGACTTCTTCAACATTATTCTTCAAAAGAATTGCTCAAAACTCGAACGCCAACACCAGAGGAACAATCTTTCAGAAGTCCGTCCAACCACTAGCATATGCCGACGAAATTGACATAATCGGAAGAACACAGCGTGATTGTCAGTGGCACTTTTGGGAGTATTGCGACTGAGGCCGCGAAGATGGGTTTAACGGTAAATGAGGGCAAGACCAAATGAGTGCCGTCAACGAGAAAGGACACCCAACACCGACGTCTCGAACAGAACGTCACAATAGACGTCAAAGGCTTAGTCTACCTGGGAACCGATATCAACTTAGACAACGACACCAGCGCTGAAATCAAACGAAGAATAACTCTTGCCAATCGCGGCTTCTTTGCTGCTTCTTTGGGCTAAGAAAGCAATTGATAAACAAAGCCCTCTCTCGAACAACCAGAGTGTCCCTCTATAAGACCTTAATCGCCGCAGTCCTGCTATATGGCGCAGAGACATGGCCTTTTCAAAAGCTGATGAAGTTACTCTTGGTTGCTTTCTTCGGGTGATTTCCGGTCTCGTTTGCTTAGATGGTGAGTGGAGGAGGAGATATAACAACGAACTGTACGAGCTGTTCAGCGAGATCGACTTTTTTTTTTTGTCGGAGGTTTTTGAACCCTGCCCGGGAGCACTCAGACTCAAAATCTGGTCTATTGTACTACCAGGCAGCAACCAACATTTAATGGAATCTCATGGTATTCCGGAGGCGCTTTTGTGATGAGGAGCCTACACCATCAGCTCTCACCTCATCAGCACCGAAAAACTGCCACCTGATCCGAGCAAAGGCGGGACAGTGGCAGAGGAAGTACTCTGCAGTGTCGTCGTCTTCTCCACAGGCGTCGCAGAGGGTTTCATCGCTTAGGCCAAGTTAGTACGACGATAAGTCGTCTGCAGACTTTTATGTTATGAGATGACAGGAATGCCGCGGATTTCTTACAGACGTTTGGGAGCATGCGCTTGGTTTGTCTACTTCCTGGAAAGTCATGCCACCTGCGGTTGTGCTCTCGAGAAGCCCAGCCATCGATGGAAGTCCTAACCGAGGACGCGGGTAATCCCAACGCAGGTTTGGGTCCGAGGAGTATCTCCTCTGATCCTTGTCTAGCAAGTTCATCGACGATCTCATTTCCACGCGATCCCGTGGTGGCCGTGACGGATTTAGACTGTCGATCAAAATCAGAGAAGATTTGCATTCCGGAACTATCCTCGGAGCGGTTAAAGGATTGAGCAAGGCCTTAGGCACAGCTTGGCTGTCGCCACAGACACAAATGGTCCGGCCCTTCCACCTGTTCTTCACAATATAGTTCGTGGCCATTAGGATCGCATAGGTTTCCGCTTGGAAGACCGACGCAAATTTACCTAACGAGGTCTGCAGTCTAATGTTGTCGCTCTCCACGAAAGCGCCAACGCCATACCCTTTATTGGTCTTGCAGCCATCCGTGAAGATTCGACTACATTCAAAATCTGCTGCTCAATACCATGGAACAGCCATGGAACGAGAAAGCAAGCGAACTAGCCAGACAATGGTCTGAAATGGACTTCGATCTACTGCGACCACCCATCAGTGCCATTATACCGGGCTATAAGTGACATAATACAAAAAGAAGCCAACTCGTCCTGGCTCACAAGAAATGACTGTCACACGACAAGTTCAACGTGGCCGGAGCTTAATGGCTGCAATACAAATAAGCTTCTGGCGTTAGACCTTAACTCGATTCCATGTGCTCATCGAAGTGGAACAATGTTCTGGAAATGGAACGCGGAATCCATTGATCTCGCCAGAGCTGCGGCGACGAAGAAGAGACCGAGACGAGGCCAAAGATTCTTCACAGAGACTGCGGACTTAGCGAATGCAGACATATCGGATCTCTTAAGATTCCTAAAGAGCACGGGGTTGTTTTGGCCATCACGCGACAAGTGACCCACGAATGAACATTGGGACCTAAGGCCTTCGTGTGGAAGTGATGTTCAACCATCACACTCACCTTCGTAAACCGTGTATCAAGAGCAGAGCCAGGCGTGCTAGGGAAGGCCCCTATGCAGCCGAGACAAACCGTTCTTTGAAGCTTAGTGAAAGCAGCAGTTACGTATTTCCGCGAAAGCTTATTCCACCAAACGACCGATGCATATGATAGAATCGTCGACTTAGCCAGAAGAATGAAGATCCAGCACGATTGAGATGGCTAGGTCATGTAGAGCAGATGGAAACCAATGCTCTGGCCCGGAAAGTCTTCGAATCCACCCCGAGGGACGGCGCAGTAGAGAAAGACCACAACTCAGGTGGCGCACGCAAGTGGCAAGGGGTCTCAACCAATTATACGTGCGAAACTGGAGGCAGCTGGCTAAAGATCGAACTGGCTGGCAACGCTTGTTGGTTGAGGCCCAGGTCCACTCAGGACTGTAGCGCCACCTTAAGTAAGTACGTAGGCAAGTAATAAGATGGGTAAGGCATTGTAGCCAGGCGAAGGAAACCATGGAACACCTGATAGTCGACTGCCCAAGTCTTGCACGAGAAAGATTCAATAAAGCATCATAACAGAGCGAGACTTTCAAGAAGGAAAAGTTGTCAAATTTCTAAAGGCAGCACTTAAATCCTAGACCAAAAGAGGGGGGAAACAAGGGGTCTCTATGGTCGCTTGCATGACACGCCCCAAGTTCTTCGATTTAATTCAAAGTGTTCGATGCCGCTTGTCATGTCATATGTCATGTCTCTAGGGCAAGAGCTATTCCACGTCATTTTCGGTACTGATGTCGCAAAACGCAGACCCGTGGCGTGTCATTTTGAATTTCAATCACTCAAGTGCTGGCTGATGTGGACTACTGGACGTGGGTTGTCCAGTTTCACGGAACGAATGTGATTTCTGTCTGGAACAGAGGCTGCTCTGATTGTGAAAGAACCTCTGTCGCCGCATTAGTCGACAAATGAGACTCACGACAAAAAGTATTGTAAAATGGGCCACGCGAGAGCAATGCACAACATAACCAAAAACCTTGAGCGGATAGACGATGGTTGTCTTATAAGGAAGGCGCTGAAAAAAAAACTCGACTTTTGCGAAAGAGAGAACTAGTTTGTGGTTAATGACCAAATCGGATCGCCCGTCGAAGAGTACAGCGACTTCCAGTCCGGTGACTGATGTTCAACTAATTCTTCTTCATGCGTCGAGGTTTTATCGTTTGCCCACAAATGGGACCATGATTGCGCGGCGGACAATTTCCCAATCCCACATGTTGTTACTTTCACTTCATTTCGTCACCATTTCCTTTATGATAAGCACTGATTTTCAGGAGTCTCTCAAGTCTTTCCCAGGACACTCCCAGTTTGCAGATGAATTGAAAAGTAAGAGCTCCAAAATGAAGCCCATCATCTGATGTCGGTCAATAACACTTAAACATACACTTGAGACATACGTGAAAAGCGAAGCAATGACCATGAATCGGTCAATTCAATTTGTGTTGCTCTTCCGTGTGCTGGATTAGTCTCGTCGAATATGGATCCGGTCTCAGAGCGGAACCGGTCTCTGGGCCTCGCTTTGCATGTCCGATTAGATCATTGCAAATCTTGGTCACATCTTACAAGCACTGCATCGATGTTTACTTCAAAAATCACAAAAAGGCACACGTCATAACCTCTCGCATCCGTTAAAGCACAAATCACTCATGAATTATGTCGTTAATCTCTTCAAACAGAGGTTCAACGAATCTCTCTCCATCGCCAGATAGCATTTCTTCCGTCCCTGAACCGATCAACATTCGTTTTATAATGCCACCAAAACAGAACAGCAACCAAACGCACGCAAAAATTCCACAGATAATAGACAACGAGCGGCATGGAACACCTTAGCACACAAATTTGAACTTGAAATGTAAATAATTTATTCAAAATCACGACGAGGTACATATTTCGTGAGGTCTACGATTCGTTGCTCCGCTCGCTCTTTCACCGTCCAACCGCTGGCCTTGTGCCCTCACTCGACACTTGAAAAACTGTTTCATTTCATAAAACTTTCGATCGAATAATAAACAGTAGCCTCTTTCCAAATCCTGCCAGTGACCAGTTTCATAAGCAACCGCCCCCAAAATCGGTCGATCCAACTGTGCGCCTCCGCATTGGTAATTTCGTTTGTAAACAAAGTACAAATCAATCATCGGGCACACTGGTTCGTGCGATTTGGCGGCCAGCGTTGTGTAAAAGCAAATTAAAATAACTACGTCATGCATGAGTTTTCTTAACCGAAAATAGCACTAATCTCGGACTGGCTAGCAAAACAGCAAAACAGCAGAAAAAACAAACATTTCAGTTACTTACAGTAAACTGGAACTATGCAGCATCTGGACAATTTCACCTATCAAATGCAGCTTCTCCATAGGAATGTTCAGCCAATGGTTGAAGGCACGGGCTAGCTTGGAACGAATTTGTTTGCCAGGGATTTGTTGAATGTACACAAAGGGTTGCAGTAGAATCTGTGTCAATGAAATGCAATAAATTTGCTCGATGAGTCGAATGGCAAAGGTCTTGTGAAGTGTGTAAGTGAGCTCACCTCGTCCTGTTCCTTTTGCGTGGACTTGTCCTTTGATTTGTCAAGAATTTCATTGAGTTCTTCCATGGCAATTGATTTTTTTCTATTTTATTGGAACTAAGTTATTGATTAGGAAACTATTGTTGTTTAAGGCGACTTATCCCAGTCAACGGTTGGCCGGAAAATGAAAAGAAGCAAACTTATCCACTAAACCTCGATCCACGGTCAATTTCGAAATCTTGAAGTGTCAAGAGCTCACAAGAGATTATCAAACGTCACCGAAGTGTAAACAAACAGTTGTTGAGCCACTGGGAAATGGGTTGATTTGTGGGGCGGGGAACAATTTTCACGTTGATGCAGATTTCGAAATAAACTGCGGTGCTAATTAAATGGATTAACTAGAAATACGTGAAAAAAAGTCGCTGTAAGCAGATTTATTTCGATATTTATGAGTGGTGAGAGTTTCTCCCGTACACTACGGACAATATTTTTGTTTCGAGAAAAACGGACGATACACAATGCCAGTAAATATAAGATTACGCAGTAAGGTGTTCAATTTTCGGCCCTTCTGCGCAGCCTACGGCACAACCGACATCCGAATTGTCAGCTTTATCTAATTTACATACAAATTGTAAGGAATAAAGCGAATGTTTGCCTTTTTTAATACATCATTCTCGCCACGAGGTGAATGAATTTTTGTTTGCTAAAATGACAAGCCCCATAAATCCACTCATTGTTTAAATTTTGTAAAATTAAAGAAGTAAAAAACATATCCCACTTAAATCACCTAATTTCCTTACAAAGTTTCCCTCCTTACTGTACCACTTCGAATCGAAGCCCATGTTTTGCTGTCATTAACCGACGTGTCAATTTCCACCTGTCATTTCCATTCAAGTGCATACACATAAAATCAAAAGAATTGAATTTATTTTGCTCACAAATCATCAGAAAAATCCATAAATAATGGCAGCAGCAATGCCAATTCGGACCAACTGGTCACCGGAAAAGAAACACAGCGATATCGAAAGGTAAGCCTGCCCTCGCATCGACGCCAGAACGCATTTTTCACGAGCAACTTTCCAGATGGGTTTGTGTCTATCCAGCGTACATCAACAGCAAAAAGTCACGTCAGGAAGGCCGTCGACTACCCAAGGATGAGTGCGTAGAGAATCCAACCTATATGGAAATTCGCGACGTCCTATCGGTAGCAAACCTCAGCATTGCTGTGGAAAATAAGCAATATTCTCGTGAGAAGAGTAGGGAACTGCACTATCGTGGTCGCATACGCATTCAGATGCGAAACAACGATGGAACACCGTGCAATTCTGAACTTCCGACCAGGGATAGTCTGTTGCACTTCATCGCAGGGAAAATTCCCCAGCTGAAGTCACGCCAGAACAAGACATCGGAATCGTTTCAAGCGGCTTCTGCGCCAGCCCCTGCTCAGGCTCATCATTCTGGTGGCGGTGGCGGCGGACACAAGAAAGGAAAGGGCAAGCGACGATAGATTATGAATTGGACAAGGATTTATTAATTTTTCTATTGATTATGATTATAAATAAATATGTATAAATAAAATGAAAAAAAAAAAAAAACGAAACCGCCTTTGCGGTCTTTCTGCACGAGATTTCTATGATTTAACCTCGGCGGTCGGTAAGATCGTTCTGATCGCCAAATGTCCTCATGATTCTCCCACGCAGCTTGCCCAATAAGGTCTTTCCATTGTTTCTGGTCGAGTTCGATTCATGCTCGTCGGATGGCGGCGGCGGCGACAGGATGTTCTCGGCCTTGGTGCGGATATGCGAGATGGCGCCACGGATTTTCTTGGCCGTCT
The DNA here is from genome assembly GCA_907269125.1 of Eristalis pertinax. Lineage (NCBI taxonomy): Eukaryota > Metazoa > Arthropoda > Insecta > Diptera > Syrphidae > Eristalis > Eristalis pertinax. The sequence continues at coordinate 49,431,068 of OU026147.1, forward strand.
CATCCAACCCGTTGGTCTCCATCTTTTGCACGGTCTTTCGGATTTCCTTCACCACCCCATCGCGGTTGAGAGTGTTCTGGATTTTGCCACGGATCCTGGGCAGCAGCTCGTCGCCCTCAGTGGCGCGTGTCCCCTTCTTTTGCTGTTTCTTCGCTTTCGCCTTCGCGTTCTGCACCTCGGCTCCGAAGAGCTTTGTCTTACTGGTTTTACCGGGAATTGGAGCAGGCTTCACCAGAGTGTTGGAGAAATCGGTGAACCACGACTCGCTGTCTACAGCTCGCCTGCCACGAAATAACTGCTGGCTCGGTAGTTCTTCCGGTTTTTCACAATATCCATTCGGGTCCAAGGTAATCTCAGTCTCTGGCTTGTAGATCACCACTGTGCTGCGCTTGTTGCGTACGGTGTCGCCTTTATTGCACTCCTGAGCGTTCTGTTCGAACTGGAGGGCGTTCCTCAGGAAACGGTTGCCACTTGGTCCCTGAATGAGGATCTCAAAGGGGATTTTCTTCTTCTTAGCACTCGTCTGGATGGAACCGATGCACTCGGTGTCGTCGTTCTTCTCCTCGTTGCACTCGCAGATGCACTCTTCACCGCAGTAGAATCCAATGCAGCCGCAGCTTCCGCAAAACGTCTTGCATTCGCCAAGCTTCTTAATCTCGTTATCGTCCACCGGACCGGAGTGGGCAGGCAATGCAATTGCCAAGACCCCAATGGTTATCCAGAGAAGGCAGGTGATGTGATGTGTCTTGAACATGTTTGCAGTTTGATACGTTGGATGAGCGTCTTTGAACATTTATAGTCATCGAACGAGACTCTGTTGTCATTGAAGGAAATACCTAAGAACTGTCGACTTGTGGTGGGCTTGTGTGAGTTGCCTCGGAGTTGGCAATGCAAAGTGCTGGCTCATGAACTTTTCCCACAATTGAGGAAGGTCTGCACACGGTTGGCGATGGTGACGCAGTTTGGGTCAAATTCTAAAACATGCGACCAAACTGCTGATCTGAGCACAACAAATGAAGGTGCTCTTTGTATGTATGTTTCGAAGTGAACCAGAGCAGAGTAGAGTGAAGCGTCGTGTTGTAAAACGCATTATGCAAGGCTACTCGAAGAAACTGGAGTAGAGGGTCATGGCAGTTCTTAGACTTTCAACTCTGTTTGGGTGACTTTCGCGAATTCTTTGTAAATCTAATTGTTTGATGGGATTCCCGTGAAGTTAGAAGTTGACAGGCTTGCTGGTGGGACACAAGTATTTCTTTGAAGCGCTTCCGGAGTGCTGTTCTAACCTGCTGATGGTGGTGATAGAGCTTCGGACAAAAGGGAGTCAATTGGCAGACCATTTGAATGGTTTTGTGACGGGAAGCAGAGCAAGGTCTGACGCATAGCTGGAGTTGGAGCTCGTTCCCATTATCCTACTGTCTTCCTCCGATTTGGATTGCATGACATACGAGAGTAGTTGGAAGAGACCTTAAGACGATTCTTCCTTTTATTCGGATATCAAGAGGATTTTTGCAGATTTCACTTAAGAAGTGTTGATTTGATTTACATTGTCTGTGCTCAGTGCGTCGCAACAATAAACGTCGTCGTCGAAGGTAACCCTCACCATACAAAGTGTACGTGTCGTGTCGTCGACTACTTTGAGGTAGCCAAGGACTTCGTCAACCGCGGCTGTGCAGTATACAGGGACAATAACAGCAGAACCGAGATCAAGCGCAGAGTTACTCTCGCCAATCGCTGTTTCTTTGGACTCACGAGACAATTGAATAACAGAGTAACAGAACAGGCTGCTCCGCAAAAAGCGCTCTCGGACCAAAGGAGTCCCCTCTGTGGAAGGTTAGGTTAGATGAGTGGGCTGCCAGCGAATTGGTAAGTGCACTTAGGCCATGTAGTCAGACTACCACCACTGATCGACAACTGCAGTGATAGTGGCGTTAAATGCATCCCAACGACAAATGGTGACTGGACCGGATAAAGCGTATTAGCTTTGCTTTCACTGGGCACCACGATGGCACCATCCAGCTGTTCAAGCCTCTCTGGGGAAACAAGTCACCTATGGACATGCTGGGATAATCAAAATAATCGATGACATGGAAAAGAGACATGGTTACAGTAGCCTCACTACTACATATCTCCGAATAACGATTTCTCCCTCAAAATACCAATTCTGTTCCCCGACAGGGACAAGTGGCTTTCGAGTGCCACGAGGTTGGCTTATTCACCGACGCACGGATCAAAAATGGACACAGGAACTGGAGCCGGATTCCACTCGGACACAGAAATCTTTTAGACTCCCTGATGCATGTAGTTTCTGCCTGGCGATAGAGAAAGCAGCCAAACACATGCAAACAACCGATATCCCACCATCAGGTGTCATCATCTTTGTTGATTATTGTTGAGGGTAAATTGCACCGCGACCTTTAGATCTATTGTGCGCCCCATTCATACCTTTGCTTTCTTAAGAGCTCGCCTCCCATGCAGATCTTTTCAGAGTCGTTTTGAGGGTCATTTGCTCCTATTGCGCGAAGGTGGAAGAGAGTATGAGTGAGAGCTGGTTCTAGTGACTTCAATTCTTTCTCTGATGTTAGGTGTTTGCCTAGATATCTTCGTATTTTGTGGGCTAGTGCCGCACAAAATCCCAGTATATGCTCTGGAATTTCATTAGATTCTCCGCAGAATCTACAGAGACCTTCTTGTGATGCTCCTGGTTTCCTTGGGTGCTCCCTGAGCTTACAGTGTCCTGTTGGGAAGCCTGTTAGGATACGGAGCTGGTTTTTGCTCATTCTGATACATGCTTCAAACCTCTTGCGGTTATGTTCACTCAAGAGTTTCTTGACCTGCTTCATACCATGAGCGTTGTTCCATGTATCTGCTCGGTTCCTTCTTTCGAGTTTCCTGAACTCTTCTCTGAGGACGTGACCTCCTACAGTGCAGAACGGTTCGGTGCCTATAAAATGTTCCGATGCCCCTTTCCTGGCCAGGAAGTCGGCCATTTTATTGCCTTCTATCCCTGTATGGCCATGTTATCCAACACAGTCTTACTGCGTTACTCCTACTCAGCTTCTTAAGCTTCTGTAGACATTCCCACACGAGTCTGGATTTGATGACATAGGAGTCTAGTGCCAGGATAGCGGCACGACGGTCCGACATTATTGCTATGTCATAGTTGGTATAGTCCCTGCATAGACTTCTGCTTGAAAGATACTGGTGCATTTGCCCATGGGTTCGTAGTACTTTGTCCGGGGTCCAAATACTCCTACCCCTGTTCCTTCCTGTTCCTCCTTATTGCTGCTCAGTCTGTGGACTATGGATTCATTGCTCCAGTCATTTTTGGTGCTGGACTTAATGGTAAACTCCTTTTGGAAATTGAATTTCCCTATCGCGTCTTTCTTCGGAATGGCCAGGAGTGGTTGCTTTTTGACTACTGCATCGAATTGTCTCGATGTAATGCACCTGTCTTTACCTATCCCTTCTTTTTCCATTCTCATGATTGTTTTATTTGCACATTCTGCGACCACCAGATGCTCCAGTAGCAGCTCCATGGCGGCAGTTGGTCAAGTTCTCACGGCGCCTGTAATACAGAGGCATGCCAACCTTTGAACTTTGTTGATTGTCTCTCTTGCGCTGATCAGGTTTGTTGTTTTGGAGAATGCTATTGCACCATATGCGATTGTTGGTCTTCAGATTCCAATATGTCTCCACCTGTACTTGAGAGCGTTGATTTCACCATGGGAAAAATCCATTTCCGCACTCGTACAGTTGCAAGAGTACTTAAAGATCTCGACGTGCACAAATCCGCTGGCCCGGATGGTATTCCCCCTATACTTCTGAGGAGGTGTTCTTCTGCGCTGGCAAAACTATTGCGTAAGCTTTTTCATCTATCCTACTCTTTAGGTCTCTTTCCGAGCAGATGGAAAACAGCATTTGTCCAGCCCGTCCCTAAAAAGGGCGAATCTTCGTCACCCACCTCGTACCGACCCATAGCACTTACGTTCCTTCTTTCGAAGGTCATGGCAACGCTGATAAATCGTCAGCTTATGGAATATCTTGAATCGTAGAAGCTTCTTAATGACCGGCAATACGGTTTCCGTAGTAACAGGTCCACTGGTGATTTGATAGCTTATCTAACCGAAAAGTGGAACACATCTTTGCATAATGCAGGTGAAAACAAGATCGTTGCACTTGATATTTCTAAGGCATTTGACAGAGTTTGGCATCAAGCTCTTTTGTCGAAAATGCGTGCACATGGTATGGATGAATCTCTTCTTCTATGGATTAGAAATTACCTTTCGAACCGTTCAATTCAAGTTGTTTTGGATGGGTTCAAGTCTGATATCCACCAAATAAATGCTGGTGTACCCCAAGGCTCTGTTCTGTCTCCGACACTCTTTCTCATTTTTATTAATGATCTCTTGTCTGCTACTTCTGATCCAATCCATTGACTGATCCAATCCATGACAGCACCCTCAGCTTTTCATATTCGTTCTGAGACTCACGACCCTGCCCTTCGGCCGTAGAATTGGAACGGCAGCGTATGTTAAGCAAATTGAATTCCGATCTTGACAGCATAATTAACTGGGGAAACAATAACAGAGTGGAATTCAATGCTTGAAAAACTCAACGCTGTCTGCTGTCACTCAAGCGAACCCCTGTTAATCAGCCATTATCCATGAATGGCGCTTGTGTCGATGAAACCGGAAATCCTTGGTATGTGTATCAACACAACACTTAGTTGGAACGATCACATATTTGAGGTCGCCAAAAATGCTGCAAAATGTTTAGGTTTCCGTAATCGATGTAAGAAATATTTCACTCCCTCTGATTTGGCTTTCACTTATAAGGCGTATATCCGCCTAAGCTTGAGTACAACGCTCATATCTGGTCTGGTGCCCCAAAGACCACCCTGCACCTACTAGATAGAATCCAAAAGCGAGCAATAAGACTTATAGGAGACAACAATGTCGCAAAGTCATTAGACTCGCTCGAACATCGACGTACCGTTTCTTCTTTGTCCGTATTTTATCGCTATTTCAACAGACGATGCTCAAGTGAACTAGCCAACTGCATTCATCCTCTCCATGAATTCACCCGCAATACTCGTCTCGCCAGGAATGCTCGTCAGTTTACCCTTAAGCCTACTTTCGGACGCATAGTTAAATTTAGAGACTCGTTCTTTAACCGTACTACGCGAATTTGGAATGCTCTTCCCATCCCTATATTTCCCACAGACTACAACCCGCAGATATTTAAGACCAATGTGCACAGGTACCTCCTCTCCCTTTCTCCCTCTATACCTTCGGCTCGTGCTGTGTCTTGACCCCGGACACTTAAGGGTATTAGCAATACCTTGTGCGCGCGCAAAATATAAAAAAAAAAAAAAAACCTGCAGATAAGCATTTAGCTATTGTAAACTACAATTGTATCAACAAAATAAAAAAAGAAACATAAATTCACTGTCAGAACGGAGCCTACGGAGGACTCATCATTGCGACCACCGATCAGTGCCTTATACCGGACTATAAGCGAGATACTACCAAAAAAAAAGACGCCCAACTCGTCCTGGCTCACAAGAAATGAGTGTCACACGAGAAGATCAACGTGGCCGGAGCTTAACAACGGCAAGACAAAAAAGCTTCTGGCATTAGACCGTAACTCGATCCGTGCGCTCGTCGAAGTGGAACAATGTTCCGGAAATGGAATGCGGAATCCATCGATCTCTGCCGGAGCTGCGGCGACGAGGAAGAGAGCGAGACGATCCAACATCTGCTCTGTCAGTGTCCAGTTCGCCAGAGTCGGTGCCTAGCGTCGCTGGGCCAAAGATTCTTCACAGAGACTGCGGAATTAACGAATGCAGACATATCGGATTTATTGAGATTCGTAAAGAGCACGGGGTGGTTTAAGCCATCACGTGACAAATGATTCACAAATGAAGGGATTCATTTTGAGACCTAAGGCCTTCTAGTCACAGTTCAACCATCACACTCCCCTTCGTAAACCTAACCTTATCAACAGAGCTATCTCTCCAAAAGACCAAACTGACTTTATACAACACTCTGATCATCCCTGTCCTGCTTTATGGTGCAGAGACAGGAACGCTATTGAAAGCGGATGAAGAAGCTCTTGGTCGTCTTGAGAGAAAAGTTCTGCGTGCGATCTTTGGTCCTGTTTGCGTACGACTAACGGGTAGTACAGCGGCATGCACCTAGTTTAGCGTCTTCGGATCCTACGCTTAAGATTAATTGGTCATGTAAAACGTATGAACACCACAACTCCGGCCCGAAAAGCCTTCGAATTCGAGGCATTTGGGACAACGCAAAAGAGGACGTCCTCGATCGAGATGGCGCACACAAGTCCAGAAGGACCTTAACCAACTTGGTGTGCGCAAGTGGTTTTGTTCACAAGTGAGTAGAAATTCAGTTGGGGAAATTCCCTCAGGGATCTCCCATCTCGACAGCGCTATATAACGCCTATATTAATGAACTACTCAAGGTACTTCAATTTCGCCTATAACATTTTCATTTTCTGCTCTCGAAATTCAGCTGAAGTTTCCCAGGCTATTCAACAGGTCGTAGATAAAGCACTTAAGTGATGCAACAACACAGGTGCTAAATAACCTATTGACAAAATGGAGGCACTGTCCAACCACCACCTTAAATGTCTCCACTCCACCCAAATTCCTTTAAAGGAAAATATGAGAATACTTGGACTTATCTGCACAAAGACTTTATCTATCAGAAACACAAAGGATGACCAACAAGCCCAAATCAACACTATTTTGCGTAAAGCAATAGGTGCCTTATAGGAGAAGATGCTCCTATCGAGTCATTAGGAGGCAGCGACAAACACTCCTTATTGCATTGATATGAAGAGAGACCACCAAAGCAAGTTAATTGCAAAAAGCCTCACAGACAACAGACACACACTGCATGAAATTTGCAGAACGGCTTGGAAAACCAAGGTCAAAAGATTGAAAATAAAGCCATCCGATACCACTTTTACTGCCAAAGCTTACAAATATGGTATAGACATCTCCCCCTGGCTTTTCCCATCTAGCTGCATAAATATTTCAATGAACAAAATGGCAAAAGAAAACACTCCGCCCGTCGTATACTGGAAAAAACTTCTTAGATATATTGGAAAAAGAACAGTTTGACATAACCGGATACAGTGTTTATAGATACGACAGCAGTCACGACCGAATTGTATCTCAAAAGCTCACATGCTCCAATCGAAATCCATTTGTCGGCGAGGTAATGACACTAGCTGACGCATTCATAATGGCCAACAGAACATAAAATAAAACAACATCTGCTGTGACTCGTTGAGTGCAATACAAAGCATAACTAACAACAATGTCAAAACTCGCATCATTAAATATACTCCCCGAGAATCCATTTATTATGGACCCCCGGTCATGTTGGTATAACAGGCAAAGAAAGGGCAGATTCGGCAACATATAATAAATGTGTGGTTAAATTTTAAGGGCCGATGTCGATTTTGAATAAAACACAAATTATTTAGGAAATTATTGTCATTTCTCTTTATTATGATAATATTGGTATGGTTCAATTATGTATGGAACAAAATACCGGCCAAATGGCCGCCGCGACCTCGGCCGCACACCTCCATCCGATGGTCCAAATTTTCGATGACGCTGAAGCATAATTGAGGTTCTATGCCGTTAATGTGCCGAATTATCTCATCCTTTAGCTCTTGAATTGTTGCTGGCTTATCGACGTACACCTTTTCTTTCAAATAACCCCAAAGAAAAAAATCGAACGGTGTCAAATCACATAATCTTGGCGGCCAATTGACATCGCCACCACGTGAGATAACACGGCCATTGAATTTGTCGCGCAAAAGAGCCACTGTTTCGTTAGCTGTGTGGCAAGTGGCACCGTCCTGTTGAAACCACATATCGTCCACATTCATATCTTCCAATTCCAGTTCGTTATCATTTCACGATATCGAACACCATTCACAATAACTGCCTGACAGGCCTCATTTTGGAAAAAAATACGGCCCGAAGAGGCCGCCAGCCCATAAACCGCACCAAACAGTCACTCTTTGTGGGTGCATTGGTTTTTCGACAATCACTCTTGGATTATCATTCGCCCAAATGCGGCAATTCTGCTTATTGACGAATCCACTGACGTGAAAATGTGCCTCATAACTGAAGATGATTTTCTTCGAAAATTGATCATCCACTGATGCCATTTCTTGCCACCATTCTGACCATTGACGACGCTTGATATGGTCAAGAGGCTTTAGTTCTTGAGTCAATTGCACCTTGTAAGCGTGTAAATGCAAGTCTTTGTGCATAATGTTCATCAACGACGAGAGTGAGAGGTGCAATTGTTGGGCACGACGACGAGTTGAGGTGGACGGCTCTACAGCCACACTATCGCGAACAGCAGCAATATTTTCTGCAGTACGAGCTGTACGAGGAAGCACTGGTGTTTTCACATCTCCTACAGACCCGGTTTGCTCAAATTTTTGCACGATTTTTCCGATTGTACGCCCATTTGGACGATTAAATTGACCGAAAAAATCACGAAGTGCACGATATGCATTTTGATTTGAACGCCCATTTTCATAATAAGCCTGAATAACTTTAACGCGTGCTCGATTATGTATCTTTCCATGGTTCAAATTGAATTAGTCTGAAATTGAGAAATGTCAAATGAAATGCAGAAAAAAACTTGACGTTTAGGTGTGGTTCACGTTCAAGATCGGCCCTTAAAATCTAACCACCCTTTATATACAAAAAAGAATCTTCAGCTGTCGTCAAACACTGTGGAGCATCTACTGTGCAATTGTCCCGTGACAATAAAACACTTCAACAACAATACATCGTCCCTACAAACCCTCTTAGACACCACGCTCAACCCCGAGATGACATTACCTTTACCTCTACTTACAAAGCACAACGTTACATCTAACTAGTTCCCCGCAACTTTGTTTTTATCGGTATTAAATTTGCACTGTTCCTAAGAAAAAAATAAAAATAAAAAAATTCAGTTGCTGTTTTTTCTTGAATAGAAATCCTTTTTTCGCAGAATTAGTTAGCCGTTCTAATGGCGTTGGTGTTCGAGAGGTAGGTAAGGTGTCTTCGCGACACAAAGAGTGTCTGTTTTTCGTACGATCATTTGTGACAGTGGTTTCGTCCTTTTTGATTGTTCACAGAGACACTGATTGTTTCTGAGGGTTTTGTTTTTTTGTTGATGTTGACGCTGATGTTGACGGGTGTGGGCGCATAGGTACATCGGAGTAGAAGAACAGATGGAAGGGTATGCACAGAAGGTTCAAAATTGAGTTTCTTTGGCTGAAACACAACCGTTTCTCTCCATATTGTTCAATGTTTGGCATTTACTGCAGTTGTTCGTGAAGTCGCTGAATGGCTGTTGATGAGAACGATATCTAAAGAGAGCATCGTCGTCTACACCGACAGTGAAGCTGCGTTTACGACGCTCGAATCACCATTTTTGTGATCGAAATTGGAAAGACTCCGCCGTATGCCTTTTAAAGAGATATCAAAACAATGCAGCCTAAAGGTGCGCTGAGTTCATTGACATACATATAGAAATTCCAGGCAACTGTGAAGCAGTTCTGGGTGCTAATAGAAACTCTAAAAAAAACTCAGATCACAGACCTAGCGATCGGCAGTGCCCATGAAAGGTGGAACAACCTCAACACATGCCTACATGCGAAACAAATATGGCCAAAAATGGACTTACAAAGAACCACGGCCATCCTCAGTCTAGGCAGAAAAAAACCTGTGTAACCTAGTAGGAGTCCATACTGGACATTGCACAATGGGTAGACACGCCCCAAGACTAGGATTACCATACAACGACTTCTGTAGCAGATGCATGGATGCAGAAGAAGAGGAAGACCCCTCACATCTACTCTGCAAACTGCCCTGCATTGGTCTCCATTAGGAAACAAATCCTGGGAGAATACTACTTAAATGAATTAACGGTCATATCCAAAGACTATAATGGTTCCAGGAGTAATGGAAAGTAACCGACTCAGTGGCAACACAATGGACCCTTGGGTCTAAGTGTATCCATCGCTTATGATGGTAACCACATTTCCTAACCTACAGCAATTGTTCATGGTCGGGAAGCAGAATCGCTGGATGCATGCTGTTAGTGCTTGAGGAGAAAAGAAAAAAAATTGTGTTCGTACAATACGTACAACACACTGGCATTGTTATTGCGCCTCTAAAAACAATGTTTTCATCCACTTTTCGTGAATAATAGAATTACAAGGGAGAACATTGGTCAATTTCTATGAGTATTGCTGAGTCAGAATCTGATGCCCGATTCCGGTTTTAAACGAAGCAGAAAGTCATACGTGCCCTCGAGGTCTTGATTAAAAATTCTTGTTTTAACTCCAACTTTGTGCTGCTCGCTTAGACTGCTCTTGATATATTTAGACATTAGTTGTAGGTTACAGGCGGAAGCAGTCTTTTTTTTTCTACACCTCACCCATGGCACATTATTTTAAGAAATAGGAGCTCGTTAATGTTTTTGGGCAGCCAATGTTTGCAGCCAGTTTGTACTTGATCTACAGATCTTAATATGAGTATCTAAATAGAAGGCTGCTCTAAGTCTCGAAAAACTTTACCTCCGTAAGAGGACGATACAAATCATCATCTTCTGACCAGCAAGATCCACTAAAGTGGTGGCGGGGGCAAAGCACGCACGAGAGATCTCCAGTCCACTCGATTCTCCGCCATCGATTGTGACTCATCAGGAGGTATGCTTAAGCACAACCAGCCGAGTTTTTGAAGTCCGACCACCTCATCCAGAGTCTGCCAAGCGGTAGCCACACCTAAATTAGCTAAATGAGACCTAAACGATGAAATCCTCTGCGTCGCCTGTGGAGAAAACGACGACACTGCAGAGCTCTTCCTCTGCCACTATCCCGCCTTTGCTCGAATCATAGCAGGTTGCTGCCTGGTAGTACAATCGACCAGATTTTGATTCTGAGTGCTCCAATGTAGTATTAAAAACCTCCGACAAAAAAAAGCGGTCGACTAACCTGATTCAAGGCGTTGGCAGTGGGAGCAGCGTAGCCCTTTTCGGTAGAAGAAGCGTACTGCCTATCACGGCGACTAAATCCTACAACAGCTCGAAGAAATCGCCTCTCGGCAGCTTGTATTCGGGATCTTATTCTATCGTTCACTCCTCAAATGTCATGACCATAGGTGACAGTTGGAAAAAGTAGTTTGTATTGTTGTTGAGTTGAAATCGGCTAACTTTGACACCAAGACCTTTCTGATTATAGATCTTCCAATCTGCTTCAGATGATGATGATGATGATGATGATAATAACGGATGCAAAATCTTGTGTAGTGCTGAGTTCGTAGGCTCTGGTGTAGTCACGTGCAGCGCCATCAGATTTAGAGAAGCTGGAGGTTGGTCAGCGAGACCATATGGCCATAGCAGAGCTCTGCAACTCCTTCCAGAGCACCTAACCCCGACTCCCATAGACTTCGGCAACTCGGCACAGTGCCGATTTCCATCCAGAGAGGACTGGAAAACCCAATCACTCGTCTCAAATCTACAGGCGTTTAGACTCAGCGGTCAAAATGCTCGAGTATCTCCCAAACTGTAGTAAAGTGAGCGCTACCGTGAGATGATATCCAACTTTTTTTGCCCAAAATGTAAGAGCTTGACTTGCATGACATGTGGCTTTAACAAGACGGTGCCACATGCCACACAGCACGCGCAATAATGGACTTATTGAGGGGCGAGTTCGGTGAACATTTTATTTCACGTTCGGGACCGGTCAATTGGCCGCCTAGATCGTGCGATTTGACGCCTATTTTTTGTGGGACTATGTTAAAGCTCATGTCAATACAGACAAGCCCGTTTCAATTGACGCATTGGAAGACAATTTTGAAGCATTTATTCGTCAGATACCGGCCGAAATGTTGGAAAGAGTATGCCAAAATTGGACTAAGCGGATGGAACATTTGAGGCGCAGTCAAGGTCAACATTTGCATGAAATAATCTTCAAACATTAAATTATATGGACCGTACTATCGATTCAAATAAAGATTTCATGCATTTTTCTGAATGTTATGTGTCTTCGTTTGAAAAACTTTCCTATAGCTTTTAAAAAATCACCCTTTACTAGGGATCAGAGAAGCGTGTAAACTCCTCAGAAGTAGCTGCCCTTATGGTAGAGCTGCAGCGATCTGCATCGACAGCCAAGCAGCCGAAGTATACACTTCCTCTAAATTGGTGCAACAGTGTAAGGAAGAACTCAAACAGGCCAGTAGGAGGTGTAATATTAATACCTCTGGGTTCCAGGACACAGCAGCATAGAGGGAAATGAGATTGCCGACGAACTGGCCAAGCAAGGAGCTTCCGGCAACGCCCTCACTGAGTAGTTAGGCCCCACAATCAATCACTTCAAATACGCCATCGATCAACACTTCCTGTCCTTAGCTAGTAGAAGGTGGTCAACCAAGTACAAAGTCTCTAGGAAAACCTGGTCATCCACACGAAAATAGGACTGATGACGTCCTCAATAGAAATCGCTAGAGTCGTGGATGTAAGCACGGGACACTGGCCTATATGCATCCACGGTGCTAGATTCGGAACACCGTTCAACCCACACTGTCGCAGTTGCCTCGACACCCACTCAGAGGAAAGTCGGCCTCACTTTTTCTATGACTTTCCGGCACTAGCCAAACAAAGATATATCGCCTTCCTTAGAGACCTCTCCGAGATCTCGAAACAAAACATATCTAACATAATCAAATACCTAAACTCCACAGGTTGGATTTAGCTAACCCAAACAACCACAGTCTACGAGGTGTGGTATCAAACGGCGTGCAACTGCGTTACTTCTACCGAATTTGAGACAAATCGTATAGCCACTTAAACCAACCAACCAACCACGGGAAGAGGCCACGCTATAAAGGCCGAGGCGGCCACTTGAATGATGTGCCACTCCATACATAATGGCATGAATGTAGCTTCAAAATAAAGTCAAACTCTATTGTATATCTCACTCCGTTGCTATTTGATTGAAATTTCTTTTCCTATCATTCTTATCTGGTCACATTGTATAAGACCCTAGATGAAGCAACTTAAGCAACCAACTAAACACACAGAGGTCTTATATTCGTATTTATGCAAAACATTTACAAGTAATAGAACGGATTAACTCCCCGGAAAGGCTTGGCAGCGCCGTAGTACTCCTAGTAGAAGGAGCAGCTGTTGCTGGTCAGTTGCTAAAGGTAGATCACCTGATCCCTAGCAGATAAGTGAGCAGCCCGAGGAGCGGCAATTGCCGGGGTGTATGGCACGGGCTGGGGAAGCTCATTTGATGCAGCACCACCCTCAGCGGCCTTCTACGCCTCCGGCAGCTGTTCGACAGCCTCCTGGTCTGGTTGCGATTGATATTGATGAGCTTGAGCCTGAGATGGAACCTGTTGTTCCTTCGGAATCTCGAACGTGCTCTCGCCCCCGTAAGACACGGACTTGATTTGGCCGTCCCCATCGAGATCCGCGAACATTTCCGTCGGGCGTACGGATCTCCTGTCGGGCAATGCTTCTATCGTTGATTCCGAATGTACTCGAGTCCTTCAAACGCAGCATCGATCTTCACATCAGTGAGGTTCCGTGTTGTTTGTGGTATGCGGATGTTCTCCAGTACGTCATCGTGTATTTTGGCTACATCCAGCTGATGTAGGTTGACGAAGTGCTCTTCTGCTCGTCTGTTGGTAAATATCGAATGTTCTAGGTTAACTACCAGTTTGACCGCCTAGTGGACAAAATCACACGTTAGCGTCTGAAAGCTAAAGCCACGACCCGATCCGACACGGTCTGGTTGTGTAATGAATGTGGTTTATGCCCTGAATTAATACGTAACTCAACTTTAGCAAGTCCTCAATCCCAATTTTAGAAATCGTGCTATCTCGCAACGCAATTATTTGTTCTCCCAACCACCTTTTTACACAATTTCACAGACTGTGTCAACCCGATTCGGTGTTTAAATTGTGCGGTGAAACTAGTGTTAACTTCAAATACTAAAGGAATTGCTCTCATCGGCGATATTCTACTCAATTCCATACGAACACTGGGAGTGGCCAGTCAGAAAAATGGAATTGAAGTCACATTAGCGAATGCATCAACCGATGATTTAACACACACACCATATTTTGTTTGTTCAGTTTACAATTCACATACGCTTCAGACGAGTAACTGTACAAGGCTATGTTCGAAAGACATTAGAAATTACTCTGGCTTCTCTTCAATGTCGAATAAATCTTTCGCCTTTTACTAAAGATTTCCGTGGAGAGGAGCACTCTAATGAGTCTAAAATATAATTTTTGACAGTGCCCGGCGAAAGCTGGGCCATAATCTTTACTGAGTTTATTTGCACCTCTTATTTGGTCCTCTGGAAATGAAACTCGGCGATATATTTTGTTGTCGATGTGACAAGATCGTTCTCTTGTGGCATTTATCTTCGATGCATGTGAAGAAATATAATTATGTTGACGGAAATAATTTGTTGATAGATTTCCTAAAACAGTCTTTTTTGTGGCATTTTTTCCGGCAGCGTTGACTTAATTCCGTCTAACTGCAGTAAAATGTCCGATTGTTCAGCATGAGTGCAACAGACAATTAATATTAATACATATTTCCTTCTTCAGCCACCTTTGATGGCGTTTCTTTTGCGAGCGTAATTTATAATACCCGCCAGCGAGGAGCACTTTCGGACAACAGTTTTGAACTGTTAGTGTCATTAAAGGCTATATCGTAACGACGAGTTCGGACTTTGACAAGCATTGATAGTCGTTTTATCGAGCTTATACGAAAATTTTGCGTCAGAACCCGGCAACCTCAATTTCCCATATCGAAATAGAAGGCGTCCGTTTGACATGTCGAATCCAAGCATATGAAATTAATATTAGGTCTTAGTAGTTGAGAAAATTGTCAGCAGTGGGGGTAAAAATCTCTCTTTGACAGAGAAACTGTGCACAAACGTGTGGAACGACTTTTCGTAGAAATTGCACAGAATTCACGAAACGTCAAAAAATATATTCAATTCTTACAGCGAAGTGGAGCGAGCAGTGCGAATTTAAATTTAAATAAAGGGTGATTTTTTAAAAGCTATAGGAAAGTTTTTCAAAAGAAGACACATAACATTCAGAAAAATGCATGAAATCTTTATTTGAATCGATAGTACGGTCCATATAATTTAATGTTTGAAGATTATTTCATGCAAATGTTGACCTTGGCTGCGCCTCAAATGGTCCATCCGCTTAGTCCAATTTTGGCATACTCTTTCCAACATTTCGGCCGGTATCTGACGAATAAATGCTTCAATGTTGTCTTCCAATGCGTCAATTGAAGCGGGCTTGTCTGTATAGACATGAGCTTTAACATAGTCCCACAAAAAATAGTCTAAAGGCGTTAAATCGCACGATCTAGGCGGCCAATTGACCGGTCCCGAACGTGAAATAAAATGTTCACCGAACTCGCCCCTCAATAAGTCCATTGTTGCGCGTGCTGTGTGGCATGTGGCACCGTCTTGTGGAAACCACAAGTCATGCAAGTCAAGCTCTTGCATTTTGGGCAAAAAAAAAGTTGGATATCATCTCACGGTAGCGCTCACCATTCACAGTTACGTTGCGATTCGCATCATCTTTGAAGAAGTACGGTCCAATGATGCCACCAGCCCATAAACCGCACCAAACTGTGACTTTTTCTGGATGCATTGGTAGCTCTTGCAATGCTTCTGGCTGATATTCACTCCAAAATCGACAATTCTGCTTATTTGCGTACCCATTGAGCCAAAAATGAGCTTCGTCATAAAATGGAAGACGCGCGCGATGAACTTTCTTAACAGAGCATGCATTTTGATAATAAAATTCAATAATTTGCAAGCGTTGTTCGTTTGTAAGTCGATTCATGGTTAAATTAGAGACCAAACTGAAGATGTTTGACAGTGAAACAAAACACGAAACGTGCGTCAGTGTTGCAAAAAAGATAATAGCTAAAAAATCACCCTTTATAAAACTAAGTTCATTTGCCAGTCATCGCATATAAATCAGCTATATTTTACTCTGAAGAATTAAATTGATGCAAACTATTCCTGTAAATAGAGCGTAGCATTACATTTTTCTTCTCGCAAGCGCCTATTACAAATATATGTCCTCTTAAAAATATGAGTCATTTTCTGAACACCCTCCGAACAATAAGTACATGTTCGTGGGCAAATTCACGAATCTCCCACAAAATTCATGAATCTGCCGCAATTATCCCACAAAATTTACGAATCGGCGGCCATATTGGGGTGAATTGACGAACGTTGTAAGAGGATGCGTGTAATGCAAGGGAATTCCACTACTAGCACATTTTTCTCCAGTGTGGACTAGGGGCAAAAAATGGCCGAAGTTGAATATCTCTTTACTCATTTATTTCTGGTTCGATGACTGGCAGCAGCGTGCCCAGGACCGACACGGCAGCTCATCGCACACCTGCCGAGTAAAACGCTATTCCATGAAAATTAAAAAAACGCCCAACATAATTAAATTTTTCTTGTTAAAGTTTATTTATTCATATCTCGTTGGTTTTTATGAAATAATATCTATAATACAAGTTTATTATTTATAACATAAAAAAAAAAAAATAATGTATACCTATAAAAATTCGAAGTACAGAAGGATAATCATTAAAAGGACGATTTTATGTGTAAATTTTTGTTTGCATTACAGGAAAAAAGAAAAACAGAAAACAAAACAAACAACCGCTGGGTTCAACGGTCAACAAAATAAAAAAAAAAAATTATTTCAAAAAGAAATCATAACAAAACACTGAGTGGGGAAATTAAATTTCCCACAAACGATTATTTTTCGGAAGAAAAAAAATAAGAAAAAAAAAGAATAAGATTTCAATTTTGTTTTCAATTCTCCAATTTTTGTTATATTTTTTTTTTTTTTTTTTAAAGATTATCACAGATCCTTATATAAAAGAACACTTTTACATATAATATTTTGTTTTTCTTTTCGAAAATAAAAGCAAATTTGCGTTTGAAAAATAAAGAGAAAAAAAATTGGACGAAAAATTTACTAAAAATCGGTCTCAGGGGGGAGGGGGGGGGGGGGCGTCGATTCAGAAAAGAGGCAAAGAGTAGGCGTGGTTTAAGTTTAACTTATAGCGAGTTTTGATTTGTTAAAAATACATAAGCAGCAATTATCCTTGTTTTTTTTTTATTTTTTTGTGTAAGAAGAAATAAAAAAAGGCTCTAAAAATGAATAATTTTTTCCAGAACAGAAATTTCCTTTGCTTCCTATGGTTACTTAACAATACATCATTACGCACGACAAAAAATAAGAGTCCTATCTTAACATAACAAAGGACCTTCGTCCTTTCCCATACAAAAAAAAAAAAGAAGAAATTAGAAAAAAGGTGAATAACTTAAAGTTTAACATGAACTCTCTCTCATAACAACTCTGATTGAATATTGGTCCCTTGGCGCTCGCGGTGCGGCAGGGGATTTCATATAAAAAAGTAGGCTTGGCAGGTTCGGGTGTGTGTGTTTCTTCTCGTTGATTGGCTTGATCTAAAGGTGGCGGGGGAGGGGGAGGCTAAAAATTAACATTACAGCTTTAGTGTGGTGGCTTATGGAGCCGGCGTCACTGTGTTGCAACCCTCGACGTTCTCGGGCCAGTCGCAGACGTTCTCGGACGGATTGAAGACAAGGTTGGCCGGACATGGCATGTGATGTTTGCGCTCACCCTCGCACATGTAGTAGTGGGTGCAGTCCTGGTAGTCCTTGTGGTAGCTGATGTGTCCCTCCTCTTCCTCGCAGGTCACCTCATGTGCTGCAGGAAAAAAAAAACAAAATGTTAGCCAACCATCTCAGGCTTGGGGCTGATTTCTCTTACGATCCTTTGTGGTGTAGGCGCCCCGTGGCCCGTGCGACTCGTAGGGTCCATCGTAATCTAAGAGCACCTTGTAGTCCTTGAGCTCGTCGTTGAGGGCGTTCAGCAGGGGGTACTTTCCACCGCCGCAACGGCCAGAGAAATCGTCCATGTCCACCGACCAGACCATGATTCCACCGAATCCTTGCTCCTTCAGCCATTCCATCTGTAAAACAAAAAAACCGTCAGTCCCACTCCAAGTCCTGCTCGTCTCGTCATCAACTCACCTTCGTCTTGAGGGACCTCTCATCGTCGAAGCCCACCCATTGGTTGTCTCTATACGCGAATGGCACCTGCTGCTCCGAGTCCCAGACGAGCGTCGTGTTGTCGGCCGCCATGAACGAGCAGATCTCGTAGTAGCTGAGGAATCCGGACTCGTTGGTGAATTTGCCGTGCTTGCCGCCGCCAGATGCCGGCGATCCGATGTCGAATTGCGTGGTGTTGACCAGTTCGAAGGAACGTCCGTACGTTGGCATGCCGATGAGGAGCTTCTCCTTGGGCGCTCCCTGCTTGACCCATTCCCGGGCGCTGAAGTCCACGGTGAGCTTCTTCTGGTAGCCGGTGGCCGACTCGAGCGGGAAGAGTGGTGAATTGTGGCCGACAGTGCGCTCCCATTGGCCGTGGAAGTCGTAGGTCATGACGTTGATGAAGTCGAGGTACTTGGAGATTTCTGGCACGTCGTAGCCGGCTGCGATGGCCTCGAACGAGGCGGGAACTGCCGCCGTCAGCAAGAGTCTGGGCTGTCCCGATGACTTGGCTTCGCCCTCGAAGGCCACTCGGAGTTCTCGCAGCAGGTTCACATAAGCAGCACGGTCGTCAGCTCCGCGGGGGTATTCCCAGTCGACGTCCAGTCCGTTGAATTGGTACTCCCGCAGGAACTCGATGGCTTCGTAGACGAACTGGTTCATGCGGAAGACGTTCGAGGTGAGCTCTTTGAAGGGTGTCGAGCCAAAGGCCCAGCCGCCGATGGCGAGCAGGATCTGCAAGTCGGGATTGGCTTCCCGCAGGGCGATGACGTTCTCGTAGTTCTCCGGATCATCCTCGCTGGCTTCGCTGAGTTTGTGGTCCTTGAGGGTGGCGAAGGCGTATACAATGTGAGTGCAGAGCTTGGGATCAACGTTCTTGGGATCGAACTTGCCGGCTCCTGGACGCTTAGACGACCAGCTGGTGAGGTAGCAGAACACTTGGGCGGGACGAGCTGAGAAGAGAGAGAAAATGAATGAAAATCCCGTCGAATGGGAGCTCCTCGGTCCACTTACAGTTCTTTTCAATGTTCGCCAAACCAGACTTAACCTTGACCTTGTTCTTGCGGGCCTTCTGCAGCATTTCCGAGACGGAGATCTTGATTGGCTCTGGCAACTCTTCCTCCTGTGGGGGATTCAGGGTTAGTGTGAGTCACTCAATCCGCGCAACTAGACTTACCTCTTCTTCCTCCTCATCGAAGGTGGCAGCAACTTCGGACCAGTTCACGTCCTTGACCTCCTTGCCTCTCGATATACCCAGCAACTCCTCGCGCATGGCTCCGATGAGTGGATACTTGACGTTTCCGCCGCAAACATCGCCCTTGAAGTCGTCCATGTCGACGGTCCATACCATGGCGCCTCCGTAGCCGTTGGTCTTCACCCAGTTCATCTTGTTCCTGATCGAGCGTTCGTCATCGAATCCAACCCACTGCAAGAGAAACGAACGGATGAGTGAGGGCGCCTCACAGCTGCCGAGAGGGGGCACGTACCTGATCATCTTGAACCAAATATGGCACCTTCATCTCCTCGTCCCACACGTAGACGGCTCCGTTCAGCAGCATCTCGCAGATCTCGTAGTAGGCCAGGAAACCGCTCTCCTTGGTGTAGACGCCTTCCTTGCCGCCCCCAGTCGCTGGGGAGTTGACGCCGTGCTTTCTTGGATTCGCCAAAGTGAATGATCGTCCGTAAGTCGGCATGCCTAGACGATGGACGGGTGGATGAGTGACGTCTCGGTGAGGGAGTTGAGGGCAACTTACCAATGATCAGCTTCTCCTTGGGAGCTCCCATCTTGACCCACAAGCTGGCGGCGTTGTCCACAGACAACTGCTTCCGCCACTCGGAGTCGCTCGAGTGCGAATAAAGCGGGGCGTTGTGTCCAGTCTCGCGCTCCCACTTGCCGTGGAAATCGTACGCCATCAGGTTGATGAAGTCCAAGTAGCTGGCGACGGCGGGCACATCGTATCCTCCGCGAACATTGTCCGGTCCCACGGGCACGGCAGCGGTCAGCAACAAACGGGGCCTCTTCAGTTCCTGCGCCTCGGCTTCGAACGCTTCGCGGAGTTCCTTCAGCAGCAGCACGAAATTCTTCTTGTCGTCGGAGCCCTTCGGGTATTCCCAATCCATGTCGAGACCGTCGAAGTTCCTCTTCCTCAAGAACGGAATGGCCGAGTAGATGAACGTCTGGCGGGTGTACCTGGTGGCGGACATGTCCTTGAACTTCTGCGTACCGAACGACCAGCCGCCGATGGCCAGGAGAATCTGAAGAACGAGAGAGAAAGAGAATCGATAATCACTGCAATCGCGGTAATTACCACTCAGCCAACCAACCTTCAACTTGGAATTGGCCTTCTTTAGGGTCATCATCCTGTCGTACAGGCCGCCGACGCCGTCCTTTGTCTCATCGTTGCTCTCGTACGAGCTGAGCTTGCCCTTCTTCAGCCAGCCGAACGCGAAGATCACGTGTGTGCACAGGTCCGCTGGGATATCCTCGGGAATGAACTTGCCAGTCTTCACGCGATACTGCGACCAGTTGGTGTAGTAGCAGACGATCTTCTTTCCGCCCGACTCCACCTCGGTGGTGTGGTCGATCTTCGATCTCTTTCCACTCTTCAGTGTGCTGAGTGTGAGCGCTGTGGCCGCACCGCTAGCGACCAGTGCTGCTCCGGCGCGCACCTTCGACTTGGAACGCACACGAAGACCGCGCACCGACGACGGTGCGGTCTGCTGGTCAACGCGATCTTGTGCCACTGCGGCCGGTTCATCGGATGCGGCTGCCTTCTTCGAGGCAACGGTGTTTGTCCTTGACCCAGATGTGGTGGCTGCTGTGGTCGGGCGACGAGCTCTTCTTCGTTTTGCTGAAACGACACAGAGAGAGAGAATAAGAGAGATATCACTTTTTTGTCATCGCACTGGGAGGGACGCGGATGGTTGATGACCCAATGCTGGGGAGCTCACGATCACGATCCAGTTGGGAGCACGATCGGAGCATTGACTTGCTCCTGCTCTGATTTACGGCGAGACGGAGAACTACGCGACGGAGCACGCTGCCGCTTGAGAATGTTAATGAAGGGAATGCCAATCCAGAGGCAGATCTATTATCTCGCAGGCAATTCCACTTTGGATTTAATGGCCCGAAAGAGGCTGTCGGGATTATTGCCTGCCGCCGCCTTCAAATCGACTGAGTCTGCTAATGCTGCCGCGTGAGCGTGCGCAACGTTAATAGTACAGTCACGTAGTGCCCACCTCAAAATGCAGTCTTTTGCGAACTAAACAAGGCTCTTAAGGGTGTCCGCTGCTACAGAAGTTACTTTACGCCGCTTTACGATGCGGCTGTGCATAGTTTAGCCATCTCAGCGGACAGGTTGAGCAAGACCGACGCCGCGGCACGACGACTAGAGGATTGGACGACTAGTGGAGCGGACGGATCGTAAATGCTGCACGATTTGCGATTTCGTAGCGGTGTCCAGTTGCGGAGTCAGGGACCTAGTTCGTTTTATGATTGGCGACTACGTGACTTAAGTGGCCGTCAGTCAAGTGGATGCCTGAAAGGAGTGTCGATCTCAAATGGGGCTGCAATAAACTGTGATACATTCCAGGGGGAGTCGGGCATTCTTGTGGAGGCATTGACGCCGGTAATTGGACTGAAGCAATGATTTATCAACATTTTTTGCAGCCAACTTCATGGAGGAGGGGAGAGAGGAGAATATTCTAGCAGCACTGGCAAAGAAAGTCACCTCAAAACAAGACTCGTACGGGACAAGAACGGAGGAGAGAACAGGACTTCATTTGTTACCACACACAGTCGCTGGAGAGTTGACGCCGTGAATGCCAGAGTGACTGCTCGTCCATTTGTCGGCGTGGGCAGAGGGTGAATCAGATTGGAAACCAGTCCCATGCTGAACCAGAGAGATCTGGACAACAGAGTCAAGAATAAGTTTGATGTCCATCCGAAAGCTTTTGGTATCGTCCCAAATTCGATAATTTTGTTTGTTGACGTAGCCATGCATCCCGAAAAGGGTCTCATCAATGGGCGAAGCGCGTGGAACATTGCCCGAGCGGAGCACTCATTTTTTTTTTAAATAATTCACTTGCACTTGTCCATACCGTCCGTCCACGGTGATTTGGCAAAAACAGACTGAATAAATGACAGCCAATTAAACAGATGTAGGCTCAACAATATGGCCGCTATCAACTTTCAAAGTTCGGAAGTCCCTATTGGAACCCCCATTAATGTAGGAATAACGTGAAATCTCACTGTTCTACGTTATTTGGCTCGGCTTTATCGCACGGCACCATGAGGACATTCGCCAAAACGTCAAAATTCTGCTTTATGCACCGTGGTCTCTTTGCAAATCTTTTCGAGGCAACTGATGATGCATTGATTGCTGGCAATTAGTTGGTCGATATCCCCGTTCGATACGATCAAATTACCTCTTAACCGATTGATATCCTTCACAGGAGAACCTCATGTCGAAGCATACAAACGGAAAGTGATCTCAAAAGACTGGAGTGTGCTTAACTCTTTGACAGGTGGCATTAATGCTAAGGCACACCCTGAAACGTCGGTCCCAATAAACTTGTGTACTTACAATGAGACCGAACTCAGGATTCGAGAATTTCAAATCGCATATGACGCATAAGACGTCACGTCAAGGCTTTATTCCATTCCATCTTCTACTTCGGACTATACCTCCAGCACATATAGATACGAGGGTGTTTCAATAAGTACTCCTGCTTAAAATCTAGTTTGAAACTGTCAACCTGAGAGTTGCTTGTGCGTCAACTAACATTTGAGAAATGGCAACAGCTTGGATTGTCATTTCAATGTTTGTCTAAAGGTATATGTAACGCAAAAATGGTAGCTCTAGTGCAGTAGAGTGTATCTCGCATAATGGTCGACGAGAGCTTCAGAGGTTGAACGCCGAGTAGACTTATTTACGGGTCATCTCTTGGTCGGTCTTTACTCATGAAGACAGTATATGTACATGCCTAACAGTAGTATGTGACGGGATTGATTGGAGCGCCATCTGTGAGATTTCGAATAAGATCTTCCTCACTAGTATCTTTTTGACAGCGTCAAAAACTTAATTGACCCATCAAACAATGCAATTTACATTCTTTTATGCACTCCATCGATCATCAGCAGTGAAGTCGGCTACCTCTAAAGTATCTGATCTCTGGTTTGTAATGGCAAACTCTGAGTACATATGTACGTCAGTTGCAAACCGACGGGAGCTGTCATGTATAAGGTGCTCATGATCGGATTTTTGGTCTTCCGGTGTAGAGCTGTCAACCTGCCGCGACTTGTAATGTCATGCATTGTAAATCAATGCATTTTTGTAGACTTCAGTTAGAAGTCTACCGTGGGCCGTGGCGTTGTGGGTATGTGCGTCGATTACTACGCACTTGGACATACCTGTCTAAGTTCAATTCCTGGTACGACAAGAAGTACTTTTGACGGCCCCACCTCTTTCGAGTCACCGACAATGCTCAAAGTGTACAACTGTTTAGAAAAAGCTTCTCAAACTTGGCCGTTCGCAGTCGGCATAAAACTGTAGACCCTTTCCAGTCGTGATAGAACAATAGCACGCACAACACGAGTGATTGCTGAGAAGCTAGGCCCTGGCCCTCTACGGGCTGTAGCGCCATCCATATTATAATTATTAGATTGAGCTAAGGTGTGAATGCCAAAACAGAGACGGTTAATATGGATCTCAAGAGTACCCGAATTAATTTCCATAGAAACGTCTGTCAAACACACAAAAAGTTGAAAGTTGACCAACTTCATCCGTCGTAATGACGGCCACACTTGCTGTCTCTCTACCTTTCGTTAGGGCTTTTGATGGCCTGGGGCATTGCACCGTTGGTGATACCGTCGCGCCGAGTGATATTTCACTTCCAACACAACTAATACAAAGGCACATCCTCAAAGGTTGTGTTGTGATCCACCTTCTTCTAATGGCCGGGACGGACCTGGGTCTCAACCAATAAACCTTTTTGTACCGCTCTTAGGTTTGTTAGGCAATGAGAGAAATGAGGACAAAGTAATATCACCTAACAACGCAGTCTTTCAACATGTTGTTTCGTTTGCGTTCGTTTTGACACTTCCCTCACAACCTGATAGTTTTTTTGTGGGTGACATTTGAGAAATGAAAAAGCTGATGAATTGAGATTGTCATTCCAATGTTTGCTTGAAAGACTACGTATGTAACGCAAAAACTGTGGCAAAAGGGCATCATACGAGCGCTTCATCGATTGAACGCACGAGTAGGCGTATTTAGAGGTCTTCTCTTAGTTGGTCTTTATTTATTGAGACATATACATGTCTTACAGTAGGATGTAATGTGACGGGATTAATTGGAGCGCCCTCTGTGGACAATTTTTATCCTGCGAACACCGTCAATGACACTTCGAATAAGGGCGCAATTTATTTCCGTTTTGACGGGTTTTCTCACTACATACCTTTATTGTTGCTTAAATTTGTTTCACAGTGACGCACCCTGTGTTTGTAGCAGAAATAAAATAGTATCGAAATACTCGGCTTCTAACTCTGGGTACCCTTAAATTTTTTTGACAGCGTCTGAATGCAATTTACATTATTTCGTGTATAAATGGCAAAAATTTGTGAACGACTGTCAAAAAAGTCTCTCAAATTCGCCGATGGTTGACCACTTGTCCATCGATCATCAGCAGTGAAGTCGGCTACCTCTAAAGTATCTGATCTCTGGTTTGTAATGGCAAGCTCTGAGTATAGATGTCAGTTGCAAGCCGACGGGAGCTGTCATGAATAAGGTGCTCATGTTCGCATTTTTTTGTTTTCCGGTGTGGAGCTGTCAACCTGCCGCGACTTGTAATGTCATGCATTGTAAATCAATGCATTTTTGTAAACTTCAGTTATAAATAAATGAAGCAGAAGAGAACAACAAATTCAACAGACAACGTTTCTTATAAAATTTCCACGGAAAAATCAGAGAATATCATTTAAAAGGGGGTACTGACGTATTCGCAACAAGTCTGCGTAAATATGCAACAATATCTCGTGGCTTGTGATCAGCTGTCAATAAATTTATGATTTCCGTCACTGAACCAGGACTGTCACAGGCTGTCAAGTTGATTATCAAATGATTTCAGGTTTCAATTAAGCTGCTGTTCACATTCCGTAATATTTTTCTTAAAGAAGCAATTCTGAATATTTCTGTACTTCAACCCAGAATCAAAGAATTTTAATTGAATCTATTCATTGCACCTGTTTTCTTCCACATCATTACATTGACAGACTGTGAAAATTTCTATCTGAATTCTTTTCACGTCGCTCAATCGGCATTTTCGAGTCTTAAACTTCACCTCTTATAACACCCTACCGACACAACAGGCCATCATTTCAATAGCGCAACGCTGAACTGCCCTATCGACATCAGTAAGCTGATCAAGCGCGGAAAAGGCTCTTGTTAATCGTTCTTTCAAAGGTCATTCATTGTTTACTCTGACAAAATATGCATGAATGTCAAATGCAAAGGACTTCCAGGTCTAACTTTGAATAAATTAACATATTAACATGTTTACTCACCTCTACGTTGCCTCTCTGTGGTAATGCCTCTTCAGTCAATGACAGCTGTCATTCTTCAAGTCGAAGCTTACAAAGAAAACACGAATTCCGACCACAAAATAGTTACGCAATGACCCTTTTCGACAAAAACCAACAAGAACTGCGGTCCACCTTGACCAACAGCAATGACAATCGCTGTAAGGTCTTAAAGCCAACATTTGACAAGTGGATGAAAAACAAACACACATTCCCACACCTTCACCGGTAATTTGAGGTGTCAATCCACAATCACTTGTGCGACAAAACGACTTCATTTGGCGCTTAATAAAAGTGTTTTCGCATGTTAATGCGAGTGGTGAAGAGGCGGTGCGTATAGATATTTGACAGCTCCAGTGTATGATGTGATGTGACAGATGTGATGCCGATGAGACAGGGGAAAGTCTACAGACAAACTTAAACGTTGAAGGTCAAGTTCAGCGATAATTGAAATCTATTTATGATGATAAACAATGACAGATGAATACCACAGTGATCGAACGGCTCATTTGAGGTTAGAGGGAATTGTACGCCATGATGTCAGCAAGGACTGGTTGAAACATTAAACCACGCTCTCTCTCCCGTGTTGATGTTTTCTCTAACGACGAAGGTGAACCCGTTTGACAGCAAACCAGATGATGGGCAAAGTAGACTTCACGAAATTTAAATGTCAGCGCATCGCAAACACGGCAAGTGACATTTCAAGCTTGGACTGCTCATCGTAATCATTTCCTTGACTTTTTTGTGAAAACAAACTGTTTGTTCTGTACTCCGTTTGATGCGCATGCGACTCAGCCGACAAAGTTGACATTCGATTGCGCGGATGATGCGATGTTTTCAGTCAATCGCAGACGACGACAGCCGGTCACACCTTGTAATGCAAATCGCCGACATTTTATGGGTAAGCTGTCATCTTCATTTACCGTTATCCTCATAAATTCATGTGACTTTTCACACCCATTTGTCAGAGCCAGCTCCTTTTTTTAGGCACAAAATCCGTCGTCCGATATAAAACGGAACCAGTTTCACGAGATGAAGATGACACCGAGGGACCGAAAACGGCATTCCACAGTGTTTACAGCACTCGCATGTCAACAAATCCGAAATACAGAAAAAACACGGTGATTATAACCATAAACTGCAACTTACCCTCAACGGAGTCTGTGTTTGATAGCAGGACGACCAGAATGCACAAGACAAAGGCCACCTTAATCAGCCGTGGGGGTATCTGAAACGAAAAGAAAATAAACACAAATTCAGCAAGATACACAAGCAATCAGCAGAAATCAATCTAAGATGGAAACAAAATACGAAGGAACAGCCGAACACAGGCGAAAGAACAATGAAACAACTTTGTTAGCCATAAAACGTGGAATTTATGAATCCGCAAGCGCTAGCGACTGCCTCCCACACGCCACGCTCTCCGGTTGCCTGTACCGTCGAGCAGCGTGCACACGTCAGACCGATAGAGACTGCTTTCGATTTCATTAAAACGGCACAAAGTATTCGCGATCTAGACACGTCGACACGGTGTGGGAGCGCGGCGAGAGGCATGATCACGAAATCTGTAAACTAGCCTCGCACGCCGTGCTGGTTTCGTGACTCAGGCTCCGTCTATTGGGGCGAGCGAAAGGAAGACCATGGATGCGCGGCGCCGCGCCGCGCTGTTGAGCGAGAAATCTCTTCATTGGATGGCGTATGTAGGTTAGCATTTTGAAGATGAATTGCAAAATCACTGAGTTTGTCGTCTTCATCGCGCCAGATGCTGTGCTGCCGGCCTAAGTGGGTATAAATGCAGTCAATTGGATTGGATGAGCAAATCTGCAGTCGGGTGCATTGTGCATTTGAATTGATGGCGTGCTTAGCGAGTCTGGGGGTTTTCGGTGAGAAAGTTCAAAGGAGAGTGACTCTGCAGTTGGGACGCATTCGAGTTCGAGCGTGGGAATGGGAATGAATGGGTTAAGGAAGGTCCTACCATTACAGGGTACGTAACCAGACTGCAACTGGAGTAAGACGCTGTGCGCTCACTTCCTCCGGTGCACATGCGAAGACGAGGTCCCAATGGAAGGAGCGACCACAGTCGTCGAACAAGTAATGGAGGTCGATAATGGATGGACCAGATTTGAAAACCGGTATTAACTTTGCTTTCACTGGGATTCCAACCAGGGACCCCTCTAACCAGGGACATGCACTCAACCAACTGCGCCATCCACATGTAGACGAACAAATCCCGTACCATTTCACTATCCAATGACGATTTCCGTGGCATGTCCCCTCTGATTCACCCGATCGTTGGCCACTCTCTCTCTTTTGCTTAAGAGGGTAGCGTCTGTTTCTATTTGAGTCGATTGAGGAAAGGGAACAATTTTACTGCCCGTGAATATAGCTCAACAATGGTTACTCCTGCCAAACCACGATCCGACAAGGATTGTTCTATGATAAGTTCGTACCAAAACCAGTGGCATCAGCAGATGGTTGCAGTCAAGGGAAACGTGGATATATGTATACACTGGCAGCCCAGAAATAAGCGTAATTCATGAGCTGGTTATTTTCTTTGGCCGACGTGGCGATGAAGCAGCACTAGGATGGACTGGCCGCCACGGTGTAGTGGTTAGGAGCGTTTACTCCTATGCTAGGTTCAATTCCCCAGAATTTACAAACGTTCATAACTTGTCAGGTTATGCAGACGTCCTACTGATATCGAACACAACGAAAAAGCGCATTGTCTTCCGAAAAAGTACCCTGAACTGAACGAATCGCCGGCAGTCCCTTATGCACACAAGGATTGCCAGAGATTCCTTCAGTTCAGGGAACTCTTTCCTGAACCATAAGCCGCCAAGCTGTAAAAGAGATTAACCAGAGGCTGAAGCTGTGGATAGAGTCAGAAATCGATGGTTGAGCGTGGATATCGGTGCCTTATGGCCGACGCTGAGTACGACGGAGTAACCATAAATGATCAGTTGAGAGAGTTGAACTTCCGGGCATACAAAGCCAACCCTACTGATGAAAACCGGAAGAAGCTTAAACGGGCCAGAAATGACTGCAATGCAACTATCAGACGTGTAAAATTCTCTTATGATCAAAAATTGAGACAAAAAGTGCTACAATGTCCCAAAGGTAGCAAAAACGTTTGGTCATTTGTAAAAAACATAAGGAATTCCGCCTCGTCTTCAATTCCCACTCTCATTTACAATGACATTCCAGCTGTCAGCTCTTTAGACAAAGCCAATCTGCTTGCGGCGCATTTTGCAGCCAGCTCAACATTGTCAGATTCCAATATGTCTCCACCTGTACTTGAGAGCGTTGATTTCACCATGGGACAAATCCACTTTCGCACTCGTACAGTTGCAAGAGTACTTAAAGATCTCGACGTGCACAAATCCGCTGGCCCGGATGGTATTCCCCCTATACTTCTGAAGAGGTGTCCTTCTGCGCTGGCAAAAACATTGCGTAAGCTTTTTCATCTATCCTACTCTTTAGGTCTCTTTCCGAGCAGATGGAAAACAGCATTTGTCCAGCCCGTCCCTAAAAAGGGCGAATCTTCGTCACCCACCTCGTTCTATAGCAATTACGTCCCGTCTTTCTAAGGTCATGGCAAAGCTGATAAATCGTCAGCTTATGGAATATCTTGAATCGTGGAAGCTTCTTAATGACCGGCAGAACGGTTTCCGCAGCAATCAGTCCACTGATGAACTGATAGCTGAAAAGTGGAACCAATCTTTGCACAATGCAGGCGAAAACAAGATCGTTGCGCTTGATATTTCTAAGGCATTTGACAGAGTTTGGCATCAAGCTCTCTTTTCGAAAATCTCTTCTTCTATGGATTAGAAATTACCTTCCATACCGTCCAATTTTAGATGGGTTCAAGTCTGACATCGACCAGATAAATGCTGGTGTACCCCAAGGCTCTGTTCTGTCTCCGACACTCTTTCTCATTTTTATTAATGATCTCTTGTCTGCTACTTCTAATCCAATCTCGTTCCGAGACTCACGACCCTGCCCTTCGGCCGTAGAATTGGAACGGCAGCGTATGTTAAGCACGTTGAATTCCGATCGTGACAGCATAATTAACTGGAGAAACAACAACAGAGTGGAATTCAATGCTTCAAAAACTCAATGATGTCTGCTGTCGCTCAAGCGAACCCCTTGTTAATCAGCCATTATCCATGAATGGCGCTTGTGTCGATGAAACCGGAAATCCTTGGTATGTGTATCAACACAACACTTAGTTGGATCGATCACATATTTGAGGTCGCCAAAAATGCTGCAAAATGTTTAGGTTTCCGTAATCGATGTAAGAAATATTTCACTCCCTCTGATTTGGCTTTCACTTATAAGGCGTATATCCGCCCAAGCTTGAGTACAACGCTCATATCTGGTCCGATGCCCCAAAGACCACCCTGTACCTACTAGATAGAATCCAAAAGCGAGCGATAAAACTTATAGGAAACTTATAGGCAAAGTCATTAGACTCGCTCGATTATCGACGTACCGTTTCTTCTTTGTCCGTATTTTATCGCTATTTCAACAGACGATGCTCAATTAAGCTAGCCAACTGCATTCATCCTCTCCATGAATTCACCCGCAATACTCGTCGCGCCAGTAATGCTCAACAGTTTACCCTTAAGCCTACTTTCGGACGCACAGTTAAATTTAGAGACTCGTTCTTCAGCCGTACTACGCGAATTTGGAATGCTCTTCCCAGCCCTATATTTCTCACAGACTACAACCCGCAGATATTTAAGACCAATGTGCACAGGTACCTCCTCTCCCTTTCTCCCTCTATACTTTCGGCCCGTGCTGTGTCTTGACCCCGGACACTTAAGGGTATTAGCAATCCCTTGAGCGCGCACAACGTTTGCAGAAGCAGCAGAGACGTTAAAGAAATAGAATCTGTGCGACATCTGCATTTCCTGGGAATCTCCGACACTTCCACAGAAGAGAAGGACGTCATTTTGTAAATATATATATAACTCCTTCTTACGTCGAATGATCTCTGACTGTCTAACTCTCTGACTGTCTAACTCCTTCAATATAAATACCAACTAGCGCCTAATGCCCTTTTCTGTGTCTTCTAGGCAGAATCAAAAAAAAGTATTGGACTGAATATGGAATCCTGTCCTACTCCAGTGTTGTTCAGAGCCCATTTGACTGCTCTTCTATATTCGATGATTCCACAAATTCCTTGTGTCTCGGGTGAACCTGAGCCTCAACCAACGAGCCTCCCTAGCTAGATAGCTCTAGTTACGCCATTTACTCCATCACACTTAGGCTAAAGTAGGCCCATTGTGCTACCATGCTTATAACCACTTGGTGGTTACAATAAGTCGATTTAGCAGGCCAATGCTACGACATTTAGCTAGCTGAGATTGTTGAAATAGTAGGTCCCTAGATGTGAGTACCTACGACTTGCCAGAGCGCTACATGAGTAGAGGATACGTGATTTCTGGCCATACGGGGCACACAACACTCGGACTTGTCTGCCAATTGCGCAGTGTCCGTTATGACGCCGATGAGTGTCCTAAGAGAAGGTTCTGCTCAGTCTGAGCCTTTCCCTTGTTTAAAGGCAGGTAGCGCTTTCTAGCCTTCTAGGCATATGTTGCCGAGTTTAGTTTTGACGCGGATTGTTATGAAACTTAAAACTTGTTGCCTAAGTCTGCCTAGAACAACAGACTCGCATCCAAACAAGAGCTGCCTCCGCTCTCTGCAACTTGGCCGATGTTGAATGTGAACCAGTCGTGCCCAACAATTGCACCTCTCACGCTCGTCGTTGATGAACATTGACTCAAGAACTAAAGCCTCTTGACCATTTCAAGCGTCGTCAATGGTCAGAATGGTTTCAAGAAATGGCAACAGTGGTTGATCAATTTTCGAAGAAAATCATCTTCAGTGATGAGGCACATTTTCACCTCAGTGGATTCGTCAATAAGCAGAATTGCCGCATTTGGGCGAATGATAATCCAAGAGTGATTGTCGAAAAACCAATGCACCCACAAAGAGCGACTGTTTGGTGAGGTTTATGGGCTGGCGGCATCATCTGGCCGTATTTTTTCCGTTGTACATCCGTTGTGATGTCGCAGCAATTGTAAATGTCTTTTAGCTCTGCCCATCCCATGCCACCTCTTCCATTGCGTTCATGTCTACCTTGTGAGGTTCTAGGGCCTGCCAAGACCATCGGCTGTACGTGGTCTGTTAAGCGACATCACATTCAACGTGCAGTACACAATGTTAAGGTTAACAATTTCATTGTTAAGGTCTACTCAGTCTAGGCTTACATTTGCGATTCGGTATATAGTCATATAAGGCAGAAGCAGTATAGATCATCATCATCATCATCATCTTCTGACCCGCATGATCCACCAAAGGGGTCGCGGGGGTAAACCACGCACGAGAGATCCTCCGCCATCGACTCTAATTCATCAGGAGCAATGCCCAAGCGTAAACCGGCGAGTTTTTGGACTTGGTCCAACCACCTCGTACTGGGTCTGCCAAGCGGTCGCCTACCTGATGGAATCGCATTCAACGCCCGCCTCGGAAGTTGTGATGAAGGGGACATTCGTGCCACGTGACCAAACCACCGAAGCATAGCCCTTTCCGTTCGAAGAAGCAGCTGCTCAATGTTGAGTTCCTCGCGCACTGCCGTGTTTCTCACCCTATCCCGGCGAGTAATTCCCATAACAGCACGAAGAAATCTCATCTCAGCAGCTTGCACTCGCGATCTTATTCTTTCGGTCATTACCCAAACTTCATGACCATAGGTGGGAGTTGGAACAAATACTGAGTTGAAAAGCGCTAACTTGGCTTTGACACCAAGCTCGGCCTTTCTGATTACAGAACTACCAAGCTGTGTCAAAACTGACCCAGCTTGACCAATCCTACAGGACAGCTCAGCATTACTTCTGCCATCACTCGTGAAAAAGACCCCGAGATACTTAAACTTCTCCACCTGCTTCAATGGGACTCCACTAACATGCAGGGTGCATTGAACAGGCGTTCTGGAAATGACCATAACCTCCGATTTGCCAACGTTAACCCTCATTCGAGCATCAGGACATACGGCCACAAACCTATCGAGTGCGCTCTGGAGTTCCGTCTGGGAGGATGTGAGGATAACCAAGTCATCTGCAAAAAGAAGATGATTTACCCTCAAACATTCCTCACCTCGGCTGCGCTGCAACATCCAGTGCATATATACAATGAAAAGGAGAGGTGACAATACACACCCTTGGCGAAGTCCAACACCCACGGTGAAAGGTGTTGATTTAGCACCGTTTACCCGAACACAGCTGCTACAGTTTGTGTATAGAGACTGAATTTCCCTCAGAAGAGGACCATCAATACCATACTCCTGCAGGACACTCCAGAGTTTACCTCGAGGGACTCGGTCAAATGCTTTTTCCAAAACAACTGTGGATGGGTTTGGCATACTCGCAAGCCTTCTCAAGTACCATTCATAGAGTGAAAAGCTGTTCGGTTGTACTTCTGCCGGGACGAAAGCCGCACTGTTCATCCTCCATCATGGGCTCGACCATAGCTGTAGAACGTGCTTCCAGCACCTTAGCATAGACTTGCCCCGGGATACTTAAAAGAGATATGCCCCTGTAGGTGGAGCAATCTCTTTTGTTCCCCTTCTTGAAAAGTGGGACAATCACCCCAGTTTGCCAATCGCCAGGATTCGCAGTATAGATTGCATTTGAAAATAATCTGGAATTCTTCTTAGCACAGAGACATGGCCAACTATTGAATGGACTGTTCTAGAATCCGCCACGCGTTCCTTAGACACTTTTGAAGTACTCCCATGATTACATGGATCAGGATTAGTACTACAGGCCTTGCTTTTGCCTTGCGTGTTACTCCGCTTTCTGCTTTCGAGTTAAAAAAGTCTCTTACACCTATGACATGTTTGGAAGTTCTGTATTTATAGAATCCTATGTGATCTTGCGGCTTGGCTGTTCTCCAAATGGCTGTGGGCATCTTGCATCTCTCCAACGGAAATAGGAGAGCCCAATCTATGGAGTAGCAATCCGTCATTAGGCTTGAACAGCTTCTCGAAATGCAAACCGAGTTGATTGGGAGTGAGATTCAGACTCATAAAGGGTGTTTTTTTTTTTTGTTAGATGCGGAGAACTTTTCTCTGACAGCTTATTTCACAGTTTGCTGTGGTCTTAAGGGTAGTTTGATTTCAAAATTCATCATGAATAGACTCACGATGGAGCAAAGTTTACAAATTGTTCAAAATTGGTACGAAAACATGGTTCAATTCGAGAAAGTATAAATCGCTAAAGGAAAACACCCTTTAGTGCATTGCCGTGAATTATGAAAATGACTAGTACCGGGAATTGAAGCCAGACATCCGGCGTAGGAGTCAACGCTCACGTCAAGCAATCTGCCTTCTGTTGTTTGTTAAAACGTCGGAATGGCTGAACATATAGCGCGCACAGTGCCCAGGACCTCACGATGAGTCCATTAGGATCTACTTAAGTAAATCCAGCCTCGTCTGAATGTCAAGTCTATCCACTTGCCTTTACATGCTTTACAATTGACCAAGCAGCAGGCACGGAAAAGGTTAAATCTGTCACCGGCCTGCACGCCATTCAATCACTGCCCGCCCAGACCACAGACCACACGGTCTCTCAAGTGATCGTGACGTTCCACAGACACCGCACGCATGTCGCAATCGTATGCAAATGCTGGGCTGCATGACTTTTGAATCACTTGAATGCCGAATGAGCCCTTGATTCTGGCTTTGACTCGAAAACCCATTCACGGCCACACACACAAAATTTAGGTCACACATCCCAGACAGAGACGTTCACGTGCACCACACCCACCGCCAGGCAGCGGAAGGGCTCTTCAAATCCATTTCCATTGAAGCAAAGATTTTCCAGCCCCCTCCACCGGCTAACATTGACCCACATCGGTAATTAGTGTTCGCTCTTGCGACCACACTCGACGCGGACACTAAGCGTTTCAGCCTTGGACATGTGCCTCACATCGAGGAGGCTACACCGTGTCCGTTCAAGTGAATGCAGCCGCTCTGGGTTGAATGACACAAGCCGTTTCATAACGCTGACACTTCGTGCGAAGAGGAGGACGGCCGCCTGGCTGAGTGGCACCCCTCATTGTGTCGTGCTCCGTCTAATTGAACGCAATTACTTCTTGCCTCGATGGTAATCCACTGATCGCGACTGGCACCGCCAACGCACCCCGAGCCTGACGGTGATGATGAGTAATCGCGAAGGCCTTGTACTCGGAAAAGTTGTGCGTTCTCAATCTGCATCGCAATCGATTTCAAATACCGCTCGGATCCGATGGAGAACACGGTGAACCCTCGAAGCAGTTCCATAAATTGGCCAACCACTCCAGATGGATATCGGCCTGCGACCGGTTGTGCTGGACACTTGGTGCGCCGCGCCGCAGTGAATGGCGATGGCGAACACAATGCCTGTCCTGGCCTGCAGTCGGGTGTCCATAGACGAGTGATGTGTCGTGGCTTACGAATGAGACCAGATTCCAGATTGCAACAGTCGAAGGGGTCTGTGGCCCGTGGCGTTGGTGAGTGCTGTGAGTTAGCTTGATCTGGCCAAAATCAAGTCAAGCTTGAGCAAAAGAATTTCCAATCACAGCGGCCAATTGAAATTCAAAAACCGATCGGCTTCACCTAATTACGCCGAGTTCAGCCAGCCGCTGTGTGTACAACTATTCCCGAAATTCCCTGATTGTATCCGCCAGAGACAGCCGCAACGTGACCAGAATAAATCCATTGCACACTCGCCGTCGCCATTCGTCACTCGCCAACTACGCAACAAGTCGGCCCACGACAACGAGGAGCTGAGGCAGACGGCAACAATTTGCAAAAAAAAGCCTCACTCCACAAGGCAGCACTCTAAAGTGTCCCATGCGAGCAGCGCTTAACTGATTTATTGGCTCGAGCACAATTGATATTCACCTCAAGGCTATAACGGTTTGGATGCTATTCAAAATCAGTGCCATTAGACGCGGCGAATGTCACTATGCGAGAGGCACGGACGGAGAGGGCGAGAGAGAGAGAGAGACGTTGACTCTGCCACTGGGTCTTATGCAACATTCTTAGGCATTCCGTTTTTCATTTTTCGTTCTAGATCCACCGATGATACTCGTACCTCATGAGGAACTACTCAAGTGGCCGTCCAAACGAGCCGAACCAACGAACTCGAGTTTTTATTGCGAAACTCCGCCGCGGGTGGCGAGGGGGAGGGCGAGAGGAAAAAGGTATCAAATTCACACATCTGACGACTGAGCGAAGCCCGATATCCGTGTCAACGAGGGAGGGCGAGGAGGAGGCACAAGAATGTTTCAAAATTTACAGCGCGGCCAGATGTTCAGGCATTACGCCATCTGTTGGTTGGCCCGCAGACAGAAAAAACGAAGAGCTCAGCAGTCGGCACAGATGCGATGTGATTTGGAAGGATTACACAATCGAGAATCGAGAACATTGTGCCGCAAGCTACGACCAAAATCCCCCCCGCACACGTTCAAGCAAGAAGTGCCGCTTGAAATTTCGGCGTTGTGTGCTTCTCCCTTTCGCCACTCTTTCGCACTCTTGATCTTGACAAATGATCAGTGAATGCGACTCGAGTCTACCGCGGATGCTTAGTGCTTAATGATCGTCCAGTCGACCTTCGGATTAGCACGAGAAAAAAAAAAGTTCAATAAAACGACCGGAGCGGTGGCTTATCGCCGACTGACGTCAAGTCGCATTGCTTTGTTCTCGGGGTCGTTCGGTTGTTTGTCTATCGACGGTTAATCGATTTTAAATGGCTTCCTGGTGAGGAATGGGATCCCACATGAAGTCGTGGGGTCAATGGTTTTGATTTGGCGACGGCGCTGGTGGTGGTGTGGGAGAAAAACCGCATGGTGGATGGAACGGAACGGATCGGCGAGGGCTTAGAACTTAAGTATCTGAGTACAGTTAGGCTCTGAACATGGACATGGGCGAGATATAATCTTGAGTGGAGGGTGTGCGGGTAGAAATTCTAACAAAAAACGACCATTCTCCGTTCATCGCGGAGTATCTTTCGAATTCGGAGAAGTTCGGAGATACTCGTATCTTTGAAATCTATCGACGGAGTGGAGTGTGATAAGAAGAATCACTTTTGAGAAAAGGAATAATGATTGGCGGGCTTGTTTGAAAACGAGAGATATCAGGCTTACTCTTATTCTTGTGTAACTCCGAGCTTGTGGGACTGCGCAACAGAGGACGTCTGCGTCGAAGGTATGGCACACAAGTGGAGAAGGTGCGAGTAGGTAGGTTTGTGGTTGTCCTGATGCCCCATTGGCCGTGGCACGCTACAACCAACGTGTTGGGTCCATTGTTCCCTTGCTGGCACATGGTTCACTACCGCGACCTCTTCTTTTAATCCTAAAACCATACAGATTCATACATACAGTGGACTCCTCCTAAGTCCAATTCTCACGGGATATCAAAATCAGTTCGACTTGCGGGAGTATATCAATTTTATAAGGTATTTCTGTACGCAGCAGTGCTTTTCTAGGAACTGCCTCCATTTCTTTGCTAGAGCTAGGCATTCGCAGAGCAGATGCTGATCCAGTACTCAGGCCAAGGACCGATTTTGTTTCTTCCTCATCTTTGCAGCTCCTTCTAAAGTCGTTGTGCGGTTTGTTCAGTGGCGATGTATGCGTGCCTATGGCAGAGCGCCCGGTAGGGACTCCTGCTAGCATGCGTACTTCCTTCAGACTGAAGTCGATCATTGATGATGATCATCTCTTTTTGCTTAGCCGTTGCTCCAATACTCAGAGTCTCAGACCAAGCCATCGAAGTCTGTCTTTATCTAGGGCGTCGTCCTCTAGTTTTTCTGTTCCCTCATGGAGCTCAGTGGCACACGCATACGAGATTCCTAGACAATTTCCTAAGCCCTTTCTCCCAAAGGCTGACTTTTCGTTTCCTTGGCTTTCAGTTTGCCCCGTATCCAGCAAAGGGTCACCTAGTCCACCAAGGATACCTCACCCGCACAACCTGACCAGGCCCGATGTCAGAATATCCGATGACGAGGTATTTATTGCAACTTGGCTATCAGAACAAATTGTGATCGATATGTTGGTAATGTTGTGGTCTCTCAACGAGAGTGCTGCCTCGTGCGTGCCATCCCCTTTCGCTTGAAAGTCGCTGCAATCGTCTCTTAGTGCGCGTAACTGGAGGCAATTACCTGGACTGGCTTGCTAGTTGAACACAAAGAAAAGAATCGCAGCTCCGAGGCAGCCAATTGACATCGCCAAGACGGCTGATAGCACGATTTGGGAATGGCGGTGCGACAAAGATCGACTGTGGCGTGGGATGTGTGGCATGATGCGCCATCCTGCATGAACCAGAGGTTGTCCAAAACCCATGTCTTCAATTTCAGGAAAACAAAAAGTCGGCTAACATGGCTCTGTAACGCCCACCGTTGACCGAAACGTAGTTCCCAGCCTCATTTTCGAAGAAGGCCACAGTAGCCACATTCTCATCTGTACGACGACGGGGACCATGAGTGTTCCCCACTAGCACACCAGTCGCACAAACTTGCATACAGCCGCAGTTGGTGGTTCATTTCGGCCAAAACATCTTCTTTTCAAAAACGCACTGCTTGGGCTACACAGCACTCACTTTCGAAATAAGTTTTCAATATTTCCCAACGTTGTTCAAGCCTAATGCGACTCATTTCGTTGCGCGGAGGTATGGCACTGACTTTCTGTCAAGATTTCGAGCGGGAAACAGCTGTTAGTGTCAAAATAACATATGATTTAAAAAAGAACCACTATATGGCCCACCCACCCACACAGAGAATGCACCATTTTGTGAACGTTGAAGGAGAGAGAAAATCAACTACATCCGTCGCGTCAACCAACGTCAGCATTGGTCTACGTGTCTGTTCCTTTGAGAGCGTACGTATTTGATGTGTCTGCCAGAGTAACTGTCTGTAAAGTCCACTTCCGCCGGGTCGTGGCCTTTCGTGGACCACATGACGCGGTTGAGTATCATTTACTCAAGCCCCTTTGGGTATGCCTTCGTTTTGTTTGAGGATGGGGACTGCTTTCTTCCAGCTTCTGTGGTATTACACGTCCATCCTGGATCCTAGTAGTTTCCGATTTCTTCGTCTCTTTCTCACAACATTTTCCCACCGCGTCGCAATCCAAGCACCAACCATTCCGCTGCCACTCCACCTAAATGACGTTCCCGTGAAGTCAGTTTCCTTTTTCCAGCCATTCACATCCTCAGCCAACTCTGACTCATTCGCACCGCACATGTGTGTGCGTGCACAAATCAACTCGCAACCATTCCACTAATTATCCGAACTGGAAGACCAGTTCTATGCTAAGCTCTGACGCTGCCAATTAATTAAAAAACTACTGAGACTCGACGAGGCTCTTAAATGCTAATCACATGGAGGAACATATTAATGTACGGTCAGGTTGGCCGCAGCGCTGGCGAACAGGAACACTCCGATTACTCGGATCCGTGAAGTATTGGTGCTATTTGCGCGCTGCCGAGAGCTGGACAACTTGGTCAGTTATGCGATTTGAGTGCGATTTTATCGTGCAGACGGCGGCAAACCGGTTCGAATTTGAAAGTTGAACAAGTTCTTCAAATGGACGCAGCTGAAAAAAAAAAATGCTGTATGGAAACTTGTGTCAATGCGCATGCGGTGACATGGTGTTCCGTAGGAATGTAGTCCATAGGCTGTGCAGGCAGACTCAGTTCCGGCAATGGAACGGTGGTGGGAACATGGTTGTCGGTCGAATTTGTTTGACCACTTTTAATTGGTGGCCTTTAAATTTAAGTAGCTTTGGATTTTTTTCCGTTTTTTTCGCCATTGAGCTTGAGGGGGGGACAAATTTGCGCAATTGTGGTCATTGCACGACATTGTCTCTGGGGGTCACATGCCTGAAGAGCGCGTCTCTTCTCTAGTGAATACATACTTGCAAAAGTTGGCTTATAAAAAATTGACAGGTCTGCCTTCAAATCAAGAGGCTGCGACACGATGCACGCTTCTGATTTGATGCGATGAGGAAGTACCTCTACTTCATTGATTTCAACTGACTGTTGGGACTATTGGACAAGTGGGAAATCGCAGAGGCAGGTTTAATGGACCTTTCTTAGTCCAAATGCTACGTACCATCTACCAAATCAAAATGATGTCAATGCCGACATTCCGGGCGGAGTCTTCAATCATCAATAGCGTTTACAGAATGAGGGTCTTCCCTTGTGGCTGTGATCTCCAAAGATGCAAGGATTCGATGTCCTGAGCATGAGCTTGGTCGAAACTGAGAAGCACTGCTAGGGTGATCCCACCAGCTGACAAAGGGTACAACTGAACCTCAGAATTAGCCATTATCGGTTTCAAAATTGTGGTTGCGCAAGCTCCAGTGACTATGCGAACTTCTTTCAACATCTCTCCAAATCACCACTTATTCGAACAAGGTATAAAAAAGCTCAATCCATGTGTACATGGACGAAAGTCAATCATCCGGACTATCCACATGTATTTTCAGCGCGTTGAGATGCATGCATCAGTGCAGAATAAGTGACTTATAGCAAGAGATGATCATCAATGTTCATGATCACTGATCGCTGATGATCTATGTTCGACTGGGGACAGGAGCAAAGACCAGTTTGTTAGACCTTTCTCTGGGTGGCGATAGATTTTGGGGTAGTCCTGGACGGCAAGCAATAAAACTCTTCCGCTGACAAGGAACACTTAAATGAACTGGCTTCAGAACAAGCCAAAAAATGTAATTTTGTCTATTTTAGTGCATTTTTAAAAAGAAGCTTGTATTTGGCCCACCCTGTAGTTGACAGACTGTCAAATGAAGTCAGCTGTGTGTTGAAGTATTCATTGTGTCCTTCCCTGTGTCCTTCCTTGTGTCAGCTACTTCGTCGTAAACGGATGCTTCGACGCCAAGCAAGTAAAGCATTCAATGTGCCTTGACCCCTGAGCGACGACGATCGTCTCGACCCTGGAGAGAAGAGGATAAGCAAGCCGAATCGTTGCGTTCCTAGCAAATTATGCCACAAATCACCATCAATTTTCAATTAGTGCATGCTATCGGGAGCGAAGGACATTGAAGGCGATGGATTTAAGGATTCCGAATAAATAATGATCCTAGAAGTTATAAACAGGAGCAGGATATTAATATTATAACCAATTTTGTAAGAAAAACAATTCGTACTAACATCTTGAATACCACGACAAATATTGCCTCCCAAGCAAGTCACTGTGACTAGTTCACGGACTCAAGGTGGTGACTTTACATGTCTCCACGGGCAAATGAGCCATGATCTTGAGTTCTTTCACAGGTGTATTATGCAAATTTAGCTGTAGAAGCTGAGGTCCACTTCGAGCTGTAGCGGCACCCATATTTTTTTTATTATGTAAGATTATGCAATCAATTAATAATGACCCACTCAGTGTTGCATGTTGCGTCATCCTGTTGTGACCCTCTTACTTCAATGGAGACATCAAGAATCATGGATCCATTGGACTTGCCATTTGCAGCAACTTTCTATGTTATGTCGGTTTGTGAATCAAGTGTGGGTAGAGAACCTTTCCTCCACTTCATAGCTTGCCCAGCGAACAGGGAAGTCTATGGAAACCGTATTAAATGACATAATTCGTATCAGAGCCTTCTTCGACATTAAGGGTGCATTCAAAAATATTGACAAGGAATGAAACTTTCTCTTCCTTACTTCTCTGAAAAAAAAATATCATATTTAAGCCAACTTATCACAAAGCGGCAAGAAGTTTTAACTCGTTGCCTACAAATCAATCAATCAATATACTCGAATATATTCTAACTCCTACGCAGACCTCCACAATTATATCCAAAGCAAGAAACATGCACATCGCAAGCCCATAAAAAAAAACTTATTTGGTAGCCGACAAAGCCGCCAGCGATACTGCCAAAGCTTCGGTGTGTTTTGGTGTAATTCTATAGCTCGAAAAATATTTGAAAACGTTTGCAGATTCAATGAAAAAAACACATCAATGAATGGCAAGTGTTGCAGCAGGCTAAGGTTAAGTGTAGTAGAGGAGGACGGCGGCACGATTTTGGCTGCATGGCTCAGCACGTCGGCACCATCCGTCCGTTCTTGTACACTCCCTCGTACAGCAACCATTTGAAAACAAAAATATCTCGTGCCTATAGCTTTTTCAAATCTATAGGAAGAGATGAAAGCCTGGTACCCTAATGCAGACCAGGAACGAACAAGTAGCAGCAGTCAACACCCTATTCCTTTCCTCTCGCTCCGTTCGTAGGCTCTTCATTGGTCGCCGACTTTTTAGCACTAACTTGAATACAAAAGTCTTCCGTCATTGTACTCTCCCCAACAGACGAGAAAGCACGGACAATTTGACGTCATGGGATCCACTGGCTCTTGGCCTGAGGAGTAGACATTGGACGTCATCAGCCTATGACCAGATAAAGAACATTATCAGCTTTGAACACTACCAGAGAGACAGAGGACTACAATCTTAAGTGAAAAAAAGCTAATTGACTGAGGCTAATTGAGGCTGATGGACTTCAGAAAGAGAGAGAGAGAAACAATCCCTCTGAAGTCAAGATTAGGCCTTGAGCCGGTGTTCTGTGAAATCCTGAGACGTCGGACGCTATTGGTTACAGCACATAACGTCTCAGTTCCCGTTTGGCACCATTTGACGATCCGCACCATTTAACAAAGCTTCAGTGTGGAGGAGGAGGACGGCGGCGCACTTCTGGTTCCACGGCTCAGCTACTCGACACTGAAAGTACCCACTTAGGCTGCTAAAACCAAACGTTAACCCCGTCCTTAATCAAATTTCAAACGCGCACAATACGAACCACAAGTCGACCGCCAGAAACAAAAACTTTGAAATCATTGAACGATAACAATCCCAATTGCTGCGAGCCTTGGTCTTGGTCATATCACGGTCCTCATTAACACTTGTGATTGCAGTAGCAATAAGTATATTTTTCTGTATGGTTGGTTTGGTGTCCAATAGCGCGAAAGTGCGGCGAAATTTGGTCGGTATGGCTTGAATTACTAACTCGGTAGGTTGATTATAACGACCCTAAGTCGAAGAGCGGCCAGCACATTTGTAACCGTGCACAACTTGTTCGAGTCTAAGTCTTTTCCCGAGGAAGTGGCATTGGTAGCAGAGCGTGTTTGACTCGAGTCCCATGCCACGAGTCAAACGTGAGCTGTCAAAAATTGAACACTGAAAAACCAATCAGCAAGGAGATCACCCAAACAAATGAAATATGTTCTCTAGCTTTCCAGGCGCTTGAGTGGAATCAGTTACTCGGCACTCAGCCATTGTCTTATAGAGTGCCCAGAGACTAGGGGTGAGACTAGGTCGTCTAGAACATGCAGGAAGTGCAGACCATAGTCAGAAGTCGACAAATTGTAGCATCTTCTCTGCAATTGCCCAGCTAACAGGAAGGAGAAAAGAAGACACTCGGTGAAGAACTTACGAATCTTAAGAGATCCGATATGTCTGCATTCGCTCAGCAAACCTAGATTCCGATTCTGGAGAGCTGGGCAGTGGCACAGCAGATGATGGGTCGTCTCAGTATCATCCTCGTCGCCGCAGCTCCGGCAGAGATCGCTGGATTCCGCGTTCCATTTTTGTCGCATTGCTCCGATGGGGCAGTGTCCTGTGATGACTCTGACAAGCACCCGGATCGAGGTATGGTTCACCGCCAGAAGCTTCATTATCTTGCCGCTATTAAGCTCCAACCACGTTGATCTTGTCTTATGGCGGTTATTTCTTGCGAGCCATGACGAGTATGTGCACTCCGGTATAATGCACTAATGTCCATTTCAGATCCTTGTCCGGCTA
Organism: Eristalis pertinax; assembly: GCA_907269125.1. Classification (NCBI taxonomy): domain Eukaryota; kingdom Metazoa; phylum Arthropoda; class Insecta; order Diptera; family Syrphidae; genus Eristalis; species Eristalis pertinax. The sequence goes on from OU026147.1 coordinate 49,474,697, forward strand.
GTTCGTCTGCTCTCTCGTTCCCTGCTATTGAGCGGAACCAAGCAGAGCTTGACCTTATGGTGGCTGATGGATATTAGTGAGTCGCGGCAGTTCATAACAGGCTTTGATCTCATTATACAGAATCCTATTGACTTCAGTGCAGCCTGGCTGTCAACAAAGATGGTGATATCTGATGGTGGGATATCGGTTGAATACTAACCTAACCTCGACTCGCTTTCTTCAAAGTTATTCTGTACACAGGATTGTAATCTAATCACCTCCAGTTCGTTTTTCAGTTTTCAAAGAGCCTGTGGACCACGGTTGGTCTATCTGAGACTATGGCGGGCACTCTAACTTCTCCCAGCCTATGGATCTCATGGTGGGTACGAAGGCCATAAGGTGAGTCTCCAATTTTCAAGAACGCCGCCTTCAGCTTAGATCCTCTAAGGTCTACAAAAAGTACATAGACAACCGAAGCAAGTCCCCGTGAAACCTGTTCATTCAGTGAATGGTGAAAAGGAAGGAGTAATCTACCAGATCCTCAATGAAGCATTTTCTTTATCAACGCTTAGTGAATTCGACAATAATTCAAGTCCACATCAAGTGGTGGTCGCAGCGAGAGGGGGACTGTGCCAATTAGAGTGTCACAACTTGGAAATGTCATCATTTATGATCGCTGGCATATTTTAATTAATGCGCACCCGTCGTCGTCGATTCTGCGCACAATTTGCAAGTCAATATTGGCCAGCAACCGGGTGCCGTTTTTAACGTCTCAATAAATTCATAAAATTGGCCAAGTTTGCAGATGAGGCAATTTCTGTGCATCGTGCTAGGCTATCGCCTGGGAATGTGCTCGTTGGAGGAAAGTCGCAACTTTCGCAAGAACTCAGCCATTTGATGTGGTTTTCGGTTTTTGTGCTCGTTGAACGGTCAATTTTTCTTTTGAAGCCCAGCAGCCGATGCCCACACACGCGGCACAACGGAATTTGCCAACAACAACTGAGAAACATCTCGAACACAGGCATTCACCGTTCGCAGGGTGTGCGGACAGGTTTTGTTTCTGTTTCTTTCTCGAAACGCAGGTGAACCGCAGTTCAATTGGCCACAACGGCACGCCACCGAAGCCGATGTGGCTGCATTGCACAATCGAAATGATTGATATCACAGTTTCGCCTTCGCTTTCATGCTGCGATCCGGACGGGGCGAGATACTGGTACAATCGCCGCACGGCTGCTGCACAGCATACGTACACAACGGCATGGCGGTGGATTTTGATCTCGAAATGAAATGTGTGAGCTCGTGCTGCGTTCAGCTTAACCCTCAGCATGGAAGCGGGTCACCATTTTCAGGTGATAATATCGTTCGCTCTCTGGCCAAGTCCGGCCGCTCTGATCGGCTCATCAGCATCGACACACACAACTTGGGCGGCCAATCAAACCGACTTACGAATGAAAATCAGTTCGGTTTGGTTGGGTTTTCGTTTTGGGTTTGCTGCTGCTGCTGCTGCTGCTGTGGCTACGGCTTTTGTTGTGGTCCGTCATCGCCTTGAGCTTAATTTAAGTCGTTTTGTGTCGCATGATGTTGCCCGACGTCGGGCACGAGAGTCGGGAGGCAGGTGTTGTTGTGCAACTTTGAAGTTTGACAAGTTGGAACACGGACTGAAAAACAACGGAAAAAAAAACAAAACAAAAATCGTAACAATTTTGTTGCGAAATGAAGTCGTCGTGTATAGATGCCAGTGGATGGCTGTCGGTGGATGGAGTTGCCGCATTGTTGAGCTTCGGGGTGGCCGATGGATAGTCATCTGGTTTCAAATCCGGCTCGAAGGACCTGAAATTGAGTGAGCTTTCCTCTGTACATCATACTGTTCGTTTCCCGCAGTGACTGCGGGGATAACACAATTGATGTCTAAAACAGCGGTTTGTCCATCCATCGATGCCATGTAATCCTTTCACTTTGACTCGAAAGCAGAGCCCCTCAGGCGGCGAAATTGAAGAGATGTAATCGCACTGGCACAGCAAAGTACACACTAACCCACATCCAGCGGTCTAATCTGATCTGATTCACTTGTGGTATTTCTCCCCTCGGGCGAGAGGTACCTACTCGTACGTTAGCACTTTGCTACCTAAATTGAACCGCAATTCTCGTGGTTACGCCATCGTTGACATAACACGCGGCACTTTCGAAATTGCCCCCTGTCACTGGAATCCCAGTGAAGACATAATAAGCACTGTCTGTGGAGCCCAAAGATTAGATCCTGAAGTGGTTTAGCGCCGAAACACAACAGCGACGCGATACAATTATAAATCAATTTAACACCGCTGGGAGTGGTGGTGGCGCTGGCCACAGTGCCGCTCTCGAGGTTAAGATCGCGTTCAGCAGCTCATGCGATACGCTGCAGTTTTTAATAGGTTTTGAAAGTGAACTGCTACTGCTGCGCCGTAATTAGTTCGATCGTTTACCGCATTTTATCCAATCGCGCGTTTTCCCCACTTACACAACCCTTAGATTGTTGTCCCCGTTTTCGTGCCCCGGTAACTCACCTGAAATGAGAGGAGAAATAAGATCTGTGTTAGTTGCGAGTCTGGGAAAAGTTTCGAGGAAATGTTTATTAGAAATGCAAATGTAATCCGTCGCGCACTCAGTATTCTGATGCAATCGAAATGCAGTGTGGACGTGGACGTGTACGAAACGAAACGAATACAATATCCATCCATAAGCGGAGTGGTTGCAACTTTCAAACGCAGTTGAAGCGGGCGCGCGATGCCTGCGCGCACAGCCAAGGCGCACAAAATGAAAATAAAGTGACTGGCTTTCTTGTCGTTTCTGTCAGTCATGTTCATGAAGCAATTACATGGGAGCCCGCACAAATAGACACACATACACACAAACTCGCCCGTACAGCCACCCCAAGCCACAATCAGAGGAATGCAATGAATTTGTTGAGGTTCGCACACCAACTCTTTCGTTTCGTTTGTCAAAGCTGCTTTGCCGATTTTTGGTGATCGTCTGGTTGTCCAACAATTTGTTGTTCATTTGCTGAGCGGTCGATGTCCCCTCCCCCTTTCCCCATCGATGCGAACATTATGGACTTCCTTGATTATCGCATGCATCTGCAAGCCGAATCAGAGTGGCTGTGCCAATTTTGCACAGTCCATCGAGTGTGTGCCCATTCCGAGTTGTATTTCCCTTTCAATTATGCCACACGAGGTGGCTCTATGGGAAATGTACATAAGTACTCGTATATTGAATTCGTTACGCTTCACAAAGACCTCTTGCGTAATCCGGCTCCCAGGCCGGCGATGGAGTTGTCTCTTCCCGTTCGTAACTCTTGCCATTCCTCACATGTGTGGACCGGTACCCGTGGAGTAGCGGCCACTTAATTATCTCTTGTAATTATGTGAAGTTGTTCCTGCTACTTGAGCGCGCATAAGAAAGGCGGACTATGGGTCCATCTCATTACAGGCTGGCTGCGAGCTTACCATGCTTGCCATGGATCTCATGCCTTCCCATTGCATAACGTCAAATCGATTTGTGCCGATAGGCTTTCAATTAGGAGATTCATTTGGCTGCTTGCTTCTTCCTGGCCTCGGCAGATGTGTGGGCTGATGTGCTCGTGCAGCGCTGCCAAATGTCAGGGGCACTCTCTAGTTCGGATATAAAATTTATTGGATTATAACTGCGCCGTGTGTTGTGCGCGTGCAACTGATGTGCTATCGCGCCTTCAGATGGTCAGCCTGGCGATGGTTTATTGCCCAGAATTAGAATGTCAACGAAATTAGCTGCCGCTGAAGGTTGAATAACAAGATTTTCCGTATCAATTAATAGAATTTGTTTATCACATGATCGGCGGGAGTGCCCAAGAAGGACTGATTCTGATTCGTGAAGCGGCAGCTGGTTAATTTGACAAGATGTTGATTAGCACTCTGTTTGACGAAATGACAAGTGTCATGGTCGTTGGACGTGGGATTTGTGAATGAATGCGACGCAAGGCAATAAGGAAGTGCTTGGCTAGATTGTAGATCAAGAGACAGAACTCTCCGACGGGTTTGATGCAGCATTCATAAGGAAATACTGTAGGAATGAAAACATGGTCGTTTATCCTGAAGAAATTGGGAAGTGCGATGACAAGAGAGTGGGCAATGCTGCAGTCTGTGCCCAGTTTCTGGCGCAACCAATCGTATTGTGGGCGCTACTGTTGTTCTCTGGCGAGTGGAGGCGACATGTTCAATGCATGAGGTGGTAGCTACACAAAAGTCAGAATAGACTGAGGATCTACCGTACTGTACATAGATAGTGCCTGAGGCTAGCACCGTCTCCATTCGTTTGTTTAGTTCTTTGAATGTCTCAAAAGCTCGTCATTTCCATGGAATATGGCCAACCCAGCCAAGGGAAGGCGAAAGGTTTTAGAATGGCTTCTCACTTCATCAAAGGGGTAGAACTATCTATCAACACATCGAAAGGGAAGAACTCTACATGCATACAGTATGAACTCAGTTCGATCTTGAGAGCCTACTGAAAGGTTCAGCGTTCCGGAATGCGAGGTGAATGGACCTCGTGCTATAGCGCCTCAAGACTGGAGACCGCGTATATCCAAACACTCGCTTAAACCTAGATTGTCAGGCGGCTAGACGGGATCTGGGCCTTTTTTGGCGCCCAAGGCACAAGCCTATTCCAGACAACGAAAGGCTCCGTGAAGTAAGGAAGGGGCGTGATTACCCACCTAGACTAAATCAAAACTAAGCCAAAGCCCTCTAAGAAGTAGATAGGAAGTGTATGGAGGCAATGGCAGGCCATATTATCGGCCACTGTCTCATGGGCCGAATCGCCGGTATTAAGACCAAGTCACTGCGGACGCAAGAAAGTTTGGTTTTGCTGGTATCAGAGTGTCCACGACTACTCAGTAGCCCGACAAGGGTGGCAGTATCAGGTATGTAAATTGTAGGCAGGACTGTGGAGAGGCCAATGAGTTGTCAAGGTCTTCATGTCACGGATAGTGACGCCACAATGGACCCGTACTGTAACGCGGGAACAACTCGTGCTGGATACCATGATTTGTTCGAGGTAGAGGTAGTTCGACTTAGGGAGAGTCCACTGTATTTAGTTCATAAACTGTAAACAAATCAGAAATTCTGTTTTAAGCAAAACTCTCTCGAAGTAGGAAGGTAGGTAGGTAAGCTGGCTTTAAGCGAAATCGCCACGGCACTAGACCATGTTGGTCCATTATGATACCCATTTAGTCAGACTATTACCACTGATCGACGACTCCAGTGACAGTGCCATTCATTTGATTCCAACGGCAAATGGTGACTGGATCAGATTTGAACCGGGGACCCCTCTAACCAAGGGCAGACACTCGAACAACTGCGCCATCCAGTGTCGCTTCTATTTAGAAGTTGCTTCAACTAAAAAATCTGCCAATTGACCATGTCACAGCGCCTAAATATGTCCGTCACGGCTTCTCTGGGTGGCGTGCATTAGAAATGTCCAATTTTGTATGACCCTGGCGCATAAACCTGCCTGAATTTGGCCGATGGCATGGATTATGTTGGCTTTGAGCGTCGCTGTGGTTTGTGGCGTATTCGCATAGACCTGCGACTTCAGAAAACTCCACAAGAAAGTTGCACGATCTCGGTGGCCAGTTCACATCAACTCTCCGTGAGATGTACACGTAGTGCTGTCCTTTTGAAACTACAGGTCGTTGGTGTCCACATCATCCAATTCAGCCAAAAGAAATGGGTAGCCATCGATCTAAAGCGCTCGCTGTTGACAACCTGGCTAACGTCATTCTCAAAGAAATATGAACCAATGACACCGCCAGGCCAAAATGCTCATCAAATAGTAACTTTTGCGTGGTGCGTTGGACGCTTTTGGATCTCATGTGGATTGGTGTTCGTCGCAAATTCAATAATCTCGCAAAATCCGCTAATCCAGAAATGGTCTTCATCGCTGAAGATGATTTTTCGAAAAAAATAAAGGTCAATAAGGTGCTACAGAGCCCATTCACCGAACACACATCCTTGTCAGTGGTCGTTTACCCTCAGCTCATGGATTAGATTAATTTTGTAGGTGTGCAGGCCCAAGTCACGACGCAACATTCGCCAAGTAGTGGTCTCAGAAAGGCTGACTTCTTGTGATCAAAGCGAAATCGACAGTCTCTGATTCTCCTGCACACTCTCACGGGCAGTGGCGATGTTTTCGACAAATCTTGCGTTTGGTCTGCGTACAGGTGTTGGTTTATCATTTACTGAACCAGTGGACTCAAGTTTATCCACCACACTGCTAATAGTCCTCTCGGTAGGACGATCATGGCCATATTCCAAATGTGAACCACACCTAAACGTCAAGTTTTTTTCTGCATTTCAGTTGACATTTCTCAATTTGAACCATGGAAAGATACACAATCGAGCAACGCGTTAAAGTTAGACAAACTTATGCATTTTTTGTTTCATTTCAGACGACGTCGAAGTCGATCGAGGCCTCGTAATCAGCAAACCTATCAAGAATTCGACGAGGACGAGGAACCTCATGAGGCGCGAACTATGCTCATGACGAACTCCGAAGCCCTTCATTCCTTTTATGGGGAGATATCGACGGAAAGAGATGGGGACTTAACGCACCAGTGTATCCAAACGAATTTAGCCGATGTTATTTGTGGAGGCACGTTTTTGAACTTCGCTAACATTTGCATTACATTGAAAACAAAAAACTAAAACAAATTTTTCTAGGAAATCCAAATGATAAAATCTTGTATCCACGGGCAGCGAAACGACGAAGTGCATCTTTTCCAACACCACGCAGTTTGGAACGAAGACATAGCCTGCGCCTATTCGGCTCCTCGAAGAGACTACAGCGTTGCGCGTCAACACGGAGCCTATCGAAAACGTACGCACAAACCTTGGCCACAGACAGCATCAGCTCGGAATATCAAAGTACAGATTCGTCATCACCAAGTATGCATTGTATTTCTATTGATTTTTGAAAGCCCAAAAATATGTCAGTGATTGCTTTTGCAGAAAAAGGATCTCTTCTATCTCGATTGTTTCGTCGCAGTGGTAGAACTAAGCAGCGGCAGATCGAAACGTATTCAGCGCAATTCCCACCAGCTGAGTGGTTTAATTCACGGGCTGTTCATTTGCACAGCGTTGGCACCCAGACTGCTGATCATGTAAGTATAACCGTTGCCTATGATATTTTAAGCGCTATACCGTTTTGGGAATTTCTACTTCACAGGATATTCCAGTTTCACACACACTATCCAATTCAACTTTTTACGATGGTTCAGAGCTAAGCCAACGTTCCTCGACCCTGCCGAGGCGTCATCGACGTCATATGTCCAGTGAGTCAACGTTTGTGATATCGTCACGTGACTGTTCACCCATTCGCCGACGCTCCCCAGTTTATTGCAGCAGTAGTTTACCTCGATCAACACAATCGATACCTGCAACCGCATCTAGCAAAACAACGTCCAATCGTTTATCATCGTCACACCTCCAGCCGCCAACTGGACAAGCGCCCGGACCTCCCACAATGTCCAGCAACCCAGCGAAAATAGCTACTAAGTCTGTTTTAGGGAAACATATTTTTGAGAAAACCCCCACCCACAAGCGTCTTGAAAATCCGCTTATTATGAAAATGGGCGTTCGAATCAAAATGCATATCGTGCACTTCGTGATATTTTCGGTCAATTTAATCGTCCAAATATGCGTACAATCGGCAAAATCGTGCAAAAATTTGAGCAAACCGGGTCTGTAGGAGATGTGAAAACACCAGTGCATGCTGCTGTTCGCGATAGTGTGGCTGAAGAGCCGTCCACCTCAACTCGCTCGTCGTCGTGCCCAACAATTGCACCTCTCACGCTCGTCGTTGATGAACATTATGCATAAAGACTTGTATTTACACGCTTACAAGGTGCAATTGACTCAAGAACTAAAGCCTCTTGACCATTTCAAGCGTCGTCAATGGTCAGAATGGTGGCAAGAAATGGCAACAGTGGATGATCAATTTTTGAAGAAAATCATCTTCAGTGATGAGGCACATTTTCACCTCAGTGGATTCGTCAATAAGCAGAATTGCCGCATTTGTTCGAATGATAATCCAAGAGTGATTGTCGAAAAACCAATGCACCCACAAAGAGCGACTGTTTGGTGCGGTTTATGGGCTGGCGGCATCATCTGGCCGTATTCTTTCCAAAATGAGGCCGGTCAGGCAGTTACTGTGAATGGTGTTCGCTATCGTGAAATGATAACGAACTTTTTATGGCCCGAATTGGAAGATATGAATGTGGACGATATGTGGTTTCAACGGGACGTTGCCACTTGCCACACAGCTAACGAAACAATGGCTCTTTTGCGCGACAAATTCAATAGCCGTGTAATCTCACGTGGTGGCGATGTCAATTGGCCGCCAAGATGATGTGATTTGACACCGTTGGAATTTTTTTCTTTGGGGTTATTTGAAAGAAAGGGTGTACGTCGATAAGTCAGGAACAATTCAAGAGCTAAGGATGAGATAATTCGGCACATTAACGGCATAGAACCTCAATTATGCTTCAGCGTCATCGAAAATTTGGACCATCGGATGGAGGTGTGGTCGTCGTGTGGTCGAGGTCGCGGCTGTCATTTGGCCGATATTTTGTTCCATACATAATTGAACCATACCAATATTATCATAATAAAAAGAAATGACAATAATTTCCTACATAATTTGTGTTTTATTCAAAATCAATATCGGCCCTTTATTAAATTTAACCACCCTTTATTTCATCATGGAAAGACTCACATCCATATATACAATAACGTCTCCAATTTATTCAGCTACGTTCCGGAAATTAGCGTCTTGTCGTGCACTTCGAGGCACATATGGTGTGCTTCATGGACCTTCCGAGTCAGTTGTTGTTTGCCTTTACCATCCGCAAATTCGACTCTCAGTCTACGTTATTGATTGCTCCGCGACATTGATTGCTGATTGGACAAATACCTGCCGTGACGCTGTCAGCAGTGAACCGAAAATGTACCTCCAGCATGGACCTTGTACTCGCAAAATTGTACTCAAAAAGTAAATGCCAGACTCTGTTCTTTTAAGCCATAGCGAAGTTTCCACCATCAAAATTCATTCCATGTGTTTTATTTAAGTTTAAAAACAACAAGTCGTGATGAATCACCGATTAGTCTGGCTCGTATCAAAGCAACACCAAACACAGCCACACACAATCGTTGCCAAGAGTCTTAGAAGCACGAAGAATGTGTATTTTCAAGTGATCAAGTGAAAGGGAAGCGACTTCACCAGATGTCGAGCATTAGCTCTCGGAGGTTCGTCACGATCGTCAATCATTTCCCATGACCTGCGACAAACAATCGCATCGCATCACTCTCTTAGACACCGCTTACGTTGCTCGACATCCTCTCCGACCATTTACATGCTGAGACACGTCACCGCAGCACATCAATTACACGTTCATTACGGCAGCGGCGGCGACGTGATACCTCTCCACGATCATCGGACGAGAGGAGACATAAAAAAGGCAAAAATGCAACCGCTCCAAGCTAACATCTCATGCTCAAGGACATTTGTTCGTCGCATATGCCGCGCATAAGCTTCAATTACGATTCGAAATAAATTACCTCGCGCGCAAGATACAGGTATCCGCTGGCTGTTGTTCATTTTTCCGTGTAATGCGTTATCGAAGCGAACAATCAGTCAATTGTTACCGTTGTTGTGTGGCTGCGCGAGGAGTCCAATGAGCCCCAAGGCTGTCTACATGTTTGAAATGTTCAAAATATGGAAATTCGTTTTCTGTTTATTGCGGTTAACCTAATTCTGTGCTGTCGCGCGGCGAGCAATTTCGAATAGACGCCAATTGGCTGCGTGGCTGAGTTCAGAGAGCAAAAATCCGATCCGACACGGTCGCGGATATTGCGCAACGCCAAATGGAGCAGCATTTGTGAAAGAAAATCAAGGAATTCGATGTGGGCTTTATGGCGCGACTAACTGAGACTCGAAGCAGCACTGACAAGGCCCCGATCTGGTGGCAAATGGCTGCCAATTGAAAACGCATTGGAAGCGGGCTTTGCAACGAATTTTAAACGAATTCGCCACGAATTGCGAACGGATTGATGGCGAATTTTGTTGAATTACTGTTGATGCACCTTGTTGTGGACTACCAACCTCAAAGTCATCCTGCATGCAGCGTCATCACACGACCACAGCTCGTGAAAATTCAAAACGTCACAACACACACGCCCTTACGTCCATCCATCCCGAAAAAAAAGTGCCTATCAATCAGGCGTGCCACTAAGTCAATCATTTGCCATGTCAAACAACGATTTATGATCACCTCCAGCCTATCGGGCAGTCACATCGTAAACCCTAGACCCGTCGACCACACCGAGCACACACCGCCACATCGCATCACATCACGCAACAATGCGAAGAATTTGTAATTGAATCCCCCTCGAGGTTGGGCTTGTCGATGGCGCGGCGGTGACGGCGGCCTCTGGTCAAGTGAGGAGGACGCCCCGAGAATCGCCTGAGTCACATGCACTCGCCGAACATGGTGTACTCTCATAGAATCCAATCGCGACGGTGGTCTGGGCTGACAGTTTAGTTATGCGCACACGTAACAAGGTCGACAAGATACTTATCCAGCGAGTGGGGGACTGTTCACATCGGAGACAATAGCCTCCACCCTGCGAGCACCAGTCAGATATCTGTTTGATCGATCGCAGCGGTTAGACTACATTCGAATGGACTATGCTCCTGCTGTTGCTGTTGCTGCGGCTGTGCTGCCATTTTTCACAAATAACGCCCAAGTGGCAGACAGCACTGTGACGCTATTAGTCAGGTTTGGAGGGTAAAGAGCGAGTGCTTGGGCTGGCAGTGTCGTGCGCAGGCAAATATTTGCACTGACCGTGAATTCACAAGTGGGCTGTGCAGCTGTCTTGCGCATTGGTGGCGAGTTGATCTATATACAGTTCTGGTGGGCAAATAAATGGCAGCGTTGTCATGTGTCGGCCAAGACGGAAACGCCGCGAGAATGTCAATTAATTCGAAAGTGTTTCTGAGGAATTGAAGGCGGAACCTTACCGCTGACGGTGGCCAGTCTGTTCTTTGGTTCTAGATTGTTGGTTGGGGGGGGGGGGGGAGAGTTCCTGTTCGGAGTTATTTTTGTCGCCTGGTAAGGGTTTCCTGTTGAGAGTATATGTCCTACAGTTCTTTTTATAGACATTCTTTTGTTTTTTTTTGGTCCTTCGAACCGGATTCTTTACTTCTGCAGCAAGAACGTTCAGACGATTATTGCCATGTCTTGCAGAACACGTTGACACTTTAGTGCCGTGTTCAGCAAAAGCCCTTCTTGCTGAGGATACAGAGTGGTCCCTGGTTCAAGATGAACATTGAGAATGTGCCTTTCGAAGACTCTTTATGTTGCCATCAACAGCTCCGATTCCCTTGAAATCAAAAAATCTCTTGAAACTAGAAAAAAGACTGCAATCAATGTTGTCATGAGAGAGGTTTACAGGAACTTGAAACGTGAGGTACATCTAGTCTACCATGTGCTAAGGCAGTTTCAGTTGGCTGCCTAGTAATGTAGGCGAAGTTACGTTGACTGAGACGGTGGGCATCGAGGTTCCTACCTACACGAGTCACTTTTATCACTCAGCCACCTCTCTCTCGCGTCAATGACATTGTTTAGAGATTATGGCTGTCAAAATAAAGATTATCGCCGTTCGGAGACGAAGTCCACTCGTGAGAGCTTCAAAAAGTCAGTGCAACAGGAGTGCTTGTTTTAGAAGCCATTCCCAGGGCCATCTAGCCACCTACCACCTACATTTTTTAGATGGGAACAGACGGAGCATGGCCTAAATTCGTTGATCTGCATTGCCTTCCTAGTATTTTATGAATGTTTGCATCTGGCTTACAAGTCCTGTGACGACATTGACGGTGGTCCCGAAACCGATTACTCCCTCAAATTTTTTAAGAGTCGCCGATGCTGATATCTCTGAAATCTGAACTTTCAAAGGGAGGGGCAAGACTTCTAATGAAGCGTATCCAACTAATCGAACTTGTAGAATTGAAGGCCCTTTACACCTGGCGACCTTTCTGGGTTCCAAACGAAGACCTCAATGACTGGCCATGTTTTTGGAATATTCGATGAAACTGAAACTGACTTCAGAGGATCCTCTTGAGGTCTTCGATAAGGAAGTACAAGCTAGGTCAGCTGCTTTCACTCATACATACGATTTTAGACTCTGTTAGTTTCAAAGCAGGCTATTAAACACGATAATGAATGGTCCACACTCAAGGGAGCATCCCTGGTCCTGTTTTATTTTGAGCAATTCTGAATGAATGGATGGAGAATGCACGCTGCTCCATCAAGGTCGGTAAAGACCTAACCGAGACCTTTGATGTCAAAAAAGGATTCAGACAAGGCGACGCGCTGTCATGCGACTTTTTCAACATCGTTCTTGAACGAATTGTTCAAAACTCGAACACCAACACCAGAGGAACAATCTTTCAGAAGTCCGTCCAACTACTCGCATATGCCGACGATATTGACATTATTGGAAGAACGCAGCGTGATGTCAATGGCGCTTTTGTGGGTATTGCAACGGAGGCCGCGAAGATGGGTTTAGCGGTAAACGAGGGTAAGACCAAGTATATGCTGTCAACGAGAAAGGGCACCAACACCGACGTCTCGGTCAGAACGTCACAGCAGACAGATATAACTTTGAGGTAGTCAAAAACTTTGTCTACCTAGGCACCGCTATAAACTCAGACAATGACACCAGCGCTGAAATCAAACGAAGAATAACTCTTGCCAATCGCTGCTTCTTTGCGCTAAGAAAGCAACTGGTAAACAAAGGCCTCTCTCGAACAACCAAGATAACGCTCTACAAGACCTTAATCGTCCCAGTCCTGCTATATGGCGCGGAGGCATGGACTTTGTCAAAAGCGGATGAAGCTGCCCTTGGTTGCTTCGAGAGGAAAATTCTTCGTGTGATTTTCGGTCCCGTCTGCATAGACGGTGAGTGGAGGAGGAGATATAATGACGAACTATACGGGCTGTTCAGCGACATCGACTTAGCCAGAAGAGTGAAGATCCAAAGACTGAGATGGCTAGGTCATGTAGAGCGGATGGAAACCAATACTCCGGCCCGAAAAGTCTTCGAATCCACCCCCGAGGGACGGCGCAGTAGAGGAAGACCGCGACTCAGGTGGCGCACGCAAGTGGAAAGGGACCTCAACCAACTATGCGTGCGAAACTGGAGACAGCTAGCTAAAGATCGAGCTGGCTGGAGACGCTTGTTGGTTGAGGCCCAGGTCCACCCCGGACTGTAGCGCCACCTTAAGTAAGTAAGTAATTCTGAATGAAGCTCATTATCCGGAGCATTGACAAACTGCGATCGTGGAACACATATCCAAGCGAGTGAGCCTTCAAGTGATCGATCAATTAGTATCCTTCCGAACAGGGTAATCGTGAAGGCAAACAATAGAGGACTGATTAGCTGGGTTGAGGAGGTAACCAATTCGGTTCAAAAGTGGGCCATGTTACTATGCTGGTTCGTAACTGGTGTCGAATATCCAGTGGAACAAGAGCAAGACACAATGTACGGGTACCTTGATTGACTTCGATAATGCCCTTCACACCGAATGGTCAGAAGGACTTTTCGACAAGGCAACATCTCATAAGTTCTCTTCCTCACATAATTGCATACGCAGAATAGTTGTCCGTTTACAGATCAGATCGAAAGATCGAGGAAATGACCACCACCCTCGGACCGGGTGACTTCGATTCGTTTACACGAAACTACGAAAACTGCAAGTTGTAGAGGATGACCAGATAAGAACGATAGAAGTAAAAGAAGAACAGTGTGAGACATAAATTCGATTTTGGCTTAATTTTTAAGCTACATTGACGTCATTAGGTCATATGAAATAGCATATCATTAGAATGGCCACCTCGGCTTGGTTGGTAATGCTTCAAGAAGTCGGCACAATTTCTGATGACTCTGTCCAAAATGAACGACGCTATTCCAGCGAGTCGAATGTTTGCTGCGATGGGTACAAACAAGGAATTGACGAAAGTTCTCATTTATTGGACGACACGGGCAACCACTGGCGCAACGGACTCTAGTCAGATATTGGGAGATCATTGGTTTGTTAAATAAGTTCGCCGGTTTTTTTCTGATGTAGTGTTCATCTAATATGTCTCTAATTTGTGTTGTTAATTCCAACAGAGAGTGTTATCTTTAACATTGTCCTTGGATGTTTTTGTGATCAGATGTGTTTTAAGTGCTTAATCAGTTTTGTTTGAAAATGGAGAAAGTGCCTTTTCGGCATATGTAGCTTTTTTCTAGAAGATCAGTGCAGTGAAATCAGTGAAATGTTAAATCAAGTTGAAGTGGCATAGGTGCATCAGCTGATGATTTGCAGCTTGAATCGAGTATAAGCTCTAACCATCACCAATCCAGACCTTGCTCTGGGCGTCCACCCATCAAAGACGACTATAAAATTGGCTGCAGTTAGCGTTGACATTTATTTGACGACACGGGAGATCGCTCATCGTTATAACACCGCCCATTCAAGGTGGATTTTTTCTCGAAGCCCATCATAACAATCCCAGTCAACACACACAACATTAATGACGAAGCAAATTCATTTGGCTGGGAAGTTATGCAGCACCTCCTGATCGCCAGACCGTTGCGCTCTCATCTAAACGAGAACGTGCAACGTATGGAATGCAATTCAATTCTGAAGATGACATCTAAATGTAACTGGAAAACTTTTTTACCGAAAAGTCTGCCTGACTTTTTCAAAAGAGTCATTCTGTATCTTTCACAAAGTTGGAAGAAAGTAATGTACCATGTAGACAATATGTGATGGATTAAATATAAGCTTTTACGCCGAAAATGTGTTTCAACCCTAAGATAACCACAGAACTTATTGAACAACCTACGATCCTACTCCGTTAGCAATTATTTCACTTCACCTTTTCTTTTAAATGAGACAATGGACTGCTGAACAAAATGAATTATCGTCAAAATAACAGACTTCAGCTGTACAGGGTGTCGCAAAAAAGAATGGTATGTTGTTGAATTTTTCGTCAACTGTGAATAATGTTGTATGTTTCAATTTATCTCCAAAGACGAGAAATCTTGATCGCTCAGCCCAAAGTGTAGTCGGTGTTGTACCCATTCCAGACACCCTTTGACTACATGGGTAGGGTACTTAATTCAGAAACAAACAGGTCCCAAATGCATGTTAAATAACCCTCAAATCTCAATCGAACCGTTAAATAACAGTGCATTTCACCCAAATCTCCGATAGCAGCATTTTTCAACACACTTACTTCAAATGATTGCCAAATTCAATAAAAATCCATCAGCCACCAGCACGGCCTTGAAACGAAGAAACCCCAAATCGAACCCTCATCAATTCCACATTCTGTCAATGGATTTCCCCCCCGACGACGATGTTCCCTCGCCAAACCCTCATAAATCACTTTAATCCCACGGACCCGTGCGAAGACCTAACACCTCATTTATGCAACAAAATCTGTTACCACAAACATTACACAACAAAAAAAAAATACACAGCCATTAAATTTACATCTTAATATTTATTTCTTCTTCAAACAAAAAACGAAAACCTTTGAATTAGGAAGACGAAAGACGAAGACAAATATTATTCAGGCAGCTTTCGCTGGGTTGAGCCTCTTCGGATTCGCACAGCCATCGGCTGTCCATTGGAAAGCCATGCCCGTAACACATGGCGATGGACTCATCGCGGCAACAACAGACACGACGCGACGAGGAGAAAAGACAAAAGACAGAAGCGAGAAAATGCAATAGTACGTGGTGAAAATTTGAATTTTCTTACTCACGGCAATCGCATCGAATTGCCTTTCGGATGCAACGGTAATTCACATAATTTTCCATATAACTGATTGTTTTTTTTTCCCGTTGATTATTATTTTTTTTTTTTTTTTCATTTTGTTCGTCTCTTTCTAGTGAAGAGTGCTTAAGATTAATTTGAAATGTTATTACAGTAAAATCGGTGAATTTGTAATCAATTGAGTAGGCCCCCGTCCACTGAAATGGAAATTGAGGACGGCCACGTTCGGTTGGTTAAAATTTATTTGCTAATAACCGATTTTGATTGAGCTGGAAGCTAATGGCAGTTTGGCAGTACTGACCACGTCATTGACGCTTAATTGACAGTTCAATGGTGTCCCGACACGCGGGGTGCACTGGGTATTTATTCGTATTTCGTATTTGTCACTAATGAGTGTCTGCCGGACGGGGGGGTGGGGGGGGGGGGGGGGGGGGGTGGGAGGTGCTGCAAATGTGCTTAAGGTCGGTATGTCATGGAAGACTGCATAAGAAGTGCGATAATGGGTGTTCGTATGGACAGCAAATGGCATCAGTGGTCGAGGTCAGTGAAAGCGGGTATTTTGAGTTGTGATTTGAAATCAAATGAACAGAAGTCTTAGGGTGACGTCTCATTTGTTGCGCTTCAAACTGTCAAATGTGATTCGAGTCAAGTGACGTAGTTATGGCAGTTAAAAATGAACTGCAGAAATGATAGAATTTGTAAGAAAAAGAGCTGATTTAACTGAATTCGATGACATTCAATGCAAAAGGTGTTTTCTGTGACAGCTGATTTGACAGTCCAACAGGGTTTATAAACGAATTTATACATTATGTCAAGGGAAACTCCTCTGCACTCCGGAAGAACTTTTGAACTAAGATTTGCTTCATTTAAGAGGGAGCTTCTTTGCTAGTGCAATAAAGACTAGACCGAAATGTGTAAACACGGCAACCCTTGAATCCTCAGCTTCTCGAGTACAGGACAACTTGGTCATGATGGCTGGAACCAGAGTGTCAGAATCCATAAAAAATGGACAGCAGCTCTAACTCAGGCTCACACTCACACCTTCCATGCGATTCAGTGGGTTTTTGTGTCACTGACTGAAAAGTGTGTATGTTGTCGCTGAAGCTTAGGTGTCATTTTCTTTGAGTTTGAAGCTTGGCAACTCAGTGGAGCTTTTGAAATGTCGAAGGCATAACATTGACTACGATTTTCTAGATTTGAAGGCCACACAGGCTTGCACAGGCTGTCGATAAAGTCGTATCTTCAATGTTTTAACGAGCTCATCAAATTGGTGGGCGGCAAAAGATGACTTGGGATAGTTTACAAGGCGACAGAAAGGAATCCATGCTACATAGCGCAACTGATTACGATTTAAACATACAAGGTGGGCCATCTAGTGGTTTTTTTTTTAATGATAGGTCAATTTGACACCGACAGCTGTTTCACGCTCGAAATCTTGACAGAAAGTCAGTATCATACATCCGCGGAACGAAATGAGTTGCTCTACGCTTGAACAATGTTGGGAAATATGAATACTTATTTCCGAAGTGAGTGCTGTGCAGCCCAAGCAGTGCGTTTTTTGAAATGAAGAAGTTTTGACCGAAATGAAGCATCCACTGCGACCGCTGTATAAAGGTTTGTTTGACTGGTAAGTTAGTGGACAACACTCATGGCCCCGTAGTCGTGCGGTGCGCACAGATATGGCTGCCGTGATGGAGAGCGTGAGACTCAATTCACGAACATCAACTCACCATCGATCTCAACAGCTCAACATTTCACGCATTAGCCTGAGGAGAATTCTGCACAAAGATCTCAGATTATTCGTTTACAAGGTCCAGTTGACTCAACAATTGAAGGCGCGCGGAGATCAGCTTGAATTGGACAACAATTTTGGGCAAAAATCATCTTTTTGACGAGGCGCATTTTTTTCCCGGCTCGAAAAAGCCGGACTGTACTGCGCCATGTCATACTGCCCATGTGACAATCGATCTTTTGCGCACCAAATTCCCAAATCGTGTTATCAGCCGTCTTGGCGATGTCAATTAGCCAAATCGTAGACACGATATGACCCCTTTTTTGTCAAAAATCTGGAATCGGTTCAAGCACTTAAGGCCATCCACTTAAGGCAATCCGTGAGCTATAGCCCGGAACCATCAGCAAGGTCTTGGAAAATTGGGGTGACAGAATGCGCCACTGCCAAGTCAGCCGAAGCAGCCACTTGAACGACCTTGTATTTTATAATTAATGGGAATGATTAATGTTACTAATAAAGCCATAAGACATGGAGAAATATTTGATTTTCTTTGTTTCATTGCATTTTTAGAAAGAAACTTGTGCTTGGCCCACCCTGTAGATATTGATGTGTCGACAAAGTACGGAAAGCAGCCCAATTGCGAGTTAAGTTCGTTCCCAGAGGGCCTACAATCTAGCGAGTGCCTTAGCACCACTTTCTGAGAATTGGCAGTGACTGGAGTAAGGTGCTGCTGTACAAATATGAAAGTCCCGGGATTTGATTGACCACCAGCCAAGTGGCGGTTCTCACAGAATGCTCACAGGAAGAGTTATAAACTTCCCAAGATCAAAGGTGTAACATTTGGTGGACATTTATAAGCTGAATCACTTCAACATATCTTGCCACCTCAACTGAATATTTTACCACAAATTTCTGGCACCACTGACTGATCGGAAATTAAACAAAAGAAGCGGCTCACTTACTGTGGACTGTGTCATAATTGCTCCATTGGTCATCGTGATTGATCTCCGTTTATGGCTTCTCGTGGCTGAGTTAATCTTGACGCTTGGCCGGCTTCAAGTTTGTACTTGAAGAACCGTTCGCAGTCCGTCGGTGATTAATGTCAAGGAGTCGCAGATAATGACATTTCTGAAATCAACGATGGTTAAACATTGCGAAAGACGTTCACTCAGACTCAGAACTGAAAGCCTCCAATGACGTTGTCTATCAAAATGAAACCTGTCACCTATCACAAGTGAGAATTGAATTTGAGCGAATTGTTTACTGCATACGATCGCTTGAAGCTTGGGGAAACGCATTTGTCGACCCGATGGAGGGAGTCGTCTCCCCTATTGCACTGCGCGGTTTTAACTCACGTCTAGGTCTTCCCTACAGTGACTTCTGCAAGAGATGCAGAGACGAGGACGAGGAAGAAATCAGTGTACATTTGCATATGCTAATGCAGTGCTCCCTCATACCGTAGGTATAGACTTTTGGAAGCCTACTAATGTGATAACCTGACTGAACTAAGCAGAATAAGAGTCAACTATCTCCTTCGCTTTATTAAAAGCAGTAACTGGTTTTGCGGAATAGGTCTTCGCATATCCGCGTGGTAGCACAATGGGCCTAGGTGTGGCTCCTGTCTTCTCTTACAGCAATACGCCTCTAACCTAACCTAACCTAAGGCAGTCAGCAGAGATTATCTTCACAAAAAAAAACCGACTGCTTGCGATGGAAGCCATCGAGGGTTGGTGACAGCTAAGTACGTCTAGGCTGTCAGTGAAGACAACTTCCCAGTTGACAATCTCTCCAGTCCACCGACAACTTTGACTGGTAATGGGACATCTTTTGACAGTTAATGAATAACCTGCGCTTGTAGCCTTATTTCCGTTCACACATGCTTGAGATAGGGCTCTCTACGCCACAAAATGGCGGCACACACGCTTTCTGAGACCTCTGACTGTGAACATTTAGAAAGAATCGTTGTCGAAATGTGTGAAGAAACAAGAGGAATAGCAATTGCATATGTTTTTGTGACTGTTTTCGTAGGGAATAGTAAATACAACACCAACAAGTGCCACATGGACTGTGTGAGAGTAAGGTCGTGAATTTACTTGCGGCGCACTCTACTGATTTCGCAGACACTGGTCTTGAAACTAATCTCCTTCTGAATGGCAGTCGATCTGCTGTCCTCTCAATGTTAGCGTATGGCCTTAGGACCAACGCCTTTCATTCCACAACTTCCCCAGATCATCTATGTTGATTTGAAGATAATCGGCAATCAAAACTAAAAGTAGTCGCCTCAGCTAATCCATGCACCAGGTCATTGCCATCGACACTCTTGTCAGCAGAGGCAATCTGTGCAGCAAAATGGAAGTTCAGAGTGGAAGGCCTTGAAAAGCTGTGTCCCAAGTTTGTCTTAGCTGCAAGCATAGATGGCGGTTGCAGTCCTAGATCGTGAATAAATGCAGCTGGTATCCTGATACCAGAAAGTCCACTTGGACCGACGTGAGCGAATGACCAATAATGTGCTCATGGCTAGCACATGAAGTGTTGACATGAAGACTTCATGTGATTACTAGCCATCAGCACACTGTTAGTGTGACTAGCCATGGGCACAGATGGTGTTAGTAGACCTTAACAGTGAATATACCCCGATCGCATCGTCTTGTCGAAAGGTCCACTTGAAAGGCGGTCATCACCGACGTGGTAAACTCAAGAGAATCCCCATGACCCGTGCCCATCACATGAACACAGTCCAGTCTTCATCATTTCGAGCACTTTTCAGACCTCCTCCCAATTTCACAGCCAGAACACCGTACCACAGCGACCAGCCTTACATAACACCAGAAGCACACACAACCACGATCAGAACCTGATTCTCTGACCGCCAGCAGAGGTTTTTCCTTCAAACGATCGCCGCCGTCTCATGAATATTCCGTAGCCTCCGCTGGCTGGAAATTCAAAAATCTGCCAACAAAACCGGGTTCAGATCGATCAAACCGCTCGTCGTTGTCGTCTCGTTATCGCGCCGTTGGCAAAATCTGGCATGCATTCGTCGCCAACTTCCTGAAGTCACAGCCAAAGCACAAAACATTCATCGTTATGCTAATGCGCTGAGCGGAGATTTCTCCAAAACGAGACAAAAAACAAAAAACAAAACAAAAGCGAAACCATGCGAGTTTGGGTCACTAAATGAAATTTCACGTTTCAATCCGCATTTTCACACTCAGCCCAGCCGCGGCCTGGCCACGGTCTGGCCACGGTCTTGCCACATCTTGCATTCAAAGACCAAGCCCCGCAAGTCGTCGTCGTCGTCGTCGTCCACCGCCATGTTGACTTTTACTTTCAGTTCCGGGCTTTGTCGATGTCGATGTCGAATTGGCCTACAAAATGGGCGGCTGTCACTCTCGTTGCGAATTATGCATAGACCATGGCATTGCGCTGTGTTCTCTTGCCTCTCTCTCTCTCTCTGTGTTAGATGCACAGATACAATGGCATTGAAATATTTATTTTCTCTATTCACACACAGAGGCACACGGGCAAGTGCTTGTGTACAACAACAGGCAGAAAATGTATTTCATTGGTTTCAAGATCACTTTCCCAATTTAACTTCAAAACATGTTTCGATGCGTTCGACAAGCGACCAGCAGCTACCCAAACAGATGGCCACCAGATGGATGCACACTGTGAATGTGACTCGGTGTGAGGTTAGGTGTTCGGGCATTCGGTTCGGTTCAATGAACACATGCCTGTCGCTGCGGCTGCTGACGATAGGAATGCCTATCGGTGGGCACATGTGAAGTGAAAGTTGTGTTCCGATGGCGGGGCGTGTGCGGGGGAAAATTCCACATACGCCACCGCGACCGGTGCCCGGGGAGAGACCAGTCCATTAGGACGACTCTCACGACACACGGCTGTGCGCACGGTGCACAGCAGTGCACGGTGTACGTGTCAGGTTTCCCTTGGATTCGAATTCCGACTGAAGGTTGTTAGAACCATTAAGTTTTAGTACTCGAGCCCGTTGAATTTGAAGGTGGGCTCCTCTTTCTGATTTCGTCATGTGATAATAGAGCACGTCTCGTCGCGGCGCGGCAGTTTGGAGATCGCTTTTTTTTTTTGTACGCAAATCCAATGCAGTCTAAGGCCACGTAGCTCGTATACGACGCTACAAGGAGAGTCGGATACTGGCAAGTGCTTTTATTACAACTCGTTGCTGGGTAAGAAATTCTCTTCGAAGTCGTGTGCGGAGCTACCTTTGCGAACCAACTGAAGGAAGGTTCGCCACTGCCTGAGGGACAGACTGAGAGCTCTTCTAATTTCACGACTGACGGATCTGTGTTGGGTTTGCAATTTGATCGTGAATAGACTCGGCCAAAAAAGAGATTGCTCAATGATTCCAGTTGAATGACTACGTCAACAAACAGCACATTACCGCCTTTGTCATCAGGGCAGTACAGAGACGCGCTATTACGTGGACAATGGGGCAGTGTCTGGGGCGTTGCATGGTCTGGTGGAGTCATTGGTGCGGCTAGAAGGTCGTAATCCAGAGATGGGCATGATTAGTGGATCTTTTGTTCCGTTTCACAACAGAGTCTGTGATTCATCAAGGGAATAGACGAGCGCGTTGATGTTGAGGTGGTGTAATTGGCGATATAGCATTTTTCTCAGTAGCCCACGAGGGTGATCCGAAGTTTGTAAGTCAAACATAAGTCATACTGAAGTAAAAAATCAACCGAACGGCGTTTACTGAGGCTCCATCAGAAAGCCTTCTTTGTACCCCAAGATCCACGGCTCAGTTTTGAAATGGCTCGGACGTGACGTGGTAAAAGCCAAGTAAGGCTAAGTCCAACAGCCACCGCCGCCACATGTACTTAGTGGCTTTAGGTTGGGTTAGGTTAAAGAGGTTGATTGGTTGAGTGCAGTTTTAGGATCGACTAGCTATGCGTCGTAGCACAACTGGCCGTAGGTGGCCTAAGTGTGATTGCTCCATGTTGACAGTCAGCCACTTAATTTTGTGACTACAAAGCCATTTGGTGGCCCGTGGCGTTGTGGGTATGTGCATCGACCCCTACGCACTTGGACCTACTTGTCTAGGTTCGATTCCTGGTACGACAAGAAATACTTTTCACGGCCCCACCTCTTTCGAGTCACTGAAAATGCTCAAAGTGTAGAACTGTCTAGAAAAGGCGTCTCAAACTTGGCCGATGGGAGTGGACATAAAACTGTAGGTCCCTTCCACTCGTGATAGAACAATAGCGCGCACAACACAAGTGTCTACTGAGAAGCTAGGCCCTGGCCCTTTAAGGGTTGTAGCGCCACCCATATCATTAGAGAGCCATTCGAGAGTCAATTCACTTCCTAGATCAGCCACGAATGCTTCCTTCCATTCCTGATGGTCCCAGGTACCAGGTCAGTCCAGTTGTCCTGCGTCAGTGTACCGGCCATAGCACCGTATTAAACCGTCATCATTGCCTTCTGGAACCAGGAGACTCGAAATCGAAGGCCCTCTTAGTCGTGCATCTTAGAGTTCTTGGACACGACATGGCCGAGCCAGTTTAGTCAACGCCAGTCTTTTCCACTCATGGCGTCCATGGTTGTGTCTTCCCCGTCATTCACCTTCCTCGCAGCACAAGACACAAGACCACAAAATAAAGTGCGGTGTCCGCAGACACGGTGTCATCGAATTGTGGTAAAAGAAGTTTCTGTCTAGGAGTCCTTAACATTCGAAGTCCAAATTCGTGGCAAAGTGACATAGCTAAGCAGTCTCTGAGAAGTACCCCTCTGTTCTGAGGGATATCAGCAAAAATGTCCGCTCTATTCTTCAATTGGACGAAGAGGTCCTCCAGCCTAAACAAGAACGCACTCGAAACCGAACTTGTCCTCTTTACCAGGAAACACAAGATCCCACCGCACATAGACGGTACCAGCAGTAGTTTCGTTATTGGATAGGAACCTACTACATGTTCTGCAAGCCTAATCTAGCGGATCCTGTTAATAAAGACTCTATGTATGTACGTAGCTCAAAGCCATATGTACCCGCCGGAAGGCCATAAGCAATAACTGAGGACTTCAAACACAGATGATCTATGTCGCCGTAGTCAGACCTATTTCAATGTACGTTGTGGTGATCTGGTGGCCAATTTTAGAGCGCGTTACTCATCCAAACATCGTCATGAAAGAACGACAAGCCAGCATCTGAACCTCCACTAGACGACACTTGCTCATTGGCTCCTCTTGTTCTTTTCAGCAGCCAACAAGCCCCTAACACGACGCTGACGGTTCTATAATCTTCTCCTTCTTCTTCTTTGGCTGGAGCTACAGTCTGGGGTGGACCTGGGCCTCAGTCAACATGCCTCCTCTCCATCTAGTACGGTCTTCGGCTAGTTGCCCAACATGCTTCTCCATCAAGTACGCTCTTGTGTCAGTTGCTTCCAGCTTCGTTTCTAACTCTAAGCTCTTGACAAGACGGCCGTTCAGTACGCCTAAACGTGTTGGGTACCGGATCATAGAGGTGTCACAGGCTACTGTACAACGGACGTGCTCGCCTTATGTGCATCGACTCTACTCCTCTACACCATAAAAGAACACATGAAAACTCCAACGAAGGAGCCATCTCAAGATGGTTGGAAGGGGCCCGATGTCGAGTAAATAAGCTGGCTGAAGCTCATCCCGGAACGCTTCAAAAAGCTACAATCCTTAAACGGACCCAATATTGGCACCACAGCAGGCATCATTACTGAGCATTGTCTGTTGGGAGAACATATCAGGCGGCTGGAAGCCCTGATGAACGATTTCTGTAGAAGTTGCATGGGATCTGGGGTCGCGTCTCCTGGACATATGATAGAACGCTGGGTTTCTAGTTTTTCGATGATCTTTGGGTCCGAAGTAGGGTCCCTGTGGACAAATTACATCGTTTTATCGGGAATTTCAGCTGGTTTCCCAAGAGTAGTCTGCTGGATCGAACGATTGAACTAAGTGCTTTCCTAAGCCACCACCATCTACCATCAAATACATCAGTTTCCTTCGAGTCACTTCCAGGTCTCGGATTGGACACCTAGACTCTGCCACAAAATCGACTGTTCCACGACCTGGGTGGCCGTCAGTCATACCACACAATTGACCAAAATGATCGTGTCAGGGGATGGCTACGTGATTTCCGCACTCGCCTCCATAAGTAGAAGGCCTGCCACGCCCGTAGGCCTCACCAATAAACATAAACAACCGAGCAAACCTCTGCCGAAGTTGTTTAACACTCCACTCGATCAATCTTAGGTTGGCCATAAATCACGACGACCAACGCCTCCGACAAATAGACGAACTGAACACGAATTTTGGCAGTAAATTCGAATAGTTTACGATTTATTGAATCAATTATTTGAACATTTTGTCACTTCTCGACTCACGATTGCCCAAAGGCGGATGTGGTTGACATTGATCAGTGCTGCCACTGGGCAAATGAAATTCATAAAGCTCTCATGCGTATCTCAACATAATAATTATAAAAACTGCTTTTTTGAGAAATGAAGGAAAACAAACGAAAATGAAGGTCATGCGTGTACGACGCAAATGGCCATCCATTTTGTGGTGGCGAAAGTAAATTCAAATAAAACGCATTTATGATTTAGATTTTGATTAAATTTTGATTTCAGTGTGTTGCTGGGAATTTGCCATTTTGAGGGGAATGTAGAAGCATTCAAATGTCCTCCACGGAAGGACAAGGTAAATTTCGAGAACAAGCTCGGTCAGAATATGGCCATTGTTCGTTGTCTTTGAAGATGAGTGGACCAACGGCCAAATTGCACAACATGGAGTGACTTTCTGTGGATGCAAGGTCTTTCGACTGTTACTCGTGCACACTTCCTGCATATGCGACGATATTATCGGCTAAAGCAAACACGGAGTGAACCGAGTGAGCCTCATCCTTAATGACTGAACCACAATGATGAGTCCTCTTTAAGCACCCGCAATTCAATGGCAATGAGGAAAATAATGCGTCGTGAGACGTTTGTTAAAAAATTAGAGAAATAAGAGGATTCTAATGATACATCAAACGTAAGACGAACGGACTCATTTTCCAACAATTTGGATACTTTTGAGAGAGAACTGCGTGCAGCTACCATTTCTCTTACAAATTGCAATAAAGCGTGGTTAAATTTTAAGGGCCGATGTTGAATGTGAACCACACCTAAACGTCAAGTTTTTCTCTGCATTTCATTTTACATTTCTCATTTTCAGACCAACTCAATTTGAACCATGGAAAGATACACAATCGAGCAACGCGTTAAAGTTATTCAGGCTTATTATGAAATGGGCGTTCAAATCAAAATGCATATCGTGCACTTCGTGATTTTTTCGGTCAATTTAATCGTCCAAATGGGCGTACAATCGGAAAAATCGTGCAAAAATTTTAGCAAACCGGGTCTGTAGGAGGTGTGAAAACACCAGTGCATGCTCGTACAGCTCGTTCTGCAGAAAATATTGCTGCTGTTCGCGATAGTGTGGCTGAAGAGCCGTCCACCTCAACTCGTCGTCTAGCCCAACGATTGCACCTCTCACGCTCGTCGTTGATGAACATTATGCATAAAGGCTTGTATTTACACGCTTACAAGGTGCAATTGACTCAAGAACTAAAGCCTCTTGACCATTTCAAGCGTCGTCAATGGTCAGAATGGTGGCAAGAAATGGCAACAGTGGATGATCAATTTTCGAAGAAAATCATCTTCAGTTATGAGGCACATTTTCACGTCAGTGGATTCGTCAATAAGCAGAATTGCCGCATTTGGGCGAATGATAATCCAAGAGTGATTGTCGCAAAACCAATGCACCCACAAAGAGTGACTGTTTGGTGGGGTTTATGGGCTGGCGGCATCATCGGGCCGTATTTTTTCCAAAATGAGGCCGGTCAAGCTGTTACTGTGAATGGTGTTCGCTATCGTGAAATGATAACGAGCTTTTTATGGCACGAATTGGAAGATATGAATGAGGCCGATATGTGGTTTCAACGGGACGTTGCCACTTGCCACACAGCTAACGAAACAATGGCTCTTTTGCGCGACAAATTCAATGACAGTGTTATCTCACGTGGTGGCGATGTCAATTGGCCGCCAAGATCATGTGATTTGACACCGTTGGATTTTTTCTTTGGGGTTATTTGAAAGAAAGGGTGTACGTCGATAAGCCAGCAATAATTCAAGAGCTAAAGAATGAGATAATTCGGCACATTAACGACATAGAACCTCAATTATGCTTCAGCGTCATCGAAAATTTGGACCATCGGAAGGAGGTGTGCCGCCGAGGTCGCGGCGGCCATTTGGCCGATATTTTGTTCCATACATAGTTGAACCATACCAATTTTATTATAATAAAAAGAAATGACAATAATTTCCTAAATAATTAGTGTTTTATTCATTAACCACCCTTTACTTTCTACCAAATTGACAGCATTGTGTGTCAACTGACATTTAAGAAATGAAAGCAGGTGGCTAAAGTAAATCAGTGGATGCAGTAAGGATACAATATTTTTCATGTGGCATTCGATCGAGATGATAACTGCTGATAAGTTGAGTTAACATTTCAACTATCTCCGTGACTACCTCGCCTGTAACAAGGCAGTATTGTGTTTCAGGCATACATGCATTTAGTCACTCCAATGTAAAAGGACAAATCCCTTGCTGCAATTCTTGAGCTAGTTGAACTAGGGTGTACACTCATCCGTCATAATGTGCCGTGAGGCAACCCTAGCCGTTGTGCCTGACGTGAAAACAGATTTTTTCCAACAGTAGCCATATTTATGGTTGATATTTCAGTGATGCGTACACCTTCTGAAACAGAGACAATCTACTGTTGGTCCTTCTAAACGTATTGCCTATATCACGCTCAGAATGTCGACCATAATCGGCTCTTAATACGCGAAACATCGTCACTCTCTATGAAGTAAGTTTTCATACCTTTCCCACGTTCAGTGATCATTAAACAATCAACATTATAAAATGGCGAGTCTTTAACTAAACATACATAGTCTCTGATAGATGTTCGGTTTGACGTATGCACTAGAAACAAGGATGTCAAATTCGGACCACAAGTTGGATGAGCCTATATGAAGGCAGCCATTTTGAATCTCAGTCATCCGCTACGGCTACAGTTAGGCGTCTCCTTCAGACCAAATTAACTTTGTAAAGTTCGAAGCGCTCTCTCGAAGGACCATGATATCGCTCTAAAAAGTACTTGATGGTACCAGTTTCGGTGTATGATGCAGAAGCAGGGACATTAACTGAAGCGGACGAAGTCCTTCGTATAAGCGTTGGCTCCGACTGTGTTGTTGGTATTTGGAGGAGGAGACTGAAGTGACATGTAGTGTGTATAGACTCCAATGCTCCGGCTGGAAATGTCATCAACTCTAACTCCGAGAGACAACGTAGAAAAGGAAAGTCCCGCCATCGGTGCGGTACACGGCTGGAAAATGACATCAAACGGGTAGATGTTGCATCCACCTACGCGATTGAGATCCCTTTAGCGTAGTGCTAGATGAAGAGGTGTGCTAGCTGAGGCCCAAGTCCACCCCGGACTGTAGCACCAGCGAAAGAAGAGGAAGTGTGACGGCAAACGGACGCGCAAATGGTCGGACGAGGAGACGCAGAGACATGGAGGCAGTCAGTCGGAGGGATGTACCAAGAATTGCAGAGTTTCCATCTTGTTGACGAAAGCTTATAGAATTTATTTCAGTTTTTCAATCACAATTGTGCACTGCATTACCGTCTCTGGAGTCAAGACTGTGTTCCACGATACGAACGCATCATCATCTTTGTCAAAAAACCACACAATGAAGTGTAGTTGACTCACCATTTGCTGCATAAAGTTACATACATCTTGTACCAATGCCACTATGTTCCAAATCTTCAGGTTTTGTTTCAGAAGTGACGTTTGATTCAATGTCACGGGATGTGTTCGGCGATACAACTACCTTTTCTCAACAAAAAGAAAAAAGAAGTCTAGTACTCGTGTATTTTGACAGTTGTTGCAAACAGTTCCAGAGTGGCAAACGTCAGGTTTATGTTCGAAGTGACGTTTATTTCATGCAAGTGCTGCCAATGCACCCGTTTCTGACACAACGATGGGAATTTTCAAAGCTTTCCCCATAATTTTCCATTATTTTACCGTCGTTCAATAATTGAAGCTCTCTGGCGACACGAAAAAAAAAGAAGCACTCTTAAGCCCCACTGGAGGCCATCACTTTCGATTGATGTCGCAATTTCTCCACGCCAACCGTCCCCAGAGACCACTAATTAGTCCCCAGCGAGCGGCTCGTCTAATGACAATTCATTAAGATCCATTTGCAAGCAACCCGCAACCAGCGTCGTCGTCGTCGTCGCTGGCGGCGGTTGTCAATCAAGAGAAACCACTTTCTTCTCGCCACATCGACATCGAGCGCGATCACATGCATGACGGGTGGTGTGTGTTCGTGCGTGGCAACCCTAAAACCCGTCTCGTCGTAATGTCTGCGAAATCAAATCGTCGTCTCCCACCCCCTCACTCGAGGAAGCATCGCGCACCCTTCGCGTCTCCTTCGAGTCAACAATCGGCCAGGAAATTAGACACACGCTGTCAAAATCGATGGCGAAACCTTTAAGTGCCGCGAAGCATAATCAAAGTGGCACGCACTCACCTTGGAACAGGTTCCGAGGAGAGGCTAATTTCGGTGAGGCCCGATGATCATCTTCTCTGATCTCTTCCGCGATTTGATAAATTATACAAAGTTGATTTCAGACAACGGCCGTTGTTATCGTTCGGCGAAGCGCTAAATTATCCCGATGACAGCGATGATGACTGATAGTCACCCAAAGGCACACCTTTTTGCTGGCGCTGGTCTTCCCCGTCCGACAGACCACAGTTCCGTCTCGCTTTGACGGAAGCATATGATTAACGGTTATGGCTTCACTTGCCCTTCCGCGTCTGATTTTACAGCCCTCTCCCTCTCTCCTGCGTCAGGTGCATGTTCTTGAGCCTCGCGAGAACAAAAGCAAAAGCTCGCTCGCCTCCTTGGCATCGTTTGATTTGGCATTTTGACAGCTCACGCTTGACAGGTCGATTACCAAGCCGAGCGAGCAGCAGACACACGTTGCGTCATCGTCTCGAAATAAAGAAATCAAGCGTGGAATGTGCCGCCACCGCCGCTGGCCACTTCCGTCAAAGGGAAAGCGAAGCAAACCACTTGTCTCGTGACGCAGCTGCCGGTGCAGAGACAAAGTACGGTGGTACGTGTCACCGACAAGATTAGACGCTGGTCAGCTCTATGCGCAGCTCGGAGGTACTTCAGTTCGCAGATTATCGCCGCGGAGTGGTTGTAAATCGCTGATTTATCGCCGCATGTCCCACTCATTAGACGCGATATTTTGCGAAGCTGTCAAGCTTGCAAAAGGTCATAGGCTGGCGAAGTCAGAGATGGCATTCATTGCCAGCCGCGATGATGAAAGTCATCGTCGTCGTCGTCCGGATGTGCCGCCGAAGAGCCCACTCAAGCCGAGCGCCAGTCACTCCCAGCCTTTCAACACGATGTCACTGCCCGTCATCTTCCCAACCGAATCCAGAGCAATTCCGCGCTCCATTGAGCCCTCTTTGGTTGTCTCCCTCTCTTTCTGGTTGGATTTCGCAAACACACAGCCGCGCCGCATGCATTCAGGTGCAATCCGATCGATTTGCGGTGTATCCACACGAGGAAAGGCTGCAGCAACAACGAACTGAACGAGGTGTCTGTCGCAACAGCGGCGGACTCTGGGCGCGTTGTTGAGGTAGGACAGGGTATCGAAAGTGAAACCGATTCGGTATCGAATTCAGATATCAGAAAGTAGCCCAGCACGGGAATGAGTGTGTGGTTGGCCACACAGCACTGCCAGCCAATTTTTGGAGCAGCGATTGCATCGTTCGCTTGTGTTTATTGGTCTCGGTGACGACTTGTGGGATGCAGGTGGATGCTCAGAGGAGGCAGTGTTTTCGTCATCGTCTCGTGACACGCGGCCACGAATTTGTGCACGGCATGGAGTCGAAGATGAGCTCGGTTCGTGTTCGGATAAAGGTCAGTGTTCATGACAAGAGTCGATTTCGCAATTCACATTTGAAAAAGCTTTTAAATGAGGAACGAGTTGTTCAGAGAGAATGGGTTGTCGACTTGCTGAAGGCAGGCAGAGTTGTGTGCTCAACTTTGAACCGTTTCTGTGCCAGTGCGGGCTTAAGAGAGCGCCTCAGCTGTCTGTGAACAGCCTGAATGGCTGTGTGGGGAAAGGCCATGACTCCTGACTCATGACACATGATTCACAAGACTCAGCGTCCAGGACGTAAGAGCAAGCTATTCGCTGCCATCTCTAATTTCGCCATTCCCGTCAAACTGTTCACGCTGTTGAGTTGATCAAGAGGAGAGTTCTCGTCGCTGCTTCATCAGAGTTGGATAACGAACTCAAAACCATGAGAAAGAAGGCTTTAGACAAGGCGACGCGCTTTTGTGTGACTTCGTCAACATCGTTCTGGAGAAGATCGTGCAAAACTCGCACGTTAACACTAGAGACACGATCGCCCAGTTCGTTAAGTGTTCAGCTTACGATAAGTTAGCATGTGCGTATGAGACTGACGTGACTGGGAGAACGCAGCGAGTCGTCAGTGAGGCGTTCGTTGAGATGGAGATCGTTGAAAGGCCGCACATCACCGACATCTTGGGTACGAGGGTGTTGCTATAACTTGGAGGTATTCAGGGACTTCGTCTACATCGTCTCTGCAGTAGGTAGTCCAAGATCAAACGAGAAATGTCAATCGCTGCTGCTATGAGCTCAAGAGGCGGTTGGGTAATGAAGCCATCTCTTGAAGGATCTACCTAAACTTCCTGGCAGTCCTGTTCTGCGACGCAGTGGAATGGGCTATGTCCAAGCTCTAGATTAAATTTTTTGGCGAAAATTCTTGTAAATTTGAGCAAATAATCACTAACTGCGATTTTTTCACAGTGATTGAAAAAAAATAGCAGTCTGCGATCGACTGAGACTTAAACTCAGTGCGATTGCGATTGAGTTGCTATTTTTTCTCAATCTCAATCGAATCACACACACGCCTTAATTGCTATATTTCACAATCGCATTCGCATTTTGATGCACGGAAACGATTAATGGTTAACGTCTTGAAGTATGGCAAAAAAAATCTGAGTCAGCTTAGGTCTGGCCTCGATACAAATCAGAATAATTGAGAGCGGGACATTCTGTGTGAATTTTTGGACAGAGGAGAATGAATTCACAGCCAAAAATCGCAGTTTAAAACGACTGTGATTAGAAAATCGCAATCTCTGTTGTACCTGTGATAAGAAAATCGCAACTTAGTCCAACTCTATTTTCTGGCGTTATGACGGCGTTGATGGCGATTGGAGGAGGGCTGGGTTGTTGAACCTCGATCAACCTTATTTCTGTTGGACGTTGTAATGTGGTTCGCCGGACCTCTTTAGATCCAAGGCCTAAGTCGGCGGACGGACAATCCTCAGACAATTTGACTCGGAGTCGCGTGCAACACCGCAGCAGAGGACGTCAAGTGCCACGAAGATTAACAAACAAGGGAGAAAGTACCTGGAAAGACCTGGTTTTGATGGGCTAAACTGACAACAGCTAGAAAAAAATCACGCTGGTGGTTGAAACTGCGGGGTCACAGGGTCACACGAGCAAGCAGAGGAAAGCCCCCGTCACACCAAACAAACTAATCTCTTTACCCAAAGCTTCCTACAGCATCCTGGTTGGAATCATCGTGAAACATCACCTCTTTGGGCCCCATACTCAAAGTTAGCGAAACTCTGGAGCTCCCGTAGCACACCACCTTGCGGGAGGTGGTACCTAGTGACACTGGCTTACTTTCACGCATCTTCGTCAAAAAACAAGGACCCTTGATGTGGCCGTCATGGAAGCACACCTTGTCATCAATTCGATCAAATTTGCTCTTGCTACGCGAACAATAACCAAGATTAGTGTGGACAGTGGAAAGGAAGAACAAGATCAAAAATAAGTCATGGCTGTGAGAAGTAAGAGGAAGAACTGCGAAGTGTGCATTCGGAGAAGATGGTGCAAGAATCTACTCAGACTTAGCTGCTGACTCCAAGCTACAGTTCGACACTACACAAGATTGACTTCGGTAAAAGAGGAAAATGAAATGCCACTGCTTTCCGACAAGACCCTGTCAGAATTCAGTCAGATCTCGTTGCAAAGAAAAGACCTTTTAAACAATGTCTCAGCGGAGAGAACAAGACCTCATTTCTGACTGCTTTCGCAAACAATCGACCATCTTCGTCTCTTTCGCAAACTAACAAGACCTCATCTTCAGCTTCGGATACTCGGTCTTGTCTACGAGGGAAGTGAGTGGAAGTCACAAGCGCGATGTCTATGATCTACGCAGAGATGAGGATGGAAGGCAAAACTGCACCGACTGGCATCGCACTGGCTCGACCACATCGAATTCATGAATGAACACCAATGTTCCGGCGAAGAGGTAGAAATCGACTCCCAAAGCTCGTCCTCCGGTATAGAGACCAGAACACGGAACGTAGGTGATTGGAACCTGGAAGACCGTCAAGGATGCGATTCAGCTCAGTCTCAGATCACATGGAACTCACTTTCTATTCCCTTTCCTCCCTAACTCAAGTCATTCTCATTAATCGAGGTCATTGTACGAAACAGGATCAGTATCCTCAAAATCTTCCCCTTCAATCGAGACCTCCCTATCCAGCCACAAATCTGCGACACTCTCTCGGACGTCGTCTTCCTCTGCCCGCCGTACAAGTGCTCATAAATATGTATCGCCACAACCACAAAAACACGAAAACAAACAACGAAAAAAGCACAAACGCATGTGTTCTTCAATCGTCTTCCAAGTGACGGCTCACTTGGCGAACTCCGTGAGTTGGTTACCTCATGAGCATTCTCGATGCAAACAGGAAGTCCATCAAGCCGTACACAGAGGCAAGGAGGCATAGCCAGTCCAAATCTGGTTGTGCGCCATGCCTCATAGGCGAATGCAATAAACTTTTATCGCAACAAGGTCGGATCAGTCGTTCGCGGGGGGGGTCGAGGTGGGGAGCTACTTCTTGCTCGTCCGAATGACAAAACAAAACGAAACGGGCTTAAAGCTGACGCGGCGCTGGGAGAGGCACAGATCGAATGCCAAACGGAAAGGGACTGTAAACAATTTTAGTGTCAGCCTTAAGGTCGCTCATAAGTCTGGTGAATCGGATTGAAACTGTACCTCAATGGAGCCTCATTAATTTACATCGCTTGGGTTTAATGGCGGGACAAGCAGGTTCATTAGATGTTTATCGAACGGTTGCCAGTGCATCCAAATTTTGAAATCGTTAGCGTGGAACGAACCTGTTTTTTTGGTGGCCGTAGGTGTTAACAAAGAGTCTAGGTTAACCGTTAATTAGGTTCTGATGTGGTCATTAGAAGTGAACGCTGACGCAGCTCTGGGTAGACAGCTGATTGGACTTGGCCTGGTGCGGTTCTCAAACGGCTTACGATCGTGGATTGGACGGTGATCTGATGAGTGGTTGATGGGGGCTCGCGACACCAACCGACACAAGCGAAGCATCTAAAGCCGTTCGCAGTCAGGCAGGGAAGGGCGATCAAGCTAAGCACAATCCACCAGACTTCCTAAGTTCAACAGCCTCTAGGCGAGAAAACATGAGTTGCGCTGCCAAGTCGATGCTAAGTCAAGCCAGTTCACCGACCGCAAAATTGAAAAGTTCGCAAGTCAACTCTTTCGTTTGTGGCACCCATACTCGGTTTCCCAAGCCATCCGTCAATATGACACCTAAACGGATTGTCATATCATGGTCTCGTGTAACATTTGAAAGCCGCAGCGGTGCAGTGGAAACCGATACATCAACCACACCGCCGCCGCCGCAGCAGCAACAGGTCTGCGCTGCTGTGTTGCACCAATCCGTCTTCTGCCTCTTCTCGTTTTGCTCCGCTGCCATGCATCACGCGGCCGAAAAAAAGTTCAATAACCAGATGGAATTACGATTTAACGATTTAAGACTCAAGCATATGGTCTTACGCCACCGCTGCGGCCGCCACCAGCAGCAGTAGCAGCACCAGCACGGATCATCGTCGTCGTCGTCAATGCTCTCCCGAAGCAGATTGAAGCGGTTTTCGGACTGGTGACGAGGGTGGGGAACACGAAAACGACTAAGAGAATTATGTGGTGCGCGATTGCAGATACAATATCGCTTTTCGAATCGTACTTATCACTCGACTGACTTTATGGTAGCACCGCCAGTGAAAGGTGCTCACAGAGCGATAGCACGGATTTTTATGCTCATATAAGGTTACACGGAATTAGAGAGACCCGTACGGCAGCACTCGTCCAGCCATAGTCCGCGAAAAAGACACACACTAGCCGTGCAAACAGTGACTTTCATCACAGGAGGCGGGCACGGGGCTAAAGACACTTCTGACGGGTACTTAAGATATCAGTCGAGACGAGGGTCGGTTGGTCGGTTGCAGCGAAGGGAGCCGGAGAAAGTCTGCGGGCAAATGAAAGTGAATCGCAGAGTGGCGCGCTGCCGCCTAGTGGCTGCTTGACGAAGGCGGACTTGCATGCGTTTGTTTTTGTTTTGTCGTCGTCGCCGCGTCGTTCAGCTGTTGTTTGTTTTTCGTCGCGCTTCAGATCAAAGTGCACTCGAGACGATTGATCGAACGAAAGCGACGCAACGAGGACCGCGTGGTGATCGTTTAATTTGTCCAAGTGAAATCTTAATCGGGATGACGCGACGCAAATTGACGTGGAACTGGGTACTAGGAACCAGTCTTGCGAAACCTGAAGTCATCGAGTCATTCTGGAGATGGGACTGGTATTCTAATGAAGAACATCTGGAAAGGTGGCTCCGTGTGAGCAGGTAATCGACTTGACACTTATCGGCTTCTAAGAAGATCACGCTGACATTTCCGATATGGCCGGATGGCTCGATTTATTTTGTTGGACGAAAAATTAATTGCAAACCCGACTGAGAACCTTTCAGCGTGGCTTTGCAACGAGTTAAGCGCTTGACTCATGCTGACTCATGCAAATTTGCGCATCGCCTCGCATTTAATGGAGAATTTATTTGAAACATGCGTGAAAAATGTGTTGTTTTAAAGCAGAGCTGGGACCGTTCTGGAGTCGAATTGATGGTCGTTTGAGGCAGCGTTGGCAGGGATTCGTTGATGGGGATAGGTTGAGATTGGATGTGGGTGTGAACCTTGATCAGGGAGGCGACGATGGGGTATCCGTTGCTGGGGAGCAAACTTCTCCTTTCTCTCTGCGTTGCCTGAGAACATGCTGCAGAGACTTCTCCTTTCTGTCTGCCCTCCATTAGCTAGCTTCAGACACGTTTCACATTCGCCCCGTACTGTGGGTCATGACTCTGAACTGGACAGATAGCCGGGAGTCAACGACAGCTTGCTCATCAAGGGTGACCAGATAGCAATGATAGATTTTCCAATTACTATGTTTCAGCTGCTGTCAAAGCTACCAATGACATCTAGCTGTCAGAAGATTCAGTAACGTCTGCCATTTTACCAAGCATGCCGAAAGTTTGGAAAACTTTTGAAAAATTTATCGATATTCCGACTTAGTCGTGAACTCGGTCCGTGGGTCAGTCACCGTGGGTTCAGTGTGACGACAATTCCTTGCACCATGGAAAAGATTTTGACTAAAATTGAGCGTGAGTACACTCGATTGGACCTTAAGCCATCAACCAGGCAAAGATTGGTGCGAATGAAGGAAACAGAGTCGCCGAAGGGACCAGTTTCGGAGTAGAGCCAGAAATATCGAATCGGCTGGCTTGGTCATCGCCAGAGTGTCAATTCGCGGTGGACTGAGGCCACGCGGATTTTAGGTCGAAACCTAAACCTGATGACGCAAGAACTGAAACCGGAATACCATAGCCGAGGCCGTCAGTTCACTGATTGGACTCTGATTAGACAGAAATCCTAATTTTGGCCAATAAATCATCACCTTGGACGAGACCATTTTTTTGTGGCTCAGCGGCTGTGTCAGCAAAGCAAAATTGCAGCTATTGCAGCGAACACAATTCACAAGTGTTCGACAGAGCCAGAATGCATCCACAAAGAGGCGGTCGTGAGGTGTATGGCATCGCACCGTCATCGAATCTAGTCTCCTTCGAAATGTAGCAGGAAGCATTGGTACCGTCAATGGTCTCAGGTGCAGAGCGACGTTAGCCAACTGTCTATTGCCAGACCTCGACAAGATCGACATATCCGAGCTGTGGTTCCAATTGGACGGCGCTACATGCCACACAAGGGACGCAACTGGCCGGTTTACGACATGGCGGCATCATTGGACCTTCTTTCGAAATGAGGAAAGAGACACCGTCACAGTCAATGATCTCAAGTATAGGGCAATGTTAACCTACTCTTTGTGGCCAGAACTCGACAAGATTGATACATCCGAGCTGTGGTTAGAACTAGATGGCGCTACATGCAATACATGCGACGCAACGGTCAAAGTTGTGAAGGAGAAATTTGGCGACTGGGACATCTCACGGCGATTGGCAGCCATGGGCACCGGACTTGACACCTCTTTTCTGAGACTACGTCAAGCCGTTGGTCTACGCTAACAATCCAATCACTTTGGACGAACTTGAAGTCAACATTCGAGACGCTATTGTCGGAATAACGTCGCACATATTGGGCAGACTTGAACCGACCCCTTGAAGCACAGCCAGCGACTCTGAAGCTGTTATTTGAATGATGTGCTACTCCAGTCCATATATAATGGCATGAAAGTAGCTTCAAAATAAAGCCAGAATCAATGTCGTAAACCACACCGTGGATGCATCGTTAAGACTTCTTTTCCTATCATTCTTACCTGGTCGCCCTCCGAATGAAACCAGTGCTGACAATGGGTGTCTGTCTGTCTCAAGATCAGACTCAGACCACCATGGCTCCCTGGTCCGAGAGATAAATGGCAAGTCTTAATGTCACACGAGCACAATCCTCGCAATCAGCTCAGCGATGAAGCAAGTGAGAAGCGCTCAAAGTCCGAGCGGAACATCTAAGACCACGAAACCCAAAGTCTCCCCTCTTTGCTAGCAGCATCCACAGCTGACCCCAAATCGAACAAAGTGCAGCTCTGGCAAGCAACGGAGAAAACAAGTTTTGCCCACCGACAAGGGGGCGCTTTTCACAACACGTTTACTTAGCTTTGTTGATCGATTGCGATGACTAATGCACAAACGTACGCGGTGCAAGCCACCGAAAAAAAGTTATTAACTATCGACAGCTATCTGCATGCGTGGATATACTCAAATTATCGCCACCCCCTTCCCTCGGCCCAGTATCGGATGCCGTTCAAACGCACTCCAGCTGGAAAATCACTCAGCCGCCAGTGGTGGCCGTAAATCAATAAACCAGAAAATATGTGTGTCACAGCAAGAAGTAACAGCCAACAGGCACTAGGCGACCGGTATTGGCGGCGATGTCGGCGATGGCGACTCGGCTGGCCACTTAACATTCACGCGCCGGCGTGAAACATAAAAGTTCGCAGACAAAAGAAACCTCAACGTCAGCGTGTCACACACGTCCATCTTGCGTTTCATGCGAGCGTTCGGAAAATGATTTTCGTTTTCGTTTTGATTTTCGTCATCGGTGACAGATGACAAGGCGAGCGACGGCTCGACGGCCAGTGGCTTAGAGGCTTAGTCCATTTAGAGTTCGAACGGATGTCCATGTGGGCTTTTGAAGTTGGTCAACAAACCAGCACCAGCACCACCAGCGACCGATGTGATTGTAGACAGCGAGTGAGTTGAGAAATACAGGTGCAGTCCATTAGTTGCCGCAAGGTATGCGCATACACCGTCGCGGTCGGAGCGGGTTGTCGCTTTTTCAAGGCAGAACAGTTTTTGTCGTTTTTTTTTTTTTTTTTCTCTGTTCGCTGTGTTTCTGTTTCTGTTTCTGTTTCTGTGTCGTATTTCGTGTCTTGTTTCTCGTATCAAATCGACTGTAAAGTGGTTTTCCTCCTCTTGATTCGAGTTGGATTTATTTATTTTATTTCCCCGCTTTTATGCTGCGCGACGTGCTGGCTCTCGCAACAAATTGTTCTCGCCCTAGGGCTGTGCGATAAGAGTTGAGCGCAGAAACAACAAAAAAAATGAATGAATAATGTAGCCCTGAGATGAATAGAAAGGGAAATTAGCTTTAATTCTATTTGATTGCGATAATCTCGCTGATTTGCGGAGGCTTACAAGTCGCTCCACAGATGAGGTGGACAAAGGAGTGAACTCGTTTCACTCGATCGCTTGCATTCGAGAGCAGTCGTAGAAGACGATTAGCCGCGTGGGGCTTTGTGAAAACGTTTGCATTCAGCAGAAGCTGGAGGAGACTCGGCACTCAAAATGCACCGCAAATCGAACCTGTTTGACATTTTTCGGCCGTTATTTGAATTCGCCAGCAGAGGAGATTAAATAAATTAACTCATCGAAGATGACGACGCGACAGACGGCTATGCCTAACCGGGTAACCTTTTGAGGGGCACTTAATGGAGCATTGATTGACCATTTTTTGCTCGTTCAAATGCCGTTCGCCTTAAATAGAACGCTCATTTCGAACATGCGTGAAGGCTGTTCTTAACGAACGCCACAAACGAGTTATGACGAATCCGATCGAGTTTTTTTTTTTTTTTTTCGGAGCTGGTCCGGTGACATTTGCGGACTGACCACTTTCCATTTTCAAATGGAAATGTTTCAACTTCTCGATTAAGGCTGCCGCCTGGTGGGCGTCGGTAGAATCCGGCAGGCGGTAGACAGAGCCCATCGTGGGAACACTTTTTCGTCGTCGTCGTCGATGTGATTGAGTTTCGATGTAAAGAAGTCCAAGTAAGCAGCGGGGTGGGTGGTCGTCTAAAGGAAGCCTAGAGCCCTACGGAGGTGGTCGTTTAAAGGAAGCCTAGAGCCCTACGGAGGTGGTCGTCTAAAGGAAGCCTAGAGCCCTACGGAGGTGGTCGTCCAAAGGAAGCCTAGAGCCCTACGGAGGTGGTCATCTAAAGGAAGCCTAGAGCCCTACGG
This sequence comes from Eristalis pertinax, assembly GCA_907269125.1. Lineage (NCBI taxonomy): Eukaryota > Metazoa > Arthropoda > Insecta > Diptera > Syrphidae > Eristalis > Eristalis pertinax. The sequence goes on from OU026147.1 coordinate 49,514,356, forward strand.
AGGTGGTCGTCTAAGGGAAGCCTAGAGCCCTTCCACCTCGATGTAAAGAAGTCCAAGTAAGCAGCGGGATGTGTGGTCGTCTAAAGGAAGCCTAGAGCTCTACGGAGGTGGTCTTCTAAAGGAAGCCTAGAGCCCTACGGAGGTGGTCGTCTAAGGGAAGCCTAGAGCCCTACGGAGGTGGTCGTCTAAAGGAAGCCTAGAGCCCTACGGAGGTGGTCGTCTAAAGGAAGCCTAGAGCCCTACGGAGGTGGTCGTCCAAAGGAAGCATAGAGCCCTACGGAGAACGCCACGCGGCGTCTTAGGTGTCGCCCACAAGTGGAGAAGGACCTTCCACCTCCTGTTGTGTGAAACAGGCGACACCTAGTCAGAGATCGCTCTAGCTGGTGACTCTTGTTTGGTTGAGGCCCTGGGTGGACCTGAGCCACCCCGTTGTCACATAAAATAGAAGGAAAAGCCCAAGTCCACCCCGTTGCCACACAAAAAAGAAAGAAAAAGTCAATCTTTCGAAACGACAACCTCAAAGGAAAGCAAAAAGATCACGGCATCTTCAGTCAAAGCTCAACTGCCAGTTAGAACCCTCCCAACCACACACCAGAGCTAATCGCGATTTCTCTTAAAGTTCGCGCAAAATGTTAACACACTCATTGCCCGCGGGCACGTAACGTGAATTTGACATTTCATGGAAGTGGTTGGGCAACATCGGCCTCAGCTCAACCGACTTGACCCGCCGTGTAACCACACAAAAATTGCATCTGATTGCTGCTAATATGAGCCACTCTTGCCTCAGAGGCGATGATGAAATTTTAGCACGTCATTAGACGATGGAGGCTAATTTTCGTGGAGACCGCACTCCCGCCCGCCCGGTGATTCAGTTAACACGTGCGTGCTAGAGTGGTTCGGCTGTTTGGAGATCACTTTCGATTTTGTTTGACGCTTGATCGAAGACTTTGGGGGGATTTTGGGTTCGCGGGCACGTAAGCCTGCTTGAGTCGGGTCTGTGGGAACTATTCCATCTCTAATCTCTTGGATGATGGTGTGAATCTGGACTGTAATCAAAGAGGCTGGCCAGGCAATCAGCATGATATGTTGTAAGCTGCCTCCGATTGCGCACACCAAGTGGGTTTGGCTCATTATCCACATGAACTAATGAAACCTTTTGTAACCGCGGTTGTAGAGGTGGCTAACTAACAACAAAACGACAATATACAACGTTCGGAGCCTTCCTAAAAATTGCTGTATTCTCCATTCATCTGAGATTTGCATACAAGAACATGTGATTGCTGGAAAAGACAGTCAAACAATCATAGGAAACTGTGGCATCCATGTAAAGCGCCCATGTTTGCAGGTGATGCTTTAAAAAGAAATATGTAGCTTGGCAAGTGCACTGGGTCCGAGGGAAAGTGTTTCACAATCAGCTTAACCAACCGGAGAGTGATCAAGTCAGTGGATTCAGGACAAAGCCTCACGGAAGCCTAAAAACTGAATCCGGGTGACTAGAGAATTTAACCGATCCTTGGCGACTTCTGGAACATCGCGATCGAGAGATACAATTTCGAGGTGGTAATGCAGTTAGTCTGCTGCCAGCTAAATCCCCACTTAGACTATGTTGGTCCATTATGATACCCTTTTTTTTTGTCGGAGGTTTTTGAACGCTGCACTAAAGCACTCAGGCTCAAAAACCGGTCCATTCACTGGTCCTACCAGGCAGCAAACTACATTTACTGAAATTTCGCTTCTGTGATTCCGAGCCTAGATCATCAGCTCTAACCTCATCAGGACCAAATAACTGCCACCTGATCCGAGCAAAGGCGGGACAATGGCGGAGGAAGTGCTCTGCAGTGTCGTCGTCATCGTCACAGGCGTCGCAGAGAGTGTCATCGCTTAGGCCAAGCTCGTTTAGTTGTTTGGCGAAATTGTAGTGGCCAGTAAGTCGTCTTCTGTTAAGATATGACAGGAATACCGCGGTTTTCTTACAGACGTTTGGGAGCATGCGCTTTTTTTGTCTACATCCGTCATCAGTCACGTTGTACTCTCGAAAAGCCCAGCCATCGATGGAAGCCCTAACCGAGGATGCGGGTAATCCCAACGTATGTGCGGGTTCTAAGAGTGCTGCCTCTGATCCTTGTCTAGCAAGTTCATCGGCGATCTCATTGCCCGTGATCCCATGGATTTAGACTGTCAATCAAAATTGGAGAAGATTTGCATTCTGGAACTATCCTCGGAGTGGTTAAAGGTTTGAGCAAGGCCTTAAGCTCAGCTTGGCTGTCGCCACAGACCGCCCTTCCACCTGTTCTTCCCAAGTGGTCATTACGATCGCTTGGAAGACCGACGCAAATTTACCTAATAAGGCGTGCAGTCTTATGTTGCCGCCCTCCACTAAGGCGCAAACGCCAGACCCTTCCTTGGTCTTGGAGTCATCCGTGAAGATTCGACTACATTCTTTTCCTGGCTCAGATTCTGGCCAGAGACAGTCCTTAGTGCAGGGAAAGTCGACTTTGTATGTGCGTCGCAGCTGGATTACTGGTGTCCTTGCGTCAGCCGGCATATCCATGAAGGCACTGTATTTCGCAAGGTCATCGAAACTCCAGTGCGAGTTGTACCAAAACCGATTCTTTTTAAACGGAAGTGGAATGTGGATATCCAGGGGAAAGGGGGAGGGGAGGATTGACTGGGATTCGAACCGGGGACCAGGCACTCAACCAAAGGCTCCATCCAGCTGTCAAGGGTCCAAGGGACAGTTGTATCAGAGTCAGCTTAACGAGTCAGGGAGATGTCACGTCAGTGGATTCAGGACAAAGTCTATGCTTCTCCGAAACCTAAGAACTGAGTCCAGGTGCCTAGAGTCGGTCCATGGTGACTTCTGATACATCGCGATCATTAGCTATCCATTTCGGGGTAGTTTTTCTACCTCGGGCGAAACATGAGCTCCACAAGCGACATTCTAGCGGCGATCCGACGTGGAATCGTCCGCGGTACAGAAGCTACAGCTAAGAGGGTCTTTGATTCTCAGCCGACTAGATGGGGAACTCTTTCTCACCAATCTATCCACATTCGATAGCAGAACTCTTTTTCGAATTAGGGGGCCGACTGAACCTCCCGCATAGAGACCAATTTATTACGGACGCAAGACCGCTTGCTCTTGACGACTGAAGGCATCTCGATCGGAACAGCTAACGAAGACCTGACGACTGGGAGCATCTTGACGGGACAGCGAACAAAGACCTTCCATGGGTCCCTTTTGAATGCGAATCCGTCATAACAACAAACTCTGTTCGATGCACAAAGATGTCCAGAAGGCAAACGTCTGTCGACTATACTGATTCAGCCAAATCGAGCGCTTAAGCAAAGCAATCTTACGGCTAAAAGCGTCTGAACCCAGGTGTTGTAGCGTCGAGTTCTACGCTCTTGAACAATGGATGTCTCGGTTCGACTCTGGATACGACAAGCAATTACCCTGAATGATTGAAAATTCCTCGAATTTGACACTTCGTGGAGATCAGTTCGGCAACATCGGCCTCAACTCTACCTCGCCACTCTCACCCGACTTGACACGCCGTGTAACCACAAAAAATGTTCGATGAAGCAGCGGTTCCAATGCCAACTGATTCCGGGACCATTCACTGCAATGGCGACTGAAATGATAGTCAATTCGATGTCTGAAGTATACAGACCAAGACCGAGGTCTGAAACACCTTCCTGACCGGATGGTGGTTGTTGTACGACCCAGTCTCAGACTGTAGCGCCACCCAATGTTCATAGATCAATCTGCTGAAGCACTTCGTTTCATTTAAAGACCGTGCCATTACCCAGAACTGAGACACTTTAAATTCACATGACTCTCATCACTTAAGCAGCGGCATTAAAAGTTTACGGCTGTCATCAAAAGTGAAGTGCTAATTCCATTCTTAAATTTTAAAAGCAAAGTCTCCTCTCCATGACGCCTCGTTTAAGCACCCACTTACGAATGCTTTAAATGGAGTGCTAAACTGCCGCCTTTGGCAGGTTTTAAGGAACAAATTGTCACATCTGTGCAATTGTCTGATGATTGTGTTGTCTGATTGATGATGAACAGGATCTTTTCTCAAGAAGCGGTGTCATTTGTAAGACAGATCTTGTTGGATTCAGAAAGTGAATTCGTGAATCGTCTGGCAAACCCCATGGCTTCAATCACAATCGATAAACTGTCGAATTCGATGCAATGTGTCACTAATTCAACGTGGCATTGCACGCGTCGTGATTGAAATTGGTCGAACCACAGTGTCTGTCCGAAACGTTGCTCAAAAGAAGCCCTTTAAGTTTCACAAGTCAACATTTAGCACGTCTGAGGAGAGTTAGACTCAACTGAAAGAGTCTATCAACGATCCCCTGTCACTCACCACTCTTCCGCAACTTCCACACTCAATCACTTCATAAGATGTGTACACCATGTAAGAACCTGTTAAGGACTGTCTTAATTTCCTTCGAATTTGTTTCCACATCAAAACGATGTTCACTCTTTGATGTCAACGAGTTTATTTATAGCTGTGGACCAACCTACCGAATTCACTTCCCTAAAGCGTCGTATCTCGAGACAGAATCTGGTTGACCTTCGGCTGCGTTAATTACCACTAAAGCGGTGTTAATTTTATTCATATAATCAAGCCTACGAGGCGAAGATCAAAATCGAAAATCAAAACTCACACGACTGATCATGCCAACGAGATCGATATCTGGATGTACAACTTCCCTTGGCACTATGTGACCATGTCCTGAAGGTCGGGGAATCTTAGAATGCTTCGCCACGCGATTCATTTAAGTGGCAAGGAATTTCCCGCTCTTTTGACTGATTAGTTGTGAATATTAGGGCAGTGGACTAGAGCCTAGACTCTGAAACAAGCACACGTGTCATACCTGCCATTGCTCATCCACTTCCACCTCTGAATGGCGTGGACATTCTCCTGCTGTGACGGGGAATTGAACCCACCATTAGCTGGCTTCAAACACGTTTCACATTCGCCCCGTACTGTGAGTCTTGACTCTGAACTGGACAAATCTGCGAGAGCCAACGCCAGCAGCTTGCTCATCATCATGGGTGACCAGATAGGAATGATAGTTTTTTCCAATTGTTTTGTTCCAGCTGCTGTCAAAGTTGATCAATGACATCTAGCTGTCAGAATATTCAGTAACGTCTGCCATTTATTAAGCATTCCCCACTCTTGCCGAATGTGCAAAAATCATTAAAAAATGTAACGAGTTTCCGTCCCAGTCCTGAAGTCTGTCCCCATCATGGGTTCAGTGTGACGACAATTCTCATACTAAATACAGTCGCCTCCATCTAAGTCGAATTTGCACGGGCGTACAAATTAGTTCGACTTAGAGGCTTGAGAGTCTTAAGAGTCAACGCACTAATTCACAAGCAACGATGCTGCCGCTAGGAGTTGACAAACTAATTCATTAGCGATTGTGCTGCCACCGACGGTAAATCGATGAACTAACCGATGACCAATTCTTCGTTAGTTACTTTCAAGAAGTATGCTTTGATGAAGAGTATCCAAAAGTCATGTAATCACAATGCGAACACGTGGAATAAGACCCATTACGTGCTCTTAAATGTGTTCTGGTGGTCTTAGCACTTAAGGAAGCTTTTTTATAAAATATTGGAATACTTGATTTTTTCACGTCGTTCTCTCAGCCAAGACCGCCAATATTTAGAGCAAAACTCGTCCTCCTGTAGTGTGTAGTGTAGTTGGGCTACCAGCAGCGAAATCGCCAGCCATTTAGACCATGTTGGTCCATGGTGATACCCATACAGTCAGACTAATACCACTGATCGACAACTGCAGTGATACTCCTCCTGTACACATAAACTTCTTTTTGGAGTTAAATCGAGGGCTCTTGCTGCCACGTGACAGTTCTTAACACCAAAATTTGGATGGAAAGACGAAATGTTCAAATAATACCCACAAACTTGAGAGAACTCGAACTTGCACTCTCGCTTCTCAAGAATCTCAGCTTGAATTAATGATGCATTCTATTCTTGACGGTCGAGGGTTCGTTTTACTTGCGATTCAGGCCGCGACGATCCTAAGCTAGAGATGCCTTTAATGGCTTGCTGGTTCCACTCATCGGGACCAAGGTTGAAATGGCTGACTGCTGTACGGGAAGACAGCAGCCAAACTTATTCTCATCATATGCCCATTGTGTTTTGTCTTACGTCCACGAGCAAGGTTCGGTCTTCGTCCCCGCAAGGGGCGTATGGATGTAGATGGCGCTACAACCCTAGCTACGCCCAGCTTCTACAGCAACCACTTGTGTTTTGTTTTAACGAGTTGAGGGAACCCATAGTTTAGAGCTGACTCCGGACAGCCAAGCAGGTATGCTCTCTAAATATTCCCAGTGACTCGAAAGAAGTGAGGTCGTACCGAGAATTAGGTATAATCGCACATTTTATTTTGTATAAATATATATAAAAAAAAATACATTTAAACTTTTCTCTATCCATTAGAGGGTTAAAATTCAATCAAGACTGTCTGAGAACAAGACTATTAAGGAGCAGCCTATCAATGAGCATCTAAGCCTAACACGTCTTTACCCACGATAACTCTCATGTGTCATTTTTAAGAGTCCCCTAAAACTTGGTTTCAGTTTTAAACTGCTGCTGCCAAATCAAATGCAAAACAACGACTGTAATCCGTGACCTTTGGTAAAGTCTACGATCGTCTACGAACAAAGTGGGCACTTGGGCTTCTAAATGTGGCCTGGGCATCAATTCAAGCAAAACGGAAATCACGAAAAGAACCGAAATCCATAACTTTCCTCTTCCTCGCCTGGACAATGAACCGCTGAACAGCGCGAAGTACCTAGGCGTAACCTTAGATTACAAACTTAGCTGGAAAATAAACGTAGACCAGCGTGTCGTGCATAGCCTTCTACGCCTGCAGTAGAACCTTCGGCAAAATGTGGAGTCTTCAACCAAAGTTGACCCTGTAGATGTACACGGCGGTAGTTCGGCCTATTCTAACATACGGATCATTAGTCATTAGACCGGCCATCAGGCTCTTAAGAAAAAATACAATATTACAAAACTCAACAGGGTACAAAGAACAGCATTCATTGGCAGCACAGGCGCTCTACGGTCGACACCAACAGACGCCCTGACCTCTACACATTAAAAACACTTCAGCACACAGTGCCATCAGGCTCAGAGAGTCTGAGTGCTGGACATCAAATATAGCCTCCTTTCTAGGGAGCTCGTAAAATACTCCACAGACTAAACTGAAATCAAACGGCTTTGGGACTCTAGTCCCCGAAAGAACGCAGAAACATTGCGGACAGGTGCGGAAGGATTTTAACTAGCAGCGGACTCGGAGCGGTTATGTTCTCAGAATTCCTCAACATTTCCAAAGCCTACAGACTGCCAGATAGTTCTAGTGTTTTCCAAGCGGAGCTTCTCGCTATCGTCAGGCCAAAATACACCCACATATCCTGCCAAGACAAAAGGTGGCTCTACGTATTGATAACCAAGCAGCCATCAAAACTATTGCCACCAATACCACACACTCCAAACTTGTAGAGGAATGCTGGGCCGAGCTAGCATCATTGGAAGGCCAACTCAAAATCTATATCATCTGGGTTTCTGGTCACATGAAATGAGAAGGCTGGTGAAGTGACTAGACAAGGTTCTGCCCCTCAAAGCTCGCTTGCAGAGAAAGTACTTGTTCCACTACAAGCAGTTAAGGCACTTCCTTCAAATTGCTGACCACAAATGGACCAGACTAACAAACTTTGCTACATCAATTTACCTGAGTATAACCGATCCAGAACAAACGATCTCCTACGGCGTAGCCGACATGATATCGCAAGACTGGTGGCGGTCTGTACAGGACACTGGCCGATAGGAAATCATGCCAAAAAATTAGGTATCCCACACAACTCACACTGTGGCACCTGCAACAACACTGCTGAGAGGGAGACCTTACCTCACTTGCTTTGTAACTGCCCGTCACTTGCAACAGTCAGACAGCGAGCGCTTGGTAGACCCTTCTTAACTCACTTGATGAGATTTCTGCAAAGGATTTCTGCCACCAGAGCGAAGGCATTTCAATGGCACACAGTGCTATTTAGGTTATCTATGAACCACCACTTCGTAGGTAGGTAGGTACCTACGATCGTCAAAGCATCCAGAACGACCTTAGTCAAGCCTCCATCCATCGGGAGCAAGTACACCAAGACACGATGCTTCTAGAAAGTTCCACGGACAAAATTTCCCACGCAGAAATGCCGTAAATACGCGTACTTGGCGCGATTGAAAGATATAGCGGTGTCCTTGCAGGCTCTAGACCCAATCTTTGAGTGAAATGTTCAGTCTTTTGTAAAATAAACCCCTTCCTTCCACAAAACCTAGCCAAAATCCTCCAGAAAACCACCCAACATAGTCGCAGGGCTGTTCCAAGATCAGAACAAAATCAAAATATCATCCCCACACATCACATCACTTCTTAACTTTACGATCGAAAGCGAAAAGAGTCTCCCATCAACTATTGGACACCTGTCCACCTTCATAATTCACTTAACTCAAAATTAACTCTCTCCACTGGCATTCCACAAAAGCAACATAAAATGAAACAAGAAATTAAACATCAACGACTTACCATTTTCGAAGAGCTAATTGGCCAGTGAAACTCCTGAATGCGCTCGTAAAATCACTTAAAGTAAACACAGAAGAAGAAGAAGAAAAAAAAAAAAAAATAGCGTTTCTCTTGCAGGAAAACTGGTATCCAACAGAGAATGTGTATGCAAATTGCCGAGTTCGCACAAAAATTCAAAAGCGATTCAAACAAACGCGAAACCAAAAATTAGAAATCCGTGTGTTCACAAGAAGCGCCGCCGTCAACTTCAACTTCAACGTCTTCGTTGCCTTATTCGATCTGTTGGTAATTTTCTCGCACTAGTTATTGAATTTTCTTTTCAACTTTCCTTTCTTTACTATTTTTTTTTTTTTTCTTTTTCGAATCTCGAATTTCGATTCGTTAGCAGCGCGATTGGGCGCACACACGCTCGGGTGGGTGGAGAACGGTGACTTCAATCTTCTCCAATTAGCCAGATGGAGAAAAATCAACTAATAAGCCTCCTGGTTCGCGAAAATCCGCACAAATATCGAGGTTAATTCGCCTCGAACGGATCGGATACACTCACGCGCGAATTACGAACGCAAATGTGCCACAGGAGAGTGTCTTAGGTCCTATGCTTTACTGTTCGTCAATCTGTCTGTACGTGGTTGTCCCACTTTCGATTTCAATGGGGGAAACCCTTTTTTTTTCTTTTTCTTTGTCAACTACAGGGACACAGAAGTTTTTTTTTTTTTGTTGTGTGTCTCTCCCTATAATCCAACTCAGTAGACCGTTCGGCGATGTCTCTCGATGGACTAGGTAACTGATACTGAATCGGTTTGTTGTCGCTGTCGACAACCAAAATGGTAACAAAATTCAAAAATTCAAGCCTCTTACTCTGACGCACACATTCAAACACACCCGCACACACACACACACGCACGCAGAGTTACGTTACAATCATCGATGTTGAGCAGATCAAAGCCCATTAGTGGGAGACGGGCGAGAAAGAGAGCTCGAACTCAACACGGTTTGTCTGTCGTCTGTGTGGTGGATACGGAGAACTTGAGGAAACTTTTGAAGAATTTATGCGCAAAGTTGCCTCCCCCTACCACTGGGACAGCCGTGCGTGCCTGTGTTGGTGTCGATGGAGAGGAGAAACTGGTCGCGCGTTGTTGTTGCCCTGCTGTGGGCTATGGTGAGCTTGAGAGCATGGAAAAAGATACCGCAAGCGGGCAGTAATTTGTATTCAGATTGTATCTGCTGGCGGAGTTGTCGATGGCTTTGGGTCGTTAAGTCTGATGGACAGTAGTAGTTTTTTGGGACGACTGACAGTGGTAACACTCGCGGAGGCAACATATGTTGTTGGGGGGCTGAATGAATGAGTTGGGGTTCGACGAGTGAATGTTAAGTGCTTTGAAACGGGCTTGTCGTGTGTGTGTGTGTGCTGGACTGCAACGAGATTGGACGGGGAAAACTCTCGAACCAATTGAATGAATGTAATCGTCGTCGAATTTTACGAATTAATTATAAGGCAGAATATCCACTTGACGGCTGGTTGAATTGCGAGAGTCTTCAGTGGAGGTCGACTTTGTGGGCACTCTTCTGTGGAAAGGAACACATTTGTTGAGAGTTTTTACACATGCCCTTTGCTGGAGCACCTATCTTAGAGCTAAGCGGATGCCATGGACGAATTTAGGAAATTCAAAAAGCTTTGTGGAAGGTTGCCGGTCTCATGGCCATCGGACGAGTTCAAAGAAGCTCGAGGACTGGGTGTGGAAACTGTGTTTCCCACTAGGGTCCATTTGATGGACGATCATACGAAGATGCTGTCTTCGCAGCATTTTCCATCCTGCTCTGAATTTGAGAATGAGTCGAGGCTGAGGAACCAAATCGAGGCATTTTAGTGAGAGCTGGTGTATAGACAAGGGAGTCGACATTGCACAAGAAAGCTAAAAGCACCTTCAACTGTCGACAAAGTGTCTAAACTGCATTTTGGGTGCCAAGAAGAAATGGTCACCAAGATTGCACCGATGACTATGATCATCATGAGTGCACAGCTGACGTCTGTGATGGACTGGTTTTTGGAAGTGGGCATCCCTCTTCGTAGTTTCCATTTGAAGTACCAAAAATGCCCCATTGGCGGCCTGCTGTGTCCAGCAAAATTGGTCAATGTTGCGGATTTCACGCAGATTGTGTCCCTAGGGCGAGGTTTGCTCCGAGATACGATCACTCACCAGTGCGTCGGCTTGTCTGAAAATTATTTGTCATCAAAGGTCGTGGAATATACCAACCAACTCCAAGAGTCGTCGACTTCGAGCGTGAAAAGGACGCAACAAAGAACGCCATCGTTTAAAGTGGTAGGAGACCGATGGATAATTTCGTTGCTTGCGGCCCAGATACAACGGTTCGAACTGTCCTGTAAGAGAGGTGGACAACGATCCTTCCAAGATATTTTAAATTTTCATCATCATGTAGTTTGGCAAGCATGTGGAAAGGCGTTAGTTTTAAGTCTGAACTTTGAATCGTTCGAATTATCCGAACATCTAATTAGTTCACCCAAGTCCTGGAAAAAAGAAACCCCTGAATGACGCCTTTTCTCCTAATAGAGAAAACTTACTAACAACCATAGCCCCAGAGAAGAGCTTCCGTCAACGCTTTCCGGACCGGAAACACTGGCAGAAGAAAACCGTAATAGCAAAAGGGGAGAGGGAGAGGCGGCACTCGAGATGGGAGACCTCAACGTAACCGAAAAATCGATCAGCATTGCTTCTGATAGTCAAGCGGCAACAAGAGCCATAGCATCAGACATTCCTACATCGATGCTGGCTAGGTTATGCAGACAAAGAATCAATGGTGAATTCGGTGACCCACTGTTCAGTACCGGGACGTACTAGAATCCAAGCAACCTAAAGGTGGACAGTCTTGCGAATTAGGTATCGGAGCTGGGAGAATCTCTAAATCTCGTAAGCCACTTAGGGCGATCGTGCGCTCCATAAGGAGAAAAAAGACAATGCCCTGAACAAAGTCAGAACAAGTGGTGGTAGCTGAGTCTGAGCAAAAAATCAACATCACCGATTGGGTTTAGTTGCAAGGTCTTCTACAAGTGATCGTGTAGAAGACAACACCGAAGTATATAGTCGTCTCAAGCTTATAGCATCTGTTTTAGAGGAAACAGGCTGGATAGAGAGCAATCGTTGCATCGTCTAGTCAATTATTTTTTCACTATTCCCGTACTCTTCTTTTAATAAAGTTATGGCGGTGTGATAATTAGCCGCAACTAAACCCACACATGCAACGCGTCTGACCATAGCGCATAACGACTTTTGCAGAAGCTGCAGAAATAGAATCGAACCAACATCTGCTCTGCGATTGCCCAGTCCTAGCATAGAAATAACGCAGCTCCTGGATAAGCATTTCTTCATAGTGCTAGAAGCTTTCACCCCGACTGAAGCACAGGCGAAACGAACGGGTTTATCAAGGTGAAAGAAAATAAATGCTGTCAAGCAAGAATCAGACAAAACGTAACGATCGACAACTAGGAAGTAGTTAAGGAGCTTATCTACCTCGAGGTAAACGTGAACACCACAAATGAATGAAGAATCGGAATTGGCAACGGTTGCTATATCGGTTTGTCGAAACATCTGGGATCTAAGCTCGCGTCAAGTGCCACCTGACTCTTTGAATTTAATCACTAACGATGCTCAAAGACGTTCAAGAACATCTTTTCAATGCTTGTCGTAATGAGTCAGCAAAAGTTTTACTCCTCGATTTACTAACTAAAGGGTGTTTTTTTTGGAGGTACAGAACTTTGAAATGGAATAAAACAAAGATGATTTATTTAAATTGACATGAAATCGACTTTATTCTGAAGATAATCTTGTGCCATTATAATTTAAATGTGATTTTTGGCATATGACAGACGTAGTCTACTCTGGAGGTCCAATTTTCAATGACTTCTTCCAACATTTGTGGTCGCATATCGGCAATAACGCGGCAACTGTTGTCCTCCAAGTGGTCAATCGTTTCGTTCTTATCGACGTAGACTAGCCACTTCACAAATCCCCACAGAAAATAGTCAAGCGGCGTCAAATCGCACGATCTTGGAGGCCAATTCACGGGTCCGTAACGTGAACCCATGCGCTTACCAAACGTTTCCTTCAATAAATCAATTGTGGCACGAGTTGTGTGGCATGTTGTGCCGTCTCGTTGAAACCACCGCTCCTGCGCATCATGGTTGTTCAATTGATGGACGAAAAAGTCAGTAATCATGACTAAATAGCTGTTACAATTGACTGTATCGTTCTGGCCAGCATCGTTTTTAAAGATGTACGGACCGATTATTCCATCAAACCCATAAAGCACACCAAACAGTCAGTTTTTGTGGATTTAACGGTGTCTCAACATACACTTGAGGATTATCATCACTCCAAATACGGCAATTTTCATTATTGACGTATTCATTCTACCAAAAGTAAGCTTCATCGCTAAACAAAATTCGCTTATGAAAATTGGGATCAACGGCAATCTTGTTTTGGGCCCATTGACCGCATCTACGCCTTGCTATGCCAACTGTGCTATGCCAACCAACAAATGCCAAGGCAAACCAAGAATGAATCACTTGACAGCTGACGAAATGGCCGCCAGTTAAAATAGTGTTGCCAACTCAAAGTTCTATACTTCTAAAAAAATCACCCGGATTTTGATCAAATGGCATCGCGTTAAGTACCTCCAGTAGTTTGATGATCACTTCGAAGGATGATATGCATGCAAGTTCAAATTACAACCAGAAAAATATTCTAAGGCCCACGCGGACGTAGTCATAGGCAGCACACTGGTTCCCTTTTTTGGTGTGCAGTCGATTCAATTGCTGCAATGAGTCGTGAAACGAGAGACTTTTGCTAGTAGTCTGCAAGTGCTTTCTTCGACCAGCGCGATCTTCTGCCAGTTGTCTCCAGTGTCGCACACCAACTTGGCCATGTCCACTTTTGATTTCCGATCGCCACCCAGTCTGTGATCATCTCCAGCTGCTCTGTCCCATCGGATTAGATTCGACGACTCTGTGGATCAGCTCTACGCGGCGAATTCACAAACAAGTGATAAAGTGCTCCCAGAAGCGCAGATCTAGTATTTTATTGGATGGCCTATCGACTTTGTTTATGGCAGCTCTTGGAAAATTCATTCAAAACGTTCCCCCACACAGAGTCGCTCCTCTTGGGAAATGCACAAGTGATGGATGCGTCTCTAATGGACACCCGACAAGATAGCCGCGACCACAGACAGTCCAACTTCAGGCCCAGTCTCATTCACCCACTCCCCCTCTTCCACCACCACCCGACTTATCGCTGCCATCGAAGATACGAATATTTACCAATTCCAGCGGTCTTTCTCCATCGGACATCGGACAATCGACAGTTAGCATCTGAGTCCCAAGCGGGCTCTCTGTAGGTCATGCGAAACGCATAAATCTCATAAAACAACTTCGTTTTTGCAATTCCGACGCACGCGGCGGAAGGGGGGGACTCATTAAAAACGAATTACTGTCGAGCCGCTCTTGACGAGTGCAGATCATTTGGGCATCATTTGGGTCACCCAATCTGCATAAACGCGTCCAAGTGCGACAAGATCTTCTCGTCGAACGTCGAAATCTATTCAAGACCAGCGCCAAAGTGAACAGGCCAAGCGGTGCGCGTTTTGTCACTCGACTCAGCGGCATCCATGCATATTCAAGCCGAGAGTGTCTTGTGACGGCCGCGGATCGTCGCAGCTGGGTCTCGAGTTGACCTGTTACCGTTTGACCAACCGCTGCTGTGGCAATAGACGTGTGAAATTTGTTGCATTTGGTTGCCGGTGATGGACGTGCCTATTGTTGATTGGCACGTTGCCCAAGCTTGCCGCCAAGAAGCGAGCGGGAAAGTGTGCTCGGGATTAGTGGACCAGTTGAATAGGAACGTTTAGCATTTGTTCAATTGCTGCCGCGTGTGAAGAGGCGCGTGACATTGGAATCTGTTAAAAGTTGCTTCACCACGGGGTGGAATGGAGACGGTGGCTGGGAGTTGGAAAAAGTTAAAAAATTCCCTCGGCTCGGTCGGGTACAATGGGACTCGCTGACAGAACGTGGGATGATGGTGTCCGACTCGAGGCTGTGGGCAGACTTAACAGTCGTAAGCTGAGACTCTGTTTGATGAGTGATTAGCGGCACCAGTTTCAGATGAGATTGAATTACTGGTCAGTCGTCTCGTGTGCTCATTAGGGCGCAGATATTCCCAATTTTTGAGGGCCACCATTTAATGACTTAATTGCGATATGCGGGCGTTTCTGGTTTCTCAATGATTGAGCCGCTTCTTCGAGGGAAGTCTGCTTTGATGTGATGTGTGCTTTGATGTGATGTGTGCTTTGATTGATTTGTCTTTTGGAGATATGACACCGGGTGTTCATTAAACGGTTGAAGTAGGAATTTAAATCGAGGCTGGTTTTTATGCAAATTGACGACAACAAGACGGCTCATGATCCTGACTAGTTATTGGTGCCCATTCTGAGCTCTGTCCAAGACGTCAATGTTGTATGTTCTGTCTGAGGACAGCATATGCTTCGTCAGACTAATTTTAACAGCTTCCGTCTCTCTGCCATTGATGGCCCGCTGTGTTTACCCAATCACGTCAATATCAACCATGTATGCTAACAGCTTAACGGACTTCTAGAAGATCGTTGCTCTGGTTTTGTCTTGTGAGTCCCGCACGATCTTCTCCTCGATGATGCTGAAGAATTCATAGGCTATCCCGTCGCCTTGTCTTCATCCTTTTTTTGACATTGAAGGCCTTGGTGAGTTCGCTACAGACCTAGAAGGAGCAGCGAGAATTCTCCATCATCATCCTGCAAAACCTAATGAGTTTGGTAGGAAATGTAAAAATTAGACATGCTGTTTGTTGTTGGCCTTCATTGTCTGCTTGAAGGTAAATGACAGACCTAGCTTTCTGACATCAAGACCCGGTGCTCTTTCTCGACTCAGTTGTTCTCTCAATACTTGTGTTCTAACCTTGGCTAGTGAAGTCTCCTAGATCTTGGTGTCGTAGCTAGGGCATTATATGCCGTATGTCTTTTCTAGGAGATCACACAAATTGTCCTTGCTATCATCATCTTAATCCTCCGTTGGGGCGTGGGCGCAGATTACCCTCATGTTGCCGAATGTAGCCTTGATGCGGCTTGTTATGAGGCGATCGTTTATGTGTTTAAAGCTTAAGACTTCTTGCCTCAGTCTGCCTCGAACAACAAGCCCGCATCCAAACAAGCGCTGCCTTTGCTCTCCGTAGCAATCGCAGATCTTCATCATCTCTATAATATCTGCCTTATAGGCTTCTAGGGCCTCCGGACCTCAGATTCCATGTGCAGAATCGAAAATTGTTGTCCTTATTTCGTTGTACATGGTCGTTAGCAGTGGGGTCATCCGTATCCGAGCCTTGTTGCTTGTTGCCGCCTCGGAACTAATGTTATTTACCCGGAGGAGAAGTCACACCCCGAACTTGGAGGACCGGGTCCTGGCTTAAACCCCTGGACAAGGGGCCGCTGCATACATTGGTTCGCCTCTAAGCGGTTGCTGTAAAGGATATCCAGAGGGCGCCCACAAGGAGGCTGTATACATCTCGCTAAGTTGAGAGCAATCATCAACTTTGCCCTGCATGCACAGGCCCATGCCCTCCGCAGTCGTTATCGGGTGGGGTTTTTCCTTCGAGGCGTGGAAAAACCCAGCACATCTGTGCAAGCTTCTTGTCAAGGCTTCAGACAACTTCCCCACTGTGTAAACAACGTGTTTCCACAGGAGGATCGATTAGAATCTGATTGTTGAAACAATGAACCATCGCTGGTCTAAATGGTACTGCTGCCTCTTGGTAGTGAGCCACCTTAACCTAACCTAAAGTCCTAAGCCATTGGTGTTTCGTTAAGCTTAAATGTGAACCCAAAACCAGAAGCTAAACAGACGTCATGCCTGATCGTCATTTCAAACGACGATCATCCAAAGCAGGGGATTATCTAAAGGCCCATCCGGCTTACAGACCAACCCACCGCCTCAGACTCAGACTCTTTGTACGAGACAGTTGCGTCGACTTTCGACGCTAAGCTGCTTTGCATATTATTTGACATTCTCTCAAATCATTGATTTATTGTCTTACGTTCAGTGACAGCACGCTCTGCAACACATCGTGAGATCTACGTCCAGCGGCGTGAAAAAAAAACGAAAGTGTCTTAATCTTGTCCGTCGAGAGATTAAATTGATTGGATAATTGAAGCAAAACGGTGTGTCAGGCAGGCAAAGCTGCCTTTCTCAATGACTTCCGATCTGAGAGTCTTCTAGTCCCTCCAAGGACTTCCACTTTAACAGCTGAACTAGGAATAGTGGCGGGAATGATGTCTCTTCCTCCGCCCCCATAATGCCAATTTACACACCCGAAGAGAAAATCCAAAGAAAGTGTCACTTACGCCGCCAAATCGTGCGAATCAAACACGAGATTAAGCGATTAACTCCAATTACAAGTGCGTTACGCCGCCTCCACCTGGTCACTCTCCAAGTGACACCTCTTTCGCAACGCGAATTTCATCAATCAATCCAATCAAACTCCCATCAATTAGCAAACGAAACACTCTGTCGGACCGTTCAAACAATTAATCCACCACCTCGTTGAGTACACAAATTCCCACGAGTGCACAAGTGACGCGTAATGCGTCCGAAAAAGCAAAACAAAAACCCCCCGACCATCTCGGGCTAATTCACACCCAGGGCCGAGGAAGACAACACACCGGTGTCCATCATATTTTCCCTCTCGCTTCGCTTTGCAATATCAATCGGGCCACAAATGGAGGAGAAGTGTGTATTGTGTTTGAAATAAAAGCGAAAGTTCATGCCGTGGTCCACTAATTAATTCAACAAAACAACAACTCAGTCAATCCAGCGACAAGCACAGCAAACTGGACAGCGCGCACACACACTCGAGGCGAACTCGAATTTTCTCACAACATCTCGCCAGCTTGATGGACGGACACTAATTATACAATTTCAAGCGATTTATGGGCACACACGGCACCACCACCACCAGCAGCAGCAGCCGCAGCACCGACAGGGCGCATAGGCTGTACGGTCTACGGGGTAATTGCTGTAAGGCCGTCTAGGAAAAGACCCAAAAAACACGGCAATCATGAGAGGAAAAAATAGAAGAAAATAGATTTAAGGCCCAACCTTAAATTACGACTGTTTATGCACACGCAACTGACAAGCGGTCGCTGAAGAAACAAGAGGAGAAAAACAAGACAACAGCAAAACAAAAGAGTTGGTGTGCGAACCCAACCGTCGACAATTGATTGGAAATTAGTGCGCTCGGGCCGCGTTAGGCGGACGCTTTGGCGATTTTTCTTTGAAATATGCACTCGAGAGATAGCGAGAATGTAGCTGGCTTGAATTTTGTATACGGTTGTGACTCGTGTGTTTGTGGCTGAATGGAATGTCGACGAATGTGGTCAGTTCGACGAGGTGTGCTTTTGATTTGAATTTTCTCTTTTTTTTTGTTGTTGTTTGTTCTGTTTTTTTTGTTTTCCATGCACAGTGGATGCAGTCGATGGGGGAGCAGATGACTTTAAGTGTTTTTAAATTGTTCTTGAACAGAAATAAGGCCTTTAGAGCATTTGATGGGCATGCTAAGGGTCGCATTGCTCAGATCGATCTCGTGGGCACCGGGTTACGTGCACCATTACATCGAACTTAGGCTGCTGCATCGCGGCTCAAAATCAAAAGGTGGACATCTCCATGGATTTGGAGGAGCTTGCTGAACTAGAAGAGAGGGCTGCAGGTAAGCCCAAACGTAAAAAGAAAATAACGAATTCCTCAAAGCGCGGTACATTAAGGGCATGTTGGACGTAAAGGAGTCCTTGACTCTTACAGAGAAGGAGAGAGAGAACTCCTTAGCATGGGCAATTAATGGATGAACCAGGTCGAGTGCAATCCAAGCCAACTTAAAGCCAATGAGAAAGGCGCCATCAGTAGGACGAATCTTGAAGATTGAATCTCAATTAAGAAACTACTGTGCAGAAGGAAGAGTGTTCAGAGGCTCACCACAAGGGAGAGCCCTGTCTCCTCTACTCTTGATCATAGTAGTCGATGATATAATGAAGAGAATAAGTATGATAGGGTGCAACACGACAGCCTATGCGGACGATAGTCTTCACGCGGAAATTCCCAAATACCATCAGAGATGTGATGGAATCGTCTCTCAATATCCTCGCAAAATGGACGGACAGTGTTGGACTGGACGTCACGACGTGCTGTTCACGAGGAAACACAAGGTCCCTAACATTACATCACCGAAACTAAAAGGGCAAAAACTGACTTTCACTGATCGCGCTAAATATCTGGGTGTTATAGCAAGCTCAGCTGGAACGCATCAGGAAAGCCTCAATTGCTGTATGTAAAGGTGTTTTTTTTTAGAGGCATAGAAAAAGATGGCAACACTATTTTAACTGGCGGCCATTTCGTCAGCTGTCAAGTGATTCATTCTTAGTTTGCCTTGGCATTTGTTGGTTGGCATAGCACAGTTGGCATAGTAAGGCGTAGATGCGGTCAATGGGCCCAAAACAAGATTGCCGTTGATCCCAATTTTTATAAGCGAATTTTGTTTAGCGATGAAGCTTACTTTTGGTAGAATGAATACGTCAATAATGAAAATTGCCGTATTTGGAGTGATGATAATCCTCAAGTGTATGTTGAGACACCGTTAAATCCACAAAAACTGACTGTTTGGTGTGCTTTATGGGTTTGATGGAATAATCGGTCCGTACATCTTTAAAAACGATGCTGGCCAGAACGATACAGTCAATTGTAACAGCTATTTAGCCATGATTACTGACTTTTTCGTTCATCAATTGAACAACCATGATGCGCAGGAGCGGTGGTTTCAACGAGACGGCACAACATGCCACACAACTCGTGCCACAATTGACTTATTGAAGGAAACGTTTGGTAACCGCATAGTTTCACGTTACGGACCCCTGAATTGGCCTCCAAGATAGTGCGATTTAACGCCACTTGACTATTTTCTTTGGGAATATGTGAAGTGGCTAGTCTACGTCGATAAGACACAAACGATTGACCACTTGGAGGACAACAGTTGCCGCGTTATTGCCGATATACGACCACAAATGTTGGAAAAAAGTCATCGAAAATTGGACCTCCAGATTAGACTACGTCCGAGCAAGCCGTGGATGTCATATGCCAGAAATCACGTTTAAATTCTAATGCCAGAAGATTATCTTTCGAACGAAATAAATTTCATGTCAATTTAAATAAATCATCTTCATTGTAATCAATTTTAAAGTTCTAAAGCTCAGAAAAAAAGCCTTTTACCTGCAAGAAAATCGTCGGACCCAAATGGGGAATCAATCCGAAAATAACACACTGGCTGTACACCGCAAGTGTGTGACCTATACTGATGAATGGCGTCCTAGTCTTGTGGACGACGTTAAAAGTAAAACATAATCTCACGAAGATAAGCAGCATACAAGGAGTAGCATGCATTTGTATTACAGGGACACTCAGAGCAGCCGCCCTAGAACTGTTAATGAACCTCATTCTTAGCACAGCTTACGGCTACGCATGCAGACTAAGAGAATGCAATCGCTGGAATAAAACTCCCAGCAAGCGACACATGGAAATACTTCAAAACTCCAAGATCAGAAGGGAGACAGATTATCTAATGCCATTTAGGGACTTCGAGATAAACCCCAAAACCATATTCCCCACGAAAGAAGACTGGGACTCGGCCAAAACTTCTTCTTTTCAAAAAAAGCTCACTCTTTGGGCACAGCACTTACTTTGGAAATAAGTTTTCAATATTTCCCAACATTGTTCAAGCGAAAAGTGCTCCATTTCGTTGCACGGAGGTATGGCACTGACTTTCTGGCAAGATTTCGAGCTCGAAACAGCAGCAGCAAATAACCTATGATTTAAAACAAAACCACTAGATGGCCCACCCACATGTCTGTAGGAAATGTCAAGTTGAACAACAGGATCGTAACACACTGGGAAGGTTATTGATGTCTGAATCCCATCCAGTGTCTGAATCAGTGTCCTTCTTCTCTAGTCCGAGCTACATTCACCCTTGTTTACCATATCCACTGCCAGAATTACAGTGACCCCTCGATGAACATTTGGAATAGACGCCAATTTTACCACAATAGTATACCCAGCCGCTAGTTTCTCTAAACACTGTACAAAATAGATTTGGAGATGGAATAGCGATCGCAGTGATCGCAGTGATAGTGCTTCTTCAGATGCGACTTAAGATCCTCCGCTCCCTTATAAGGGTGCTGCTGAGATCGTGTATCTCTTTGGGCGTCCTTTGCAATTCTCAAACTGATCGTAATGACTCCAACGAAGTTATGGATCCTCAAGGATGAGGGCATCTGAAATCCCTGCCGCGATCTGGAGCCTCCATTCTTCTCTACTCCGATCTTCACTTAGCTCTGATCGATAGGAGAATCTCAGTGTCCCTCGTCAGTGTCAGTGACTTCAGTGATCTCCGACCAAAACCCGATGCCAATTTAACAGCAAGACCCTCTCTCTCTCCGAAAGCACTCCACAAGATGGTTAACAATTCCAAGAAAGTTCAACTAAAGCCAACGATAACATCGGCCACTTGGTGAAAGTTCAACGCACCAGGCAGCAGAGCACATCTGTTTGCCGAAACACGACCGGGCCGACCATAAAATCCGCAGATCACACAGGATTACCAGCACCACTTGCAGAAGGCTGCGGCCCCACAGTTCACCCGCAGACACCACAGCCAGACACAGCACCGCTGCGCTTCCATATTTCAATCTGAAGTCATTTGAAATGCTCGCAATGGATTACACCATGCAACGTTCGAACGGCTCGCCTTGTGGTGTTCTTTGGGAACGCGATAGATCGATGGACGGGTGCGCACACATCCGTACACCCGGTGAATATTGATTCGTGTGTTGGCAATCAAATTTAATTTCGTTTCGGTTTCGATTGCGTGCGGGAAAGAAAAAGTCTTCCACTCGGCTGTCCATGGAATGCACGCCCGATCCAGCTTCAGGATCGGCCGACCAAATGGTCTATTTACTATGTGGACCAGCGCCGGCATTTGTTGTAGCTCATGCGGAACTCTGGGCCCGAACGAGGTCGACGCAGTCGAGGAGAGGGCATGCGGTTCGGAAATTGGTGACGACGATGTCATTTGAATGCGCAGCTGACTCGTATCGAGAGCCGAGCCGAGTCATTGGCCGGCATCGTGTCCAAGCGGCGTTGTGCATAGCTATGCAGGCATTAACCTTCACACCATCATCCGGCGGTGCTTTTCGATAAGATCCGAACGGAAAGTGAAATGTTTCTCTCTCGGATTCCATGGCATAGCTGGGGCTGCCTGCTGGAAAGAGATCTAATGGAAATGAGGCTTTTTGTGGGAGTGGGGCTTTCACTTTTTTTTGGTGGCGTGTTCTTGTGCCAGGGTCTCGGAGAACACACAGTACACACTTTGATTGCGAAATGACTGTGTACGCGATGGGAAAAGAAAGCTGATCTAGATTAGTGCCGAGAAATAAATTGCAATCAGATGGTGTAAGAGTGCGAGCCAAGAATCAAACGGTGCGCGCATTCAAATGCAGTCTGCCGCCGTTTTTTTTGGTTGATGATTGATGGATGGAATCATCTTGAGGACAGTGTACTTCTAACAAGGCTTGCGCTGGTCCTGCGTCGTTGTTGACTTTGGAGCAATGCTTGAAATTAGAATTCGCTTCAACGTAACGTCACATTGAAAGACTACGGCTTCGGTGAGTGCAAGAGACAGTAGCACTTATTTGGATGAGGATTTGTGTTTCGAGGCTTGAAGGAAATAGGCAATGATTTCAACCATGGGGTGCTTGCCATTCGCGAAAGCTGAGTGAGGCAAGCGATAACAAAGCAGAGCTGTCGTACGGCTCACACAAGTAAAGGCTGTTTTGTTCTGGGGAGAACTGTCAAATCAGCTGTCAGCGAAAACGGCGAAACCTTCTAAACAAACGATCTATCAATGTACAAAGTTGGAGTTGCTCTCCTAACCACTCACAAGAGGCAATAAAATCGCTACAAATGATGAACGCCATAAACGACACCAATCATATGTGGCCGCAAATGAAAACATGCAGATCATGGAATGCGATGTGGCCTGCATAAATGAAAAGAGGACTAAAGCACATCTGGAGCTAAACAGGAAGCATGTTGGTAAACAACCAGAAGACTTGGGTCGCCTTACAATGACTTCTGAAGAAGATGCACGTTGGAGGAGGAAGAGGAACAATAACGCACTGTCTCGGAACATGCTGCCTAGTAGGCTTGTTAATGCACCGCCTCGGATCATGCCCAGCCCTTGCAGAAACAAGCCTACTAGGCAGCTATTACCTTAACTCCCTCGATTAAAAGCCACCGAATGTCTATGAAATGGTCAAAATTGACATCATTCTTACAATCGATCTAGAACAGGAAACGCAGGAAACGTCAGCGGGAGAACCTGCTTTGCAAAAGGCGGATAGTGACAACACAATGGTCTAAGTAACCACCCACAGGAGGGTGGAGTATGGTAATCTACCGCGAATAGTCAAGCTAAGTCGTCACTGATCGAGGCTTGAGAACAGACAGCGCATCAAAACCTGTGTGAAATTGGCCGACAGAAGGCAACCACTCATGCTACAAGTTCGCCTAGGAAACGTGACAGATGTGGCGACTTATGGTCCTCCCAAGTGACGAGACTGTGTGACAACTTGTACCAGGGAATCTTCCAAGCCCATTCGACTACCGCCATGACTGCGTTGGAGGATAAGTAAACAGATATCAAGAGCAGTCCATGTTCCAGATAAACTAGGTCCAACTGTGACAATAGTCCATAAGGCAATGCTGCTCATCACAGAGCAGGATTAATGGATACGAAAACAGCGTGAAAGGGGTGTGAATCGAAGCCGGCTCGCAATGGGTTTATCAACGGGCAACGGAACAAGGACACAACGAGGCATAAATACATATTTATCTCCTGTTTTCTAAGAAAACGGGCCATGCTCCCTTCTGCCAAAATTCGGACATAGACCGTTTGGCTATTGGTTTGAGGTCGCGTTCACGTTGAAAGTTCAAAGTTACAAGTCTCAATTGCCGTCCCTGTAGGGAAAGTCTTCAAGGAAAGCCACACACCATCAACCATATAACCATGTATACTTTTGAGGTAATCAAGGAGTTCGTCTACCTCGGCTCCCAAATAAACGCAGAATAACTCCTGCCAATCGTTGTTTCTGTGGGTAGTAGGGGGTTGGGTTGGGTCCATGCACACAGGGTAAAGTTTCTGATCGCTCCCAACTTGGCGGGACGCCAGCAACGATCCTTGTCGATGCATAGATCAAGTTGACATACAGTCTCCTAGCGGCGCCCCCTGGATAGCCTCCACAACACCCGTTGTGAGGTGAACTAATGTATGCAACGAATCCCTTGTGGTTGTGCGGAGGGCTAACAACCCGCCCACACAAAAAAAACAAAGTTACGAGAGAGCAAACTGCCTCGGATCAACGGACGGAATCACAACAACGACGACACGGAGCGAAAAAGGACAACGATTTGTGAGTGTGCTCCTGGAACGTAAGAACACTCTACACTCCAGGGGCCGCTCATAAACTAGAAAAGATCCTCACGCAGTACAAGGCGGATATTACTGCGATCCAGGAAATACGCTGGATAGGACAAGGTATAATGAAGAAGAAAGAGTGCGACATATACTACAGCTGTCACAAAACCTTGCACATATTTGGATGCGGATTCGTTGTGGGAAAACGGTTAAGGTCGAAGGTCATCGACTTTAAACCGATAAGCAATCGCCTGGCTGTGATCCGTATCCAAGGCAGATTCTACAACATCAGCCTTATATGTGCACACGCCCCTACCGAGGAGGCTGAAGACTCCGTCAAAGAGGACTACTACGACCTCTTGGACGGTGCCTGCGGAGCCTGTCCGGAATACGATGTCAAAATCGTGCTCGGAGACTTCAATGCCAAAATCGGTAAGGAAAACATCTTTGGCGGAGTGATCGGAAAGCACAGCCTCCACGACACGACAACAGATAACGGCTTCCGACTCACTGACTTTGCGGCAGGACGTAATATGCTCATAAGTAGCACAAGATTCCCTCGCAAAAGAAACCACACAGCAACTTGGCGATCTCCGGGCGGTCGAACCGCTAACCAAATTGACCATGTGCTCATTGACGCAAGACATGCGTCAAATATTCTGGATGTGCGAACATTGAGAGGGGCAAACGTCGACTCTGACCATTTCCTCGTAGCAGCACGATTCAGAGCACGACGATCCAAGAGGTCAGAAAGCTGCACCAGCCAACAAAGAGGAGTTTTGACATTGGACGCCTGAGCACAACTGAGATTGCCAGAGCCTACGAAGAGCAATTAAGCGAGAGACTCTCCGGTATGCCTACGTCAAACACCAACGCCAACGAGATGTGGTTGCATTGCCGCTCGGCCATCAAAGAGGTAGCGGAAAACACCTTAGGCTACCTACCGCCTCCGACAAGAAACCCGTGGTATGATGTCGAGCGTGAGCAGAAGAAACGTGCAACCGACGAGGCATACCAAAAAGCGCTGCAACGGAAAACTAGAGCAGCGAGTACCGGGCTTGACGCCTGAAGAAAAGGTCTCTCGCAACCTCCCAGCTCAAGGACATCGAAGAGTCTAGGGATAGACATATAAAAAAGCTATAAAAAAGCCAAAAGCCTGGCTTCAGGCTTTAGGAAAGGCACCCAGGCTCTTCGAAATCGTGAGCCTTGTTACTGACCCCGCAGGGAATGGTAGATGTGTTTAAGCAGCACTTCCAACAACTGCCGATGGCCTACCATCAGAGCTCTTCAAGCCCGGTGGCGATGTTCTGGTGGGGAGCATGCACCAGATCATCTGTAAAATTTGGGAAGATGAAAGCATGCCCGAGGACTGGAATATCAGCTCCATATGCCCCATCCACAAAAAAGGCGGTCTTGCCTCTTGCAACAACTGTAGAGGTATATTCCTGCTCAACGTCGCCTACAAGATCCTGTCCAGCGTACTGTGTGAACGTTTAAAGGCGAGACAAATACTGGACATATACTGGAGAAGACCAGTGAGCTTCAAATCGATACGCACCACCTTTTCATCGATTTCAAAGCCGCATACGACAGCATTCATCGCAAGGAGCTATTCGATGCGATGGCCGAATTTGGAATGTCGGGAAAACTGATCCGGTTGTGGCGCACCACGCTAACACATACGCGATGCACCGTGCAGTTCGGCTCAAGGCTTTCCGAGCCGTTTGAAACCTGCACTGGATTTCGGCAAGGAGATGCGCTGTCGTGTGATTTATTCAATCTGGTACTGGAGAAGATAGTGCGGAGGGCAGCTGTAAACACGGAAGCAACTACCTTCTACAAGTCGGTCCAACTGTTGGGGTACATCGACATCGACGTTCCCAACGTGTCGTCGTGGAGGCTTTTACCGCGATTGAAGAACAGGCAAAACAAACTGGTCTCAAGGTCAATGAGGACAAAACTAAAAATATGCTGTCGACCAAAAAACGTTCCGTCGCACACCACCTTGGACAAAACCTCACGATCGACATCTACTTTCGAGGTAGTGCAGGAGTTTGTCCACCTCGGGGCAAACGTAAACTCCACAAACGACATCACAGTGGAGATCCGTCGTAGAATCGCCCTTGGCAACCGGTGCTACTTCGGTTTGTCGAAACAACTGGGCTCAAAACTTTTGACTCGAATGGCCAAAATCATGCTCTTCATGACTTTTATTTTGCCAGTCCTGCTCTATGGGTGCAGAACTGATTCTTGGTACCTTCGAAAGAAAAATTCTACGTCGGATATATGGTCCCGTCTGCGAGGAAGGCGAATAGAGGAGAAGACCTAACCGCGAACTCTGTGATCTGTACCAGGATGTGGATGTAGTTGGGAAGGCAAAAATCCGTCGACTGCACTGGCTCGGGCACATCGAGCGCATGGACAACAATGCTCCAGCAAAGAGGGTCTTTGAATCCGAGCCGACTGGTTCGAGAAGGAGGGGAAGACCGAATCTCCGGTATAAAGACCAAGTAGTCGCGGATGCAAGACAGCTTGGTCTTGATGACTGGAAGCAGCGTGCCCAGAACCGTCAACGATTTAAGGCAGCAATTGCTCAGGCTCGGACCCTTCATGGTTCGCCGGCCTGATAAGAGAAGAAAGAGAAGAGTAGAGCTCTATCTCGAAGATTCAAGCTGAATTTGCTTGCTTGACGGCGCAGAGGCGTGGACAATCTTGAGCGAAATGCTTCGCAGACGGTTTCCACAGTCGCCGCTCATTCAGGCAATACACGCCGAGTAAACCAGAATACTACCTTTTGAGATTTTGGGTTTGTTCTTTTGCCGGAACTTCATATATTTGGAAGATTCAACCGTAGTTAGGAAAAAAAAAGGAACTTCAGCCAAACGGAGTCAAGGTGACCGCGTTCTCTTAGATTTAGTTGAAGGCTTGAAAGGTCACAACATCACCATGGACAACTTTGTTGCCCCACAATTGAATCAAAAATGAATCCAAATGATTTTGACTGTGGTTAGTACGGTGTGAACAAATTAAGGATGTACACCCAAGCAACTGGTATTGGAGAAAAAGCAACCACCAATTTGCAGCATTGTTCAAAGCATAATGCATAATATCTGATATTGGGCTTGAACCGAAGAAGATGCATGTGGTCATCGAATATTACGACAAAACGAAAGGCAGAGTTGACAAAGTGTACAGACAAATGCTTTCAGGATTTAGCTCAAAACGAAAAACAAATCGTTGTCCAATATGCCGAGGTTATCGATGTTTCTGCATTGGATGATTTTATCGTATATATGCAAGTAACAACCAATAGCAAACAAAGACTCAAATTGACCAAAGATTACATCTTCAGTAGAGCAAGAGTACCTCGAGCAACATGTCCCCCTTCACTTCAATCAATGCTATCTGGCTTATTCACACTATAATGAGCGACAACGGAAGCGGAGGCTCCACCCCGTCGGTCAAGCGGCCACAATTTGTTCCTTCTTTGTTTGGCGCTACAGTCCGGGGTGAACCTGGGCCTCAACCAACAAGCCTCGCCAGCCAGCACGATCTTTCGCCAGCTGCCTCCAGTTGTGCACGCCAAGTTGTGGTTGTGGTCCTTCTCCACTTGTGTGCGCCAACTCGTTCTAGGACGCCCTCTGTTGCGTTGTCCCAATGGCTCGGAATCGAAGACTCTTCGGGCCGGAGCTGTGGTGTCAATTCGCTCTACGTGACCTAGCCATTAGGTCCGAAGCGTTGGATCCGAAGACGCTTAACTAGGTGCATGCCGCTGTACAGCCCGTACAGTTCGTGGTTGAATCTCCTCCTCCAGACGCCATCAATACAAACAGGACCAACGATTGCACGCAAAACTTTTCTCTCAAAACGACCAAGACCAAGTTTTTCGGTTGCTTAATGCAAGGGATTAATACGCAGTGAGATCAGAAGCACGATCTTCAACTGGTAACATACGTGGACGACATTGATGCGATCGTGTGTTAATGAGGCGTTCGAATGCTTCTCAGGCGGTCATTAAGGTTGGCTCTACGAATATACACTTGATTTTCCACGGAATTCAATAAGAGTCATTAAGATCAACAGGACTCTCAGGTACGCACGATGACACCAGCAAGAGGTGTCATTTTCAGTCAACAAAAAAACGCACAATTTTTATGAGTGAATAATGGTGTCTTTGTTTCCGTAGTTGGAGCAGTCAAAGTGGGTCAATGGAGTGGGCTAAGATAACAGATAACGCCTGCGTCTAAAATGGAGAAGAACCAAAACTAGAGAACTAGAGAAGCTTGTTGGATTAGACCATGGAGCCATATGGACTGTACTTACTTACATTAGATCATGTATCCCCTAGCGGGTTCTAAGACCTCTACGACGCCTACTCGCCATTGTGTGCGGTTTCTCGCAATGAGTTTCAGCTCTCTCCAACTCTTCCCCAGCCGCCGGGACTGCTCCTTTACTGTTCTGCGCCATGTACTTCTCGGACGACCCGCTACTCTACAGGGTTCCACTGCATCGCATGTTTTGCTATGGAATGGTGGCCCTTTTTCTTCAGCCCAACGGCGTTAGCCTCTCTCTCCACATTTGTTGTCATTTGGTTGAGGTCCATAATCTTATGAGAGTGAAGGCACAAGATGAATTAAGCGTGATGAAAGTGTCCATCGAATTGCTTGTATTCTCGATTTTAAATTGTTCCTCTGTGCAGTACGTGACACTTAGACCCATCGTAAGTCGCTTTGATAATAGCTATAAGCTTGCTTCTCCTGCGCAAGGCAAGCCAAATAAACTCTCTGTTGACACTGGTGAAGTGGCGACCGATATTCTGAGAATTGCTCAACGATGATACCCAGGGTTTTGATATGCTCGGCACAGGAGGATCTACTGCAGAAACCTACTTGCTCTTCATTCTTACAGATGCTCTTTTATTCGCCCTAGTATTATTTTCGCCATTATCTTAGCAATCGCATAGTCATGTCCTGGCAATCCGGACTGTGGTGGTCTCAAGAAAACAACAAGAACTTCTAAACTCGACCGCCTCGAGAACATTAAACAAATAAATCCTTGATCGCTCTTGGCCCCAGTGGTGCCTTCATTCAAAACGCATAAACTGAGTGACGAACACAGCTTCCTCAATCGCTCATGATACGCATCAGACAGCTAGAGTTTTCGCCACAGTTTCACGCATTATCCGCAACAAAGCACATACCTTACGGTCTGGAGAGACAGCGGTGAGCATTTACTCAAGCCATCCAACCGTTCAACCGGCCAGCCATTCATCTAGCGGAACTGGCAATGTGACACTTCATTCGGCGAATGCGGCCTGATGACTCTCGCGCCACGCTTGAGCACCCAAGAAAATCTGCCCTCCAGCGGATGGCAATCATTAGGTATTCAGATCTAGGAGCTGGAACATTACCCACCCACAATGCGGTGTCAGTCGCCAAGTGTCATGCAGTTTCAGCGCGATTCACCGGATTCAGCGAATTCAGTGAAAGATGAAACGCACTGCTAATGTCGAAGCAATGCGGTTGATGCCGGGCAACGAGTCGCTTGTCACTGTCAGCGCCGCCACGGTCAGGCGGAGGGTCGACGAGGGGTTATTTAACGCGTTGCGGTCGTTTTGAAGTCGACCACGATCGATGGTAATCCAGAGGCAAAGCCAAACAGTAGCCAGGAAATGAAATATTTTATGGTTTCGGTTGGCAAATATTGTCCGTGGCGTGGTCTTCGGTCGAAGGCTGCCGCAGTTAATGGGACGGTGGCACGGTGCTAAACGCTCACTTAAGCAGCGGAATTATGAAATATGCTCTGAGAACTTCGCTAATTGCTGACCATTGTCTTGGAGGCTACGAGATGCTATCAAAGCGGAGGAATTAATTAAGAGTTGATGCTGGAGATCATTGGTGGCTGTTTTGTTTGCATTGCTGGGCATTGCGCAACACTCTGAGTGAATGAGAGTCGATGAATGACGAGGATCCACGATTTGTGACTGAGTTTGGAGTTCGAAGTGTTCAGCGCTCTTGCAGACTTCGGCGTGTTCGAAACAAATGGGACTTCCAGGAAGCCTTCGAGAGTGAAAATGATGCACGTGCCCTTACTTGAAATGATCACGGCATCTAGAAAGAACAGGCGACACCAACGAGGGAGGCAGAGGGTTGTATAGATCATCACCTCCTCGTCGATTCATTGGCCATTTTCCTCGTCTGTATTCAAGGAGAAGCTCGTTATCAGGGAAAACGTTCATGACGACTGGAGGGGTCAGTTTAATGCGAACTATATGCGGTCTTTCTAGGAGTCAACCAGCACTAAACCCAGTTCCCACATTTGATCATCTCTCTCCCTACACCGAAAGGCGCTAAAGCCGAACACCAGGGCTTGGGTGTAAGGCCAGCGTCTTTGCACCTACTCATTGATACTACGAGGGGCGTTCAATATATTCTCGGTATCGGGGTGAAGCTGTGTTTGTATATATAAATTGACTTATTTATCAAGTGAACATGAATTTTAGTGCATTCATGTAAAATTTCATATAAATGTGATTATTAATTCGCATTTTATCTCTAGTTAAACAGAATCATAATGGCAACTGAGACGATGATGGTGAAAATTAAGCATCGCGCTGTAATTAAATTTCTCACTAAGCAAGGAAAAAGTCAAAAAAACAGAATATATTGAACGCCCCTCGTACATTGAGCTGGAAACTCAACATCCAAGAACGTGTCAGAAAAGCCTAGGTGGCTTTGAATTGCTGCAAGAAGTCGAAATGATGCAAATGTGGACAGCAGCCACGCATTAGTAGTCCGGGCCATACTCCTCTATGGAGTTGCGACATGGTGTACTGCGATCGAAAATGACATCAATTCCAAACCAAATCAAAGACAAAAATAAGCCCCTTCGCAGCTGTGAACATGCTCCTTAATCTTAAGATAGCGGCCAGCACTGCGGTTAGGCTGACATCGCTGCGTATGTGGAAGGAAGCCCTTCTGGACATCGTACTTGACCGATTTAGATCCATACATGGTGACACCGATCGCCTGCTACCAAAACTCCTCTTCGAGAAGAACTTCTCAACCAGCATCGTCTGGAAAGTCTGACCACCACACGCTGGATGGTCCTCTGCGTTTGCACATTTGTTTGTTCACACTCGCCGTCATACCACGGGTTTCTTTTCGGGGGTGGCAGGTAGCCTAAATTGGTTTCCGCTGCCTCTTTGATGGCCGAGTGGCAATCCAACCACACATTGTTGGCGTTTATGTTCGACGTAGGCATACCGGAGATTCTCTCACTTAACGGCTGCTTAATGGGCCGGACCAGGAGAGGTTGGAATCGGGAAATCCCAATTCCAGTCGATGAAGTAGTCCTCGCACCTAGCTTTGAAGATGTCGGCACAGCCATTAAAAAGCTAAAGAATAACGAATCACAGGATCATCTGCAGAATTTGGGATGACAAAAGCCTGACGAAATTCTGGAATATCATCTCCATATTCCCCATCCACAAACAAGCCCATCCTACCTCTTGCAACAACTTTAAAGGTATAACCCTGCTCAACGTCGCCTACAAGATCCCCTCCAGCGTACTGGGTGAACGTCTAAAGTCGTTTTGCACCACTCTAATCGGCACGTACCAGTGCGGCTTTCGGCCCGGCAAATCGACTATAGACCTAATCTTCACACTAAGACATATCCTGGAGAAGACCAGTGAGCTTCAAATCGATACGCACCACC
The DNA here is from genome assembly GCA_907269125.1 of Eristalis pertinax. Lineage (NCBI taxonomy): Eukaryota > Metazoa > Arthropoda > Insecta > Diptera > Syrphidae > Eristalis > Eristalis pertinax. Next base: position 49,546,307 of record OU026147.1, read on the forward strand.
TTTTCATCGATTTCAAAGCCGCATACGACAGCATTCATCGCAAGGAGCTATTCGATGCGATGGCCGAATTTGGAATGTCGGGAAAACTGATCCGGTTGTGTCGCACCACGCTAACACACACGCGATGCACCGTGCAGTTCGGCTCAAGGCTTTCCGAGCCGTTTGAAACTTGCACTGGATTTCGGCAAGGAGATGCGCTGTCGTGTGATTTCTTCATTCTGGTACTGGAGAAGATAGTGCGGAGGGCAGCTGTAAACACGGAAGCAACTATCTTCTACAAGTCGGTCCAACTGTTGGGGAACATCGACATCGACGTTCCCAACGTGTCGTCGTGGAGGCTTTTACGGCGATTGAAGAACAGGCAAAACAAACTGGTCTCAAGGTCAATGAGGACAAAACTAAAAATATGCTGTCGACCAAAAAACGTTCCGTCGCACACCACCTTGGACAAAACCTCACGATCGACATCTACTTTCGAGGTAGTGCAGGAGTTTGTCCACCTCGGGGCAAACGTAAACTCCACAAACGACATCACAGTGGAGATCCGTCGTAGAATCGCCCTTGGCAACCGGTGCTACTTCGGTTTGTCGAAACAACTGGGCTCAAAACTTTTGACTCGAATGGCCAAAATCATGCTCTTCATGACTTTTATTTTGCCAGTCCTGCTCTATGGGTGCAGAACTGATTCTTGGTACCTTCGAAAGAAAAATTCTACGTCGGATATATGGTCCCGTCTGCGAGGAAGGCGAATAGAGGAGAAGACCTAACCGCGAACTGTACGAGCTGTACCAGGATGTGGATGTAGTTGGGAAGGCAAAAATCCGTCAACTGCACTGACTCGGCCACATCGAGCGCATGGACAACAATGCTCCAGCAAAGAGGGTCTTTGAATCCGAGCCGACTGGTTCGAGAAGGAGAGAAAGACCGGATCTCCGGTGTGAAGACCAAGTAATCGCTGATGCAAGACAGCGGCGGCAATTGCTCAGGCTCGGACCATCCATGGGTCGCCGGCCTAATAAGTAAGTAAGTAAAAAAAAAAAAAATGTCCTCATAATGCACGAGTTAGAAATTCGTTATTTTTTTGGAATGTGATCAAAAAATACCATTTGAACCACATTCACTCCAAATTCGTTTCAATCAAAGGTTTATTCACTCCCAGCGATCGACTTTATTTGCACCAAGTCACTGGGAGGCCTTCCGAATTGAATGCCGATCAGCTCTTAAATTCCGGCAAAGGCTACCTATGGAACAACTGGTTCAATTTTATCCAAGCCAAGTTTTGGGCGTCTATATCTTTTAAAAAAACAAGAAAAAAAGCGAAATGTCCCTTAATCCAAGAATAACTGCCCACCAACTAAAACTTGAGGGGGAGGAAAGGTTCTCTAAAACTGTATCTGATGATACAATAAGAAGAGTCTTAAAAGAAGTTGGGTATAATAGCCAAATTGCCCGTAAGAAGCCATACATTTTGAGATGTCAACAAACAGAAGCGCATGGTTTTTGCAAATGAATATGTTTAAAAGCCCCCTGAATTTCGGAGCAAAGTTTTGAGAGCAAATTTTGCGTATTCGGCATAAAGGGGAAAAAGCTAGAGTGGAGAAAGATGGGGCACAGCGTTTGAAAAGGAGAATTTAGTTCCAACTGTTAAGCATGGTGGAGGTGGGATTATGGTTTGGGGATGCATGGCAGCCAACGGCGTAGGAAAGCTAACATTTATAGAGTCAATAATGGACCAAATAGGATATATACGAGTCTTAAGAGATAATTAGCTTCTAAGTGCACAGCAATTGAGGCTGGAAGAAGAGTTTTGATTTCAGCAGGATAATGATCCCAAGCATACCGTGCAAAATGTAAAACCTTTGTCGCTGTATAGCGTCAAGAATCAGTTGCGAACACCTCCCCAATTCCCGCACCATAATCCCATTGAGCATTTATAGGACTTACTTGAACGCAGGATTCGGCAACATAGCATAACCTCCAAAAGTATGCTTACATCCGGTGATACAAAAAAAAAACGTGTGGATTCGATGTCTAGACGTCTTACCGAGGTTCTCAAGAGAAAAGGTTACCCTACTAGTTATTACGACATCGTAGAACATCCTCTTTGTTTTAAAAATATCCTGTACGCAGACTTTTGCGGTTGTGGTTTTTGGGTGTGTTTCAGATAAGAAATTAATAAAAATTATTGTTTGACGCACCAAAGCAAAGAGCAAGAGAAATAATAAAGAAATCAAATAAAACAGTTTGGCCATGTATGTTTTATATTGGCTGATATACACGCATTTTTTTGCGCTGTACGCAGACTTATGCGGCCAAGTGTATATAAAGGGCCGATTTTGAATGTGAACCACACCTAAACGTCCAGTTTTTTTCTGCATTTCATTTGACATTTCTCAATTTCAGACTAACTCAATTTGAACCATGGAAAGATACACAATCGAGCAATGCGTTAAAATTATTCAGGCTTATTATGAAAATGGGCGTTCAAATCAAAATGCATATCATGCACTTAGTGAATTTTCGGTCAATTTAATCGTCCAAATGTGCGTACAATCGGAAAAATCGTGCAAAAATTTAAGCAAACCGGGTCTGTAGGAGATGTGAAAACACCAGCGCATGCTCGTACAGCTCGTACTGCTGAAAATATTGCTGCTGTTCGCGATAGTGTGGCTGAAGAGCCGTCCACCTCAACTCGTCGTCGTGCCCAACGATTGCACCTCTCACGCTCGTCGTTGATGAACATTATGCATAAAGACTTGCATTTACAAGCTTACAAGGTGCAATTGACTCAAGAACTAAAGCCTCTTGACCATTTCAAGCGTCGTCAATGGTCAGAATGGTGGCAAGAAATGGCAACAGTGGATGATCAATTTTTGAAGAAAATCATCTTCAGTGATGAGGCACATTTTCATGTCAGTGGATTCGTCAATAAGCAGAATTGCCACATTTGGGCGAATGATAATCTACGAGTAAGAGTGATTGTCGAAAACCAATGCACCCACAAAGAGTGACTGTTGCGGTGCGGTTTATGGGCTGGCGGCATCATCGGGCCGTATTTTTTACCAAAATGAGGCCGGTCACGCAGTTACTGTGAACGGTGTTCGCTATCGTGAAATGATAACGAACTTTTTACGGCCCGAATTGGAAGATATGAATGTGGACGATATGTGGTTTCAACAGGACGTTGCCACTTGCCACACAGCTAACGAAACAATGGCTCTTTTGCGCGACAAATTCAATGGCCGTGTAATCTCACGTGGTGGCGATGTCAATTGGCCGCCAAGATCATGTGATTTGACACCGTTCGATTTTTTTCTTTGGGGTTATTTGAAAGAAAAGGTGACCGTCGATAAGCCAGCAACAATTCAAGAGCTAAGGATGAGATAATTCGGCACATTAACGGCATAGAACCTCAATTATGCTTCAGCGTCATCGAAAATATGGACCATCGGATGGAGGTGTGCCGCCGAGGTCGCGGCGGCCATTTGGCCGATATTTTGTTCCATACATAGTTGAACCATACCAATTTTATCATAATAAAAAGAAATGACAATAATTTCCTACATAATTTGTGTTTTATTCAAAATCAACATCGGCCCTTAAAATTTAACCACCGTTTAGAATGCATGAGTCAACAACGAAGACAGGGCGCGGCGCCCGTAGCGTCTTTTGGAATTGAAAACAATGGCCCCAAGATTGCCTTTTGACGAAACTCTTGCGAATTCGCCTCCTAAAGTGAATGTCGTCCAACTGAGGCTGAAGGACATTGCTTAACTCAAACTACTCAATAAATCATAAAAGAAGAGCTCTTAAACGAGTTCATGAAACTTAAAGCATATTTAAGGGAATACTGCCTGCAGCAACAGTGCCTTCTTGTGGGTGTACATACGAGTACATGTGATCTGCTGTCCAACATGTTTCCGAGCATAACTCCGAGTCCCGATCCGATTCCCAGCCAGGAAGGACCAGCCCTTCATTGTATAGAGTCTATACATTAGCACGAGTACGGATGTCGTGTCGTGATGAATCTTCGTGTATTGTCTCATCCGAGGGCGACGTTACGGATGTACTCTCGGTATGGAGTCCACGCCATCTCTCCGTCGTCGCAACGCCATCCATCACTCGACTAATTTCAAACCATGCTGAGATTGTAATCACAACACTCGCCGAACGCACCCCGAATGCTGTCCAAAATTAAGACCTCTGATCGTTCCTTTCCCGTGGCCATCCGATTTTGTTTTTTTTTTTTTGTTTCAATCGCCACCTCATTTGCGCCAGCTGCACTCGTCCATGAATCACGCGGTACTCTGGTCGCCTATGAATGCCAACGCAAATTTCCGTTCACACCCCAACGCCAGAGGGTATACGCCCACCGGCAGTCTATGACTAACCGTCTGACATCACCAGCCACCCGACCGCCGTCAGCACGGCCGCACGACCATTGTCCGAGGCGTTTTTGGCAGACTCTTGCGCACTTGACCCTGGCCCGAGCGTCGAACAATTACCTGGTCTTCGCTTCGATTCCGTTTTCGGTCTCAGATCAATTATTAGCGTTTTCTCCTAATTGCCGACGCTGGCTTGCCGGTGGCCTTGAATCAGAACGAGGCTGGAACTCGATTGCCTCTGCTCGCACTTAATAGACCGAGAAATATTTCACGCAGACATTCAACCCGCTTTCGCACAGGAACCACTTCCGGAAAGGAATCCATTGAACTCGGGGCCGTGAAGGCGGTCAGGCGGGCACTTGCCAGCGTGGTTCATTGGACAAAGGATGGGCAACGGGGTGGATGGGTGGATTCTGTGACTTTGAGGCAATCCAAGTGAAGAAGCAGTGCTTGTTCGTCTTCAGAGGCAAGGAACCTTCGCGATGACCTCAGATGACACATGTACCAGCGTTCACTGGCAAGCGTCCATCCACAGCGCATCCAAAAGAGAACGCCTGCCTTGCTCAGAGCACGTTGGAAAGGCCATCAAAAAATAAGAAACAACAAAAAAAAACATTGAAATGCAGTAAGTCATGCGCTGAAGGCCAGCCTTAGAACATTGCATCATCTCGGCTTAGTCCAATTTAAAGACCGACAAGCAGTTTGGTCAGCGCTCGTCATCCGGCTCATCGTCATTCCGAATGCATGTCAGCTGAAAACGAATTAACAGCCCATTAAGCTCGTCTGCATCCAGAACGATCGGAACGTGTTCCAACTCACACTGCCTGCACGACGACCGACGACGAGTTACACATGTCGAACGACAAACCTTGCCCAAGTCCGCCGCTCGCATCCGTTCGAATTGATTTACCGCTGAAATGCAACTCTCGAGGGCTCCATGCAATGATGACTTCCTCGTTCGGGCAGGCATCGTGTGGCCGCGGTAGCGCAAGACATCGACTTCGGTTACCGCAGCGACGTATCGCAGCCGGAGAGCATCCGTCAACGCCGGCATTGCCTCTCGCCGGAGATAGGGTTTCGCGGGGCCAAAACCGAGTCCCACAACCTCCAGCAATCAAGCGGAACCCATTCGCGTGAAATACTAGCTGCTGCGTCTAGGTGAGCGCTAGAGAGTGGGCCGTCTCCCTCGCTCGCGCCCGGCCGTTTGGGGGGTCGAAGGTGGAGGCCGGAGGGACTGGGATAGGCTTTGGCTTGCCGCAGCATTGTTGGCAAATCACCAACTTTCGGTCTAGCCGCTGCGCTGCGCGTATCCGCGTCGCCGAGCCGAGGCGATGGTGTCGCAGCGGGGGCGGTGGCAGTGGCGGTGATGGTGAAGTGGTCATAAAAGAAAGGCAGTTCGACGGGTATCTGTGACAAAAAACGATTGTCTCCGTCGACAAAATGCGGTACGTCGCATGCCAGAAGCGGGTTTCTGTTGGCGTTTAGCTAATTTCGAGATAAAAAGTGTTCTTGTCCCCCCCTCCCCACCGCCGATCTGTTGCGGCGCGGCGTGGCGGTGTGTTGCGCCGCCTTTGGAGCTGAACTGGTGGCATGTACACGAGTGTGCGAGAACTGGTTTGGGACGTAATCTCGGCTAGTATTGTCCAATTTGGGCATTAGACCGACAACGACAACGGCCGACAGCCACCAGCCACCAGCGGTGGGGCGTTGTTGGGTATTTATTTTTTTTTGTTTTTTTTTTTTTTTGAAAGTCGGCTTGTTGTTGCCCATTGCTCGGGGGGGCAATGCACTTGCTTTTGTGCGTAGCCTTGGTGGCACAGTAGCTCGAATGACGCAAATGGCATTCATCTCTGGATGAGAGGCGATATGGTTTAATAGAGAAACCGCTTTGCATAACCAAGGAGCAAGAGCGGCGTTAGTTCCGTTTGGCGAGCGGGTTTTTCGGTTTTATTGTGCACCGAGATCCGCTTTGAGATGGCGGAGCGAGTGGATGGGCAATTCCTCAAGCGAGCGTCGTCTTGGGAAAGTTGGCCGGCGGTATGGCAAGTGTTTGCGGCTTATGCTGGATAAGGATCGAAGACTGGAAAGTTGGACAAGAGCCCGACAAGAGGGCACACGTGTCGTGGGTCGAGTGAGAAGAAGGAGACCGGTTGTAGGATTGATCGGAGGTAATTGTCCGCTTGTGAGTGGGGCAACAACAGCAGGTTAATGTCGAAAAGAACCCATGGTAGCGTACCACTGGGAGCTCTGTCGATCGAGTTTGCCAGCAAGTTCGACGCTGTCTGCACAAACAGTAGCAGAAGTTGTTAAAATACCATCGGATAGGCAGCTACTATGCTATGGAAAGTCACCCGGTTTGACATCGAATGCAGGCAGGTGCATGTAGTTAAGCAAGAAGCGTGCCAGCAACGCGGCAACGAACAACGAGAGCTGTTCGTGAGATTTACGTGAGGCTTGATAAGAGCGCCATGGTGGAGATGGAGGGTCCTACTCAGATGGGGTCATTTAGTTTTATATGAGCCTGAACAGGCTTGTCTAGTGGAGTTCGGACGCGGGCAAGAATGGGGTCTTAGTAGAAAGGTCAATGCCAGTGTGGGTTCCAGCGAAATCCACTATTGACCAAATATTCACGTTACGACAGATCATGGAAGAAACCCAGGAGTTTCAAGTCGATACTGACCGTTTATTCATCGACCTTAAGGCCGCGTATGACAGAATTTATAGACACGAGTTATACAGCGCATTGTCAAGTTTTGGCATCTCTGCACAACTCGCCCGTCTTTTGCAGAGTGACGATGGAGAATGCCAGCTGCTCCGTCAAGGTCGATAAAGACTTCACCGAGACCTTTGATGCCAAAGAAGGAGTTAGACAAGGCGAAGCACTGTCATGCGATTTCTTTAACATCATTCTCGAGAAGATCGTGCGCAGCTCAAACGTCAACACCAGAGGCACGATCTTCCACAAATCTGTGCAACTGCTCGTTATGCCGATAACATTGACATCATCGGAAGGACAAAACGGGCTGTCAGTGGGACGTCTGTGAGCATCGAGAAGGAAGCGGCTAAGATGGGTTTTGCGGTCAATGACAAGTATATGCTGTGGACAAAATAGGATCACCAAGACCGACGTCTTGGACAAAACGTCGCTATAGACAACTAAGTTCGAAGTAGTGAAAGACTTTGTCTACCTAGGCTCCGAAGTTAACGCAAGAAATGATACCACCGCGGAAATAAAACGAAGGAATACACTCGCCAATCGCTGTGTCCTTGCGCTTGGAAGGCAACTGAGAAATAAAGCCCTCTCTTGAAGGACCAAGATATCCCTATATAAGACACAGTCCTGATGTATGGCGCAGAAGCATGGACACTAACGAAAGCGGACGAGGAGATTCTAGGTCGCTTCGAGAGGAAAGTTCTTCGTATTATCTTTGTTCCCGTATGTGCTGCTGGTGTTTGGAAGAGGCAACTGAACTCGATCTGGTCAAACAACTCATAGCCCTCTGAGACGAAAGACTCGAAGTCGTTTGACCAGATCGAGTTCAGTCTCCTCCTCCAAACACCATGTAGAGTCAATGTAGAGCGAATGGACACTAATGTTCCGGCCCGGAAAGTCTTCGACTCCAACCCCGAGAGACAACGCGGTAAAGGAAGACCACGCCTCCGGTGGCGTATGCAGCTGAAAAGGGATCTCAATCAGCTGAACGTGCTAAGCTGGCTGCAACTATCACAAGACCGTACTAGGTGGAGAGGCATTTTGGTTGAGGGCCAGGTTCACCCCTGGACTGTAGCGTCCGCTAAAGATGAAAGAATAAGTAGAGACGCAGTACGAGAATTTGGAGGAATCACACAGACCATCGAACGACGACGTGGACCCAAATATCGCTGTCAGGTAGAATGTGCGTCCTCTGGACGAGGACGAGATGAAGCTGGCGAATATTGGGCTAAAGTTAAATGAGCCTGCTTTTGCTGACGGTCTCCGGGCTTATCTGCGGGTCTTAACTTTTTTTCTTTTTTTTTATAATTTGCGCGCGCTCAAGGGATTGCTGCAACCTTAAGCGTCCGGGGTCAAGACACAGAACGGACGGAAGGTAAAGAGGGAGAAAGGGAGAGGAGTTATTTGGTCTTAAATATCTGCGGGTTGTAGTCTGTGGGAAATATAGGCTACGTAGTACGGTTAAAGAACGAGTCTCTAAATTTAACTGTGCGTCCGAAAGTAGGCTTAAGGGTAAACTCATGAGCATTCCTGGCGAGACGAGTATTGCGGGTGAATTCATGGAGAGGATGAATGCAGTTGGCTACCTCACTTGAGCATCGTCTGTTGAAATAGCGATAAAATACTGACAAAGAAGAAACGGTACGTCGATGTTCGATCGAGTCTAATGACTTTGCGACATTGTTGTCTCCTATACGTTTTATCGCTCGCTTTTGGATTCTATCTAGTAGGTGCAGGGTGGTCTTTGGGGCACCAGACCAGATATGAGCGTTGTACTCAAGCTTGGGCGGATATACGCCTTATAAGTGAAAGCCAAATCAGAGGCGGTGAAATATTTCTTGCATCGATTAAGGAGACCTAAACATTTCGCAGCATTTTTGGCGACCTCAAATATGTGATCGATCCAACTAAGTGTTGTGTTGATACACATACCAAGGATGGAAAGCTTTCCGGTCTCAGCGACACAAGCGCCATTCATGGATAATGGCTGATTAACAAAGGTTCGCTTGAGTGACAGCAGACATCATTGAGTTTTTGAAGCATTGAATTCCACTCTGTTGCTGTTTCCCTAGTTAATTATCGGAATTGAATGTGCTTAACATACGCTGCCGTTCCAATTCTACGGCCGAATGGCAGGGTCGTGAGTCTCGGAACGAGATTGGATTAGAAGTAGCAGACAAGAGATCATTAATAAAAATGAGAAAGAGTGTCGGAGACAGAACAAAGCCTTGGGGTACACCAGCATTTATTTGGTTGATGTCAGACTTGAACCAGTCAAGGTTATAAAGTCCGAACCGAAGCCTGTAAGGATGATCAAGGGAACATCGTAGTAGAGCCACAGTCGATGCTGAGGATATGGAGAAGCCATTTCTGCAGACTGTAAAACGGCGACGAAGAACCAAATCCCGCTGTCAGGCAGAACGAACCATTCAACCCCAATGAAAGGGACGACGAAGATCAACAATTCCCTCCACCCGACCCGGATGAAGTGAGGATTGCCATATCTAAACTGAAATCCAACAAGGCTGCGGGAGCTGACGGCCTACCCGCCGAGCTTTTTAAAGCCGCTGGCGATGATTTGGTAAGGAGCATGCACCAACTCATCTGTAAAATATGGTCGGAGGAAAACATGCCCGATGAATGGAACCTCAGCATTGTTTGCCCGATCCATAAAAAAGGAGACCCTTTGAACTGCGCCAACTACAGAGGCATCAGTCTCCTAAGTATCGCATATAAAATCTTATCTTCCATACTGTGTGAACGCCTAAAGCCATTCGTCAACAACCTGGTCGGTCCATACCAGTGTGGCTTTAGGCCAGAAAAATCCACCATCGACCAAATATTCACACTGCGGCAGATTTTGGAGAAAACCCAGGAGCAACAAATCGATACCCACCATCTTTTAATCGACTTTAAGGCCGCGTATGATAGCATCTATAGAGACGAGCTATACAGAGCAATGTCTAGTTTTGGCATCCCTACCAAACTCGTCCGTTTGTGTAGGATGACGATGGAGAATGCACGCTGCTCCATCAAGGTCGGTAAAGACCTAACCGGGACCTTTGATGTCAAAAAAGGATTCAGACAAGGCGACGCGCTGTCATGCGACTTTTTCAACATCGTTCTTGAACGAATTGTTCAAAACTCGAACGCCAACACCAGAGGAACAATCTTTCAGAAGTCCGTCCAACTACTCGCATATGCCGACGATATTGACATTATCGGAAGAACGCAGCGTGCTGTCAATGGCGCTTTTGTGGGTATTGCAACGGAGGCCGCGAAGATGGGTTTAGCGGTAAACGAGGGTAAGACCAAGTATATGCTGTCAACGAGAAAGGACACCCAACACCGACGTCTCGGTCAGAACGTCACAGCAGACAGATATAACTTTGAGGTAGTCAAAAACTTTGTCTACCTAGGCACAGCTATCAATTCAGACAATGACACCAAACGAAGAATAACTCTTGCCAATCGCTGCTTCTTTGCGCTAAGAAAGCAACTGGTAAACAAAGGCCTCTCTCGAACAACCAAGATAACGCTCTACAAGACCTTAATCGTCCCAGTCCTGCTATATGGCGCGGAGGCATGGACTTTGTCAAAAGCGGATGAAGCTGCCCTTGGTTGCTTCGAGAGGAAAATTCTTCGTGTGATTTTCGGTCCCGTCTGCATAGACGGTGAGTGGAGGAGGAGATATAATGACGAACTATACGGGCTGTTCAGCGACATCGACTTAGCCAGAAGAGTGAAGATCCAAAGACTGAGATGGCTAGGTCATGTAGAGCGGATGGAAACCAATACTCCGGCCCGAAAAGTCTTCGAATCCGCAGTAGAGGAAGACCGCGACTCAGGTGGCGCACGCAAGTGGACAGGGACCTCAACCAACTATGCGTGCGAAACTGGAGACAGCTAGCTAAAGATCGAGCTGGCTGGAGACGCTTGCTGGTTGAGGCCCAGGTCCACCCCGGACTGTAGCGCCACCTTAAGTAAGTAAGTAAGTAAGTCAGACTTGAAACCATCTAAAATTGGACGGCATGGAAGGTAATTTCTAATCCATAGACGAAGAGATTTTCGAAAAGAGAGCTTGATGCCAAACTCTGTCAAATGCCTTAGAAATATCAAGCGCAACGATCTTGTTTACGCCTGCATTGTGCAAACATTGGTTCCACTTTTCAGCTATCAGATCATCAGTGGACTGATTGCTGCGGAAACCGTTCTGCTGGTCATTAAGAAGCTTCCACGATTCAAGATATTCCATAAGCTGACGATTTATCAGCGTTGCCATGATCTTAGAAAGAAGGGACGTAATTGCTATGGAACGAGGTGGGTGACGAAGATTCGCCCTTTTTAGGGACGGGCTGGACAAATGCTGTTTTCCATCTGCTCGGAAAGAGACCTAAAGAGTAGGATAGATGAAAAAGCTTACGCAATGTATTTGCCAGCGCAGAAGAACACCTCTTCAGAAGTATAGGCGGAATACCATCCGGGCCAGCGGATTTGTACACGTCGAGATCTTTAAGTACTCTTGCAACTGTACGAGTGCGAAAGTGGATTTGTCCCATGGTGAAATCAACGCTCTCAAGTACAGGTGGAGACATATTGGAATCTGACAATGTTGAGCTGGCTGCAAAATGCGCCGCAAGCACATTGGCTTTGTCTAAAGAGCTGACAGCTGGAATGTCATTGTAAATGAGCGTGGGAATTGAAGACGAGGCGGAATTCCTTATGTTTTTTTACAAATGACCAAAAGTTTTTGCTACCTTTGGGACATTGTAGCACTTTTTGCCTCAATTTTTGATCATAAGAGAATTTTACACGTCTGATAGTTGCATTGCAGTCATTTCTGGCCCGTTTAAGCTTATTCCGGTTTTCCTCAGTAGGGTTGGCTTTGTATGCCCGGAAATGCAACTCTCTCAACCTGATAGCCTCTTTACAGCTCGAGTCATACCATGCATTTTCTTTGGGCTTGATACTCTTCACTCTATGCGTAATGAAGGATCTCATGCCCAGCAGAAGAATGTTTGTGATCATATCAGCAGCGGCATCCACGTCACTATCGAGGAAGCATAGTGACCAGTTAAAATTCCTAAAGAAATTGTTGAGTCCGCTCCAATCGGCTTTCTCTGCTACAGTCCGAAGAGTCTTCGACTTCGAACTTGTGGGACAATGCAACAAAGTATGCCCGAGTTAGGCATTTTTTACTCTTCAAAAATGAAAAAGAAAATCACTTTTTGGTGATCTTGTTTGGCCATGGCCTTGGTAATTGCCTTTTATTTCTGCAGGCCTTTATTTTTAGTGCCGCTGCAACATCGCCAAATGTTGGAGAATCAACTCTGTCCGCCTCGTTGCGAGGGGTTGTTGACGACGTCATTTCCCTTGTTCGCCATATTGATGCATGTAACACCGCGTGGTGGCCCGTGGAGTTGTGGGTATGTGCGTCGACTCCTACGCACTTGGACCTACCTGTCTGGGTTCGATTCCTGGTACGACTATAAATACTTTTCACGGCCCCACCTCTTTCGAGTCACTGACAATGCTCAAGGAGTATAAGTGTCTAGAAAAAGCTTCTCAAACTTGGCCGTTCGGAGTCTGTAGGTCCCTTCCACTCGTGATAGAACAATAGAACGCACAACACGAGTGGTTGCTGAGAAGCTAGCCCCTGGCCCGCTAATGGCTGTAGCGCCACCCATATTATTATTCTTAACTCCGCGTCTAAGGTGGCTAAGGTGACATGAAAAGGACCTCATCGACGTCATCGTTAAACGTTACGTGTTGTCTGCATCGAATCATATCGCTTGTCAACAGAGGCACTAAAATCGGTGACAGAACCCTCAGCACAGCAGCTCACATTTGGATCGGATCGAGCTAGCTGTTGAATAATGGGAGAAATTCAGTCGCGAAGGATAAGAATCATTCGTTTCCCAATAAATGACATGTGCAAACGGGAAGCCCTCCGATCGATCTCTCTTAAAAGCCTACCATCCATCGTCTTGCTTCAGAATAAATTACCAACAAATTCCGACGGCGCTTCGAAGTTTTATACTCTTGTAAGCCACACGTTGAACTTCACTTGAGTTTTCAAACGCGTCACTCATTTAGAAATGATCTAGTTTTGTGACTTTTATCATCTCGGCGGAGACTTGAAAAGATCATGGCCGCATCGGGTTTTGCATAACTTAAGCAACCATCAAAAGACGACGGGTCCATTAACTTTTTATCGCCTCATCGGCAGTATAAGTCTTCTTTTCGAAATCGATTTGAATAACTCAAGTCAGCGGATTTCAAATATAAAGCAAGATCGGTCCGCGACGATGGCACTGAAATGCCTTGGCGAGCAACTGCCACAGATACGGAAGTTGTTTGTCGCCGCAGATCGATGGTCGCGCAGTTAGGATGAGCAACCGGGTCTTCTGATACTTGATTAGAGGGAATGGGGTGAACATCAATCAACATCACTTAATTTCTGTATATGCTTAAGATTCTGCAAATAGCACAGAAATTGTACACCAGAAGAAGACCGGAAGCGAGTCATTTGGTCGGATGAGGCGAAAGCTAATCGATTCCACTCAGTTGGTAAAGAATACTACTCGCATCGACCAAATGAAGCTTAAAAAAAACAAAACCAGGTTAAAGAGACGATGAAGCACGGATGAGCGGGTTTGATGTAAAATAGAAGGTATACTGAAAATGTAGCAGCTCCTCGATATTCTACGGGCTAATTTAACAGAATTTGCTGACGAGTGTGCCCATCCAATCGAGGAAATACATACTTTTTCAACAAAACGACCAATGCACACAGCAAAATGGACAAAACTGGCTTGGAGAGCAATCATTTCAAACATTCAAGTGGCCAGCACAGAGCCCGGACTAAAATTTGATCGAAAATTTGTGGGCTATGGTTAAGAGAATGCAGGTACAATACGACTCCCCTCCAAAAAATCTTTATAATCTATCTAATGATAAGTTTATAACAAGAGTGGTCAAAATTCTGGATTGATTGAATCAGTTGCAGCGCTAAACACAGTGATCGTCCAAAAACAAGGACAATATGGAAGCAGTGCGTGAGAGGGTTGGTGCAAATACCGGAACATCAACTCCGCGCCGTGGGCAAGAATTGCAATTTTCAAAGATTCCTTCTACGGCGTATACTCACAAGAGATGTCCGTGTCTCCATGCTTATAAATTTCAATTAACATAACAACTGAAACCTAATTACCATGCACAGCGAAGAGAGAGTTCCTTCAATCGATTATTGAACATCAGCAGGTAGATGCTGAAATTCAGCCACATTTATGCAAAATTTCGACCAAAGTGTGTGTCTACCGACGAAACGGAGTCACTTTTTGACAATTGTTCACGAATTTTTGAAATTTATTCAACTGTGGCGTCCCCACAACACACACTCCACACGAACAGAGCCCGACAGCGATACATTTTTTCGTTAAGTCAGACATCTTGCTTCGAGCTGTCAAACAGCATTTTCTTCCGGCTCTTTCTTTTTAGCGTGGACACGACGGCGATAGGAGCTTGGACAGCCTCGCTCCGGTACCAATCTATACAAAAAACATTATTTGTACATTTTTATATAAAAAATAAATAAATATTAAAACACAAAAAAATAAGATAAGTAATTAAACATTACACAACCAAGTCATGTAAACGGCATTCTCTGATTTTTCCGTTTGGTTAGAGAAAACGACGTAAATAAAAGGCTGTCAAAAATGATTCCCCAATGCTACTACCCTACTACCTGAACTGGTGAATATACTACATTTTCTTCACTGACCACTTTCTACACAACTCTTCCTAATTGTCAATATTATGCGCGAAAGAAACTAGCTATTTGGAACTAAGAAACAGGGCTCTCACACGAATATTCTTATATGGATATATGTTTCACAGCTTAATGTGCATTGGATTTCCCGTGCAGTGCAAGTGCAAATATTTCGTACTAAACGAGACGTAGCGACGCCAAAATTTGCACTGAATGGCGGTTGTTAAGAACTGTAGAGTATATTTCAAACGATTTACCAATAGATTGGTGTGAAAGCGTTTGAAAGCTTTTGAAAGCGTTTGTAAATTTGTCGCCTCTCTAGTTTGCTTGCCACATAGTAGTACACCCGCTGAACGTTCTCTAATCTAGGTAAACAACACACAATATACAAGCAAAGTAAATTGAATGATGGATGCTGAAGAAATAAGGAACTGAGTAAAATCGTATGAATCTTCTGATGTTGTGCTTAAAGCTGTTTAGTGTTTTTTTGTTCTTATTTAAAATCTGTTGTGTTGAAATATTTGTTTTTGTTATGTTCCTTAAATTGAGAACTGATGCAAAAATAAAACCTGGTAACATTCCGTGGTAACACTGCTGATAAGCCAGATAATAGCACTACCTTCGTTTAAGCATTTGTAAGCATCTGACATATTATCGAAAGCTAAAAATAAATAAAAATATTGTGTCACCCTGCACAATTCCACGTACGTACACAAAAATATTCTTAACGCAATTCTGCAATCAACTCCCTATAATCCTCTCAATTTTATGTAATCGTATGATCTTAATTCTGTAAGCTCTCATTTATAAAGGGTGGTTAAATTTTAAGGGCCGATGTTGAATGTGAACCACACCTAAACGTCAAGCTCTTTCTGCATTTCTTTTGACACTTCTCAATTTCAGACTAACTCAATTTGAACACAAGAACAGGCAACAGACAAGGTGGCAAGAAATGGCAACAGTGTATGATCAATTTACGAAGAAAATCATCTTCAGTGATGAGGCACATTTTCACCTCAGTGGATTCGTCAATAAGCAGAATTGCCGCATTTGGGCGAATGATAATCCAAGAGTGATTGTCGAAAAACCAATGCACCCACAAAGAGTGACTGTTTGGTGCGGTTAATGGGCTGGCGGCATCATCGGCCCGTATTTTTTACCAAAATGAGACCGGTCAGGCAGTTACTGTGAATGGTGTTCGCTATCGTGAAATGATAACGAGCTTTTTATGGCACGAATTGGAAGATATGAATGTGGACGATATGTGGTTTCAACGGGACGTTGCCACTTGCCACACAGCTAACGAAACAATGGCTCTTTTGCGCGACAAATTCAATGGCCGTGTAATCTCACGTGGTGGCGATGTCAATTGGCCGCCAAGATCATGTGATTTGACACCGTTGGATTTTTTTCTTTGAGGTTATTTGAAAGAAAAGGTGTCCGTCGATAAGCAAGCAACAATTCAAGAGCTAATGGATGAGATATTTCGGCACATTAACGGCATAGAACCTCAATTATGCTTCAGGGTCATCGAAAATTTGGACCATCGGACGGAGGTGTGCCGCCGAGGTCGCGGCGGCCATTTGGACGATATTTTGTTCCATGCATAATTGAACCGTACCAATATTATCATAATAAAAAGAAATGACAATAATTTCCTAAATAATTTTTGTTTTATTCAAAATCAACATCGGCCCTTAAAATTTATCCACCATTTATATTCCCTCATTTATATATGCTCTGTTATACACATTCTGTTATACGCATGTTATAAAAAGCCTGATCGATGTTATTAGCACTCTCTGTTAAAATAAAGCTGTTGTGGAGATACGTTCTCGAGGAGATACGACCATTTTTCGTGATACGTGATGAACAGAAACCCAATAATGTCGTTGTAAAATGTACTGATTGGAAGTGTACAAAAAAGCATAAGCGATTGTATCGAAAACAGCACAATTGTACCGACTTCTTCATCCCTACTATGTCCTGTTTGTTGCATAGTGTCTTCTTTGGTTCGAATTACAAGCCGGCACTGGAAAAATGTCTACACGCAATTTGTTTCAACCTTAGCTAGACCTTGTAGATTTTTAATGATTTATTTGATTCAGGACCACGGTCTGACACACGTACTCAACACGCTGCTCTTCACGTTTGCCTTGTCAGAGCGATACCTTTGATACCACCTGAAACAACCTAGTTCCAACCACAAAAATGTATCACTCTTGACATTTGTTTTTTACATCATTGAACTGATAATAGCTGGGGTTGTCAGATGTGGCGATTTATCGCGAAACTGACGATTTTAAATTTCATTTGGCAACACAACAATCGGAATATCGTCACAAGTCACATCCCAAAAAAGGCGATCTTTGGAGCTTTGGGCGATTTTTTATATCGAAATTTAATTTTCATTTTAAATAAAACTTCACGTCTGCATTCACATTTCCCAGGATTATCTACTATGCAGTAGTTACCAGAAATAAGAGAGCAAGGAGATATCCAACTTCGGCGAGAATTACCAATAGTCCACACTGGAGAGAAATGTGAGAGTAGTGGAACTCCCTTGTATATCACACATACTCTTACAAAAACCATAGATCCACCACAAGATGGCGGCCGATTGGTGGATTTTGTGGGAAAATGTCGGCAGATTATTGGATTTGCCCACTGTCATGTACTATTGTTCGGAGGGTGTTCAAAATTTGACTCATATTTTTAAGAGTATCAATTTAATTCTTCAAAGTAACATATAGGCGCTCAGTTTTAGAAAGCTCAGATTCAGAAATTAAATTTCATAATTGTTCAGAAAAATGTATAAATAAGGCAAATAAAACTAACCCATGAAAATGGTTGTCAAAATTTGGAAATATTTCTTCCATCATATTTCTTTAAAAAAAGTAAAATTACCAAAAAAGTATTTTTTTTTTAAATGATTCATGCAAATTTTTCAATATTATTATTATTAGTTTTTTGTACACAAGTTTCGCGTGAATGCATTTTATAGGTATTATTCATGTGCAAAAATAAATATGTACATTAAGTAAAGTATTCATTAATTTCACCCTAGTGCTTCAGACAGTAATTCCCACTAATGGGAGTTTAATAAATCTGCTTCATGAACATACGCATTGTTCGTTTGTTTACCCCTCCTGTCTGTGTTGAAAATTGAACACCAAAATTTGAAAAAAGTTTAAGTTACCGACTACTACGGTTGGGGAAGAGTATCAGCTGTTCGCAAGAGCTCACACGTATTCACAGCCAGGGAAGAAAAAGCGTATATAAAACGCTGTCAGATGAAATCAAGGGGCAAGCGAGGTAGAAGTTGGATATCTCCTTACTCTCTTATTTCTGGTAGTTACAATCAGAAATGAATGAGTAAAGAGATATTCAACTTCGGCCATTTTTGCCCCTAGTCCACACCGGAGAAAAATGTGATAGTAGTGGAATTCCCTTGCATTACACTCATACTTTTACAACGCTCGTCAATTCACCCCAATATGGCGGCCGATTCGTGAATTTTGTGGGATAATGGCGGCAGATTCATGCATTTTGTGGGATATTCGTGAATTTGCCCACGAACATGTACTTATTGTTCGGAGGGTGTTCAGAAGGTGACTCATATTTTTAAGAGAACATATATTTGTAAAAGGTGCTTGCGTGAAGAAAAATGTAATGCTATGCTCTCTTTACGGGAATAGTTTGCATCAATTTAATTCTTCAGAGTAAAATATAGCTGATTTATATGCGATGACTGGCAAATGAACTTAGTTTTATATCTTTCATTCATGAATTGTGAAAACTTCTGCAATTAAATTACATAATTTGTTAAGATCAATGGCTTTAACTGTACCTAACTGAAACAAATTTGCAATTAACTTTCATCTCTATTTCTATAAAATAAGTAAAATAAGCAAAAAAGCTGTTTATTTTAATTGATTCAAGCAAATGTTTCAATAATATTGCCGGTACACATGTTTCGTGTGAATGCTTTTTTTCGATATTATGCATATGCAAAAATACAAACATGGAGTCGTATATATTCATTAATAATTAATGCATAAATAATTAATGTAAACAATGGCAAAATTATTTATTCCTATTACCTCAGACTGTAACTCGCAGAAAGCTACTTCATGAACATACGCTTTGTTCGTTTGCTTACCCCTCCTTACTGTGTTGAAAATTTGACACCCAAATTTGAAAAAAGTTCAAGTAACGAGCGAATTTTCAAATAAGAACTCTAATTCACCCCAATACTAAGGTTGGGGAAGAGTATCAGCTGTTCGCCAGCTGTTCACTAGAGCTCACACGTATTCACAGCCAGGGGAGAAAAAGCGTATAAAAAACGCTGTCAGATGAAATCAAGGGGCAAGAGAAGAAGAAGTTGAATATCTCTTTACTCATTCATTTCTGGTTACAATCCCAACTCTGAAGGGCTATTCATATGAGATCTGTGCGAATTGTGAACCTCGATAACACTACACACTACTTAACTCTACATTCATTTCTCATTTGAAATTTGAATTTATGACAACTGACAACTTCATTGCGAATTTTTTGATTGTGAATTTGTAAACCCCTTTTCCCTTTTTGTGTATTGCGCGTGCTCAGCTCGACAGTTCGCAAATGGAAAGAGTGATTCGCGGAAAAACAATTTTTCAAAACCATGTATGTATGAACCCAATAATATAATAATTGGAAGTGTACAAAAAGCATTGTTTGAAAACGGTACATTCTACCGCCTTCATCCCTGATAACAGTAGTTTAACATAACATTGCAAATACATTAACAACTTGCAAATAAACTTGGCTGTCAGAAAGGACAAAATTGGAGCTTTGCAATCATGGCAGTCTTCGATCTGGCTTTCTGCGATCAACTATTATATGACGTTTTGGTTTTCACGATTGTCAATTGACAAGATGAGGTTCTTGAATTTCTGGCGGAAATTTGTGGTACTAGATGAATTACATCGAATTTTGACAGTTCACTGGCGGGACGGAATTTGAATAGAAATTTTGAAATCTTTGTTGGTGATTGAAAAACGTGAAATTAAGGAGAAAAGTAATATTTTTAATTCCAGATAATGGTTGAATGTCGAATGCATGTGCCCATGCCTGGTATTACGCGATTGACAGACCTTTAGTTGTGATGTGTTTTTGTAGGAGACTGTTTTAAAACCCACCAGTTTTACACGAAATTGTTCTTGTTTTGTCATTCTTCAAAACAAAATATATGAATGGTGAACAATATTACGTGTTATATTGATAGTTAGCAAATTAATTAAAACAAATTCAGTGAAGTGAAATGCAGCTGAAAATTTATACATATATATTTACATATTTTGTGTTTTTTTTTTATATTTTTCATTACGCGATTCCAAAGAAACT
This sequence comes from Eristalis pertinax, assembly GCA_907269125.1. Classification (NCBI taxonomy): domain Eukaryota; kingdom Metazoa; phylum Arthropoda; class Insecta; order Diptera; family Syrphidae; genus Eristalis; species Eristalis pertinax. The sequence continues at coordinate 49,566,564 of OU026147.1, forward strand.
ATCACTTCAGAGGACAAGCACTTATAGCAAAACTGACATACTTCATCTTGATATTTCACTATTAATTCCAACCGAAATTAATAATTGGATACATCATTTTTATTTCCTACAAATTTGAATTTTCAATACAATTTCCTTCCCAGCAGAGATCTGTCATAATTCATCTGGTACCAAAATTTGCCACAAACGGCGCTAGGTTCCATGTTAGACCTAGTGAAAAAACTCTTGCTTTTTTAGCAAACTTGACAAAACAGTTGGGGTCCAAATTCGACACTGCTCAGAGCATAAGGCTCAACGAAATGTTTCGTCATGTTTGCAAAAAAATCATGTCTACCCATAATTTGCATCTGCGCGCATGTCCATATGTCAGAAATTTTTTTGTTTCATTCAGCCGAAAAATGTCGTGTTCAATTATATGTCTATGTATGTATGTACGAATACCAACAGAATATCAGCTGATTTGCTCATTTTCCAAATTTTTTTTCTTGGCTGTGTTTTATCTGTCACATTCGCAGATTCATTTCGCACTAGCTCATGCTTAACGAAATGCTCGCAATCTTTCATGGACGACACTACAGATTGCCGCGCATCGGGTTGGGTGTATTCGCTCACTCACTCATGCGCATCATAGCTCAGCTTATATTCTCGAGCATTTAACTAATTTTTTTTTTGCTTATAAATGTTAAAATTCTTGTGAAAACCACTCAGAAGTCGTTTTATCCGTTTGAACCGAGCGATCATCGAAGACATGCCGGAAAAACGTTTCAGAAACGTAACCAACAGTCGAAATCTCACGCTACAGATAAAACGATGCAACTCATCATCGCGGGTTTTCTGTCTTACGAATTTCTTCGAAAGTGAATGAAGACTGACTACAGAAATGATCCTGTGAAGTATAGTCTTAACTTTTCCATCCCTCACATGTGCATCTCATAGATACCGCTGCCGTAACTGGCTGTGAATTATAAGAGTGAATCGAATCAAATTCATGAGTCATGAGCACATTTCCACGCGCACACAAGAAATATAGAATTTTGATAAGCAGTCTAACAAGGTGCTGCTTGTGCGATAGAAATCCATTACGTTTTGAATTGATACGGTTGAGGGGCATGCGGGCGCAGGTGTGAGAGAGGGGCATTCACAATCAAACAGTGAAAAGAATTCAACACACATTTAATGGCGCGACACTTGACAAAGTTTGATAATAAATACCCGTGAATGTGACTGCAGCACGGTTGACAATGTGACGGGTACGATTGACCGATAAGGATGTGCCCGCAATAATTCAAAGCTGGCCAATAAATCCGATGAATACTTCGGATCTTATCCGACGCATTGCAGCAACGGTCTTCATTCAGACACATGTAGCAACGTCCGTTTCACGTACTTTTCGGCCATATGTTCGATCGCCTTTGACGGAATTTATTGAATTAACATTGCGAAGTGCAAAGCTGAGCCGAGTTGTTTTGTGACGGAGTCAGTCGTTATTCCGTCCGAGTGATGCACGGAATTAAATTCAGAAGACTTCCCAGTGACTTGGTGCAAATTAAGGCGATCGCTGGGAGTGAATAAACCTTTAATTGAAACGAGTTTGGAGTGAATGTGGTTCAAATGGAATCCTTTGTTTGATCACATTCCCAAAAAAAAAAATAACGAATTTCTAACTCGTGCATTATGGGGACCTTTTTTCGTAAATACGAGAGTTTATTCCAAATCTTTATACACTTGGCCGCATAAGTCTGCGTACATTGGGGAGTGTTATATAACGGCCACTGACGGGCATTATGTGCTGTATGTTTTGGGTCATTATCTTGCTGGAAATACGAGTCGTTCGAAATACCCAACATTTCAGCACTTGCTCTTAAATTCCGTTTGAGAATATCAATGTACACATACTGGTTCATTATACCTTCTACTATTTCCAACTTTCCGGCCCCTGATGACGCCATACAGCCCCATAACATTACACTCCCACCTTCATGCTTTATTGCCTTTATCGTGTTCCTTGGATTAAGGGCATCGTTTTGTCGCCTCCATACCCTCAAACGGCCGCCAGACCCAAAAATGTTATATTTGGATTCGTCTGAGAATATAACAGAACGCCAGAAGTCTGGAGAGTTATTCACGTACTCCTTAGCGAATGCTATTCGTTTTTGACGGTTGATTTTGTTCACCAATGGTTTTTTGCTGGATGTGCATGACTTGAACCCCTTTTGAACTATTGTTCTCCTCACAGTTTCTGGGTGGACTTTGATGTTACTGCTTCTCTCAAGGTTAGCACTCACTTTTGTTTGCAGTTATGAATGGTTCTTGGTCCACCATCCGCTTTATAACACGTATATCTCTATCGGTGAGCTTCGATGGGCGGCCTAATCTTAACTTTGATTCGACCCATCCGTCGTATCTAATGCGATCAATTGTTCTCTGAATTGTTGACCGGCTTCTTGATGTTTCCTTTGATATTTCCGTGTAGGACATTCTTTCATTCCACGTACAAATTTATAATAAACTGCCGCTCACTAACACTTAACTCTTTTTTTAGCCATTTTTACCGTCCTTTTTTGAAAAATCTAAAAAAAACAATAACTTTTTCTCGCGTCAACAACGTCAATGCACAAATCAGCAAGCACGCTGTGTCAAGAAACAATTACCGTTGCATATACAGTGTTTAAAGAGACAGTGTTACCAGCTGTACGCAAACTTTTGTGGAGTGAAATTCGGAACTTCAAAACGTAGACCGAGAAGGCATTCACAGTCGACCTATGTGCCAAAAATTAATTTATTTATTTGCTATAGTCATTTACAGCGGTTAGTGTCCAGATCTAGGTCCGCATCTGGACACTAGCCGCTGCTGTCCAGAAACCCCGTCTGTTTTGCAGACCCAATCCGCATCTAGTCTCAATACCTTAGCAGCTGTCCAGAAACCCCATGCGGATTCGTAGACCCAATCCGCATCTAGTTTCGAGACACTAGCCCGTCGGTTCCCAATCCGCATCTAGTTCCATGACCTAAGCCGCTGTCCAGAAACCCCGTGGGGTTTCGCAGCTAGTTCCTGGACACCAGCAACAGTCCAGAAACTACCCTGGATTACTTTTTTGTACTGGATTTCAATTCACTTTCAATTGGATCCCTTTTTCAACTCCATTCCCTTCACTTTGACTACGGACCAAAATCAAACATGCACTCCATTGCATCCGCAACTCGATTTCTTGCCGGAAGTCGATACAAGCTTCAAATGAAGACGCATCAAAAACCCATGCACCCACCGCCGCCGCAGCAATTGCGACCGAGCAGCTTCACACGGAATCCAATCTCAAAGAAAAGTAACCACAATCCACTTCCACACCGAGATGAAGAACAAAAAGAAAAACCGGAAAAAAATAGATAATTACCTCGTCTAATTGGGACACATTCATGAATTGTGAGCATAACTCATTAGCCGGCAGGGAAACAGATTCCCGCAGCAGATAAGCCGAGGCACACTTGTCTCATTGTTTTCTTACGCAACCGCACTCCGGGCGCATAATGTCACAAGATCAGCTCACGCAGAGGGCGGCTGTGCTGACGCAGTGTCAGGCCAACAATGCAGGCGCAAACAATTGTCAGCGATTTTCAGGTCGTAAATCATTTTTCACCTTGCGTCGCGAATCGCGTTTTCTTTTTCTGCTCTTCGTCGTGGGGCTGGATAGGAAAAAGGCATAATTACACTTGTCACGCAGCCTATGGGGAGCATCTGGTTGTTTCTTTGAAACGGAGACGGAGACTTTCCCCCGATGGAGCTGAGAAATTGTGCTGCGATCAGGCTGACGAGACGAACATGAAAATGCTTTTAGCGAATTTGGTGCAGTGGTGCGATAGTGTCCGCCGATTAGAGGGGTGATTTACACCGTGAACTTGACCTGTCCGCTGATTTCGTTGTCCTCTGGTTGAATGAGGGGAGATGCAACAGAACGACTGTCTAAGTAGGCTGTTGGCATTTTGTCATTGGATTTTGTAACCTGATACTTCTTCCATCAAATTAATGGAAACCGGTGCACGGTGTTCATCATTCGGTAGTGTAACATTTTGGCATCCCTTGTGGGGATGCTGTTTCTCTGCTAATCCTGAACTTGCCTGGATTTGGCAGACAAACTGAAGACACTGCCATGCATCAAGAAATTGTATCAATTGCTGAAAGCGATGAAAAGGAATCTGAATTTCAAATGCTTCGTAATGGTGACCGCCTTGGAGCAACTGAATTGGCATGTTGCGGAGCTCCTGGCGAACTTAATGATCGACTTAGACGGCAGTTAGGAATTCAAGAGCTCATCTTGACCATTGGCACACCCCAACATCTTTCCTACCGGAAATACAATTACCGACCTTTGACGGTAGTATTCAGCAATGGTTGAGTTTGCGTGCGTGAAAAATGATTCATCGTTGTCGAACGTTCAACGCCCGCATTATTTAAAAGCAGGCTTAAAAAAAGGCCATCCGCGCCCTCACTCAACTAGGAAAATTAACATCAGAGTGAGATGACTGGCTTGTATTTTTGACACCGGAAAAGCTTGATATAGTCACGCTAAAGGACTGAGAAATGTCTCTCAAATCTTCCAAGGTATGGTCAATTGGTCCAATGTTTGGTGGGCTGGGTGCGACAAATATAATTAGATCTAAGCCAAAAGAGGCCAAAGATGTCAACACAACCAGTTCGCAGCCACCAATTACACTTCACAGCTGTAAATATATCAACTACAAAAGACAAACTGGTTAGATTGCCATATATATGTAACGCTCAGGTAAATGGACGCATTCGTGATACAAATTGGGATGAAGTATTAAATGAAAGCGATGCTACTTCCCTTTATCAAAAGCTTCTCAATAAAATGGAGGATATATACACAAACTCAACGTCGGTAAGAATAATAACAAATAAAAGAAAACATAATCCATGGATGTCTTCTAACCTAGTCGCCAAATGCAGAAAGAGAGATGAACTCTACCGAAGGTGGAAAAATAATAGATTAAGCCGCGCCTTTGAAGTGGAATGTAAGAATTTCTGCAATAAACTGAATAAGGAAATATCCACACAAAAGTGGCTCTTTTACAATAACAAGTTTAGGGTACAGGTTAACATACAGGTTTCTAATTACATACACCATTGCGATTCAAGAACATCGATGCACATCAACAAAAACTTAGCCGACTCAATATTTGTACAGGAAACAAATCTATTCGAAATGTTAAACATTATTAACTCACTTGGCGAAAACAAGTCACCAGGAATCGATGGAATACGTGCAATTGACATTAAGAGACACGCGGACATTTTTGCCCCGATCTTGTGCAAATTTGTGAATTTGAGTCTGATGCATGCAAACATTCCGGATATTTTAAAAACTGCTATCGTATGGCCAGTATACAAGGGAGGTGTTAGAAATCTACTAAGCAATTGCAGACCGATTTCAATACTACCGGTTGTAGAAAAGTGCCTCGAAGAAGTAATTGTAAACAGGTTTTCAAAAAAATAAAAGCACTGGTAAACTTCTAGGCGAATTTGTAAACTGTGTCAACGAAAGCTTAAACAAAAGATATCATGCATTAGTCTTATTTATGGATTTTAGCAAAGCCTTCGACACGCTAAACCCCACAAAGCTAACTGAAGCACTTCAACGCATAGATATACGAGGACTAATGGCAAGTTGGCTACAAGAGTATCTGAGTAACCGATTTTTTTACAGCTCAAAAGAGCACGCTCAATATGGAGTCCCTCAAGGATCAAAACTGGGTCCACTCCTCTTCATTCTTTACACGAACGAGCTTCTCTGAATATTCAAACGGAGCATTCCATTTGCTTATGCTGATGACACAGCGATAGTGGTGCGTCACAGGTCTCTAGAGGCAGCAACGACAATAATGCAGGAGGAGTTCGACTTGGCAGTGAAGTGGTGTCATGACAACGGATTGATGATCAACACCTTGAAAACGAAGATGATGCATATCAGAAGTCCACAGTTCAAATCTACTCAACAAGAAATCTGGTATAGGAATGATAGCGGCAGTAGCTCCAGATGCCTAATCGACAGCTACAAGTATCTGGGAGTCATCATTGACAGGAATTTTTTTATGGAACAAACACATACATCAGCTGCGCATGAGCCTCAAAAGAGCTGTATACGCGATAACTCATTTGAAGTATCATGCCCCGACTTGTGTGCTAAAACAAGTGTAGTTTCGCCCTACTGGAGTCGAAGTTAAGATACGGTATACTGGCATGGGGTAACGCATCGACAACACACTTACAGAAACTTCAGAAACATCAAAACACACCATTGAAGCAAATAGGGGGAGATAATCCTCGCAATGTTCCTGAACCAGAAAGGCTAAAAGTAATGCAAGTTGAAGATATTATACTTGAGTACTACGATGACACACGATTCATAACACCAATCAGCCATGATATGAACACAAGAACACGTGCTCAAGCTATACTCGAAGTCCCACGATACTGAAGGATGATTTTTTAGCTATTATCTTTTTGGCAACACTGGTTTAAACAGCTGACGCACGTTTCGTGTTTTGTTTCACTGTCAAACATCTTCAGTTTGGTCTATAATTTAACCATGAATCGTCTTACAAACTAACAACGCTTGCAAATTATTGAATTTTGTTATCAAAATGCGTGCTCTGTTAAGAAAGTTCATCGCGCGCTTCTTCCATTTTATGACGAAGCTCATTTTTGGCTCAATGGGTACGTAAATAAGCAGAATTGTCGATTTTGGAGTGAATATCAGCCAGAAGCACTGCAAGAGCTACCAATGCATCCAGAAAAAGTCACAGTTTGGTGCGGTTTATGGGCTGGTGGCATCATTGGACCGTACTTCTTCAAAGATGATGCGAATCGCAACGTAACTGTGAATGGTGAGCGCTACCGTGAGATGATATCCAACTTTTTTTTTTGCCCACAATGCAAGAGCTTGACTTGCATGACATGTGGTTTCAACAAGACGGTGCCACATGCCACACAGCACGCGCAACAGTGGACTTATTGAGGGGCGAGTTCGGTGAACATTTTATTTCACGTTCGGGACCGGTCAATTGGCCGCCTAGATCGTGCGATTTAACGCCTTTTTTGTAGGGCTTTGTTAAAGCTCATGTCTATACAGGCAAGCCCGCTTCAATTGACGCATTGGAAGACAACATTGAAGCATTTATTCGTGAGATACCGGCCGAAATGTTGGAAAGAGTATGCCAAAATTGGACTAAGCGGATGGACCATTTGAGGCGCAGTCCAGGTCAACATTTGCATGAAATAATCTTCAAACATTAAATTATATGAACCGTACTATCGATTCAAATAAAGATTTCATGCATTTTTCTGAATTTTATGTGTTTTTTTTTTGAAAAACTTTCCTAGAGCTTTTAAAAGATCACCCTTTACAACAACTATGGTAAAAAAAATAGCTCAAATGCAGAGTGCCTGAAGTATTTAACACACTCCCTCAAGAGTTAAAGAATATAACAAATTTTAAAACTAGAAAAAAAAGTATAAAGCGATTTCTATTAAATCTAAATACAAATAATTAAATATATTGTACTAAATTGATCGTCCTTTAATTAAAAACATGTGGACTTATTAATGTATTCGAAAACTGAAACTAAGCTTACTTATCCAAAGCATATATGCAACTATATAGCACAACCTTCTGCAGACTAGCCTTCAATGCTTCGCAGAAACGTATAACAATTGTTAAGTTTTATAGAAATAAATAAATGAGAATGAAAACTTAGAGGCTGTCCAAAATGCTCGGGGAAACGTATCTTGATGGAGTGTCCCAATTTCCGGAAGCTAATCCCAACTGAAAAATTGCAGTATATGTTGAAGAAGAAACTGTGCCAAAACTGTTTTAGAGGCGAGTGCCTATCAAAATGTATATGCTGAAAAACCCCATTCATTACTGCATGATGCCATGAGCAATCAAGTAAACAGCATTAGTGCAAATCAGTTACCAATGGATTCCAACAACCAAGACACAGTAGGTGAGTATTAGCCCGTGTAATGCTCGCCACTGCATATATTGGAATACGTACGATTACTGGACATTATCTGCAATTGCGTGATCTGTTGGACAACGGCACTCAAGCTACGTTTCGCTGTACAACCATTACATCTTCGTCGACGACGATTGCGAGTTCCAGTAACCGGGGTCAGCGGTACGACGTCAACGGGCCTTGTCAACATTTGTATACGCTCTTTTCAAAAATCCGATACAAATTTCCACTGCACTGCGTTAATATTGCCACGACTAGGCGTCTCTTAATCAAGTCGATCCCAAGGAATTTGGTGAACGAACGGATTTAGACCTAGCAGATCCTGCGTTTTCCAAGCCAGGGCCCATTGATGGCATACTAGGTGCGGACCTAGGTGGATCCTAGGCGCTACAGCCCGTAGAGAGCCAGGGCCTAGCTTCTCAGCAATCACTTGTGTTGTGCGTGTTATTGTTCTATCACGAGTGGAAGGGATCTACAGTTTTATGCCGACTTTGAGAAGCTTTTTCTGGACAATTATGCTCTTTGAGCATTGTCAGTGACTCGAAAGAGGTGGCGCCGTGAAAACTATTTCTTGTCATCCCAGGAATCGAACCTAGGCAGGTAGGTCGAAGTGCGTAGGAGTCGACGCACATACTCACAACGGCACGGGCCACCACAGGCGGATACATTTTGAAAACTCTGCACAAAGTGAGAATATACAAAATGACGGATAATTCTAAGCCCGCTTTAAGCAAATCGGTAATTACTACCATTTACTGAGGTCGTGCAAGGTTCAAACGTACCAAAAAGATTCCTTACTTCACACGAACACGATGAATTTGAGTCACATAATGTTTTACATTTCTCTTGCTGAAAAATGATTGCTGTCTGCGATGTCAAACAGCGGTAAATACCGTTTCCATGAAATTTTTTTTTTGTAGAACCTTAATACCTTGGTTTATATCTATCGTTTGACATCAAACTTTTGTCATTCGGACGACTTTGATTTTTAAATTAAGTTCCGCTAGATTCGTAAAGTAACAAGCTAATAATAAGCTAAATGAGGAGAGAATGCAAGAAAACAACCAAACATTTTTTTTTTATAAACAATATTTTTTTTTTTATTTTTACTTTCATTAAGACTTGACTTTTATAATAATTACACATAAATGAGTAGTTTCAATAGAATCGAAATCGTCCGTTCAAATCAAGACCGTGTCTGTGGGCGGCACGACGACGATATTCTGCTTCATTTAGTAAAATATTTAATTTTTTTGTTGATCATTTGGTTAAGGAAATGATTTCACACACAATGGAATTTCCAAAACCGAAAGAAAATGTACATCTATGCAAGAGTATCGATTTGAAAACTGTCTTCTCCATTTAATGTCTAGTTGCTAGAGTTTATTCATTTTTATGTATTTTTTTTCTTTTCTAAACAATCACCATTTTTGTTTTCTATTCAAAATTCACCCGTCAACTAGAGAGAGAGAGAGAGAGAGAGAGACAGACGGTTGCTATCACTTAAAATACTAAGTATTTCCTTTAAGTTTATGCTTATGTATTTCATTTGTAATTCATTAAATATTCTTCTGTTGTAACACTTAAAATTGTTCGTTTATTAAACGTTGTATCATATATACTTTTTTTTACATTAATTCTTGTATTTTTTTGTGGATTTATTTAGTTTTTCTTTTTTCTGTTTCTTTCAATGAATGATACTGGTTTTGAAGAGAATATCTCTCGAGGGATGATTCTTCTCTTTTTTTTTTCATTTATTAAATACAAAGACGACTTGACTTTTACATTTAATTGTATACATTAACACTCATTAATTTATTTAAAAAAATTTTAGTTAAATTTAAGTTGAAACTGTTTTGTTTTTTACTAGTTTTTGTTTATAAAACTATACACTTACTGCTTTCTATGACATTTGATGACTTGAAGGTGAATGGTGAGCTAAGAAATGTATTCCTTTTTTTTACAACGAAGTGGGGAAGGTTGGAAATATTTTCTGGAAACCATTAAATATGCGAGTGCTTGAATTGATCCTTCTCCTCATCGCATACAATTCAAGATATTTTTCTTATGAAGTGGTTTGAAATGAAAAATCAACAGGGGTAGCAGAAACATGTGTACAAATTAGGGGGTGCTTGATAGGCGAAGGTGGCTATTAATGGACTGCTCGGCCAGTTGCTTCAGTCCTTTTGTAAAGTGTTCGCACCTTCGTTCGATTCAAGAATGCGGTTCCCTCTCATTATTATAGGAAAGCCATTGAAAAGCATCCAAGTTAGCGATTCATTTAAATTTTCAATCAGTAGAATTGTGAAAATTAGTGCATTTCAGTCGCAGAGGGTTAACTCTGAGATTTCTCCATACTCTTGTGGGAGTTACTCACCGTGGTAGGGTGAGAAACAAGGCAGTGCGCGAGAAACTTCTTCGAATGAAATGGGTTATGCTTCGATGATTTCGTGTCACGTGGCACAAACGTCCCCTCCATAACGACATCCAAGATATGCATTTATCTGGTAAGCCACCACTTGGCAGAACCATGGACCAAGTGCAAAGATTCCGCTTGGGCATAACTCCTGATGAGTCAAATTCGATGGTGGAGGATCGAGTGGCCACGGTACTTTGCCTTCGGGACTCCTTTAGTGGATCATGCGGGACAGAACATGATGACGATGATGGACGCTTTCAAGTGACATTACCACGAACCATACAAACTAGTCAGAGACATACAGAGTTGCAGAACCTCCACAGTCGAGATCATAAAGGAGATCCAACTCAAAACGCGACTGCTTCTTCGGTTGGTCAAAGTGACTGATGTCACAATGAAAAACCTTATTTGCTCGATTCTCCAATGGGCAGTCGAAAGCTTGACGACAAGCAGGACGCCAGAACTGGTTCTTCGGCATCGGATGCTTGCTCGAATAATTCTGGAGGCTAACCTGACTTGATGAAAAGGTATTTAATATCCAAGTCATGGAATTCGGAATTGGACCTCTGGCGTTAGAGAAAGTATGGATATCAACTTCGACGTCTTTGAATTCCAACCAGCTAAAGGTAGGCTCATCTTCTGTTGCACAAATTAAGGTACAGCGCATACAAGACAACTTGGTCCTGAAGACTGGACAAATCACACCAAATCTATCATCTCACAAAATGAGGTCATAAACAGTCGAACCTCCATAAGTCGAATAATAGTCACGAGCTGTCAAATTAGTTCGAGTTAGATGATAATTCTTTATATGGAAAATTGAGGGGAAAGACAAAACATGGCAAACAAAAAATTCGAGTTAGAGAGAGTTGCTATAGTTTATGACATGCTCTCAAAGACGCCATTCCTGATTCTAGTAGTCGAAGGCAGCAAACCTGGTTTCTTTTGGAGAGTCGGTAGTTCATTTTAAGAAATTAAGCATGAAAGTGACAAACGCTGGTGATTTGAAATGATATTTGATTGATTAATGACTTAATGACTGACAATTGCAATTAGATGTTCGTTAGATAGGCGACCCAGTTATGCAGGGTCTGTAATGATGAAGAGGAGCAACTACAAAGCCACATTTGGTAGTCACGTGATCCATTACCTGCATTTAAGCAATCATCTCTCTGTCTGATATTTGGTTAAACAGTTTTCAGCGCTGAACAAACCAACCCGAAACGAATAGCCCCTCATTTCTAGCACTTGGTTTCTGAACGATGAAAGATATTTGTCTTATGAAGGTGTTTGAAATAAAATCAAACAGCGGTAGCAGAACCGTGAACATGAATCAGAGGGTGCTTGATAGGCTTTCTTGACGGTGGCTTTTACTGGGACTGCTAGAACAGCTGCTTCAGTCGTTTTGTAAAGTTTTCGCACCTTCGTTCCATGCAAGAATGCAGATCCTGCACGATATTACAGGAAAACCCTTGAATAACTTCCAAGTTAACTCTGAGATTTCTTCCCTGCTCTTGTGGAAGATACTCGCCGTGATTGGGTGAGAAACACGGCAGTGCACGAGAAACTTAAATTCTTCGAATGGCAAGGGCTATGCCTCGATGGTTTGGCCACGTGGCACGAATGTCCTCTTCCAAGGTGTGTCTTGAATGCGATTCCATCCGGTAGGCGAACACTTGGCAGACCTAGGACTAGGTGATTGGACCAAGTCCAAAATCTCCCCTGGTTCCGCTTGCGCATAACTCCTGATGAGCTAGAGTATATGACTGAGTGTCGTGTGGCCTGGAGATCTACCGTGTGTGCTTTGTCCCCGCGACTCCTTTAGTGGATCATGCCGGTCAAAAGACGATGATGCTGAAGAAATCTTTCAAGTGCCTTTATCACGGACCATACAAAATTTGTTAGAGAGCTACGGAGTTGCTCAACCTCCACAGTCGAGATCTTAAAGGAGATCCAACTCAAAACCCAGCTTAATCAACAACTGCTTCTCCGGTTGGTCGAAGCGACTGATGTCAAAATCGTAAACCCTTATTTGCCTTTATGCTCCTATGTGCAGCAGAGCTGAGCCTTGACGGGACAGCAGAGCTGATTCTTCGCCATCGAGTACTTGGTAGAGCATCAAATAGTTCAGGAGACTTAGCTTGTATGAACGGCTAATGGAGGTTTTAACTCTAGGTCAAGGACCTCTTACTCAAAAAACTAAGGGATTGCGACTAAGACGGTCTTCGAATCTGAGTCAAGTAAAAGTGGACTAAACCTCTGTTATAAGGTATCTATAACGAATGCAAGATAAATTGGTCTTGAAGACCGTCTGATATCGAATGGAAAACAGCCTAAGAGAAGGCTCCACAACGAAAGTCAATACATTTTCCCAACTAAAAGAGACGGTAAGACACAACTATAGGCCCATATTCTGCAGCTCATACTTTGTGCGATTGTACTCGAACTTCCGATTTCATTAATGCCTAAAAACGCAATACAGATTGACTTCCTAGTTGCAACATTGTTGTCCGTGCACTGCACATTGCATTTATGAATACAAATACTGCCACAAGCTTGCGTGTCAAAAAAGTGTTCATATATGCAACGATAGACGATACAAAAAGTGTTTGAGTGACGTGTTTAGTAATTGTATTGCTAAACGAAGGAAAAGGCCAATGCTTTTAAATAAAAAGAATTGGATGTCTAGACATATTCCAAGAAGCAGAAACTTCCTCAAAGTAATAGGAGAATTTTCGGATGATGTTTTAGGAACCAGTTTCGCATGAAGTCCACCATTCGGTTTCCCTGCAATATTGCAACAAAATAAAAATCACTACCAACTTGATCGCAGTTTGACGTTTTATGAATACGACCACAGTGTGTTGCCGTTGAATACAAGCAACACATGACAATGCCGAAAATACTGCGTAGTACCGTTATTCCTGTTTGTCAAAAAATGAGAGAGATGAGGATGCACTTTCTTTCGACAGATCGAAACCAGAGTTCGGACTTCAGAGATCGCATTTCGAAGTATGTATGTAGTTAGAAAGAAAAAGTGAAGTAAAACCAAAAAGGTTTGGAAGTAGATTATGAACAAAAAGAAGCGATGGAGTCATACAAATATTGCTAAAAGCGGAGCTAATCCACTCCTTTTAGAGTAAAGCCCCAAAACTGATCGAAACATTTGCGGGAGAACTGCTTTCTACTGTCATTTCCGCTTCAAAATGAGGTGTTTTTTGTGTCAACTGACATTTGAGAGATGAAAAAAAAGCTGATCAATTTGATGTGTCAGTTTAAAGTATGCGTTGACGGACTATCTACGGAGCTTTAAAACGGTGGGAACAACGAAATATTGTGTTTTTCGCATAAATGCTGAGCACAGGAGCCGGCAACTCTGAAATTTCATATATATGGAATTTTCTTTATTCGCAGATAGCTATAGAATTTGTGGATCGGTTTTCCTCTTTGTGGATCGGGATTTACATAGTTTGACAACTCGGCGATAGAATGATTGATTCGCAGTGACAAGACATAAAATCAAAACAAGTGGTGACAAGTTCCTCAGCGCTGAACAATCCAACTCGAACCTGGCACCTGGTTTTTCTTTCGATTAGGAACAACTGAATTAAGCCCTCGCTTCAACCAACTATCCGACTCTTTTCAAATTAATGACGTAAATGTAGACGCTATGAAAGTGTGACAGCCAGACAGACGCTCCGTTTTCGATGACTAACGAGTGAGTCGTACGACGCAGCTGAACTCAAATTGACTTAGAGTCTACAATGGAAACAATGGCAAACAAGAGGTGAAGGGTTTTCCATTTGGGGCTTGTCAACTTTGTACTTTCACTGTGAACGCATCCCTAAAGCAATTACGAAACTGGCAATGGCAAAACATTGATAAAACCAAATGTTCATCAAGTTAACGTTCGCGAATGAAGATCGTTGACAAATACGTACATTTTATTAACGCCTAAAACGACTTTCAGAGCGTCAACGCCAATTTTTGGTCGTGCTTCTCGTTCCAGTAGACAAGCAATTCATAGTCCAGCGAACAGATTGAGTCTAAATTTTGCTGCCTGATGTTCCAGGATGCCAGTGAGACAATGCGTTCGTCGAAGTGCAGAGAATATTGCTGCTGTTTAAGCGTCCGTCCCAAACGAACCAAAATAGTAGGCGTTCTCAAGAATTGGCGATCGCTAAGACCACACTCAAGCGAATGTTGTCACAGAAAGGTGAAGTTAGCTCAAGAACTAAAGCCACTCGTTCTTGCATGAGAGAGGGTCAGTCAGTGCATTGAAGATCAGCAGTTGTTGTCCTTTCTACTGAGCCGCAACCAAGAACAAGCATCCAGAGGGAGCTGCAGAAATGTCCAGTCAGCGATGGGCTTCTATTTCCATTGAACTTTATCTCTTGGACCAACGCCATTCACAAAGCATCAGTCAACCGACAAACAATGCAATTTTTGTACAGCCAACATCTTATAATTAGTTTAGTTTAGTTTCATTGTTTTGCCAATACGACATAAAACAATTTCCGTTTTCGGGTTCGGCTCTAGAAATGTTGGAAGAAGATGAACCAAATCCAACGCTAACTTATCTTCAGTGATGAGGCCAATTTTTGGCTACACGGCTCCGTGGTTATTGGTCAAGTGGAAACCCTCATGTGCTCCATGAAATACCGCAAAAAAAAGCTGAATGGTGTGGTTTTCATGTCAGTGGTGGTGTTCGAGTGGTTGTTGAGGAAAATGACCGTCACGTCACAGTCAATGGAGTCATGTTCAAACGTTATTTCTGTGGTCAAGTGCATGAATTACACATTAATGGCATGTGTCTGCAACAAGCCACACAGCGGCTGTGACAATCGACATATATCGTGTGATTAGAACACAGAGCACCCAGGACCGTCAACGATGGAAGGCAGCAATTGCTCAGGCTCGGACCTTTCGTGGGTCGTCGGCCTGATAATTAAGTAAGCAAGACATTGTTTATGGGGCTACCTTCATTGGTCATTGGTCTTTGCCAACAAGCCGGCGTCGTTAGTGGAGCTCAGAGCCAACACGGAACGAGAGATAATGGCCGAAAGGTATGGCGCTGTCATCCAAAATTTAGGTTCAACGAATGGTGGTGGACATGCCCATGTGAACGAGGTCAAATTCGATAAATTCTTAAGTCAAACTCCCTCTAACGCGAACTGATTTTGATATCCCGTGACAAATCCACTGTAAGCGTTTTGATTGTACTTCAAACCAATGATTTTTTTTTTAAATAAAGTCAAAAAAATGCCGAATGAGTGACGTACAAATGATTCACCAAAGGGCATCAAAACTTTGAACAAAAATCTCTACAAAATATATGAATAAACACAGTCAACAGTGGTGGTTCGAACATACAACGAAAAATCGAAATTTAACTTCTCTAGCTCGATTCTTCATCTATCTGAAGTTTATATAAGTAAATATATATATTTTATGTTCTCATTTATTTCAAAAGTACAATTTTTGTTTGTTGTTGTTGTTTTTCCTTTTAAATGGCAGTTTATTAATTTTCTCATTTTGATTACATTTTCAAATTCGGAATACGTGAGTCAGTGTGAGTGTGTGTTTGCTTTGCTACACATCACCGTCCTCATCGAAATTACTTTATTTTGCAATAAAATGCATTTGTTTTTTCTTCAGTTTCGTAGCATCTACACAAAAAAAAAAAACTTGATCTCACCTAAATAGATACATAGATACATCGTACATATATAAATGTTTAATTGAAACTCGTATTTGTTTATGTATATTGATAATAATTTTTATCTGAAAATGGTCTGTCTTAAGAATCATTTTATGTTTTATTTTCAAATATTTTATATTTTATTTTAAGTTGATTGAAACAATTATAAACAGTTTTTCTTTTTGTTTTTTTGTAATATCTATCCTCTCTATGAAGTATTCTTCAAATATTCTTATGATTAGTGTAATCTTGGACATATTTCTAAGTTTTTTTTTATTCTTTCTTTAATTTTTTTTTTTCTTAATAACTTTTCATTTTTTGTTTATTGTTCTCTTTTAGGTTTTATTTCAATATGTTTTTTTTTTGTTTTCTTCTCTAAAAAATATAAACTTAAACATAGAATTTTTCTTGTTTTCTTTTTTGTATAACGAAATATTTCAAAAATACTCTTCTAGGGCTAAAC
Source organism: Eristalis pertinax (assembly GCA_907269125.1). Taxonomy (NCBI): domain Eukaryota; kingdom Metazoa; phylum Arthropoda; class Insecta; order Diptera; family Syrphidae; genus Eristalis; species Eristalis pertinax. Next base: position 49,583,178 of record OU026147.1, read on the forward strand.
GAAGGTTTTGTGAACTCGTCTTAAATGCAACCTTCGATGCGGTTGTCTCTTGCAAGGGCTGTTGCTTGTTCTTCTTCACTTTGTTTTAAGGAAATCGATGAGATAACTACTAACTTAAGAAAGAAAGAAAAAAAAAAAAAAGAAAACGACTACATGTCTAGCTTCGGTTTTATTCAAACATCAACGTCCAGTGTTTGGATGCGAATCTCTCGGTGAAATAATTCCAATTCAATTCTGATTCGATTTTCGATCGACTAACACGAGATAAAACAATTTTGAGAGATCTTTTCTTTTTTGTTTCTTCAATGAAATGAATAAGAAATAGTATTATAATTAAAAAAAAAAACAAGAAATAAAATAAAATACAGTCTCTCTATTCATTCGCAGGATAATCTAAATGAAAATTATTATTATTTTGTTTTAGTTGTTATTTTGTTTTTTGTTGAAATCCATGTTTTTGATGTTTTTTTTTTTTTTGAGTTTGAATTTGATTTAATCCTGTTCGGACGCTCCGGGGTAATAATATGGCGGTGGGCGTTCGTATTCGGATGCTGGTGGTGCCATTGGGGGATTCTGATATCTTGGTGGTCCACCGTCCCAGTGCCTGCAGAAGGAGAAGGTGCGGAAGAGAAACAAAGAAAAAATACATTAATTCACGTGTGCTTTGGTGGCGCCGAGGAAAGTAGGCAAATGTAGGATGTGTTGCAACGCAATTATTTACACATTGAAGCGGCTTTAGAGTGAGATTGTTGACGAGAATGTGGTAAAATCTAATTTCATTGGCATTTTAAGTTAAATGAATACAATTTGAGTTTTTATTTTCTTATGCTGTGAGCTGAGGTCTGCTGCAACCAACAACCAATAAAGTCTCTGATCTTGGCGCATTCTTTTGACAGAAGAACGTTCTTTGTGTTTATCCACCACAGAGCACAAAGAACAGCTTTATACAGCGGATGTTTGCTGCGCGACTAAGGATCATCTACCGATCCGACCGACCGACGTTAGTACATCAATTCACACGATTTTTCCATTAGAACTTTTTTTACTTGCAGTAACCTTTCGCTGCGACTCCTAACCAGTGGGACAACGCAATAGAGGACGCCCACGAAACCGATGGCGCCAACAAGTGGAGAAGGAACTCAACCAAATTGGTGCGCGTAATTGGAGACAGCTGGCTAAAGATCGTGCCAGCTGGAGAAGCTTGTTGACTGAGGCCCAGGTCCCCCCCTTTCGCTTGAACTGTAAGAGCGTAGATAGGACCAGCTTTCTTGTCATGAGATGAAATTTATGTATGCTCCGATGTGTACCACAAATTAGACACCACTTGAAAAGAACAAGGCATTACTGTGAGATGTGCTTTGGCGCGTCTACCCACTGACCTAACCTAACCTTAGACTTCAACTTCTTTGACCGTAAAACTCGCTGATATTTGCTATTCGACTCTGTGCTTCATTTTGGTGTTTCAGTTGATCCTCTTGACACTCTAGACATACGTCCACCTCGGACTTTAGACCCAAAATATCACTTCTGACTGCTTCCCTGAAAGCCTTTCGCAAAGCAGTTGGCGCCAAGTTTAAGTTTTTTTGAAGTTGTTGTGTGACGACACAGCCCAGGGCTGGCGGTCAATTGGAACTACGAGGTATCGCCAGTTGCGCGACAAATTTTCGCTCCTGTCTCCGTGCCATCGTGGCGCCATATAAATTCTTGACGCACTGTCCTGGCTATTGTGGCTAATGTGGTGACCATTTAACATCGGGAATAAGATTCTAAAAACTTTTAGTCTTAATGACGTGCAAGATGCAGACATTCTAGGCAATAGCAAGGCATGAGTGCTTAGTACCCCCTTTAAGCTGACACTGACAGCTGACACAGTTGCCTTGGTTACTTGTAGAAACTGTTGCCCCTAGAAGTTGCAAGAAATTAATAATAAATGGTCGACTAATAATGCGATGGCATAGGCATGCATGTAGACTTTTCGGTCCATTCTACTACCACGAAGCGATTTATTGTTTAATTTAATTCAGCAGACTACTCTGGAGAAACCAATTTGGTTTAGCGATGAATCGGTGTTATTTTTCCAGGCATTGCAGCATTCAATGTCTATGAGAAGACAGTGAGAGTAGCATTTCGTGGAACTAGGCTGTGTCCAGACACTTGTGCCTGCAAGAAATGACACACTAGTTCATTGCTGCGAACAGAGACAAAAACAACCTAGTATTTCAGCATATTTAAGCTCTCATCTTCTCCATGCAACTTCTACAGAAATCACTTATTAGGGCACATACATATATGTATGTATGTCTGGCTTGTTCTCCCACCAATAAACAATGCCCGGTAATGACACCTACCTTGATGCCAGTAGTGGGTTTGTTTTGGGATTGTAGCTTGTTGGAGCGTTCGGGGTTGATCCTTGCTTTGCACCTTGTGCCTTCTTGAGTTGGTCATCTTTATTATTTGTTCCTCCAGTAGGACTTTAAAGCAGATATTTTGCAGTGGAAAGGGACAGAGTGGTTGCGAGCGCGTCCGCTGCCCAGTTGCCTGTACTTCTACTCTCTACAGGCGTATAAAACACTTAACGCCCATTTCGTCAAGATATCAGCGACCAGCTTAAAGTTCATAAACATCATCTCCAGAGCCTTGATGAGGGACTTGGCTATTTTCGAAAACTCCTTTTTAGCCAATATTAGACACTGCAGGGATTACGATGTCCCTTTGTTTGACTTACATTTAAGTTCATAGAGGAGACTCCACAGTCTAATCCCTCTTGTTGGAGCCGAAGGCAGTGTGAAAATTATCCCAAGAGAACCCATCCGGTAACTGGCTTCTGATGTTCATGTTGGGACAATAGGTGGAAGCTGTGTGGTAGTACATGCAGCTGAAGTAGTACATGCAACACCTCTAGGAAAACTGAGTCTAGACCGCTTAAGAAGTTTGCTTTTTATTAAGTGATCACAGATTGATGCTGATAGGTTTTTCTTCTGCCTCTACACGATGTTACCTGAAAACTGCAGAAGAGGTTATATGAGAGATGCCCCAACTTCACCTTCACTGTCCGGCTCTGGCGTCTTTAGACGTCTACACTTATGTTTTCAAAAAGGAATCTCTGCCGAATCTACTCTGTTCCAGTAAAAGCTCCAAAATGGTTCTTAAAAGTGGATTAGTGAATGAACCCATTGCAGTAGCACGTCCCGGCACAGAGGACCATTTTTGATCCTCGTGGGATGCAGAATTTGATGTAATAGCTCCAGTTCTCACTCCAGTGTATAGTCAACGACCACATAAATGCCTTTGGACAGTTTGTCATATGATCCTGAACACTAACATGCGCCTAAAGGAGTATCGAAGAGGACGTATGATTGGAGAAGGATTGGATTCGCTAGCAAATTTGAAATATTTTTACATACAGTTGTATGTGTGATATATTTTGCTTTACTGATCGTGTATTCTGCGGAACATTTTGGAAACGAAATCAATTCGAATGGAAATTGAACATGCGTGCCCTTTATAAGACATTGTTTTTGTAAGCAAACTGTTTAAGTCACATGTTCCACGAGTCGCAAAGTCTTTCAGGCACATTTACGAAAAATGAAAGAAATATCCATGCTCAAGGTTGATTTGTCTACAAAAACATTGCAAGTTCAAATCCTGGTAACGTCTTCCAAATAACCATCAGGAAATAATAAAGCAAAGTTTTTGGTGAAAAGATCACGTCTATGTGGCAGAAACTATTGGTTATGTATGAAATGAGTTGAAGACTGGACAAAATTTGCTCATTTGCGTGAAAGCTTGAAGCCCTTCTCATGTATGTTTCTTTGATCAAAGATTTTCGCGATTTCTCTGCCCGACATGGCGTTAACTCAACCATTTTTCATAACTGGCAGTAGACTCTGCGGACCGATTTTAAATTCATTTATTTGTGTCTTTATGTCTCTATGCATTAAGAATCAGTCGAGGAAATCTTTGAGTCGAGGAAAACAGAACGCATTCGTGTGATTAAATGAATCAAAATGTTGAGTGCAGCTAAGCGAGAGATGTCCAAAACATTGTCGTTAGAATGTAAGCTGTGCAATTGACAGCCTCTTCAATAAACTTACTTAGCTTGCATGGACGGGTAGACATTTAAATGAATTTTTAGAATGTGGAAGCAGGCATATCGACAAAAAAAGGAAATCCCTTCAACTGAGCGATTAGTCTCCTCAACATCGCTTATAAGATCTTCTCTACCGTTTTGTGTGAGCGCTTGAAACCATTCGTCAATAACCTGATGCGGTTTCAGTCCGGGGAAAATAGACCAAATCTTCCCACTACGGAGCATCCTGGAAAAACCTAAGAGATGCATATCGACACCCACCACCTATTCGTCGATTTCAAGGCCTCATATGACGAGCTATACAATGCCATGTCTAGTTTTGACATTCCAGCCAAACTCGTCTGGTTGTGCGGGATGACGATGGAGAATTCTCTCTACTCCATCGACGTAGATCGAAAATGAGCTCACACAGACCTGCAATGTCAAAAAAGGTTTTAGGCAAGGTGACACGCCGTCGACATTAACATGATTGGTCGAACACAGCGAGCTGTCAATGAAGCGTTTGCTGGTATTGAAACGAAGGAGGCGAATAAGGGTTTAGCAGTGAATGAGGGGGAAACGAAGTACATGCTGTCATCGAGAAAGGCAGCACAACATCGACGACTCGTCCAGAACGTCACCGTAGGCAGCCGTAACCTCGAGGTAGTTAAGGACCTCGTCCACCTTACGCAGAAGCCTGGACAATCTCAAAGCCCTTGGTATTTTCGAGAGAAAAATTATGCGTTCCATCTTGGGTCCAGTTTCGTTGATGGCTTTTGGAGAAGAAGATTCAACCATGAACTGTACGGGATGTACAGCGATATGAGCCTAGTCAGGCGTCTACGGATTCAACGCTTAAGATGGCCTAAGATGTAGAGCCTATGGACAAACTAGCTCCGGTTCCGGAATCGTCAACTCTAAGTCTGTGCGATGTCGTCAACAAGTAGAGAAGGATCTCAACCAACTTGGCTCGCTAAATTGAAGGCAGCTGGCTAAAGATCGTATCAGCTGGAGAGTCTTGTTGCCTAAGGCCTATGTCCACCCTGTAGCGATATTAGAAGATGACGAAGAAGGCGGCCTATTTAATTAGATACACCGCCAATTTTGAATTCCGAAGCTGTTTTAAAAAAAATTATAAATGTATACCAATTTCTTATGCTTTTCTTACAGTTCTCTGCCAAACACGAGTGTCATTAACACTTCATCAACAATTTCACTCTAAATGCGCCATGAAATTAAAAACAAATTAATTAATGTTCGTATGTATGTAGTTAAAAAGAAAAAAAGAAGGAAAAATGAAAATCAAAAAAAAAAAAAGGAAAAGTAGAAACAGAAGACTTAAACAGAGGAAGAGAAACAAAGAATAGAGTAATTTACAACAAATACTAACACATCACAACAAAACACACATTCACAGAGCTTGTTTTATTTATTTTATATGCAACAATATTTGAATTTTGTTTGTTTTTTCCAAATTTTTTATGTATTTATATAGAGTGCATTACAAAACAACACAAAACACAATATTTTCAAATGCACACTTCGAAGCACATACAAGACGCTTTAAATTGATATACATATATATTAATTGATTTATTTTTTACTTGTTAGTGACAAAATTTTGTTAAATTTTTGTTTAGTTCAGGAAAAGAAGGAAAAGATTTGTTTTGTTACAGATTTTTTTTTTTTTTTTTTTCTTCGTTAAGAATTATTTGATGGGTATTTATACAAGACCAGAAGTTAGAAGAAGGGAACTGAGATTTTGTTAGTAATTTTGCAGAAAAAAAAAAGTAGAGAGCGAGTGAGAGGCTTAACTTAATTGATTTTGTGTGAGAAACAATATTCATATAGTGTTTGGGTGTATATGCATAAAAGCCGAATTATTTGCAAAATAAAAATGAACGAAACTTAACGTGAGGAGAGATGGGTGTGGAATTTTTCGTTTAAGCTGATTTGAGTTTGATTTTCAATTGGAAATAAAAGTTAAATGCGATCGAGGATAGCGTGTTGGGCAAATAAAGAGTGTAATGTTCACTAAAAGCGTTCAAGTCTTGCAAGGGGTGGGGGAGCGGGAAGAATTCATGAATTTGATCAAATTCGTTTCTTTTTTATTTATTCTCGAAGTCGATTATTAGTGATATTTGATTTCTTTCTATCTTAAAGCGTAAGGAAACCGCCGCCTATACTCAAATCGATTATGTGCAATTTTGTTCTTGTCGTTCAGCTCTTTTTGGAACCTTAGTTGACCACAACTTAAAACTAGGGATCTTAGCTATTCAGTCACAATTAGGGAGCAGTTAGATAAGACTGTGGAAGAAGAATAATTTTCAATTTGCTTCGAATGCGGCCAACTGTCGGAACGAAGAAACTTACAAGCGACTGTTCACTTTCTAAACAGTCTTTAAAGCTTAGTTTGATGAAGGAACAGAACTTTTCCAAATTTCTAAAATCAATTAGCAGGGCCGTCGAACATATTAGAAAAGGCTGTGCGTGAAAAAGAGTGTGATTCTTTGTCGCACAGTTTAGAACGCAGGGTCAAGATCAATATTCTTGGTTGGTTTTTTGAGCGCAAGGCGCAATTTTGGTTAATTTTGTTATCCCAGTATGCAAAGTGGGTTTTATAACAACTTAACGACGCACAGTTCATTTCGGGAAACAAAATGTGACTGCGATTTTTCTGCTCTTTCTTCTGATGGTGCTTCAGTCCGGGTTGGGCCTGGGCCTCAACAAACACGTCTCTCCATCTGGTACGATTAGCAAGCCTTTACTCATTACGCAAGCTAGATTGGCTGAGGTCCTAGCTGAGGACTCTTCGAGGTGGACGAGTTGTCCGCACACTCTATATGGCCTTGCCATTTTAGGCGATGAATCTTACAGTTCGTCGTTGAATCTACATTCCCTGTCATCATAGCAAAGAGGATCAATGATTGAATGAAGAGCTTTTGTTTCGAAAAGTCCAAGGACTTCTTCATCTTGACTTGCGTGATGTCTCCGCATCATCGACCATCGGCTGAGATAAGCGAGACTCGTTTACTGCAAGCGGAGTGTACGTTTGTGCAGAGTTGTCAGTCTACTAATGTGCTGTGCAGATGACCGCGATTTTTGTCAGATAACAAAAAAGTATACTTTTTGACATGCCAAAGCGTGCGCTTTTATTTGATTATGCTATTTTATATCAAGTGAAATCTCTAGACAGTTGTTTGGAATGCCAAATTAGCGATTTCAGATTTTGTGTTCGCGATTCAAACATTCCCACGACAAACGCAGTCCATAAAGTTTCTACGAATTTCAGATTAAAACAGAGAGCAATTCCTCTAACGACGTACATGGACATACAAGTGTTTTGTTTGGTAGACAGAAGGTTGTCGATTAGAGAATAGGTTGAATTTAGATTGCAGCATCGCCTAAATAGAAAATGGAAGTTTCAATGCGCAACGCTAATGTGCTGAGAAAGCTGGTACACAGTAATCAGAATAATTGGCAAACTGTAATGGAGTAGGCTCCTTGAAAACCAGGACAGACCAGAGGAGGATTGAATATTTGGGATCTGAGCAAAATGAAAGCGGTTTTGAGATGAGACCAGGCGACCAGTTAAAATGACGTCGAATGCACTTAAATTCAAAATGCATCAAAAAAGTCGAATAGCCTTAGAAATGCAACTGAATCTTGTCTAACTCAAGTTTTGTAGCCTATGAGATTTAAGGAAATTTCAATCACCTCGTCACATACATATGTAGGCGCTGCAGTTCTTGGTGAAGCTGGTCATCAAGAAAATCTGGTTGGCTGGAGAGCAGAGGGATGTTTTCTTGCCAGATGTCCCTAGAGTCGCATTCCAATTTGGTTAAGGTCCCTTTCAACTTTAAACGACTGTACGTATCGACACAGTGTCAGTATAAGACTCAGTGTAAAAGATTCCCAGGAAATTATATTAAGGTTATGAATTCGTGAAGACGCTGTTCTCCATTTATACAAAAGAGAATACTGGGGATTGTCGAACTAAGCCGAGATGATTTTGATATCCCATGACAGTTCGACTTATGCGGAGTCCACGGTATATTTAAGTGCCTATCCCTTCGACGGATTTTCAACTGACGGCCACTGTCCTTTCATGAGCGCCATCTCTGGGCTAAATAAGGTTGCCTGCAAGTAGTTGGCCACAATCGAATTGTAGAATATATCAAGATCAGTGTGCTCTCTAGGGTGTCCTGGCTTCAATTCGAGAAAAAGTTAGAGATGACCAAGAACAAAGCTAATAGCTATGACCGGGTGGAATATTTATTCAAGATCTGATTGCTTCTTCAAATGCATTTTTATTTGATAAAATGCATCTCTTCGTCTCAACGACAAATGTTCTCCCAAAAAGGCTGTTTGATAAGTCAGTGACTCTGATGCAAAATGTCGTGATTTCAAGTCAAGCATTAGCTTTTTAACGTGATCGAATGAATTCTGGTTTGCGAAGATTCGAAGCAGACTTAAAAAAATGATACAGACTCTGGAATGCTGGCACAAGTGGTTACCGAATATCGTTGCGTTCATAGAAGCACAGATGTTGCTGAGCGTCCACGAAGTATAATCAACCACGATATTTTGATGGACGATCACCGGGCCAAGGTTCTTGAGTTAGCTAAGATCGAAGCAATTTCACGTCATTCGAAAGAACGCTCGATTATTTGCCCATGAACCAAATGATAAGTGCGCTTTTGCTGAAGAATGACCAAAAACCAGAAATCATCTACAGCTCCTTACTCAAAAACCCCCTTCTATCTCAGATTTTGCTCTGAGCTCACGCATCTCCACACTTCTTAAGAGCATCGCCATGTTGCTCTCAGAACACTCGTATTCACAAGCCCCTGTCCGAGAAAATGTTATAAAAAACGCAGTCAGATGAAATCAAGGGACAAGAGAGGTTGACTCTCTTTACTACAATATCTCTGCCAACAACGAAGTCTTCTAGGAACAGAACTAGAAACTCTTCAAATGCAGTTCAAGTGTATTATTTTACGGCCTTCGTAACGAAGGAACAATCAAAACAGTGGACTTTTGCCGGCGAACATGTTCCAAAAAACGGCGAAAGCTGTGCAAAAAGAAGTGTTAAAGGTTTAAAAAAAAGTAGAAACATCTTTGGGAAGAATACCGTTGAAAAAGAATTTAAAAACAAGCATTTAAAATCAAAGTCACTGACTTATCGAACAGCCCTGATGTACTTGACTTGTCTTTCATCATCTGCACTAATTCGAACTAAATTCGCAATTGAATCTTGCGAAAAAAAAAATATAAAATATCTCGAACTGGCGCTGAAGTCACTGACATTCAAAGGAGCAGTATCAGACTAGTAGGACTGTTCATTCGTTGAACGGAAATGGTTGGGATACCACTCAGTGTACAAATTGGTGTAAATTAAACGCTTGTCTCATTTATGACAATTCTTTTTTCTTATTCCTTGAGTATCGTGGAAGCATTTACATCTTTTGCACGATGTGTGGTGTTTTGGAATAAGTACATATCTGTGAACAATACAAATTCAAAATGGAGTATTCCTCAGTTACAATTGAAATGTTTCTGGGTAGAAAGCAGAAGATCTGATGAAGATACTGGTTTTTTTTTAGGGACAAGTAGGAGGTCCGCCAAATACACAGGCTTTCTGAATCTTCAAATGGAAAAAGCCAAGACTTAGTACACCGTTTAGAAATACCTTATTAACGCTGGCTTGTTCTCGGCGGTATTCCTTGAAAACCAAATGTAAACACAGCATCAATGAACGACAAGCAATCAACTGATCGGAAGAGTTGCTGGCAGATCTTGTGATTTACGAGTATTCTGCCATATTTACGCAAACTGTTTAAAATAAGGTGCTGTCCTATAAGTGGTTTGCATTCCTTGCAAATAAATCACACAGCTCATACTGCGTTTATATAATATAATAATGTGGGTGGCGCAACAGCCCGTAGACGGACAGGGCCTAGCTTCTCAGCAACCACACGTGTTGTGCGTGCGTTCTCTCACGAGTGGAAGAGACCTACAGTTTTATGCCGACTCTGAACGGCCAGTTTTTTTCCTAGACAGTTATGATCTTTGAGCATTGTCAGTGACTCGAAAGAGGTGGGACCGTGAAAAGTATTTCTTGTCGAACCTAGACAGGTAGGTCCAAGTGCGTTGGAGTCGACGCACATACCTACAGTTTATATACATCTTCAAAAATGTCGAAGTAGTTCAACCGCCGACTAACAAGCAACGAATTGAACGAGCAGTTAAAGGAATTCTTCTATCGACGTAGAGCATGAACACGATTTAAATAAGCTTAATCTGGTTGAAATGTGGTACAAATTCGGCTCTATTGTGCACAATACGTTCGGCGTTCGATTCACTGATTGTCCGGATCTATTGTCCCTTCGCTTTAAATATACCGATCTGTGGTCAGAACCTGTAATTTGTTCACGAGGACTCCACACCGACGACGACGACGATGAAGAGAGTTTATTAATTTCAACAAAACAAGACTAAGATCAATTTGCAACAGCAAGCATTCATAAGAACATCAATCAGAGAAGGGTGCAGTAAACATCAACCAAAACCAATGCAAAGAAAAAAAAACGAAAAAAAAGAAAGAAACCACAGAAAAAAAAACAGAAAGAACAAACGAACTGAAAAACACAAGAAAACACAACAATTTCGGATGAGTTAATGTGTTCCCGAAACAACAGAAAAACGAAACGAAAACAAAAAGCATCTGAATTCCACTAGCAATTGGATGGACCTTAATGACTGACTTGACTGATGTGTGAAAAAAAAAAAAAATAACGTTAATAGCGTCAATGTTGGTTTTGTTGGGTCAATGAGATGACAGAGCAACGCATACTTGCCGCCCTTGGCTGTGGCGGTGCTTAAGAGAGCGAGGGGTGATCATATGAATATGAATTTGAGTGTATCAGTATTTTTTAATTTTTTTTAATTTTTTTTCAAATAACAAATGTATCAAATGAACAGAAGAAACAAAATGTATGATAAACTTAAACAACACAACATTTGTTTATTATTTTTTTTTGTTGTTGTCACAAATTTGTATAATATATGTAGGTATATATATATATATATTTTTGGTTGATTTTTAATATTTTTCATTTTTGTATACCTAAAAGAAACCGTCGGCTGACAGTGCTTTTGGCCTTGTATCAATAGCCCCAAATGTTCTACAATGTTAAAATGAATTTGGTTTGTATTTTATTGGTTTTCGCAAATCAATTCGTTTCAAATCACCGGAGAAATAAAAAAAGAATAGAAGTAAAATAATTTATATAAATTAGTAACTGAAATATATATTTATTTATATTTTTTTTTTTTTTTTCTTAAAATGCATATATATTTGTTTGTTTGGCTTTAATTAGTCTGTATAGGTTCATAGATGTGGAAAGTAAATTTTGCTGTTGTTGTGTTAATATAGATTTCCGCAACCGAAAAAATTACATCGATTGTGGGGGGGGGGAATGGATTAGTTGCGTTGTTTGTGGGGAATAGGTACTTGTTACACCTCGTTTTTTGGTTCTAGAACCCGGGGGTTGTTACGGGTGGGAGGACGGAACATAAACTGAACAACCAATAGTAAGTGGGGGGGAGAGAGATTAGTTGGAAATTAGTTTCGGTTATGAAAATGTCATTATTTTGGCCTGGTCTCTAACCACTGATTGGTGGGTAATTTTACACAAATTGTGCTGGCAGACACACTTCGACAACTCATCGACTCATTGTACGTGATCAGATGAAAAGAAATTATGCAAATTACGATTGAACACTCAATGGGGTGGCTGTGTAAATATCAATGGCGTACAATTGGAGGCTGTCACTGTTTTAATTGGGGTATAAACTGGGTTCCCTATATTTTTTTGGACCAAATTTCGAGGTAATTTGATAGTAAGTTTAATCACAAAAAAAGCTTGTCCAGTAAACGAAAGTAATTTGTAGTTTTAGCTGCCATGCCGTTGTGGACGTAAGTGCATCGATTCTACAACTTTCCTAATTCACGGTTCACGTCTTTCAGACAATGCTCAGAGAATTCCTGTCGAGAAAAAGCTCCTCAAGCGTCTCACTTAATGCCGTTGCGATTTAATCAAACCAAGTAGGGAATACAGACATTATTTAAGAAATAACTCTGGCAGCACTGTAATGCACTACATTGCCCACAAATTCGCACTGAATGCGTTCAACAAACCCACTGAATGCTGAAATGTGGACTTTAGAGCGAACTAAACTAAATGCTCTCATTCACGACAACCACAGATAACAACAAACGCACCTGGACCACCGAGCAAAGAGCACCCAGTAGGACATCATGGGAGTATGTTCCCACGGAGTCAAAAGAAATTCAGTCAAAAAAAGAACCATTTCGTGTCACATGCAACTATACAGTGGATTTGCCACTGATTCATGACAGCATTCACTGTCATGCTGTCTTAAAAGTGGGTAGACGCGGGGTAAGTTCCGTCTCACTTAAGTCCAGTTGGACATATAATGATTCCCTTCACTGTCTTAGAAACACACAGAGCCCTTGCTGACATACCTTCTACTTGCCGGCCTCATCTTAGGAAATGAACTTGATGCCGATTTCCTATGTCATAGCAGCACAACATCAAAGCGTTGAGCTGACACAAAAAACTACAACCAACAGATCAACCACTTATCTGCATTTCACCGCAGATCTTTGGAATTCATCTATGATCCATAATAAAGGGTGTTTCTTTTTGCCATGATATTGAATGAATTGAATTTATTTGACAGATAATTTTATGGCGTTTATTCAAGCCGAATGCTAGCCTTTAATTTGGAAACGATATTTTTCTCAAAATGATGCGGTTTGAATATGATTTGGGACATACGGCCGCTACGGCTTGCTCATACGAGGGGCGTTCAATATATTCTCGGTATCGGGGTGAAGCTGTGGTTGTATATATAAATTGACTTATTTATCAAGTAATACTATTATTTTAGTGCATTCGTGTAAAATTTCATATAAATGTGATTATTAATTCACGTCTTATCTCTAGTTAAACAGAATCATAATGGCAACTGAGACGATGATGATGAAATTGGGCATCTCGCTGTAATTAAATTTCTCACTAAGCAAGGAAAAAGTCAAAAAACTATTCATGAAGAGATGGTGGCTGTTTAGCAGGGTTCCGCACCTTCATTATCAACTGTGCAAAAGTGGTCAAGTGAGTTCAAGAGAGGCAGAGAGTGCATTGAAGACGACCCACGCTCCGGCGCCCCGGCTACTGCTTGTACGGGAGAAAGCATCAAAGAAGTCGAAAAACTTGTTCTTGAGGTTGCCCGAATAAAGATGAAAATGATGGCAGAGATCACCAAGCTTTCAATTGGTACCATTCACACCATTCTTTCTGACCATCTTAACCTTTCAAAGGTCAGGTGCCACGAATGCTCACAGCGCCTCAGAAAAAAGTGAGAATCGCATGCTTTAGAGAGCTTTTGGAGATGTGTAGTGAGAACGCGGACGGTGTTATGGATCGAATTGTTACTGGTTACGAAAAATGGGTCCACCACTATGACCCTGAAAGCAAACAAGAGTCCATGCAGTGGCATAAAAAAGGAACAGACCCCCCGAATAAGTTCAAGGTCACTCCGTCTGCCGGGAAGCTCATGGCCACACTTTTTTGGGACTCAAATGGAATCTTGCTCATTGAGCACAAAAAAAAAAGGTGAAACCATCAACGCCACATCCTACGCTTCCACTTTGCATAATTTGCGGGAGGAAATTAAAAAGAAAAGACGGGGTAAACTCGCAGCGGGTGCGTTGCTTCTTCATGGCAACGCTCATGTTCACACGGCGCGAGTTTCCAAGGCTGCTGGGCGAGATTGTGGTTTCGAAGAAATCCAACACCCACCCTATAGTTCAGACCTTGGCCCTAGTGATTATTTCCTGTTTCCGGATTTGAAAAAATGTATGGCAATAAATGGGTATTCTGTTTAACTAGAGATAAAACGCGATTAATAATCACATTTATATGAAATTTTTACATGAAATTTTACATGAATGCACTAAAATAATAGTATTACTTGATAAATAAGTCAATTTATATATACAACCACAGCTTCACCCCGATAACGAGAATATATTGAACGCCTCTCTTATATAGCGTAATCTATAGGTCCAAATTGCACATACTCGTCACAGTACATAAGGGCTGTAATCGCGTAAAGTGACAATCGTCTCGAGCTAGCGTGTCGTCGATAGTTTCTCTTCATGTAAGCATAAAAAAACGATAGATATCGTTTTGCCTGCTTCACTTAAACTGAAAGGTGTCAGTTACTATCGTCTCGGCGACTGATTTTTGCGGAAGCTATTTCAGTATCGTTTCCATACAAAATGAGAATATTTATGTATACATATCTTGTTCTTCACTTTTGCGATGTGATGATTAAAGTGATAGGACGCATATGTATTAGTTTTAGGCGCACGCTGAAATGAGAATGTGTTGCTGAAATTTGAGAGGAATAAGAGCACAGATGTCATTTTTACGTGAGAGATATTGTTCTCAAAGCCCTCAAACTGTATACAGAATAGGCGATAGGCGAGACGTTTATGATGGTCTTACATGAAGCAAATCATCGACGATATCACTGAAGAGAATCGGGTGGACGATAGTCGCTTGATAAGTTACGCGATTAGAGCCCAGGCTTTATTTGGCAGCAACGCGTCGACTGTTGGCTGCCAAGTCCAAGTGTTGCAGGAACAAGATAGTAAACATGTCTGCATCTGTAGCCCCCACCATGAAATCATAATTTTTGAAGACCGATTGATCAATAATTCCAGCGATCCATAAAGTGTACCAATAGGTGACTTTTTCTGAATGGAATGGTGTTTCGGAGCGTGTACCATGTTCTCACCGATCTCCTAGGTTTCGCCATTCATTATCAGGGTTTCGAAATTCTCCAATTTCGTTGAAATCAAGTTAAAACCCACTCGAGTTCATCCGCCCGTGAGAGGTTGCCAAACCGAACAAGCCCACATCGTGTATTTCATCGTTCATTTTGCTGTTCACTTTTAGATGTCAAAACAATTGTGGCAATCGGACAGAGGTAATATTTTCAATACAAAGAAATATTTCCTGTCAACAAAGAGCTATTTTGTCTGGGCACTTCAAAATTAATAGCAAATCACATTTGAAAGCACTTCAACTCAGTGAGAACGGCCTATTGAGCGTTCAGTAAGAATTCATTCAAATCACGCGATTTCGGTTCGTTGGCAACATGGCATTAGTTTGAGTTCCTCGTATTTAACCATGTTTTAGCAATTTGTAAACGTTCCACTCACGTCGGAGCATAATGAAATGCCAAACCAACCTAAGCTGAATACAACCGAGAACAGTGAAATCAGCTGTCACAGAACACAAGGGCGCAAATTTAAAGTTCCCTTTTTCTAAAAAAAAAAAAAACACCCTTTATGAAATATCAAGTTCTAAAAAATTTGAGCAAACCGAGTCTGTAGGAGATGTGAAAACACCAGTGCATGCTCGTACAGCTCGTACTGCAGAAAATATTGCCGCTGTTCGCGATAGTGTGGCTGAAAAGCCGTCCACCTCAACTCGTCGTCGTGCACAACAATTGCACCTCTCACGCTCGTCGTTGATGAACATTATGCATAAAGACTTGTATTTACACCCTTACAAGGTGCAATTGACTCAAGAACTAAAGCCTCTTGACCATTTCAAGCGTCGTCAATGGTCAGAATGGTGGCAAGAAATGGCAACAGTGGTTGATCAATTTTCGAAGAAAATCATCTTCAGTTATGAGGCACATTTTCACGTCAGTGGATTCGTCAATAAGCAGAATTGCCGCATTTGGGCGAATGATAATCTACGAGTAAGAGTGATTGTCGAAAACCAATGCACCCACAAAGAGTGACTGTTTGGTGCGGTTTATGGGCTGGCGGCATCATCGGGCCGTATTTTTTACCAAAATGAGGCCGGTCAGGCAGTTACTGTGAACGGTGTTCGCTATCGTGAAATGATAACGAACTTTTTATGGCCCGAATTGGAAGATATGAATGTGGACGATATGTGGTTTCAACAGGACGTTGCCATTTGCCACACAGCTAACGAAACAGTGGCTCTTTTGCGCGACAAATTCAATGGCCGTGTTATCTCACGTGGTGGCGATGTCAATTGGCCGCCAAGATCATGTGATTTGACACCGTTGGATTTTTTCTTTAGGGTTATTTGAAAGAAAAGGTGTGCATCGATAAGCCAGCAACAGTTCAAGAGCTAAAGGATGAGATAATTCGGCACATAAACGGCATAGAACCTCAATTATGCTTCAGCGTCATCGAAAATTTGGACCATCGGATGGAGGTGTGCCGCCGAGGTCGCGGCGGCCATTTGGCCGATATTTTATTCCATACATAATTGAACCATACCAATATTATCATAACAAAAAGAAATGACAATAATTTCCTAAATAATTTGTGTTTTATTCAAAATCAACATCGGCCCTTAAAATTTAACCACCCTTTAGAAGTCGACTTCTAGGGGCAAGAGAGCCCTTTTTGACACCGTTTTTGTATACGTTTTTCTCCAACCAAACTGACCAATCAGAGAATGCCATCTACATGATTTCGTGATTAACTGTCAAATGGTCCCTTCAATTCGTTTATTTGAAGACGATTTAGTCCATAACTACATATTTAGTATACTTTATGAATAACTCGCTTTGCAACTTGTTTTTTTCTTAACCTTCTGTAACCTTCCTTCCGTCAGCTGTCAACATTTAGTAGAAGTTTTAAGCACGCTACGTCATTTAGTTTATGTTTGACAGCCATTGAAAGCGGACAATTTCGAAAGCAGCCTATCGTGTGCTGCTTAAGCATTATTTTTTGAGTGAAAAAAGCATCACTGAAACCAAGCAAAAGCTTGATAAACACTAGCGACTGTGAACCATCAATCGCAATGGTAAAGAAATGGTTTACTGAGTAACTTTGTGGTCGTGTCAGCATTCAGGACATGTGACGACGAACGTTAAAGTCGTCCAAAAGATGCCGTCACGCCAGAAATAGTCGATCAAATCCATGCAATGGTATTTTTGAAGATCGGAGAATTAAAGTGCGGCAATTGGCTAAGGCTGCAAGCATCTCAATTGAGCGGCTGCATCTCATTTTACTGGCCGACGGGCTCAGCAATAAAACACTCAGTAATTTTCTTATACTTTTTTAAGGTAAACTGCCGAAGAATTCGTCTGCTTTCTTTGGACGTTTGCTTAACTTTAAATTAGATTAATTTCTGACAAACTATAGTCCTAGCCTACTCAGCTGAAGTCGCTGATTTTGTGTCTGGCACGCATACTCTGGCGACGTGATAACCGATGTCGCGGGACGCCCAGACGAAATTGGGGTGTCATTGGTTAACTTGCATATTTGCACATGAAAAAACTGTCCACGGGATGGATGCCGCGTCGGATACGATCGACTGCTGTCCTCATGAAGGTCTCAAAACTGAAAAATTAAAGGCTGTCGTACGAGAGAAGAGATGCTAATTGCCAAAAGCAAGCAATTAAACCGAAGCCTTTCTTGATGTTTTGTCCATGACATGACGAAAATCCTTACTCCAGGCATCGTCGAAGCTAATTATTTATACACATGAAGCTGTGTTCAAACGAGGTAGACCGCGGTACCCTTTAAGTAATCGGCCTGACGATCAACTCAGAGAACAACAAGAGCTTAGATAGTGGGTAAAATGTAGAGAGTTGTGTCACCAAGTTGAACATGGACGGACGGACGACAGCAAGAGACGTACGACTTGAATAACCACAGCCAACACGGACTGCGGTCCTATTTAGTGTTCTATTTGTCACTAGAAAATGCTGCAAATGACCTAATCGTGGGGCAATAACAAAATAATCCATGGGACAGTAGCTAAGGGATAGCAAGCATTCGAAGTAGCTGCATTCTTCTATCAAGTCATGTTGAGGCTTTCGCCTTTCTCGTTGTCTCTGAGCCGATGTTCCGCAAACCCATGTAAAACCGAACTAAAGATGACATTTTCATAACCAACCTCCACCATAAACCAAAAAAAAAAAAAATAAAATGAAGAAAACATAAAAATTCCAAAATTAAAGATTAAATCCGTTCACAATCACATTACTATTACTTAGAATTCCTTATATATGTAGTTTATCAAAAACAATGCACTCAACAACTGAATCATTCCACAAGTCAAACAAACAACAAACGTTCCCCTAGAAACAACTAAATTACGATTAAACACAGTTATTCTGTTAGATTCCAAGAGAAAAATAGAGATTAAATAAAGAACAGTTTTATATCTATTAACTAATTCATTCCAGAACAAAAATCAAATGTTGTTAAAACGTTCGAATGAAGGGAAACCAAAATTATTTTCAAAGAAACACAAAAGTCATATTCAACAACCATAAAAAAAAAAAAAAAAAAAACGGAAAAAAAACAACAACTTTCAAATTAAAATCGAAAATAAATAAATAATACATTTTTGGTTGGCTTTTCTGCGGTTTTGGATGAAACAAAAAATACTTACTTTGGAGCCATGTCATTGTAGCGAGTGTCGCGTCCACCCGCCGGTCCTGGTCCATGGGATGAGCCCGAGTCTTCATAGTAATCGGCTCGACGATCACGTGAGCTTCGTCTACGGTCTTTGTTCTTTCTTCGTTTATTTTTGGGTCCACTACAATTATTAACGAAGGAGTTTTGTTTTTTGTGGATTTTAGGAGAAAACAAATGATAATCAGAAACAAACAATTCGAAGGTTTTTTTTTTTTTTTTGAGAGGATGAGAGTGAGAGTTGGAATGGAATGCGTGGAGGAATGATGTGGGCTGGGTTGTACTGTGCACAGCAAGACTGACGGTGCAGCTCCTGGAGTGGGGAATGGGATTACTGGAGTTGACAAAGAGAACAACATAAACATGGAGTAGGAGGATGCATTTAAAAGGGAGGAGTTGTAGTTGCGGTCGGTGTGACGTTTAAGTGCATGCAGGTGAGGACGGGAAAGGTCGTAGGATTTTTTCTGTTAATTCTGTGAGCAGACCGAATGAAGATCAACTTAAACTCAATTGAGAAGGTGGACTGGAGGTCTTTACTTCTGTGAGGATTACAATTGCATCAACCACTGGCATTTTTGAGCCTTTGTCCAGTAAAGGCGGCACGTGGTCACGGAAGTAAATGGCCTAACACAAATGACCGGAAACTTCCACCAGGATAATTGACGCTATTTGTAGGAACTTTCAAGGAACGTACGTCGCGTACTGAAAATGCACATCAAATGGGGGACAACAAAGAACATTCTTTTAGGCGAAGTAATAAACATTAGAGCTCGAGGAAAGCATATCCAAGGATGGGCAGACATTTTCGCTGTTAAACAAGACTCTCGGCCGTACATCTCTTCCAGTCGTGTTCAAATTCATTCAATTGCGCAGAATGACAATGGAAATGGCAATTTGTCATCAGATGCAATTTTTTTTTATAATTTGCGCGAGCTCAAGGGTACCTTTAAGGTATAGAGGAAAAAAGGCAGAGGAGGTGCATGTGCACATTGGTCTTAAATATCTGCGGATAGTAGTCTGTGGGCTGGGAAGAGTATTCCATACGAAAAACGAATCTCTAAATATAACTTTGCGCCCGAAAGCAGGCGTAAGGGAAACTGATGGACATTGCTTCAATTCATGGACGTTTATCCCTCGTTTTTGGGTTCTATTTAGTAGGTTAAGGGTGGTTTTGGGGGCACCAAACCAGATTAGTGTGGGGTTGATTAGCATTAGCAAAATTCTTGCATTAGCAGTATGAAAATCACTTGCTAAATTTGATGAAATGCTAAGCTATTTTTCTGCACTAGGCGGTGCTTTGTGTAGTGTGCACACACTGCGAAAGAAGGAAATAGGCTTTTCAAAACGAAAACTCAGAACCAGAAATCATGTACACCTACTTACTACTTTATCCCTGCTCAAAACAGACATTATGAATATTGGGCACACACTTATGTATGTGTATGTATGTATATCCGTTTCACTGATCTAGCTGCATATTCATTTCATTGAACAAAAACGGCAAACTAAGCTTTTCTGCTAATTTTAGCATTAGCAACAAAATTATGAATGTACATTTGCGAATTGTTGTTGTTTAGACAAAGGAATATTTTTTTACGATGTGAATGCGAAATGAAATAGCATTATGTTTAGGGAAATAATGCGAATAATGCGATTCACTTATTAGGTTAAGTCTGCTAATTTCATAAATAGAAACTAATTGTTCATTTTTCATTTCTTGTGATTGCACTTGTTGTTTGCCATAGAGACTGGTAAGTTCGCTTTTAATGAGTCTCAAATGAAGCTTGAATTTTGCGTTTCCCTTTTTAAAGTCACATAAACAAATTGCGATGGCTTCCCAGATGCGATCTTTTAATACAATTTTGAACTTCATTTCTAAAGTTAATGGGACTGATTGCACGGGTTTTTAACGATGTTTCATATTAATTTTGCTTTAGCATTTCACATGCTAAAAAATAGCACGCTAATTAAATTAATCGAAAATAGCATTAATTTCCACCATTGCCAGATATGAGCGTTGCACTCAAGCTTAGGGCGGACAAGAGCCTTATAAATAAAAGCGATATCAGTCTCGGCCAATCAGTTTTTGATGCATCGTATACCACTCTATTGTTTCTACGCCAGTTAGTTATGCTGTCAAGATCGGAATAAAATGAGCTTATCAAATTGGATAAAATTCACAAGACCTGCATGCATTTTCGAAGAAACCTGAAGAATCTTTAAGGATCAGGGGATGTGGCTATCTCTTTATCGCTTCAAATAAATTGGTTGCCTTAAGATAAGCAGATGTATTGAAATATTAGAGTTCTTGCACCAGCTTGGACGAAACAGAAGGCAGTTCTAGAATGATACTACAATGTGTAAGAAGTATAAAGAAATAATACCTCGCGCAATCAATATTAGATGAGGTCATAGATATTAATGAAATGTCGTAACCAGGATTTTGCAAACTTTGCCTCGTTTTTTTTTTTTTTGCTAATCTTACTAGTATCAACTTTACACAAACACATTTCATTGCCTCCTGATTGCAAATATATTTATTTTATTTTGCCTTTTTATTCCATTATTGCCGTTTTTGTTTTTTTTTAAATATTTCTCAAAGTTTTTTTTGCTAAAAAATTGTAGAAAAATGCTCTTATGCGAATATACTAGGCTCGCCCGTCGTCGAAATTTTGTATTTAAATATGTACGTATGTTTCAACGTGGAATTTGACTCATTCTTTCAGAAACAAGCGAAGAAGGTCTTATATGTTGTAAAAGAAGCTAATTCTGTACATCTGTTAACCAGGGTTCTACTGCAACCGTTTGGAACATCTACGCGAAATTACCTTTTCGGTTGAGCAGAACGATGCATAAGTGTACGACAAAATGGACACCTATTTACTTAAAGATCTACGCAAACATGTTTCTTCCTCACACTACGTAATACGCATACCTACATGCCTAGATGCATTAAAATGTAAAAGGTCTAGTCTGTGGGGAGACATGGACAACACATGACCACAGAGGGTTTGCACTTGTATGATTGATTGAAGATGGCGTACATCAAAGTCAATTTTACAAGCGAAGTCGTGAAGAATTTTACTGCCGTTTTCAATGCAAATGCAGATAAATTCTGAAATGAACGACGACTTGGATTCCGGAATTCCACAATATATTGATGCTAATAAGGTTTTAATGGGCTCCACTAGTTTCAGTAATTTAGCTCCTTAAAGGCGCTTCTAAGAGACAACCGGAGAAGATTATTACCAGCAAATTTCAAAAAGCTAAATACTACTGTAACTAAATGTGCATTTAGGTATCTTTTCTTATTTTTTAATAAATGCCTTTTTCATGTTTTGGTTTGCCTTTTTTTACCTTTTTAGGTCAACAAAATCCGAAAGATTGGTCATAATTTTTCCTTTGTCCCAGTTTAGAATTCAAAACAACTCTGCTTCACAAGAAGTCACTGTGTAAATTGGTACAGGGACGAATGAACAGCTGAAGTTTTACAAAAACACAGCCGGCGATGTAGAAGACAAGTTTGAAACTCTTTTACTTCAAATCTCGACGATTAGTTTAAGCAATTAATTTCATTCAAAATGTTTGCTCACAGAATTACCAACCACTTCCATTAAATAAGCAAAAAGAAAGAGAACAGAAAGGAAAACTAAAGGAAGAACCCAAGGAAATGAAATGAATTGTTATGGAATTGAAACGTTAAACAACACTTACTTTGCCAATGGAATGTGATCACGTTCACTGTACGCATCATACAAATACTCCCTGAAAATTTTACAAAATTTTTGCAATGTTTTCTCTTTTTTTTTTTCTTTCTTTAATTCTATGATTTTTTTTTTTTTACTTTATCCTATTATGCTATTTTTGCATGAAACGTTAAATATTAGTTTTTTTTTGTTTAAACAAAAAAAAAATAGTTAATTAATGTAAAGTAAAGTAAGAAAATAGTTTTAAACATTCAAAAACGGAACAATAACAGAATTTCAAAAAAAAAAAAGAATTACAAACATAAACAAACGAGTTACGAGAAGATGAACAACATAAATGATTCTCAGTAAACTTCTAGAAGATTATAAGAAAAGTCAATCACAAACCGGATTTAAGCGGGAAATTTTCTTAAATGTAAACAAAGAGTACACAATGATCGGATTAACAATTCCAGAAACGGATACAATTTTGACAACATTTAAAAAAGTTCGTCGGCACTGTGGAAATTAATAAAATGTTTTCTGTGACAACGCAGGGGACGACGCAGGGTTCTTTAAGCTCTTTTTGGAGCATTTTTTTTTTCTTTTCTTTTCTGTGATGTGTTGATTGACAAATTTTGCAAACATTCAGCGATGGGATGAGTTAAGAAATGCATTCAAAAATTAGAAGCTTTTGTGATGATTGACAATAAAAACAAGAAAATAATTTGAGACAAGACAAAGGACAGGATCAAGAAAACTTTAAAAAAAAAATACTCCCATGACCTGATAAAAATGTCACTACTTACCCCGGATTTATGTTTAACCAAATCTGAGTCACACTTTTTAATTGTTAGTTGGTTATGTAGTGAGAAGATTCCTACGCTGGATGTTGTCTAGATTCAATGTCGGACAAGGAACAACATTCTTAATTCACGGCATCATCTCTGTCGAGTCGCTGGCAAATCCCCAGAGAGTATGACTGATTTCAAAAACGTCTTACTTACAAATGCCTCCGTTATCCATGTTCATTAATGCAGATATATGATCACACTAACTTAGGTGAACTGCAGTGCCTATTGTTCATAAACGTCAATAGTTCGTCGATGCCGGGCAGATTGTGCAGTCATTATTTTTTGACTGCAAACAGGGTCGATGGGAAGAAAAATATTTTGTACTAGGCCAAGACTGCAGACATTCTGCAGCGTCTGTGTGTTCAGAAACGCATGCGAAAAGAAATGCGGTTGTAAAGTGTGGTTAAATTTTAAGTGCCGATCTTGAATGTGAACCACACCTAAACGTCAAGTTTTTTTCTGCATTTCATTTGACGTTTCTCAATTTCAGACTAACTCACAATCGAGCAACGCGTTAAAGTTATTCAGGCTTATTATGAAAATGGGCGTTCGAATCAAAATGCATATCGTGCACTTCGTGATTTTTTCGGTCAATTTAATCGTCCAAATGTGCGTACAATCGGAAAAATCGTGCAAAAATTTGAGCAAACCGGGTCTGTAGGAGATGTGAAAACACCAGTGCATGCTCGTACAGCTCGTACTGCAGAAAATATTGCTGCTGTTCGCGATAGTGTGGCTGAAGAGCCGTCCACCTCAACTCGTCGTCGTGCCCAACAATTGCACCTCTCACGCTCGTCGTTGATGAACATTATGCATAAAGACTTGCATTTACACGCTTACAAGGTGCAATTGACTCAAGAACTAAAGCCTCTTGACCATTTCAAGCGTCGTCAATGGTCAGAATGGTGGCAAGAAATGGCTACAGTGGATGATCAATTTTCGAAGAAAATCATCTTCAGTGATGAGGCACATTTTCACGTCAGTGGATTCGTCAATAAGCAGAATTGCCGCATTTAAGCGAATGATAATCCAAGAGTGATTGTCGAAAAACCAATGCACCCACAGAGAGTGACTGTTTGGTGCGGTTTATGGGCTGGCGGCATCATCGGGCCGTATTTTTTACCAAAATGAGGCCGGTCAGGCAGTTACTGTGAATGGTGTTCGCTATCGTGAAATGATAACGAACTTTTTATGGCCCGATTTGGATGATATGAATGTGGACGATATGTGGTTTCAACAGAACGGTGCCACTTGCCACACAGCTAACGAAACAGTGGCTGTTTTGCTCGACAAATTCAATGGCCTTGTAATCTCACGTGGTGGCGATGTCAATTGGCCGCCAAGATCATGTGATTTGACACCGTTCGATTTTTTTCTTTGGGGTTATTTGAAAGAAAAGGTGACCGTCGATAAGCCAGCAACAATTCAAGAGCTAAAGGATGAGATAATTCGGCACATAAACGGCATAGAACCTCAATTATGCTTCAGCGTCACCGAAAATTTGTACCATCGGATGGAGGTGTGCCGCCGAGGTCGCGGCAGCCATTTGGCCGATATTTTATTCCATACATAATTGAACCATACCAATATTATCATAATAAAAAGAAATGACAATAATTTCCTAAATAATTTGTGTTTTATTCAAAATCAACATCGGCCCTTAAAATTTAACCACTCTTTACTAGCGAAGAAAGCACCCTATACCTGACCGTTAAGTGAATTCTACAACTTCACCATTCGGAGTCGGCATAAGGCTGTATATCGAGCTAGTATTGAGTGTAGAAACTGTAGAGGCTATAGAATCTAGGATCAAGTAGACTGCATGCGACTGAACTCATGGAGTGGCGAGTGCAATAGGCTAGATCAGTTGAGCATGGCCTGCTAAAAAAAAAGCGATAAAACAGCAACAAAGCTGCATTACGTCTGCGTTCGAGTGAATCGTCTTCGCGATATTGCTGTGTCCTACACGTTTTCTATTATATTGATGAGATGCCGGCAGATCTGCGGACTGGACCACCAAACTACATAGAAAGCGAAAAGTAGGTGACCTCAACTAAGTCTTAAATTGAGAGTCTTTCGTTAGTTTTTTAGGCACAAGCACCTAACAATGGCTGTAGAAACGTACGTAGAATAATATTTGTTAACGCTGCAGGAACAACAAGGAGTAGGAGACCATGAATAACCTCCTCTGATGTCGCTACGCGTAGATAAATTATACATATGCATAACATCAGCGTAAGCCAGTTATGTTAACCTCTTCGTATGAAGCGCTAACTGGTTTTCTCTCCGACTAGGAGATATATAATCAGCATGGCATCACAGTGGAGCTTAGGTGTAACTCATCTTTGCAATCAGCCACTTCATACGAACTTAACCTAATATTTAATGCAGTCTGAAGAGCGATCCGACTGTGAACTACTTGGTCTTTGGAAGGTCATGCATTTTTCTGGATTGTAGTCATTCAACGAAGAACCGCACACAGGCACGAAAAATTAGGCAATCGGAAGAGCCTATAAGTGGACTCTCACCTACAAATGAGGCGGCATTTAAATGCCTGGCTGCAAACAAATTCAGCTCTTTAATAGTGCTCCCAACAACTCAGCATGGGAGATCTATGTGCTCACTGTCTGTCCTCATTTTTGCCCAATCATATATTAGGACGGCGCATATGCAAAGCATACCGTCAAATAAGCTGGAGAACTTGGACTTCTGAAGTTAACCTCGCCTTAACATCAGATAGTCAACGTTTGAGGTGGTTTTTAGCTTAGTGTGTTCTAGTCGATGACAATGAACCATTTTAGGTCAAGGAAGAGCGCAAGCAATTAGGGAAGGCCAAAATAAATAGTTTTGATCTAAGCCAGTCGGCCATCTAGTGGTTTTTTTTTAGATCATAGGTTATTTTGACACTGACAGATGTTTCCAGCTCGAAATCTTGACAGGAAGTCGGTATTATACCTCCGCGCAACGAAAAGAGTCGCTTTACGCTTGAACAATGTTGGGAAATATTGAAAACTTATTTCCAAAGTGAGTGTTGTGCCGAAACAGTGCGTTTTTGGAGAAGAAGTTATGGCCGACATGAAGTACCCATCGCGACTGGTGTACGCAAGTTTGTGCGAAAAGTTCGTGAAACTGGTATGTTAGTGGACAACACTCATAGCCTCCGTCGTCATACGGTGAGCAGAACGAAATGTGACTGCTGTGGCCTTCTTCGAACTTCTTCTGGGAACAATGTTTCGGTCAACGGTGGACGTTACTCAGCCATGTTGACCTTCTTATTTTTTACTGAAATTGAAGACATGAATTTGGACGACTTCTGGTTCAAGCAGAATGGCGCGCCATGCCACACAGTCCATGCAACAATCGATCTTTTGCGCACCAAATTCCCAAATCGTGTTAACAGGAGTCTTAGCGATGTCAATTGGCCGCTTCGGAGCTGCGATTTGACCCCTTTTTTGTAAGGAACCGTGAAGGACCGATGTTATGCAAACAATTTAAGCATTTAAAGCTAATATCATCCAAGCAAGCCGTGAGCTACAGCCTGAACAAGCGAAAACAAGGTCTTGGAAAATTGGGGTGACAGAATGCGCTACTACGAAGCCAGCCGAAGCAGCCACGTGAACGACGTTGTATTTCATAATAAATTGGATAATTGTTCTTACTAATAAAGTCATAATATGTGAAACAAATTCAAGTTTGTTTATTTTATTGGATTTTTAAAAAGAAACTTGTATTTGGCCCACCCTTTATATTCTTTTGAACAAACTTTGAGCTCAAAGACGTGCGTGGAAAACGCATTTGTTTGCTATAGGAATATGAAAAAGGAATTTTCGGTGTCTTAATCCCTCTAATCTGAACTTAAGGGACGCTTAAGCGATCTTGACCACTTCATGAAAGCCTCCAATTATTAAAATAACCTTATTTCGTGTAGTGATTACCTGCCACGATCATCGTGCATTGAATCTTTGGGAGACGAAGACACATACAATGAATCAAAATGCTCAACCACCACTGACAAAAGGAATGCAGTGGCAGCATAGCGTATTCAATTAGAATACTTGAAGCAATTTGTCCAGCTCCTGCTGTCTCCTTTTCTGGTTAGTCCGAACGAAGAAATGTCAGGCAATCTCAGTAAAGGAGTTTAATTGACACTTAAAGAAGTGCAAACGCGTCGAGGTGTAAGAAATTGGGCACCAAAGGTGTGTCCGTGCAGGGAAATGAACAGCCGCCTTCTGACTACGATACGCAACGTTTACTAAACGGACTTATATGGCTTACAAAGAGGAGATGTCAAGCTTGTCAAGCTAAAAGCAAAGAGTTCCTCCTGCGACAACTACTGTCACTGGAGTTTTCGATCAGTGGTAGTGGTCTGACTATGGGTATCGCAATGGACCAACTTGGTCTAAGTGTCCTGGCGATTGTGCTGGCAGCACACCTACTACCTATGAGTGCAATGATTCAGTTGCATAATTACCACTGATGGACGAACTGGAACACCACTTCAAGTTCATCAGAATCTCAATCGTAGCGCCCTTCTTTGAGTTAAATGTTCTCTTGGACGAAGTTTTATTTCGGACGACATCAAACCCTCGTTCCGTGATGAATCAAAATGTAAACGTGAGTTCCCCTACGCTGTGCTCAATGGATTTCCTCAACTGTCAAGCTTGCACTCTCCTGAACCACATCGCGAGGCTGATTAGTAAACATCGCAGTATCGATAATGTTTTTCGCCAGCAGTTAAACTTAAACAATAATTATTACAAATGTGAAGAGATCAAGTGAATGTTAGTTAAAAATAGACGAGAAACCCAGAAAGAAAAACCGTGTGATGAGTGTAAGTAAGAGTGGAACTAAAAATTGTTAAAAGATACACAAAAATATAAAAAAAATAATAAAAATGTATTTGCGCTCTCATTGTCATCATCAACATCAACATCACTTAAAGAAAATAAAACAAAACTCCAAACAAGAGCGAGCGCCGTCACTCCCATCATAATTTCCACAGCTTCGCCTTTTCAACTTATTTTCGCCTTCAAATGATTAAAACTACTTTCGCTAAACATTACATTCGAAGTAGAACAAAATGATGGAAGAATACAAAATATTTAACGAACAAAATAAAGGAATTACGTAATTTAAGAGAAAAAAAACAAAAAAAAACCAGACAGAACCTTCCAACAATCAAGTCAAAAACGTTTTCGAAACAAAACAACTTTCACTGGGACGTGTTGGGAAGGGTATTCATTTTTGTTGTTTTTGATATTCCATTACTTTGTATTTTTGTTTGCTTAACAAATTGTATCTCAAAAAAAAAAAAAAAAAAAAAAAAACTCATGAATCTGTATGAAAATTTGTATGTAAGTGAATTTGCTGGGGGTACTCACGATTCGACTAGCGGTCCCGGATAGGGATCCGATTTCTGATACAAACTAGATAGCTTAACACTTATCACTAACGTCGGCAGGAAGATGATGACGCACCAGGCGACGCCAGCCCAGAAGCCATTCTGAAAGGGAAGTAAAAAATGAAATTCATTGAATGGCAGAAAGAAAAAAAAAAGGCACATACCAATGGATCGACAAACTTATTGCATCCAGCCACAATTGCCGACTCGTAGACGTGCGCCAGGGGAGCACACTTGCCGACAACACTCTGCACCGAGTCCACCACCAACTTCAAATACCGATGGATCTCGTGGCTGAAGAAGTCGGTCAGATGGAGAGCTGCCTCCTTGATGAATTCCCGTCCCCTCTTGTTGATGAAGTCCTGAGCTTCGTTGATTTCGTGCACCAACAGAACTATGGACTTGTCGAACGATTTGTCCTTGTAGCTCAACTTGGCCTGCAGATCATCGGCCAGCGCGATAAGCTCTCGCGTTAGATTGCGCATCGGAATGACAAGATTATCATCGTACGTCTCCAGGTGGAGAGCCTGATTCTTGAGGTTCACGCGTACGTCGCTCATGTCGGGTCCGGAGATTTTGTCGGCGGTGTCTCGCAGTTGAGTTGACAACGCCCTCAGCGAGTAGGTTGTGATCGATTCGTTCAGGTTGTCAATGAACTTGTCACGGTCGAAGTTCTTCAAGTCCGAATTGGATATGTTGAGGATTTTCTTCTCGTTCTCCTTGCTAAGGATCACGATGTTCGATTCAAAGTCGATTCCGGTTACAAAATCTTCCAGAGTTTTGTTGAATTTATATTGTGCGGGATACTCCTTCACCTCTTGTATATCGAAGATGTGGTGGAGTCGTAAAACTTCGTAAATTGTCTGATTTGCCTGGCAGGCGGTTATGACGTGTGAAATGCGGAATGGCGGCAGATTGCCGGTGCTGCGCGGTCCTGCATTTTGCTTCGGATTGTTGCTGTTGTAGAACACGTTGTTGAGATCAATGAAATTGTCGATGTACTGGAAGACATCATCATTTTCTGGATTTCTACAAATGGAGTTGATTTTTTGTTCTGCGCAAACTCGGTTTGTAATGTACTTACTGCAGGGGAGTGCATACTCCTCGCTGAAGGAATAATCCGAGGAGGAAGTGTCCCAGGACAGCCAGTGCCAGAAACGAGATGGAGAGGAATATGACTGCAACGGCTCTGTAGAAATGAAATGTTGGATTAGTAACGCCAACTGGTGGATTAGTAGTGTATTTAATTTTGTCAGAACACATGGCGATATCGACGACATCAACATCTAGTTGATCTTGTGTAGGGACAGCGCTTAGCGAGAGTTTCCGCCTGAAAATGGTAAGCGTCGACTCCCTTTTCTATAAGCTATTCATACAATTTAACAAGGATCATTTAGCGTCTGACGTAAGATCCGGCAGGAGTGCTGCTTGAGAAGTTCTTCTTGAAGTTGAGGTGAGAATGGTGGAGTGTCCAGAACAGAATTGCGTCCACAAGCACATGCAAAGTGTCTGAAATTTAATCACTGCTGTGGCATTCCCATCAAGATCAAGAGGGAAGGTCAAGAAGTGCAGCGGATGTCTTTAATGCCGCGCTAATGCATACACAAGCCAATATTTGCATTCGGAGAAAATGGTTGTTGTCCTGGCTATTGATACCGAACAACCAGTGCACATGGACTGCAATCGCTTTTTACATCGAATGACCTTTTCGCAGCAGTATAGTGCCGTGGAGGTTCTAATCTACTCCTGGATGTTCAGCTGCCAGCTTAATTTGCTGTCGGAGATGAGACCCAACAATTGCTGGCGCAACAGTCAGAGTCAGCTCAGTGAAACAGTGGCGGTGTCAATGGGAGGAATTTTTGTGAATCGTACCAGACCCAGTGATGCCAGATCGTGGGTAATTACCCATTTTGTGGGTATTTTCTATCCCAAAAAAAAGCTAAAAGGGCGAAAGGGTATTTTCACACCAACCAGAACAAAAAAATGGGTATTTTCAATTCTCCTAAATATTTCATTATTTTATCTAGAAATCAATGCAAATAACGATAAAATAAAACTTTACTCTGAAGCAACCCACCCGAATGCGTTTACTGAACGCGCTTATTAAGAAATGTCAAATTCTCAAACACCGTTGCCTGATTTTTCAGATGTGAAATGTGAATTGCTCCAGTGTTCGAAATTGTTTGGTTACGTGTCGCTGTTTGTTTTTGTTTTTATATTTGCGTTTAACCGAGACTATTGTCAGCTGGTAATTTGTTTATATACATATGTATATGGTATTGAAGTTCTTGTCAATCTGTTTTAGAACGATGTCGACGGAGAAAGGCAATAAAAAGCGTTTCCAGACAAGCTGGTCTGCTTGGTTGAGGCCAGTTTCAACGGACGACTACAAGGCATCATGCATAGTTTGCGGCACAAACTTTTTATGTGGAAAAAGCGAAATTTTTCGGCATAGTATAGGATCCAAACATTTGGCTAATTTAAAAGCCATTCAACAAACACCTGCAATCAAAACAAATATTTGCAAGAACCAACAAAGCAGAGGAAAAGACAAAAGTGGCGGAAATAAAGTTGAGAGCTTTCTTTGCAGAACATAACATTGCCGTTGAAGTGGTTGAACACCTTCTTCCATTAATGAAAGATGTTTTCCCTGATTCGCAAATTTTATCGCGTGCGACATTGGGGCGAACAAAATGTACACAGATAATAAATGAAGTGCTTGCTGCTGCGGAGGAGAAGGAGTTGCATTGCAAAAAACTAATTTTTCAATATTGATTGATGAAAGCACCGACATAACCAACTCTAAACATCTATGCTGTCTGGTTCGATTTCTTCACCCCGTTTCCGGAAAGGTCGTGACAAAACTGTTGGATATGCTCAACATCAATGCTCTGGATACTACCGCAGATGCTTTATTTGATGCATTTTTGAAAATGATGACTGCAAAGGAAATATCACTGGAAAATGTTACTGGTATGGCTGCAGACAATGCCTCCGTTATGATAGATATTCGAAACTCATTTTACACTAAATTGTCCAAATATATTCCGCATGAAATGCATTTGTCATTCCTCGGCACGAAAAGAGTGTGAAGAACTTATGCGAGGAATTTCAACTTATGTTTCAGAAAGTGCTAAAAGCTCAGCAGAGTTAGCTGAATTCCAAGAGTACTTTTGGTGGAGAGGTAAAGAAAATTTTGATACCAGCAAGTACTCGCTGGCTTTCACTTCATCATTGTGTGGAAAGATTTCTTGAAAATTGGGATGTATTGTTTTTTTTTTTCCATCACAGAGTACACAAAACACTACGTTCTCTAAGTGTTAACTCTCAGTATCGCTTTACACAGCAGATTTTGCTGCGCGACTAAGGATCATCTACCGATTTTGCATCTCACAGATTACATCAAATAAACAGTATCAATTATAGCATAGTGCATCGATCAATTTTTTAAACTCCAATCGAGACAAGCTAAAATCAATTTCGTTGCAAAGTTCATTAAAAGTGTTTATACACCTTGTAATAGGTTCATTACAACCAGAGTTGGTTCTATGCCTCTTATCATATAGTAAATTTCTCATCCGAAGAGATCTTTGGGGAGCATATATATTCATGAGAAAAAGTAAGTCTGGTGAATTTACACGGCAATTAATAATATCGCGGATGAACATGGCTGACGCTGCCTTACGCCTGAAACTTAAGGTTTGCAAGCCTATTATTTTACGTCTATCCTCATATTTAGGGAGTTCTTCGAAGGAATACAATTTACGGACAGCATATCTCGTGAAATTTTTTTGTACTCTTTCGAATCTGAGTTCTTGTGTATCATATGGGGAATCCCAAATGATGGAAGAATATTCTAAATACGGTCTGACTAACGAACAATAGATGGACTTAAGACTAGTTATATCCCGAAAATCTCTACTATTTCTTTTCAGAAAACCTAACATAGCATTAGACTTCGCAATTGTATAATCATAATGTGATGCAAAATTTATGTTAGTATCAAAAATTACACCCAGATCTTTAACCTCTTCTAGGCGACTAAGTCTATGATCATTTATGAAATAATCATAGACAATCGGGGATGTAATTCGATATGCCGTAAAGATATTACATTTTTGAATATTCAGCTCTAGTCCATTGTGCTTGCACCATTCCACTAGTGCATGGATATCCAATTGGAAATTATTACAATCAGTTAAACTATTTATAGATAAATACAATTTAAAGTCGTCTGCGAATGTTAGGATTTTACAATATTTGAAAATTTCGTGAACATCGATTATAAACAATAGAAAGAGTAATGGCCCCATATGGCTGCCTTGTGGAACGCCCGATGTAACTTTTATTACTCGAGATCTAAAACTATCGATCATTACCAATTGCTTCCTGTCCTTTAAGTAATTGGAAAACCACTCTAACATTGACGAATGGAATCCCAAAGACTTTAGTTTGTTTAAAAGCAAAGTGTGATGTACTTTATCGAAGGCTTTCGAGAAATCGATGTAAAGTACATCAACTTGTAATTGATTTTCTAAATTTGTATAAATGTAATTTGAAAATAATGATAAATTAGTTGTACAAGACCTGCCTTGCATAAAGCCATGCTGGTTATTAGAAATAATTTCGTTTACCATGAAATATAATTTTTCTTTTACAATACTTTCAAATAACTTTGGTATCGATGAAAGCTTGGATATTGGTCGATAGTTTTCTACTTTTTGCCTTAAATCGCTTTTATATATAGGCGTCAGAAAAGAATACTTCCATTCATTTAAAAATTCACCCATTTTTAGGGATTGATTAAAGATAATTCTTAGTGGACGATAAAGCGAATTCCAACTTTTTTTTAAAATACCAGCCGGGACCCCATCGGGGCCTGGGCTGTAATTTACTTTAAGATTAGTTAAGGCATTTATTACATCCTGATCCGTAAATTCCAATACACCTATATCCAGAACCTCGGGTATATTAGAGTAATGGTTCATCGTTGTCTGGACCGGAGACCCATTATAGACAGACTCAAAAAAGTTGGCAAATAGGTCACAGGTTTCATCCAAGTTTGTTGAAGTTACGTTACCAAATTCCATTATCTTGGGCAAGCCCAAGGAATTTCTTTTTGAATTAACGTAATTCCAAAATGATGCACCATTGTTCCTTACCGAAGTTTCTACGGACAAGATGTATTGTTTATATAAAAATCTATTCAAGAACTCATATTCTTTCCTGAATCTCAAAAACCGTTCACGATTTAAACTCGTTTTATTTGAAACATAGTTTGAATATGCTTTCCTTTTAACATTTCGTAGATTTACTAAGCTTTTGTTTGTCCATGGAATTCTAAATCGATTTCTATGACGCGTTTTAGGAACAAATGACTCTAAACCAGAATTAATTTTATTCACGAATATATCATAGTTACCTTTCAAATTGGGGGAATCCAACAAGTCATCCCATTTGAATTGATTTAGGTACTTATTCAGTGCAACAAAATTGGTCTTAGCGAATTTATAAGTTAAGCCGGTATTGTTATTACTACAATTTCCGTAACAAAAAATTTTAAATCCAAAAGTAAGGCCTTGTGATGAATTTTATTCGAATCGATCACATTCAAGGCTTCTGATATTATAAAGTTTACTTCATTGTTTAAAAATACTAAATCTAAAATTCGATCTAAACTATTCGAATATTGTATTAAGATCCTTTTTTCGAATAGCTTCATTTGAAGATAAACGAAAAAAAGCCGAACAAATTCACGAAGACCTAGAACAAAAAAAATGTAAGGCATATTTTTATTTCCTTAAATATTCCCTACATTTTTTTAACGAGTTTAACGAGCTACTTCAGCAAAGGAAGGTCTTAGTTCACTGTATTGTGCAGAAATGTAAAGTCCTAGTTTTAAAATTGTCTCGAAATTTCATAAATCCAAACTTTTTTTCCCTTCAATGGGATGCTCAACTTAGTGTATTGCGTAATCCAGATACACATGTTATGACCGACTTAGACAACATATTTGTAGGTCAAGAATGTGAAGAGACCTTAACTGGATTAGATGCTAATGATAAAATAGAGGTTAAGGTTAACCTGTTTTAACTTTTAGAGTTGCCGTTGCTGAAATGGTTAGACTTTTGCCATTTGGTGATGAGTCGCTGGTACAAATGGAATTTCTTAACCCGGAAATAGCATTGGACGTACAGAAATGTTGCGATTTATCAATTTCAGCTATTGTACAAAAAAATTGATCCTTTAATAGCTAATGAAGCTACTCACGCGTTAAGAAATCTTTCCATACTTTTGAGAGAAGATAATAAGCACTCATTGAAAAAAATGCCAATGGACGAAACGTGCCATGATGCAATTAAAAAAATTTTAACGAAGATCTATTGTTTCCTAACTTAGGAAAGATTGTCAAAATAGCGTTGACTCTACCTCACTCAAATGCGGAGGCAGAACGAATTTTTTCAATTGTAACTGATGTCAAATGCAAAAAGAGGAATCGGTTAGGAAATGATATGATAAAGAGTATTTGCCAAATACGATCATCTTTCCAATCAAAAGATATTACTTGCTTCAATTTAGTTGTGAATGAGCATCACATATTGTTACACAATTCAAGCAAATGTGTATTCTTGATTATCTACAATTCAATCTTAAACTCTAAAAGTAATCTGCCTTTGTTTTTATGCAAATGTCCATATATTCTTAATCTACTACTTATATCATCACCAGAAATGAATGAGTAAAGAGATATTCAACTTCGGCCATTTTTGCCCCTAGTCCACACCGGAGAAAAATGTGATAGTAGTGGAATTCCCTTGCATTACACTCATACTTTTACAACGCTCGTCAATTCACCCCAATATGGCGGCCGATTCGTGAATTTTGTGGGATAATGGCGGCAGATTCATGAATTTTGTGGGATATTCGTGAATTTGCCCACGAACATGTACTTATTGTTCGGAGGGTGTTCAGAAGGTGACTCATATTTTTAAGAGAACATATATTTGTAAAAGGTGCTTGCGTGAAGAAAAATGTAATGCTATGCTCTCTTTACAGGAATAGTTTGCATCAATTTAATTCTTCAGAGTAAAATATAGCTGATTTATATGCGATGACTGGCAAATGAACTTAGTTTTGTATCTTTCATTCATCAATTGTGTAAACTTCTGCAATTAAATTACATAATTTGTTAAGATCAATGGCTTTAACTGTACCTAACTGAAACAAATTTGCAATTAACTTGCATCTCTATTTCTGTAAAATAAGTAAAATAAGCAAAAAAGCTGTTTATTTTAATTGATTCAAGCAAATGTTTCAATAATATTGCCGGTACACATGTTTCGTGTGAATGCTTTTTTTCGATATTATGCATATGCAAAAATACATACATGAAGTCGTATATTCATTAATAATTAATGCATAAATAATTAATGTAAACAATGGCAAAATTATTTATTCCTATTACCTCAGACTGTAACTCGCAGAAAGCTACTTCATGAACATACGCTTTGTTCGTTTGCTTACCCCTCCTTACTGTGTTGAAAATTTGACACCCAAATTTGAAAAAAGTTCAAGTAACGAGTGAATTTTCAAATAAGAACTCTAATTCACCTCAATACTAAGGTTGGGGAAGGGTATCAGCTGTTCGCCAGCTGTTAACTAGAGCTCACACGTATTCACAGACAGGGGAGAAAAAGCGTATAAAAAACGCTGTAAGATGAAATCAAGGGGCAAGAGAAGAAGAAGTTGAATATCTCTTTACTCATTCATTTCTGATCATCACTGACCAGACCGCATTCTCTAGTCTAATGAGAAGAACGGATTCTGCGATGTCGACACAATTTGGTTCATAGCTGTCCGCACATCACAAAGCAGAAATAAATGAGTAACTCATTTATTTGTCACAGGTAACGCAATGAAACACAAAACCAGGCCAGCACAAGAGAAGTATTAACAATAAGCCAAAGAGAAGTGATTAAATTTAATTTGGGCCGATCCCGGCGGTACTGCAATACCGGGCCAACCCGCGACAGAGGTGGAGCAAGCCCCTAGCACTCCGTCTAATTCCAAAAATCAGTTTAACATTTGTTGTCCCCCGATGGGGGATCTATCAGATGTTAAGCTGATAAGAACAGATACTACACTTTGATCTTAGCCATAAGGCCGAGAAGCGATAACTTCCACCACACAAATTTGCCCTCTCATCAAATCTCCAGCGCGAAGCATCTGTGAATTGTGAACGAATCGACACATTTCCGCCACACAAATTGTTGTTGCTTCCTCTTCTCGTCCACTGCCCCAGCCATCGTTCGTCAGCTATGACTCAGAGGTGCTTTCTCTCTGCACAGAATCGAGTGAACGAAGTAAACACTGATTGACTAAATTCAACTTACAGCATTAAAAATCTGGAACCGGATCCCTTGTTGCAGCAGTCGTCGCCATAGCCATCGGGACGCTTGCCGCAGATGCCGCAGAAGAGGGCACAAGTGATGGCAGTGAGTACCTGTGAAGCAAACGCACGTTAATTCATCTCCATTCAAGCGTTTTGTGAGGCGTTCCACTTACCAGAAGCAGAATGGAACTGATGCCTACTCCCGCATAGAATCTGTAAATGCTATACTCGTCGAGGTACATGTCGGCAGTTCTAGTTGCTGACTTGGTCTGGTTGCCAATGACATTCGAGATGCGTGAGAACTGAACGTTAATGTCATCGGAGGCCTTTCTTATCGCTTGTCCTGGAAAGAAAGAAGAAAAAAAATGCAAGAAACCGAGAAGTGAGACCGAGAGTCTTCCTCTTACCAACTGTGTTTATGGATTTGATTATCTGCGGAATGTGATGCTGAATGGTGTCGTTGATGCGAGCTCGCATCTCCTTCAGTGCATCGCTGCCATCCCGGCCGGCCGATGCGATGCCCTCATTGATGAGCGAGTCAACGCTCTCAATGATGCTGGTGACATCGGGAAGCTGCAAGAAAACGCGTTACCATAAGACATGTGTGTTCTGGATGGATAAATTCGAGTTCGTTGGTGGGGGGGGGGGGGAGAGGGTTAAATGAAATGAAAAGCATGCAGGGAGGAAATCATAATTGCGTTTATAACAGCGTTTTTTGGGGAAGATTTTCGCTGGCATCCTAATGACGGTTGGGCGGACTAGACGCGATTTTCTTTTGTCTAATTTCAGGCGCCAGTGTCGTTGAGGCTTTGAGAAGCTGAAAAAATAGCGCCGGGAGGGATTTCGCTGCCAATTTGCTTGAAACATTTGTGAGCCACAGCAGCGAATGCGTATTTTGATGCAAAGAATTAGAAGATACTAGAAGAAGCCTCTGGAGAGTGTGATGTATTATTTATGAAACGAATGTCAGGAGACTTCTAAGCCACGGCCAAAGGGTGCGATCGAGAGTCTTGGAACGAATATGATGAATTGAGAGTATGGAGTGAATTAGCTTAGAAGTAGCAGAAAGGAGATCCTTTATTAAAAAGGTGGAAAAATGTCGACGATAGGGCAGAACCTTGGGGAAAACCAGCAAGTAGCATATTTTATGGATGTGATTGATGGACTTGAGGCAATTCACCACAGCTTGAACGGTCGAGAGGTAATTTCTAATTCATTGAAGAAAATATTCAACGATACCACAGGCCCGTAGAGGGTCAGGGCCTAACTTCTCAGCAATCACTCGTGTTGTGCGTGCTATTGTTCTATCACGAGTGAAAGGCACCTACAGTTTTATGCCGACTCCAAATGGCCAAGTTTGAGAAGCTTTTTCTAGACGCCAGATGATCGAAGCACTATTCTGTCAAATGCAAGGATCTACCTTTCGCCTACATTGTGCAAAGATTGTGCCCGCTTACGTTTTATAAGCTGACTGGCAATCAGCGTTTTCGTATTTTCGGTATAAGTCGGTACAAAGAGACCGATGAATATTTGCCCTTTTTAGAGACAGGCAGGACAAATGTTGTTCTCCTCAGAAAGCGACCAGAAGAGATGGAAAAGTTAAGACAGTGGTTTCACCGGCGACGTATTCGGGGAATGCCATCCGATCCAACAGCACTCTGTGCACTGAGATCTTTTGTCCAATAGTTAAATCTGGAGTGTAGGCGGAGACAGAGTGGAAGATGGCAACGTTAACCTGGGTGTGAGATGCGATGTGAGCAAATTGACTTTGTCAGCCTGTCAGATGGGATATAATTACAAATGAAAGTGGGAATTAAAGACTAAGGTGAGTTATTTATGATGTGTTACCAAATGACTAAAAGCTAGATACAACTTCCGCCATTTTACTGCTAGTCCATGGTGGCAATTTTGAAGTCTAAGCCGTGAAGGCCGTGTGAAACGGATGGTTTGTGACGTTCGTGTGATGAGAGGGGCTGAACTGTCAACTGATCATCACCTGGTGTTGTGTACGCTGTACCTCACTGATAAAGAACCTTTTCTGCCAAGGCGGAAACCAAGAGTGGTTGCAGCTAAATTTTGCGTATCACGAGAGGTTTGAGCGACTTCCAACTGTTCCATCGCATGTAGAGGAAGAATGGCGATTGTTTTCAACAGCAGTCATTGGCTCTGCACGGGATGTTTATGGAGTGAAGCGGCTTGGGGTGCCGGCTGGTGGTGAGAAAAGAACTGCGTGGTTTAAAACACCCGGAGTTCAAGAAGCCATCAGAGAGAAGAAGAAGACCTACAGAGACTAGATTCTCTTGGGGGACTCTGCTTCTCGTGACCGGTACACTGAGGCGCTAAGAACTTGCAAATTAGCTGTGCGAGCAGCTAAAGAGCAGTCTTGGAAGGAGTTGGGCGAGAAGCTGGAAAGCGACCATAGATCTGCGAAAAAGGTGTTCTGGCAAACCATTCGCCGACTCAGAGGAAGGAAATTCATCATCAAAGGAGTCAAATCCAAAGATGGGGTGTTGCTTTCCAATGAGGCAGATGGAGCGAGCACTTTTCGGAGCGGCTCAATCCCGAACAGGGCACTGAGGCTGACAGACCCGTAGTCTTGAGTGGGCCGGAGAATAGTCCAACGGTGGAGGAAGTCATTTTGGCGATTGAATCGCTAAAAATTGGCAAATCCGCCGGTGTGGATGAAATCCGGCCAGAAATACTTAAGGCAATGGGTAAAGAGGGAGTTTTATGGCTCTCTCGTGTCATTAAAGTGGGCTGGGAACGCGGTGAGACACCTGGCGATTGGCAAACTGGGGTGATTGTCCCACTTTTCAAGAAGGTGGACAAAAGAGATTGCTCCAACTACAGGGGCATATCTCTTTTCAGTATCCCCGGGAAGGTCTATGCTAAGGTGTTGGAAACGCGTTCTAGAGCTATGGTCGAGCCCAGGATGGGGGATGAACAGTGCGGCTTTTGTCCCGGCAGAAGTACAACCTACCAGCTTTTTACTCTAAGAATGGTACTTGAGAAGGCTTGGGAGTATGCAAAACCCATCTACAGTTGTTTTGTAGATTTGGAAAACGCATATGACCGAGTCCCTGAGGTAAACTCTGGAGTGTCCTGCAGGATTATGGGATTGATGGTCCTCTTCTGAGGGCCATTCAGTCTGTATACACAAACTGTAGCAACTGTGTAGACTACCGAATCATTGTAGCGGTTTTAGACTCTGTCTTGGGTTAGGTACACGGTGGGCCATCTGGTGGTTTTGTTTTAAATCAATGCTATGTTGATGCTGACAACTGTTTCCCGCTCGAAACATTGACAGAAAGTCGGCATCACACCTTCGCGGAACGGAGGTTGTTGTTTACGCTTCAACAACGTTGGGAAATATTTAAAACTTATTTCCAAAGTGAGTGCTATGCCCAAACAGTGCGGTTTTTGTAAAGAAGTTTTGGCTAAAATGAAGCACCCACCGAGACTGCTTTACGCAAGTTTGTCCAAAACGTTCGTGCGACTGGTATATGGTCCCCATCGTCATACGGTACGCACAGATGAGCATGTGGCTGCTGTGGCCGAAAATGAGACTGGGAACAACGTTTCGGTCAACGGTGGGCGTTACAGAGCCATGTTAACCGACTTTTATTTTTACTGAAATTGAAGGCATGGATTTGGACGACTTCTGGTACATGCAGGATGGCGCGAAATGCTATACAGCCCATGCCACAATCGATCTGTTGCTCACCAAATTCCCAAATCGTGCTATCAACCGTCTTGGCGATGTCAATTGGCCGCCTCGGAACTGCGATTTGACACCTTTTTTTTTACTTTATTTTATAGGGAACCGTGAAGGACCGATGTTATGCCAATAATTCAAGCACTTAAGGCAAATATCAACCAAGCAATCCTTGAGCTATAGTTCGAAAGCATCAACAAGGTCTTGGAACACTCATGGGGTGACAGACTACGGGAAGCCAGCCGAGGCAGCCACTTGAACGACGTTGTATTTCAATGATTAAAGGGAATGTTTGTTCTCACTAATAAAGCCATGATAGATGGACAAAATTTAATTCTGTTCATTTTATTGGATTTTTAAAAAGAAACTTGTATTTGGTCCACCCTGTATCCTTTCGCTACCGAATCATTGTAGCGGTTTCAGGCTCTGTTTTGGGTTAGGTACGTACAATATAACATTGAAAATGGATTTTACTATTTGTTCAGAGGACTGCAAGAGAGTCCTTGTATGCAGTTACTTTTCTGAACGAAGTCTATCACTTGATGAAATCGAAAAAAAACATTTTAGTGGAATTCCAGGTGATTGCGATGTCCATGGGCTCCTCCTTCTACTGTCCAGAACTAAACCGGTTTTGTAACGAAACACTGTTCCATTGGCACGCACGCCTTCTGGATAGGCCTCTTCTTTAACGACTTCTGCTAGCGTTGCAGCGACAAGGAGGAGATGGAAACCAGCGAACATTCCATTTACGCCATTAGTGCACTTAAGCCTCTCTGGACCCGAAGAAAAATCACTTAGGAGCCCATGTCTTAGGCAACATGGGAAAAGCTAAGCACGGCTATATCAAATTGCTTCCTGATTCGCATTGTATCACAACCACTCGCACCTAATCTAAACATATCCGACTTCGTTAGCATCTCCTTTCTGAAAACCAGCCTTTAAACAGAGTGATTCCCTGGACTATGCGCGTTTAGCTAAGCTTTGTGTCATCTTAAAGCAATCAGCGGTTACTGGATTAAATAACGCAAATGAATTGTATAAACATGAGTGTACCGTGAGTGAGGAAGGAGTTGTATGCATTTGTAAATAAAACCGAAAACAAGTCTTCAATGTACACAAAAAACTAAAAACTAAATAAATGATGAACCAGAAGAAAAAATTAAAGTAAAAAAAAAAAAAATACTCGTAAGCACACTTGTTTCAAACATACCCTTGGGAAGTATCTATCTAACATCTATTAGCGATGCGAAAGATTGTAATATACACATGTTGGAGTTGGAGTTTGAAGTTGGCGAGTATACAGTTTTATTTGTTTTGTTATGTTTAAATATGTTCCAAAAATGTTATCGTTAGCATGGTTAATGAGAATATAATGAATTTATGAATTTATTAGTTACAATGAGCTCACATATCAATACAAAATGATGGTGTCATGTCATCATCTCCTGACCAACTCACCTGATTGTAATCGATTCCGTTGGCGTCGAGTTTGCCTATTTCGTACTTCTGCAGGACATCTTTGCACGCCTGTGTTGCGCACTTTGTCAGCATAACCAGGAGATCACGTTTCACTCCACGCAGTCCTGAAAAGGGATTTACCGTTTAGATGTGTTCATTTGACGGTGAGTTCGTAACTAACCATCGCTCAGTTGTGAGGCGTACACTCGCAGCTCGTTGGTGATGACCTTCATCCGTTGCAGCTTGACATTGATGTCGGGTAGGTTTTGTAAGAATTCCATTAGATGATTCAATGAGACGGCTCTGGATTGCTCTTCAAGTTCCTTTATGAGATTGTTTGCGGTTGCTGGGGGGAGAGGGGAGGAAGAAATTAACGGCGTGAAATGGTGCGAATTGGTGGTGCGAGAAAGAAGGTGAGCGAGTGGAATATTCAACGTTATTATCTATCTGAGTGATGTTTTTATCGTCTTTAACTCCGTCAGTTGATGGTTGGGTGTTGTGGGAACCGGGTAGGCACTGACTGGCGTCAACCTGGCGATGCCCAGTGCTGTAACTTTTTCTACACACCAATTGTGCTTATTTTACCTTCAAATGGTAGCCATAGGGTACTGGTTGTAGTTCTCCCGAGCTGAACTTGCCAAACTTATAAGTGCGACCTCTTGTCCTAGGAGTTACAAAAAAGGAACTGGCCCTCCAGGTTGGATGTTGTGCCGACGGGGTAACTGCCCGGCCACACAAAAACATATAGTTACGAAGCAACAGCAAGCCTTGGAAACGGATGATTTTACTGATGACGAACCCTGCAAACGATATACGGACAACGATCTTCGGATCTGTACGTGGAATGTAAGGTCCCTTTATAAGCCACGTGCAGCCGAATAATTAGCGGAAGCCCTAAACTGCTGCAAAGCAGATATAACCGAAATGCGATGGGATGGACCGGGCAAAAGAAGGATGAAAAACTGTGATATATATTACGGTGATTGCTACAAACAGCAAAAACAGCGCCTATTTGGATGTGGATTTGTCGTTAGAGGCAGACTTAGGCAAGAAGTCTTATCGTTCAGGTCCGTGGACGAGCGCCTCACGACAATTCGCATCCAGGCTAAATTTGCCAACATAAGCCTTATATGCGCACATGCCCCCACAGAGGAGAAAGATGATGACACCAAAGACAGGTTCTATGAGCTCCTTGACAAAACTTATGAGCAATGCCCTAGCTACGACATTAAAATTGTTCTTGGCGATTTTAACGCAAAGCTAGGAAAAGAGAACATCTTTGGTAGTACGGTCGGAAAGTACAGCTGGATAAGAATATAGTTTATACAATTTCCATTCCTAGCTGCTTCTAGAGACAAGATGAATGCAACTAAATTCGCTCACATTGAATGTCTCAGCAGCTAGCAGCAGCAGACGGCAGATCATCAAATCAAACTGCTGCTACCACTTGTCACAGGAAATCTTGGCATTATATTATCTTTAAATGTATATCATTTTCAGCGACAGTTCACGATATCCTTAGAAGACGCCATCATCTATGTAATCTTCAGTCGTGACTCTGTGCAGAGAAATGAAACAAGTCAATGGACATATTTCGCATACCTTGGGAATGCCGCTGAAAGATTCCGCAAGAATCCTTGAAGTTGCATGGAAAACCAAATGCACTTTTCAATTCGAACGAAGTCTGATAACTGTCTGCCAACCCTGTGGTCCTGTCTAGAAGTCAATGGTCTTGCTAGGAGCCGAGTTTTGGGCACTTAATAGACAACAGTCTGAGCTGATCCAAACTTGGGGAAAAAAGTTGTACCCAATTCATCGATCAGAGACCTGAGGAAGTATGTCAACAAATTCTGTTACCTCGGCAGCACTTAAGATGGACGTCCAGAAACTGACGTCTTGTCTCGCGACAAGGCCCGTAACTCTTGGCAACGTCTGGAGTTCCAATTAGATCT
This sequence comes from Eristalis pertinax, assembly GCA_907269125.1. Classification (NCBI taxonomy): domain Eukaryota; kingdom Metazoa; phylum Arthropoda; class Insecta; order Diptera; family Syrphidae; genus Eristalis; species Eristalis pertinax. The sequence goes on from OU026147.1 coordinate 49,627,280, forward strand.
CCACTTCACTCAAGCCTCGGATGTTCAATTCCAACGTTAAATTCGTACGTCCATCACCATCACGGTTCGCAAGCTTCAGGTCTTCGTCAACAAATGCGCTGAAAAAGCTGAATCCTGACGGTTTTCTCGCTGGAATAGATCACGGCTGCTGTGCAGAGCATCACAGATACTCATCGCAGCAGAGATTCAACGTCGAAAGTGGAGCTGGTTGGGCCACAATCTACATAAACCGGGAACAGATATTGCAAGGATGGCCCTTACTTGGACCCCATAGAGTGCGCAGCCGAGGTGGTCCATGCTTAACTTGGAGGCGGACCACTGTGCAGCAAGAGTATTGGAAGGCCGGCAAATCATGGTCGGCAGTGACTAGACTGCAGATCGCATCATCACAATATGCAAACAAACGTGTTGTAGGAAGACGGCTTTGAAACTTGAAACCAACTTTGTGGCAGATTGTGTGTCGGACGATAGAACAATAAACATTTTTTCTTTTCGACTTTCGAGGGATGACCACCGGAAACGTAGGCACAGTCAACCGGATGCCATCGGTACGCAAGCGTTCCACGGACTTGCTGAAATAGACGTGAAGTGTCGATTATTTGGGTGTGTACATTTACTTTATAGTGGCAAGGTGATCTGACGGAGTTAAAGTGCCCAGGAATCAAATGGACTTATATTTCGTAACACAATCGCCTCTTTCGTCACGCAGTCGCACTTGCTTTGATAAGAAGCAAGCAAGTGATCGTCCTAATTCGGTCAAAAAGGTACAAACAGCCGGAGATTGCTGTGAAAAATGTTAAATGGTCAGCACAGACAGTGTATTAGGAACGCATCTGTTGCACTATACATCTGTAGGACACACCTCTCGGACTCAGATGGAGACTACAAGCCAGGATGACCCACTAGATGTACACAGGAATTGTTAAGGTTGTCAAAATTTAATACATCTGAATGTAAAGGAACTTCCAATAGGGACTTCCGAACGAACTTTAAAACGTTCAAAAGACCGAGATCTTAAGACGAGCTCTATATAGCAATCGACCCTTCAGCGAAATCGTTAAGGATAAGGGGGGAAATGGGATTTCAAACCGTAGCAAGAACGAGGGCACGATCAGCGACGAGAACGTTTAAGTTTATTATACAGGGTCTTCCAATAGTCACTTCTGAACTTTGACAGTTGATAGCGGCCATATTGTTGAAGCTACATCTGTCAAATTGGCTGCCATTTCTTCAGTCTGTTTTGTCAAATCACCTTGGATGGATTTTTTGGGCAAATATCCGCGCATTTGAGGACCATTTCTGGATACGTCAACAAACAAAAATGTCAAAGAGCACCCAACTCATCCCGAAAAAGTCACAGTTTGGTGTGGGTATTAGGCTGGCGGTCCATACTTCTGCTTGAGAACGTCAAAGGCAAGCGGTATAGGTCGATGATTACCAACTTCTTTTGGCCTGAATTGAATGAAATGGACACCAACGACATGTGGTTTTAAAAGGACGGCGCTACTTGCCACACAGCTGACGCCAAATTGGAAATCCTGCACGAGCGATTAAAGGGCATGGTCTTCGTTAGACATAGACGCAAGTCTATGCGAATAGGCCACAAAACACAGCGGCCTCAAAGCCAACATAACCCGTGCCATCGGTCAAATTCAGCCTGATTTGTAAGCCAGTCATGGACAATTTGACATTTCGGATGTGATCTCACACACATTTTGTTTTATTTAAATTTAAACGTGGGAAGCGCTTAATGAATTGCTCTTTATTTGTATTATCGGAGCACTCCGTCCTACACCTTCAGTCACACTGGAGACCATTTCCTGTTATGTTTTCAATTGACATCCTTGGGAAGCTAATAGAAGCTACCAATGCAGCAGTCAGATCGAAAGCAAGTTAACATACGCCGCACAGTGGTCCACATAGTCCACTAAAGGGTGTTTTTGTTTAGAGGTATAGAACTTTCAATAGGCAACACTATTTTAACTGGCCACCATTTGGTCAGCTGTCGAGTGATTTATTTTTAGTTTGGTTTGGCATTTCAACAGACGCCTGATCTACGCTTCCAAATTGTGCAAATTTATTTTGAAAATTATAGTTCTGTTCGAAATACGTACGTCCATTTTACGGTCGACATAATCGTCCATCCGAGCTATTAATTCGATTAACTATGGAACGTTTTCGCACCACATTGCATCAACAGAGACGTCTTACAGTGCGTACAGAAGAAATCATTGCTGCTGTAGAGCGTAGCGCAGAGAAATGCTGGCCAGAACGCTACAGTCAATGGTAACCGCTATAGAGCCATGATTACTGACTTTTTCGTTCATCAATTGAACAACCAAGATGTGCACGAGCTGTGGTTTTAACAAGACGGCGCGACAGCTCGTGCCATAACAGATTTATTGAAGGAAACGTTTGGTAACCGCATAGTTTCACGTTGCGAACTCGTGATTTGGCATCCAAGATCGTGCGATTTAACGCCGCTTGACTATTTTCTGTAGTTTTCGGACAGTTGTCGCTGTCCAGAAATTGCTTCGCCCGCAATAGTTTTTGGACACTGGCCATATGTGAAGTCGCTAGGCTACGCCGATAAGCCCGAAACGATTGACCACTTGGAGGACAACATTCGCCGAGTTGGTGCCGATATATGGCCACAAATGTTGGAAAAAGTCATCGAAAATTGGACCGTCAGATTAGACTACGTCCGAGCCAGCCGTAACGGTCATATGCCAGAAATCACATTTAAATTATAATGCCAGCAGATTATCTTTCGAATAAAGTAAATTTCCTGTTAATTTTATAAAATCATCTTTGTTGTATTCCAATTCTATACCTCTAAAAAACACACCCTTTACAAACTTGCAGGTTATTAGTGAAAAAAAAAACCTTATTATTTGAAAAAATATCGTTTTTTGACTTCAACAACGGTTTGTGCAACAAGGTGCAGGAAATATGAATGAAATGGCCCGAACATTTTCTAAGGATCCAGAAAAAACCGCTGAAATAATAGATTTCGACCCGAAACTGGTAGAAAGTTGTTCAATTGCTTTAAAGACATTAACATCAGGTTTGAAAATCGATACCATGAAATTCGGATGTTACTGTTTGGATACGGCAAAATTAGTTGTTTCCACATATTATTGGTACAAAATGCCAGTAAGTGTTCATAAAATTCTGTTGCACGGTGCTGGCGTCAGTAAAAGTTGTCCAATTGCTATCGGACACATGTCGGAAGATGTCTTAGAAGGTCGTCAGAGAGATAACAAGATCTTTCGAAGCGGATTTTAAAGAAAGATGTTACGAGTCGCAACAAATACTGATATGATCCGCAACATCCTGATATTTTTTGATCCAAAAATAAGCGATTTGCGACATCTACCAACCTGGCGTCACAAGATGCCACCTCCAGAAGGTTTGGACACATTCAGAAAGAAATTCACTCCGAATTGAGTCCAGCTAATGGCACAAAATGGACCACTGTGCGCCGGCTCAACCCGGAGTACGGGAGCAACAGCGTATGATTTCCCCTCAGTTCACGGGAGATGGGTGCCACAAGCCAAAACTTGGCCCAAAAGTCGAATTGAAGTGGATTCTCGGTTGAAGCACACCCGTTTCATTCAATATCGTCCCATTTATGGCATATTTTCCTCAATTGCTGATGATCGCGGAGAAGTATGCTTCGTGGTACTTTTATGGAAAAAATTATGATGCAGACAATTTAAATGCAATTTGAATAGATTTTATTTACAACACACAAGCATCTGGCTAAAGATCGTGGCCAGCTGGCGAGCCTTGTTGAATGAGGCCCAAGTTCACCTCTGACTGTAGCGCCGTAAGAAGGAGATGACGAACATACACCCATTATTATCAACTGCGTGCAGGAACTTGTTTCCAAAAACTTATTTCCATCCATTATTTGGGAATAATACGAGTTCTGGAGGAGAACGTTGCTCATTTGAATACGCATGCAAATGATCCGATTGCGTACAGGACAACCTAAAGGATCTATCAGAAAAATAATTCCATGAATCACTTAAACTAATTGAAGTCATCATCATCATCTACTGACCCTCCTGCAGAGATCTCCAGGCTACTTGAAACTCCACCATCGACTCTATGCCCAAGCGCAACCGGGTGGGTTTTTGAACTTGGTCCAACTACCAAGTGGTCGCCTACTTGATGGAATCAAGGCATCGGACCATTCTTCTTCGGTTATCGTGACATGATAACCCAGTTTTTAGTGCCTAACATGTGGTTTCGACAAGACCAGGAGTTATGCCCAAGCCCAAGCGATACCAAGAGAGTTGACGGACTTGGTCCAACCAAATCGTCCTGGGTCTGCCAAGCTATCGCCTATCTGATGGAATCGCATTCAGGGCCCGCCTAGCAAGTCGTGATGATAGGGACATTCGTGCCACGTGACCAAACCATCGAAGCATGGCTCTTTCCGTTCGAAGAATCATTGAGTTCTTCGCGTACTGCCGTGTTTCTCACCCTATCCCGCCGAGTAACTTCCACAACAGCGCGAAGAAGTCTCATTTCGCGTGTATTCGCGATCTTATTCTTTCGTGACCATAGGTGAGAGTTGGAACAAGTACTGAATCGGACTCGAAACTAAAAACCAAGCTTGGCCTTCCTGATTACAGATCTTCCAAGATGTTTCCAAATTGAGTCAGCCTGGCCAATTCTACAGGAAGGCTCAGCATTATTCCTACAATCACTAGTGCAAAAGACTCCACTATCCACTGCGACTCCACTAACATATAGAGTGCCCTGAACAGGCGTTCTGAAAATGACCATAACCTCTGATTTGTCCACGTTAACCTTCATCCCGGCATCTACACATACGGCAACAAACGTGCGCGCTGGGCTTCCATCTGGGAGGAGAACTAAGTCATCTGCAAAAAGAGGATGGCTTATCCTCAACTCTCGGCTGTGCTGCACCATCCAGTCCATATACATATATAATGAATAGGAGAGGTGACAAGACGCACCCTTGGCGACGTTCACAGTGAATGGTGTTGATTTAGCACCGTTAACCCGAATACAGAATCGAATATGGATTTACATAATTAAGCTTTTCCCTCATAATTCCTTTAAGGAAACATCAGAGTCCTCTACTGCTCCAATTACTGTTTAAGTGACATCACGGTTTAGTGACACCACATTGGACCCAATTCAGCTCTAAGACCTATGCTGTGACACTCACTCCAATCTATCTACCTACAGTGCGTCTAATTTAGCATTGGTGCCACTATCTGCCTGATGAAACACACTTGAACTGACATTTACGAAACACAGCGTTTGTCCACGGCACCATTTCAGATCTCTCATAGATTAGGCGTCCGAAGGCGTTGAAAGAATGTGTGTTTTCATTTGACGCAGCTCCGTCCCGGCCAGACGATCTCTTCATAAATCCCAGCCTGTGGACAAATTCCATGACAAGGGTTAATTGGTTCCATGCCAAGTTACGACATTGATTGTCACTGAGCATCCATTACACAAGGCAGACACAGTAGAAGCATCGTCATGTCGTCTACCCAATCAAGTCTGAATTCCCACAGAAATCCATCAACAGCTCACTAATGAGGCCCCACCACTGAAATGCATGTAACTTGAAACCCTTTTCATGTCGCCCTAATGGAGAGGGCGTTGTCCCTGCCTCTCGTCCGCAGCCTATCCCTGATTTAAGTCAATCATCACCTCGACAAACTCTGACCTCGGGAAAATTTCCGTTCGCCCAGCTCTAATCCTTCCGCATTTCACCACAGAGAGAGGGAGAAGGAAGAAGGGATACCGACTGCCAGCCGGGCACAGGCCATTTACTTACACTTCAAAATCTGTTCCAGTTGGTTCGATAGCTGCTCGTAGTTGTCAACGAGTAGATGATTGATTTGCTGCGAGGTGGCCGCAAGGAAGTTCTGTGTATCGACACTACCTTGACGGACGGCTGTTGTGGCCTCGTCGACGCCCTCCTGCATGTAGCTGTTCGTTGCAAACGCAATTATAACGCCAAACCTAGGGAGAGAGATTAGTCAAAACAAAATTATTCGCACTGGTAATCCAATTAAGAAAAAAATGAACAACTCACAGAACTCCGGTGGCGGCGCAAATCAATAGAAGACCTAGGAACACACGCCGACAAGTGTCGTGTTTCTTGTCGAACGGCTGGGAGCGGCCACCACAGGCACCCGCACAGCGACAGCAACAGAAGCACAATCTGCAAGTGAAACAGAGGACACCATGTATCCGCTTCTGTGGAATTAAGCCCCCGAGACGGGGCAATGCACCTGAGTGACCCGGGTTAACCCGATCCGTACTTACCCAATTATTGGCATCAGAACCACTAGCAATGCAGTCAGAATAATCACCAGAAGTATGGGCCAGTAATGTTTTATTAAGTCGCCCCATTCGTTGCGCTCGACTTTTGGTCCTGGCCGTACATCCCGTTCGGTAACAACGAGATAACCTGCAAGAGAGGAAGAAGGTATGAGTAAAATATGGAAACAACAAAAAAAGCTGCAGCTGGAGACACGCTATAAAGTGGCCCCCCTTTCCCCCTCCCCCGCCGTCTGCTGTTGGCATCTGAGATATTTGTCCCCGAGTTGCCATGAAGTTGGACAGGTTAGTTGAGGAGATTTACGAGCGACGCGACGTTGGCATTTCTCGAGGGCGGAAGTGAATATTGAAAGAAAAGAAACGAAACGAAACGAAAAACGGGCATATATTTCAAATCGACTACACAAAAGTTCTCCTGCAACGGACACTGACAAGGGGGAGGCAGTGAGTGAGGCCACAGGAAGTGTGAAAGGCAACAAGAGACTGTGTCACATTACGGCACTGAACACTGAACAGTCCTCCGTGGATACACCACCGATACAGAATTAACAGCCACAGCCAGAGGGGGGATGCATGGTGGCGATACATGCAGGCGTTTACGGGATACTTTCATTTTTATCGCTCAACTTTGATCATTCATGGGTTGCGGTTGCAGCATGGGCTGCTTAATCTTAAATCCCGACAAAGTTCGAGGTGTGGGAATCGATTAAGTTATGAGTGCCATCGGAAGCCCTAAACAAGTTTAATTAGGTTTCATGATGGGTTCGGCTGGCACACCTAATTGACTGTGCGACGGAAGGGAGGCGGCTGCTGTTCCTGCCCTGAGTGAGGACAACTTTTTTTGAACTGTTACGAGTTTAGAACAGTTTTTTTTTTCTTTTTTTCCTCCTTTCGATGAGATTACTTTGTAATGAGTTTGCAGCAGCATACTTTTAGGAGCGGGAGAATGATATTTATGGGCAATTTTTGGACCTATTCAGGGACTTTTAATGGATGGGGGGACATTTTTATTTATGGACATTTGTTGTGATTTCGGGAGATTCTAATCAACTCAATGTCAGCATTTCGAGGCACGTCCTCCCTCACTGTTGTACCTTCCTCCAGGCGGCATTAACCGCCTTAACGATGTTAAGTACCAACCAAGTGGTGGCTTAAGAATGCACTCAGACAAGTGTAGACTAGGCCAGCCGTTGGGTTATCCTAGAGTTCATCGACTTGTCCACAAGCAGACATTGCAGATCTCTTTGAAACGCGTTAGACTGTCGAAGGATGCTTAGGTCGCTTTAATTATAGAAGGAGCATACTTCTGGTGCCGACATCGTTTAATGGAAGCACTGTCATGAAGCCAACTCAGGCTGTGCGCCACGATTCCAGTCTTGGTGCAATTAATTCCCTGGATTAGACCCCGTTTTTTTCCAAACATGCCAGTAGCAATATTGCACTCCTCTGGTTTCCAGGCCACAGCAACACAGCGGGGAATGAGATACCGACGAACTGGCCAAGCAAGGAGCTTCCGGCAACGTCCGCACTCAGTTGGTGGGCCCCCCAATCACACTTCCTGTACTTAGCTAGTAGAAGGTGGACTAGGGTCACCCAAGTACAAATTCTCTAGGAAAATCTGGCACTCCTACACGAAAAGAAGGGCTGATGACCTCCTCAATAGAAATCGATCCGAAATAGCTAGTATCCTGGATGTAAGCACAGGGCATCGGCCCATAGGCATCCACGCTGCTAGACTCGGAACACCGTTCAACCCACACTACCGCTGTTGCCTCGACACACACTCAGAGGAAAGTCTGCCTCACTTTCTCTATGACTGATTGTCCGGCACTAATCAAACAAAGCTATTTCGCGTTAGGCAAACCCTTCCTTAGAGACCTCTCCGAGATCGGTAACCAAAGTGTATCAAACATAATCAAATTCCTAAACTTTGTATTTAGCTAACCCAAACAACCCAGGTCTACGAGGTGTGGTATCAGAATGGCGTGCCCGGTTTTTAAGCAAAATCGGGTCGCCGCTTAAACCAACCAACCTAGATCCCGTTTGATCAGTGACCTTTCTAAGCATTGAGTTGCGCTACAGTCTGAAATAGACTGGTTCGACATCAACCACTCGTATTGTGCAGTCGACGGCGAAGTCATCGAAAATATGTTTACTCTGCGGTTTAATCCACAGATCCTCGGCACAGAAGTACCACTACCACTTGTCTCTCAAAAGGACAGTGAAACCGAACACAACGAGCTACAATCAAACTCTCGTCTAGTTTCTACACCCAAAGAGTGATTTTTTAGCTATTATCTTTTTGGCAACACTGGTTTAAACAGCTGAAGCACGTTAACTGTTTTGTTTCACTGGCAAACATCTTCAGTTTGGTCTATAATTTAACCATGAATCGTCTTACAAACGAACAACGCTTGCAAATATTGAATTTTAAATGCGTGCTCTGTTAAGAAAGTTCATTTGTGTTCATTTGTGTTCAGCGACGAAGCTCATTTTTGGCTCAATGGGTACGTAAATAAGCAGAATTGTCGATTTTGGAGTGAATATCAGCCAGAAGCATTGCAAGAGCTACCAATGCATCCAGAAAAAGTCACAGTTTGGTGCGGTTTATGGGCTGGTGGCATCATTGGACCGTACTTCTTCAAAGATGATGCGAATCGTAACGTAACTGTGAATGGTAAGCGCTACCGTGAGATGATATCCAACTTTTTTTTTTGCCCAAAATGCAAGAGCTTGACTTGCATGACATGTGGTTTCAACAAGACGGTGCCACATGCCACACAGCAGGCGCAACAATGCACTTATTGAGGGGCGAGTTCGGTGAACATTTTATTTCACGTTCGGGACCGGTCAATTGGCCGCCTAGATCGTACGATTTAACGCCTTTAGACTATTTTTTGTGGGGCTATGTTAAAGCTCATGTCTATACAGACAAGCCCGCTTCAATTGACGCATTGGAAGACAACATTGAAGCATTTATTCGTGAGATACCGGCCGAAATGTTGGAAAGAGTATGCCAAAATTGGACTAAGCGGATGGACCACTTGAGGCGCAGTCCAGGTCAACATTTGCATGAAATAATCTTCAAACATTAAATTATATGGACCGTACTATCGATTCAAATAAAGATTTCATGCATTTTTCTGAATTTCATGTGTTTTTTTTGAAAAACTTTCCTAGAGCTTTTAAAAACTCACCCTTTGCATGGAAAATATTTAATTTTGTTAATTTTATTTCATTTTTTAAAAAGAAACTTGTATTTGGTCCATCCTGTACATATGCATGGGGTAGGTAAATGTGTGCCAGAGTTGTACACAAACAGACGTCGTTTACTCGGACGGAGAAATAGGGTCCCTTGTGCCCTCAAAGGAAGAAGAATCACTTCCGTTTCCTCGCACTGAGCGATCACTGATTGAAGGGAGAGCAGATTTGATTTGTTATTCGCCCTTTCAAAGGCAACTAACTGAGTGAAGGTTTGGCAAAAGACGCTAAGTCAACAAACCTTTGAAGGGATCGAACAATGTTATATTTTTCTAAGTGCCCTGGCGCTGGTAAAGAGTCACATAAATATTCCTATCTATTCCGGCAAAATAGAGTTCTCTATGTGGCCCAAAGTCATATATTGGCAAGGACATCATTGCTGATGTAGGACACTTTTCCATTTCGGCACGAATATAGCTCGCAAGGAATATCAAAGGAGTTTCATTATGTTCTCTCGTTCTCTGCACATCACTTCACATGTGTATTGTTTGGCATTATCAAAGGACACAGTTCTATTGGCTCTCACTATTTAAAGATTGACTGGTCTCGAGTCGTGTAGCACATGCAGAAAGGAACTGCAGATCATCGGATGAGATCGAAGGACTAAAGCATTTTCATCATCGTCAAGTAGGATACACTTGGTAGATGCTTCTTCAAGAGTGTCACAAGCACCAATCTACACCATTTGTCGATCTGTGAACGCTTCAAGGTCATTCTGCAAAAATAATGGCACTAATGGTCAAGAAACGTAGTTACTTCTAGTTAGTCATTTGCTTTTCAGAAAGCTGAAAGTCAAGCTAAACTAGACACTAAAACTGAAAGTGACCACCTAAACCTAACCATTGGGGCAACTTATTCTCCATAGATTACTTTGATGCAAGAGAAAACCACAAGTGGACTCGGTAATGTTTTAAGTCGATCATCCTTCGATCAATAATCGATGGAGTTCCCAAGGATTACGTCTTTCACTTATTTGTTCTTCTTTGGGTGGCGTTACAGTCCAGAGTAGACGTTGTCCTGGCTTGTTTTCCTCACAGGAGAAGTGTAGCATGAATAGCTTTTACACTCGAAGTGGAGCATGAATAGCTTTTACACTCGAAGAGGCGCTACAGTTTCATGCCGTGAAGGTTGACGAACGTGTCTCGACGGTTATACCTTCGGTCAGTGACTCTCAGAGTGAAGGTACCTTGAATATGAAAGCTGTTGTGTCCCCGGACATGGTCAGCAGACCCACCAAATGTGTCAGTCAGGGTGATCAACAAATCGTTGATTCTCTGCCTGAACACAAGTCAGTGCGGAACCTGAGTGAAGTGTACAACACTTGGGCTTATCCGCTGTCGAAGTGCTGTCCCTTCACATCGGCCAAGGCGTCATGCCCATGACATGCCAACGTCTTCGACAACTGATGTGTTTAGCATCAATTCACTTGAAAGTCGAACGCTTTTTCCCCACAATCTGGGTCGCCAAGTGCTAAATATTGATTAAAGCCTCGACGAAAGAAGGCTCTAATTGATTTTGAGAGATTTCCAAGGCGGACGACATCAGAAAATGAAGGCAACAACTCACACGGGCACTCGTAGAACAATGGACAGTCATGGCCAAACAGACACTGAAAATAATGGAATTCTTTGAAACAATAAAGTACAACTCACCTTTTGGTATCGCCTCGGCTCCAATGAACAGCTTCAGTATCTGGTGCGTGATGTTGTACAACGGCATCATACCACGTGCGTTGTACTTTGTCGAACTGACATACGTGATGTTCTTCGTCCACGGTGCGTACACGGTCGTCGGAAAGTCAACCTTTACCTCGGCATCGGTCGCCTCTGTCAGGCTTGGCAGTGAGCACATAACAGCCATCAGCACGCACATAGTCATCAGCGTTGTCATGAAATGTGATGCTGCAGCGGCAAATGTCGATGAACGTGGTGATGTCGAACGACGCCATCGGTGGGCCTTCGTCATTCCGTCCTGGCTCCTGGACGATGACACCAATGGCGTGTCATCGCTCAGCGACTCATTGGAATGTGATGTGCTTTGATTAGTCTCATTTGTTGTTGCTAATTTTATATTTGTTGCTGTTGTTGTTGTTGCATTTGTGTTCTGTCGCCGTGGCAGCATTTGGTTGGCGTGGTGTTTCTGTAACCTAACCTTGGTGGTTTTTGTTGCTTGTGTTTCAGTCATTGCATCGGCCGTCGTCGCTGCCTTCCTTGTGTTCATGTTTATTGGCACTCCCATGGTGACAATGGAAGGCCCTCGGTGTGCTAAGTATCGGCGGCGGCAACGAGAACTGCTAAGCACCTGAAATGAGGCGGAAAAAAAAAAAAAGGGAAATTCGTTAATGAGTGTGTCTGCTGGAGATGGGAACGCTTAAACGTTTATGAAGTGCTTGTGTACATTTTAATGGGCGTCGCGAAGCAGATTTCGTGGGGGAATCGATGAAGCGAAACTATTTTCGAAACGCACTTGCAAATCCGGATGCAATCGCGTCTGCTTTGCTTTCTATTGTATCGCATGCAGATTACACTGAGTCCAAGTTGGCACAGGCACAGGCCGCCAGTGGACGCGGTTCAGTGAATTCTCAAGTGGAGACGGAGACCGAGATGAGGTCGATGGAAATAATGATGCAGACGATGACGATGCCGAAGACCCACATTCAAAAAGTGAAGCGCCGAGAGCTGTGTGGTTGGTCAAGTGACCCGAATTCAACCGTTTCCTGCTTCGTCTTCACATTTGTTCTCGTTGCGGGCAACGAGTTTTGGATGGATTGGATTTTTGTATCGTTCTACGAGTATTTCCATGCGGTCAGCTGCAGCAAAAGGGGGTCAGTTGGAATTTTAATATTCGGTCATTAGTGGAAGCAATAAAGTGAAATATTGGTGATTCGAAGTTATCCTCGACTTGGGGGGGATGGATTACAGAGGGATGAGCAAAAAGCATTGATGGCAGAGATTTGCGGTGGAATTTGGAGTTGAGTGGGGTTTTTACTTTTTATCCGCTCGGGCTGGCATTCTCTGCGAAAATTAAAACCAAGCATAGAGTTTGTAATGAAGAAACGATGACGATCGGAGTTGTCAAGGTTTCATTTCATTTCGATGGCGGATTAACTGTGAAAGCAGTCCAAGTATGACGAAGTCGTTGCAGTGACATAGAGCAGGAATCACAACTAAAACTGGTCCGTCTCCATTCGCAAAATTATAGCAGAAAGCAGGCAATTGTTGCACGGAGGAACTGCTTTCTGCTCCAGGCTTGACATTTGAGTGCATTTTTAAGGAAAGAGTGTAACGTTGCAATCGGAATAGGTTACTGACAACGAAAAGGTTAGTTATCTTGTGCCTATAGTGCTTATCGTTGACTGTGACGTTTAGACCTAATCATAGTGGTCGACATAGGGACAAATGATTTTTCACCAGTGGCCATAAAGCGCACCAAACCAAACCTTTTCATGATTGAATGGTTGCTTTCCTTGACATAGGAGCTTTTAACAACATCTACCCGCATACATACAGGCACTGGAGAAACTAGGAGTAGAAGCGGGACTTAAGGTGGCGCTACAGTCCGAGGTGGACCTGGGCCTCAACCAACAAGCGTCTTCAGCCAGCTCGATCTTTAGCTAGCTGTCTCCAGTTTCACACGCATAGTTGGTTGAGGTCCCTTTCCACTTGCGTGCGCCCCCTGAGTCGCGGTCTTTTTCCACTGCGCCGTCCCTCGGGGATGGATTCGAAGACTTTTCGGGCCGAAGCATTGGTTTCCATCCGCTCTACATGACCCAGCCATCTCAATCGTTGGATCTTCACTCTTCTGGCTAAGTCGATGTCGCTAAACAGCCCGTATAGTTCGTCATTATATCACCTCCTCCACTCACCATCTATGCAGACGGGACCGAAAATCACACGAAGAATTTTCCTCTCGAAGCAACCAAGAGCAGCTTCATCCGCTTTTGACAAAGTCCATGGCTCCGCGCCATATAGCAGGACTGGGACGATTAAGGTCTTTACCTTGGTTGTTCGAGAGAGGGCTTTGTTTACCAATTGCTTTTTTAGCCCAAAGAAGCAGCGATTGGCAAGAGTTATTCTTCGTTTGGTGTCATTGTCTGAATTGATAGCTGTGCCTAGGTAGACAACGTTTTTGACTACCTCAAAGTTTTATCTGTCTGCTGTGACGTTCTGGTCGAGACGTCGGTGTTGGATGTCCTCGTTGACGGCATATACTTGGTCTTACCCTCGTTTACCGCTAAACCCATCTTCGCGGCCTCCGTTGCAATACCCACAAAAGCGCCATTGACATCACGCTGCGTTCTTCCGATAATGTCAATATCGTTGGCATATGCGAGTAGTTGTACGGACTTCTGAAAGATTTTTCCTCTAGTGTTGGCGTTTAAGTTTTGAACAATTCTTTCAAGACCAATGTTGAAAAAGTCGCATGACAGCGCGTCGACTTGTCTGAATCCTTTTTTGACATCAAAGGTCTCGGTTAGGTCTTTACCGACCTTGATGGAGCAGCGTGCATTCTCCATCGTCATCCTACACAAACGGACGAGTTTGGTAGGGATGCCAAAACTAGACATTGCTCTCTATAGATGCTATCATACGCGGCCTTAAAATCGATTAAAAGATGGTGGGTATCGATTTGTTGATCCTGGGATTTCTCCAAAATCTGCCGCAGTGTGAACATTTGGTCGATGGTGGATTTTTCTGGCTTAAAGCCACACTGGTATGGACCGACCAGGTTGTTGAGGAATGGCTTTAGGCGTTCACACAGTACGGCAGATAAGATTTTGTATGCGATACTTAGGTGACTGATGCCTCTGTAGTTGGAGCAGTTCTAAGGGTCTACTTTTTTATGGAGAAGCGCGACTAGTAGCACTAATAGACAAACTACTCACGAGTAGTAATTACTCTACTCGTAATTATGCTACTCTGGGAAACGCCTCCGCAAAAAGTTCAACCAGAAGAGGTACACCTCAAGGAGGAGTACTGTCCCCTCTGCTGTGGAATCTGGCAGTGAATAAACTGCTACTACTGCTGGAGCTACAACTTCTTCTCAGGAAAATATCTCCAAGTCTTAATCGATCGAATGCAACACGGTCGCAATCTACTTAACAACTGCGCGACTTATAATGGTTTGGGTATTAATGCTCAGAAGACCGAATCGTCCGATCGTCCTTTCTACTAAGAGGGAAACTAAGGAATTTATCGACCCCCACATTCTAAATGACACCAGTATTCGGTAAATACCTCGGCCTTATATTGGACAGCAGACTCAACTGGAAGCTCAATACAGAAGAAAGAGAAAGGAAGGAAGGCCATCACAGTCGTATACGTGAGCAAAGAAGCCATTGGTCCAACCTTACCTGGCACAGTGGCTCTTCACATCTGTCATAAGACCCATCCTCTTATACGGCGTGTTAGTGTGGTGGCCCACCTCAACAAATTAAGGAAGGTACAAAGACAAGCCTGCATTCGCCTTAGTAGAGCCCTTAGAAGCACTCCCACTGATGCGCTGGAAATTCTCCTGAATCTTACACGTCAAAATATTTTTGGTAAGCAAACAGCAACCAACTGCGCAGTTCGTCTAAAGGAATGCTCTCAATGGTACGACTTCACCATGGGACACGCCAGAAACAAAAACTCATCTTAATTCACTGAGGTAACACGTAGGCTACACCTCAGCACGACACTTTCCAGAGAACAACTTCGAAACTCTGATTCTGGGCAGAGACCTGTGGTATGGCGGCACCATTCCCTTTGGTAAAGCCATACACACTTTTACACAGATGGATCCAAGAGATGACAGAAGGATGATGGAGTAGGAAACGGCGTAGACAAATCCATTCGTCCACCCAATCACAGCAGTGTCTTCCAAGTGAAAGTAATGGCGATTACCGAATCCCTGTCCTAAGGTGGAACGTGATATCTGTATATTTACTGACAGCCAAGCAGCAATTAAATCGCTGGCATCGCTCTCTACAAACTCCAATATAGTAATCGACTGCCACGCATCACTCAACGAGATATCCGAACAGTTCAACATTCGCCTGAGGTGGGTGCCAGCCCATAGAGACATCCCGGGAACATGATGATCTCGCTTAACGCTAGACTGCCAGTTGATGGCTTCTCTCATAACATACGTACCATCAACTTACAGCTCAGTTATCTCTATGCAAAGAAATCCAATGCCAGATGGTCGACACGCATCACTTGTCGAATGTCAAAACAAATCTGGCCTTATCTCGATCGAAAAAGGATCAAATAGCCTGATCTTCATAAAGAGATCCAAAAATTAGCACTGCCGTGGGAATAATCACCGGACACTGCCTATTAGGCCTTGACGCAAAAAGACTAGGCTTATTCTCCAACGACTTCCGGAGAAGCTGCCTAGACGAAGAGAAGGAAGGATTGTTGAGAAAACCGCCTGGTTGTCATAAACCACGGTAATCCTCTTCAACTTGGAGCACCCACGTCGATAAGTGCATTAATGCCACTACCTACCTGCCTAATGGTGCTACGACAATGGCTGAAATTTGAACAATTTTTAAAAGTTGCTCCGGCGTGGGTCTCGTGATGAATTGCAAAACCAACCTCAAATGAAAGTAGAACTGTCAAATCGGCTGTCACAGAAAACAATGGTGCCAATTTAAAGTTGCATGCCTCTAAAAAAACACCCTTTCCCTCATTTGCTGCACCTAAGGTTATGTTCGGTTAGGTGGGAGTGGCTGACTGCAAAGGCAGTCACATTGTGTAGTCCCATTGTGAGACCAGGCTGGCGCTTATGACAAAGACTTTGCTGGCTAATGCTGGTGCTATTTAGTTCGCTGAGACTGTTGAAACAAATGTGAGTGCCTACGACTTGTCAGGTGATTTGTGTTCTCTACCTCCTCTTCATCCAAGTCCTCTTGGTGTCTCTTGAAAGACTTCCATTAATTATCGGCTGTCTCTTGATGAGACGATTGAGCATTTAAATATACACTTTATGTGCCGTTGATGAACTCGCTAGGCGCATGAGAACCTCCTTTACAAACCAATCATCATATTAAGACGCACACAATTAGGACAAGCAATACGACAGAAGTCTGCACATTTAGCCAACTCCTTCAGAATTCAATTTGCCCCACTCATCGGCATCATACCATCGACACTCCGCAATTTGCATGCATGATTTAAGGGTGGAGTCTCTCACACAAACATTTTTGCAGAAGCTGCAGGAACGAGACCAGGAGGAGAAGACCATACACCTCCTCTGCTTGTGCAGTGCTCTCAGTATTTTAACAGGGTGGGCCAAATACAAGTTTCTTTTTAAAAATGCAATAAAATAAACAAAATTTAATTTTTTGCCTTGTATTATGACTTTATTAGTAAGAACAAACATTCCCATTATTTATGAAATACAACGTCGTTCAAGTGGCTGCTTCGGCTGGCGTGGCAGTAGTGCATTTTGTCACCCCAATTTTCCAAGACCTTGTTGATGGTTGCTTGGATAATATTGATCTCAAGTGCTTGAATTATTTGCATACCATCGGTCCTTCACGGTTCCCCACAAAAAGAAGTCCACAGAGGTCAAATCGCAGCTCCAAGGCGGCCAATTGACATCGCCAAGACAGCTAATGCACAATTTGGGAATTTGGTGCGCAAAATATCGATTGTGGCATGGGCTGCGTGGAATGTCGCTCCATCCTGCACGAAACAGAGGTCGTCCAAATCCATGTCTTCAATTTCAGTAAAAATAAAACTCGGTTAACATGGCTCTGTAACGCTCACCGTTAACCGAAACGTTGTTCCCAGCCTTATTTTCGAAGAATGCAACAGCAGTCACTTTCTCATCTGTGCACCGTACGACGACGGGGACCATGAGTGTTGTTCACTAGCATACCAGACTCACGACCTCCAACCACAAACGTGCGTACAGCTGTCCCGGTGGGTGCTTGATTTCGGCCAAAACTTCTTCTTTTCAAAAATTACACTGTTTGGGCCACACAGCACTCACTTTGGAAATAAGTTTCAAATATTTCCCAAAGTTGTTCAAGCGCAAAGCGACTCATTTCGTTCCGCGGCGGTATAATACTGACATTCTGTCGAGACTTCCATCGGGAAACAGCTATCAGTGTCAAAATAATCTGATTTAAAAAACAAAAAGATGGACCATCCTGTAGTTTGTGGTTTAAGCTGAATAAGTCACGTATAGGTGACATTATTCACAAGCCAGCACAATACACAATTTCAATAAAACTGTCGCACTCACTTCTGCCAAAGGTTGCAATCATAAAGAGGCCAAATGGACAACTGTAGAGAATTCTTTTCTTGTTTCCTTAAAATGAACAAACACATAATGTCCCAGCTACGCTCTAGGTGACTGGCTCATCTGAGTACGGAAGAGGTCTTCGATAGACTCACCGAGAAATAGAGCTTGCACGAGAGTTAACTGACACAGATTGGTGGAATTTCTCATGCGGCCTTGACCTGTCTAAAATCCTCAACATCTGTAAAAGGATCTGTAACTCTTTTGTCAAGTCAATCATCACATATTGACACTCCTTTAGAATCCTTGATGTCCGAACCTTCCGATGAGCCAACAAAGACTCATAAAAACTTCCTTGTTGCAGCGCACGGTTTCGAAATAGCAAAAAAGACTAGGTAGAACACCACGGATTGACGTCGGGCTGGAAGATCTTCTGAAATTCTCAGAAACACAAAAGACGCACAGCGCAGTTAAACACACTTTCGACATCTCTGACAGCTTTACGTTTCCATCAACAGCCGATGAAGTGCTTCCGTCTGTGAGATGAAAGGAAGGGTCCTGTGTTCGAACCAAGATGAAAGGAAGGGTCCTGTGTTCGAACCAAGACTGCGTCCAAATCACCTTGCATCCACGACTACTTGCTGCGGATTGATCTTCCTCTCTATCTCGAACTGCGACATAAATGCTTAGCTGATGCCCCATAGGATAGGGCATAGGCAGATATATCTTCAAACCAATTCCCCTCCATCTCAAGCTTAGTAGACCTGACACTCTTAGGCGGAGCATTGATTGGCACACACTCAGCTCAAGCCACATTTTATTATTTTCCTGGTGAACATTCCTTCGCTCTCTTTGACAAAACGAATTCAATTTGCATCTCCACATCCAATGCAAATCTAGCCGCAAAAAGAGCACACAACTTTTCACAGTAAATTCAATTCGAATGGCGCTAGTCACCGCGACACGTTTAATTACTGCCAATTAGCTGGGAAACAATCAAGACACATCATGATACTGTGATAATCAACAGCACAGTGGTGCTAATCAGACGAGTGTGTAGCTTTGACTTTGAGGAATTTCTGCGCGACGGCCACGACGTTTACATCGTTCAGCGCGAAAAGAAACAAGCAATGACAGCCATTACCTGTGTGCGCCCATTTGGCTTTATCTTGCAAAAGTTTTATTGCCTTTATTGAATCCGGATGCGGCCCATTTGAAGGCGCTGATTACAGTGAACTGAATCACAGCGGTTTGCTATGAGTGGAGTGGAAATTGAAACAATGAACAAATATTTATTTAATTTATTGATGAATATGGCCAAAGGAATGTTACGCTTCGAATGACGAACTTCAATTGCCTTTGCTTTCTTCGATGGAATGCGATTGTTCAAGACTTAGGTTCTATAGACGGAGGAACAGCCGAATTTTACTGAAGACCTGCAAACAGATTAGGCCCGAAGGTTGAAGTAATAAACAGCATAAATAAATAAATCATATATCGTATAGATATAAAGATAAAAATCAGCGATTTTGCGATGACTGGGAGTTGGTAATCAACTGCCACTTTCGTTTACCCGCTGCGCATGGCCTATTGGAAACTGCATGTTTGACATTGTTGGCCCGTTGGCTGTGGAAACGCTAGTACGATATTTGAGCAGTTCATTGGATCACTATCACTACTACGTACTATCTGTACGAGTATTTTTAAGAGCTTTTCGGCTCCACTTGGATCTTTCGATTTAAGTGAAATACGTGACAAAAATTAGTTACATTCCTAGTGGTGGGTACCCACCTATCGACCTAGGAAGGCTGTGCGATAAGTCAGTCACTTAGATATGTAATGCGAGCACAAAAGGTTCTATGCGTTTAAATAAAGTCACAATTGAAGATGAATCAAAATGTCAGCAGAATCGATCGACGAGTCAAAGTTCGTGAGAAAGCTGTTTCAAATGAGACCGCAAGGTGGATGTTATGCTAATGGTGGACCAAAGACGGATTCGGGTGAATATTTCATAAGCGCAATTCAAGTGCGGTGTTACATGCACTATCACAGAGCAGAAATGAAGGAACAATCAAAACAGTGGACTTCTGCAGAAGAACGTGTTTAAAAAAGGCAAAAACGGTGCAACAAATGGTTACTTTGCAGAGTTTTAAAATAGTTAGAATATCTCGCTGAAAAATAAATTCAATTTGAGAGGCAAAAAAAAAAACAGTAACTTAATTTTGAAGTCACTGACTTATAGCAACGATCGGTCGTTCAAATTGTTCAAGTACTAAATGTACTAAAAAATTAACAAAATGTACTAAAAATTTTAAGTTCTTGTAAAAGTCGTGAACATCATGAGCAACTGTATTTTAAGCATGACATTTATACGCATTTATTTGAGAATAAATGCAAATACAGTCGAACTTCGGTAACTCGAAGAGATTACTTGGCGCCACATTCGATTAGTGGTACTCTGAAGAGGAATTCTTACATTCTGCGTAGTTCGTTTTGTAATTCATCGCTTTCGATCTGTCTTAGCTTATTAATATGACCGTGTAGAAAATCGTGATTTCCTTATGTGTGAGAATCAACAGTAAGAGCAGACATTACTATGTAGGTTGGTATATTGGTCGATACGAGCTCAAGGCTTAGTTACCGTTTTTGAAAAATGTGGGTGAGGCAAACTTAAAAAAAGAGACGAAAAGTGGGTCGACAAAGAAAGAAGTTGGCTATGAAGTACGGTGTTCCGGCAACTGCAGTGTTTGCCATTTAAAAAAAGAAATAAACAAACAATTGTCACTGCTGTCGAAAATGGGCGTTATTGGTCAGTATAAATGGAAGGTCCAAGAGACTTAAAAAGCCAAAGTACGAACAAAGACATTTTGAAGTGGTGGCAGTTTGACAAGGAGGCAGAACTTATCTATATCCGGAGGGTTAATTAAAGAAAAAGCTTTGGATTTAAGTAAAAAACTTGATAACTCGAAGTCTTGATTAATAAATAATTTTTTTCGTGACAAGTGATGGTTCAAGTTGTCGAAGTTCGGTTGTATATTCAAGAACTGATTCATTTTCTGTTCCTCTCTTTTAGTGGCGCTACAATTCGGGATATAATCATTTGTAGTGAACGCCGTGGCGTAGGGGGTTCGTATGTCGGCTCCTACGCCGGGGATGCCAGGTTCATCATCCCCGAATGTACCAACTTCGGCCTCTTTCGAGTCACTGACAATGCTCAAAGGCTATACGTACCTGGAAAAAAGCTTCTTAAACGACCCTTCGACTTGTAGGCCCCATATACCCCTGATAGAATAAAATTACACTTGGTTGCTGTCAACGCTTGGCCCAGATTATCGTCGAAATGTCAGTCAAAATGTTGCATTTTTGTATCTTGTGCTTCTCTTTTGTACGGCGCTCCAATCCGAAATTGACTTTTGACTCGAATCTGTTTGCTTCATAAAACTTCAGCCGAATTATCAAAATTCAGTAAAATATTTTGGTTCAAAATGTTGATCACGAATTTTTGCTTCTTCTGCTTGCCCTGGGAAGTCGATAATCGATTTACTTACATCAATCTATCCACAATCAAAAATGTACATTGATTGGCTCATTGGCTGTGCGAAATTTTATCACTATAAACTGATTAACTATTTTCTTGTATCACGATTCTCCCGCAAAATACTAAAGAAGCGAATGCTGTAACGCATCAAGTGCAGTGCTGTCAGTGAAATGAGATCTCATTTACAGAAAAGTCACTTCAACACTCAACAATTCTTAGCGATACCCACCACCTTTTACCTAAATCGACAAAAATGTCTTCAGCAGCATTCCTTTCAAATTAGGTCTAACCAGTCTAATCAACATACTCTAAACGCTAGACTGACGCAAGTCGATAGACAGACGTTGGACGGACGGTAGACACTCCGAACCGATGGAATACTGATGAAGAAGTGAGGGTTCACTCTTGCAGATTAATATTTACATTTCCGTACTTATGGTAACGTCTTGCAGGCAGATACCAAGGGCATTCCATGCTGTGTTTAAAAAAAATCTAGATAATGCCACTTTTTATTCAATTTTCGGCTGTCTCTTGATGCGATGCACATTTTAGTACATTTGCTGTTCTTGATCGAATGACATTTAAAATGAACTGGTCGTAGAAACCAACCAGAATCGTCAGCAGAGCAAGAAGTTCTGAATTGAAAAAGAAACGATTCATTTCTCGTCTTGTCGCTCATCTGTACTTAGAGTCTGTGCAAACTTCGGGCGCTAAGTTGCAAAAGTACGCAAACCAACAAAATCCTCTCTGATTGTCAACGATTTCCGAAAATCAACCACAGAGATTGTCAATCTTTTTTGTTAAGTGCTGCCAAATCCTCTTAGGCAACTGTCCGGCGTGGCTTACCAAGCTCAGCGCAAGAAGGTGAGAAAGTTCAATGAAATGATGTAACTGGCCACGACCATGGCTTGGTGTGTTCCTTCAATTAGACCTTCACTTGAGCATTGGATTTTCTCTAAGCACAATTAAGTATGTTATGGGGAACGGGATTAAGCATTCACACACAGTGACTCCCAGTGATCTGCCAGTAATCCGCTTAATTGACAGATTTCGGCAGAGAATCATTAAAACCCCTTTTTGCCGAACGAAATGAAGCACTAATTGTCCCCCTTTCAGGCAATTTCGATTCTAAATTCTTCACAAATCTTACACACACGAGAGACTGCCACCAGCAAATGTGTCTAATTAATGACAAACGGTAATGAGTAATTACATTAGTGAAACACTGCGAAACACGTTAATCTCAGTGCCCTCTAATTGAATTCGCTTTCGAACTTGAACGCGTCACAGTTCTGATGAGAAACGACCGAATTTGCGAAACTAGCGTGCAATACGTAAATGTATAGCGTGACATTCACCCATAAGACAATCGATCTCCGTCGAGGAGAATTCAAAATGCCAGCATTCATTGCCCTGGTCGGTGACAATCTCCGACTCCGATGTGCCCGTCCGTCGTCCCTCTCTGTGAGGTTGAGAGGTAAACGAACGTTACGGTCCACTTGGAATACACGATTGTGAGTCGGTGCGTCATAAATCCCCGCTTGTGACAGACCAGACCAGACTTATTTTTACAATTCCTCGTATCTTGGATTTTAATTATCGAGATATTCTTTTTTCCGTCTTCTCTGTTCTCTTATCGTCTTCGTTGTTTTCAAATTTTGCTCCTCTCTGCTGACCCAGATGAGTTGTGTGTGGTGTGCTGTGTGACATGGGGTGCCATTGTGAATTGTATGACAAATCTCCTGTCAGTTCAGAGAACTTCTGACAGTTGTTTCTATCAAGGGGGGGAGGTTGTGTGCTTCTTGAGACGACTTTGAATACTTATCTAGGGTTTCGAGGGAGGAAGCTCTTTTGGCAATTAACGTGAATTTGTTTCAAGTGATCTGCTGTCAGTTGGGGAAGCGCTGGAACTGTCATATGCGTGTTGTGACAGATGAGTAAGTGGGTTCGACAGTCAGACAATTAGACTGTTGTCCACAACTGTTGCAGACACTGGTTGAGACTTGAATGTTGGTGCTTTTGGAATTGCCTGATTTGTTTTCAAAGAGCGAATGTAACTTTTGACTTTTTAGATCTTAGTTGTGGCTCGCCCTCTCGCCCCCTTGCTACACAATTTGATCCGTGGTCGTGGACCATGGTCACTGGCCGCACTTTATTGATGCAAGCTAAGCCTTTGAGTGTTCTTCGGATTCGCAAAACCAACAGAAAATAGCAAGTGCTAGGATATTTTACGCATGCAATGGCGAGCATGTTGGTTACTCTGATTTTGTTGTACATTTTTATAGAAGTGATATCGCCCTAAAGACCAACAGCAGTTGCTGAATATTTTGCACAAAATGTAAGCCATTGGATGTGTAGAAGAGCACTTCGCAGAATTGGGCTTGTGTCCGCCGAAAAAAGGCGAAAAATCACTTATCTTTCAGAAAAAATCAATATAAATGCCAGGCTTAAATTCTGCAAAGAGCCTCAGAATATGACGATGGTGGATTGCAAGCGAGTCATTTGGTCGGATGCAACCAAAATCAATAGGTTCTAGTCCCACAGTAAGTGGGTATATGACTGGCACCAACCAAACGAAAACCATCAAAGTTACCACGTCAAACAAACCGTAAAACATGATGGTTTGGGATTGTTTTAGTCTTTGGGGCTGCTATTGAGGGCAGGAAGAAAATAAATGTCTCACTATGGGACAGAATACTCGGAAAGTTGGCCAAAATTCAAAAATTAAAATTCCCTCTCAAAGTCCGCGTTTCGAGTGCTCAAATACCTCTTTCACCATAAACTAATTGCCTTAAGCTTTTATTTTAAGGTACATTCGACGAAAAATGCATCAGTACCAGCGATATTTTCTCACTGATAGTAAGTGAGTTACGAAAATTGGTGTGGACACAAAATTTGTGAAATCATCAAACTCATCAAAACATTGCCATTTGCAACTTCGACAATGAGTTGACAATGGTACCAAGAGTAGTTATGGAACATTTTAAGCTCCCAGATTTAATGCCAACTGGTGATTTGATGCCAACGTAAAGGCTAAAAAGCTATTATCTCTTTGGCAACACTGGTTTAAACAGCTGACGCACGTTTCGTGTTTTGTTTCACTGTCAAACATCATCAGTTTGGTCTATAATTTAACCATGAATCGTCTTACAAACGAACAACGCTTGCAAATTATTGAATTTTATTATCAAAATGCGTGCTCTGTTAAGAAAGTTCATCGCGCGCTTCTTCCATTTTATGACTAAGCTCATTTTTGGCTCAATGGTTACGTAAATAAACAGAATTCTCGATTTTGGACTGAATATCAGCCAGAAGCATTGCAAGAGCTACCAATGCATCCAGAAAAAGTCACAGTTTGGTGCGGATTATGGGCTGGTGGCATCATTGGACCGTACTTCTTCAAAGATGATGCGAATCGTAACGTAACTGTGAATGGGGAGCGCTACCGTGAGATGATATCCAACTTTTTTTTGCCCAAAATGCAAGAGCTTGACTTGCATGACTTGTGGTTTCCACAAGACGGTGCCACATGCCACACAGCACGCGCAATAATGGACTTATTGAGGGGCGAGTTCGGTGAACATTTTATTTCACGTTCGGGACCGGTCAATTGGCCGCCTAGATCGTGCGATTTAACGCCTTTAGACTATTTTTTGTGGGGCTATGTTAAAGCTCATGTCTATACAGACAAGGCCGCTTCAATTGACGCATTGGAAGACAACATTGTAGCATTTATTCGTGAGATACCGGCCGAGATGTTGGAAAGAGTATGCCAAAATTGGACTAAGCGGATGGATCATTTGAGGCGTAGTCAAGGTCAACATTTGCATGAAATAATCTTCAAACATTAAATTATATGGACCGTACTATCGATTCAAATAAAGATTTCATGCATTTTTCTGAATTTGATGTGTTTTTTCTTTTTAAAAACTTTCCTAGAGCTTTTTAAAAATCACCCTTTAGGTGCGAGAAGACGTCCAAAGTTGTATAAATGGAATTTGTGTTGCATTACTTTCCATTTCAGTCGTCTTCCTTATGTCCTTCCTTAGGCATCCTTTTTCAACAGACCTAGCGTAACTGCCCTCTTGAATTCAATACTGGTTGACAAACCATCATGAAAAGACTCACACCTCATCAAGGTCCCCATTTTATTCAGTTGTCTTACGAAAATCAGCGCTCTATGAAAAATGTCGTGCATTTCGAACAACGTCTGGTGTGCCTCTTCGAACTTCGGAGTCCGTTGCTGTCCTTACAATTCGCAAATTCAAGTATCAGTATACGCGACCGAATAGATCACACACAGCACAACCAAGCCGGCAACGATCCAGGATTAGGAAACCAGGGGTGGAATCGGCTAAAGCGATTTGCGATAGTTGATTATCGCAACCATGGCTTTTTCTCTGCCTAATGTGATTGTCAATTTAAGAGTCGCACATTTACGACCGATTTCATGTGACAGCTAAAATGGTGTCGTTTTCATGTATTTTTTGGTCTAAATCAGTATTTGGGACACATGCAATGCATTTATCCAAGAAAGTATATACTGTAAACAATGGTATGCTACTGTAAACAATGGTAATACTAATTTATTTATAAATTTATTCATCGAATGCGAATCAATGAAAACCTCAGGGCAAAATATTATAGTCAAGGTGTGAACCAATTTAGAGAAGGCGTGCTAAATATTCGAAAACTACTCAAAAAAGCCGCAAATCCTTGCAAAAAAATTTGCAAAAGAAACTTGGATATAAAATGTAGCAGATTAATCCACCAAGTGGAAGTGATGCCACTTTGAGGCATATTTTTTGCGGTAGCACTACTCAGAGCGGGGTATTGTTGATAGTCGATTGTGTCAAATATCGCCTTAGCCGATTCCACCCCAAAGTTACTCGCTTAATTGGACAAATACCAATCGCAGCATGGTAAGCAGCGATCCAAAATCGGCCCTGAATCGCAGGCAATATACACGATGTTATATTCACAAATGTCAGGTTCTTTCAGGCCATAATAAAGTTCCCACCATTCGAAGTCTTTTTTTGTGGTACAGTGGACTCTCCCTAAATCGAACACACAGGAACAAATATGCTCCCATGTCGAAAGAACATTAATTTGTTCACTTTTCGTTGGAGTAAAGGGTGTTTGGTGGTGGCCCGTGGCGTTGTGGGTATGTGCGTCGACTCCTACGACTTGGACCTACCTGTCCTGGTACAGCACGGCCTCACCTCTTTCGAGTCACTGACAATGCTCAAAGAGCTTCTCAAACTTGTCCGCTCGGCGTCTGCATAAAAGTGTAGGTCCCTTCCACTCGTGAAAGAACAAGAGCACGCACAACACGAGTGGTTGCTGAGAAGCTAGGCCCTGGCCCTTTACGGGCTGTAGCGCTACCCATATTATATTATTAAAGGGTGTTTTATAAGGGCCGAGAACTGAAAACTGGAAGCATTGTTTTTTTGTGGCAGCTGATTTCAAAGTTTTCCTTTGTTATAAGGTTCACTGTACTGGACTCTCACTAAGTCGATTTTCTCTCTAATTCGATTTATTTGTTCGCCGTATTTTGGCATTTCCCTCAATTTTATATACCAAAAAACCATCCCCTTAGTCGAACTCCCTCTATCTGGAATTGATTTTGATATTCCGTGACAGTTGGACTGTAGTCCACTGTACATCGAAAATTAAAAAAAAAAAACAAGTCTTAATGAATCGCCTCTTACTGACAAATTTTCGCACAAATTGCTAAGAGATTTTATCACACTGCCCTTAATTGCGAACATCGAACATTCGAGGCCTGAAAAAAGTGTCAAGATTTTCGCTACAATCAGTGAACATGTGTGTCAATGGCTTGCAAATAATCACAACTGTCGCCCGAAATAACTTGGCATAAAGTTTAATTTAATCTCTCTCTCTCTCTCTCTCTGCGTCTCTTTACAGCGTGATAAAAGAAATGTCAACATCCGCAGAAAATCCCCCACAAAAGCATATCCAGCTATTCATCCAACTTCTGATAAATAATTCGCCGAAACGACACACAATACACCACACTGCACACACACAGCAAAGGAGTAGCGAAAGATTGGCATTTCCAAAGAATAACCAAGGAAAATTCAATATTCTCGCCACAGTATCTCATCTCCACTGTCATTTCATTAACAATTTCTGTGTAATTTTTCACAGTACCCCCCACCACCCGGAACACACGCACACACAGTGGGACAAATTGAAAGCCTTGAAATCGAAATGAATGCGAATTTAATTTCGCCCCTTTACACACTGCTGTAACCCGGCGGCACACACAATGCTCGCTCACTATGCAACCGAACACACAAAAAAAAAAAAAAATAGCAGAAAAAAAACCACCCAGCGCGACACAAAAGACGGAAAAATGAGATAGAATGAAATTCAATTGGAAAAATCTGATGAAGCACGAGAACAGTAAACAATGTTCCACTCTTCCGGCGAACCAGTGGGGCCAAAATGGGAGAGAAAAAAAACCATAACTGGCCCCACAACGAAGAAGATGCTTTCATTGATATTAATTTCCGCGATTTATCACCAGAACCCGGACCTGGCCAAGAAGGCAACGCAGGCAGCACTTTGCAATTAGAATCAATCCACTTTCAGGCTCCCCAATGATTCACATAACAGAGAAAAACAAGCAAACAAATAAACACAAGACTTTACAACGAAACACTCACTCTAACGGTATTGAATTCATAAATCGGACACCTCGGTGTCGACGTTAAACTTCAAACTGACTGCTGATGCCCCATCTCCCGTGTTGGGGTGGAAAATTCACAAGGTTCTCTCTCACCTACACCACCATCGACGGCGCGAACACGAACACGAACACGAACACGAAGAGAACGGGAATGTGTATCCATCAGTGTTTTTGTCGTCGATTTTTTTTTATTTTTTTTTGCTGATAGATGGCAGCAGCATTGTACCGCACGTACATATGTACCGTGCATGTCCAAAGTTGTTTGTTATTTGTGTGCTTCAATTTTGAGCTGGCAGAGGGTGGCCGTGCTCACCACGCGAGAGAGTGAGCGAAAAGAAGGGGGGTCACGCACCCGTCCTTCTTTTGATTTTCATTGTTAAACCAAATGTCGGACGGTGGCGATGGTGGCAATGGTGGCGATGGTGGCAATGGTGGTGTCCAACGCGCTATTGATGGCCGGAGGGTGATTCCATGGTTAAATGGAATTTATCACGTTTTATGTGAACAAAAAGTAATGTGTTCTTCTGCTCCCCAGGGAGCTGGGTGGCTGCCGTTGTTCACCAGAGAGAGAGCGAGACCGTGTTTAGCTGTGTTAGTCTCGTTTTACGTTTTCGCTTTAATTAAATGTTTTTCAGATGATAACACAGCGAACGTGGTGAGAGCGTGTGTCGTTGCGAGAAAGATACACAACCGATACGAGACACCTCTGGAGTGGCGATAAGAGAATAATAGCTTTTCACTGTTACCACTGTCAGCAGTCATCAATAGCGAGGCGACGCGTGCGAAGTGAGGGTGCTGCTGCTGCCTGTGGCCCATTCCCTCGAGTGCCTAGGAGAGAGAGATAGATTTTTACTTTGAAGCACACACAGTCACCTGATAAGAGTCGTAGTCTCAATGGACTGAGTTTCTATTGAATTTCTAGTCAATTCGAAGGAATGCTTCAAAAGGGGGCCTGGTGTTCAGTCAATTGGACGTTTCCTGGCCAACGGAACAAGTGTTTCTTAGTCACCGTGATGGGAATGGGAAATCATTGAGAACTCAGATTTCGATGATACATCGATTCGACTTTACTTTGTGAACGACGGAGTGAGTGAGGAGAGGGTTTTTCTTCAATATTCCGTACTAGCAGTAAGCCGACAACCTCTAGATGGACGCAGAAATGTTGCCCGGAATGGTCTAAGTGGTCACTGGGGCATGGTTAGCCGACTTCTGTTGGAGGAAACCACGGTCGAGGTCTGGAATCAGTGTTTTTTGCTCGATACACAAGATTGGAGAGCGCTTTGAGTGCTTTTGACACAACATCGCATTCAAAATCTTCTCCGTCGATCTGGTTGCCAAAAATTTGAGGACCTCATCATCACCAGTTCAAAGAAGTCCCTATCTCAATGCCGAGACAATGAAGAATTGCCCGTAAAGACTGATGTCCGTTATAGAGGGGTGAACAATGGATCATGAACGGACAGACGTTTCTAGAAAAAAAAAACCCAAGACCGACACTCACATATTCGCCGATTTGAAGGTCACATGTGACAGCTAGACAGCCATGTCTAGTTTTTACAAAACCGTCAAGTTGTGCAGGAAGTCGATGGAGAATTCTCGCTGCTCCATCAACGTCGGTACGAGCTCAACTTTGATGCCAAAAACGGTCTTAGGCAAGACGTCGCGCTGCCATGTGGCTTCTTCGACATCGTTCTTTAGAAAATCGTGTGAAGCTGACACCGAGACTAGAGGCACGATATCGAAGACATACGCAGATGACAATGACCTCATTCGCCAAACCCAGCAAGCCGTCATCGAGGCGTTTGTTGGTACTGAGACTGAATTGGCTGAAATGGGTTCTGGTGGTGAACGCCTGTGAAACCATGTGTATACGGTCGTCGAGAAAGGACATTCAACAGCGACGTCTTTCACAGAGACTTCGAGGTAGTCAGGGACGTCTACCAGTCGTCCACACCAATAACAGGAACGCAGAATAACTCATGAAGTTTCACAATGCAATTAAGGGAGTCTTTCGGAAGACCAAGTTGACTTCATACAGAACATTGATGAGCCGATCATTGATGAGATGAGCAGAGCACATGCATGAGCTATTTCAAAAGCAAATGAAGGAGTCCATGGTCTCATTGAGAGACAAAAGTTCTGCGGGCGATGAGGACATCTGGAGAACACGATTCAACCACGAACAGTACGGGCTCTAAAGCGACATGAGTCTAGTCAGGCGTCTGCAGATTAAACGTCTAAGTGGCTAGGCCATGACCCGAATAGTCTTCACCTCCGAGCTTGTGGGACAACGTCTGCATTTCAAGTGGTGCAGACAAGTCGGAAAGGGCCACAGACAACGTGCAGTACATAGCTACCCTTGTTGGAAAGCTGGAATGGCTAAGGTCTAGGCCGGACTGTAGGACCAGTAAAAAAAAGGGTAGACAGCATTGCTTCCTAACCACTTGACAGACGAAACGGAGCGGAGCGACTTTTAGCGAGCACCAGTTAGTTCTGGAAATCCGATTTCGGTTGAGTTGCCTAGCAACTTCTCTTTACGGACACCCATCTATAAGGGACACTTCTCTTTGCGGACAAGTCGTTATGGTCTTGGCATGGAAATAGGACTACTCGTGTATTTTAGTACAGTGAAACTTCTCTATAGCAAACACCTGCGGGACTATCATGACTGTCCGTTAGGTAGAGGAGTCCGTTATAGAGGGGTAAACGCAAGTTATTTATGAAAATTGACAAATAAAATGTTTAGCATTTTTAACTAGCCATTAAGATGGGCATCCACGATCACTCACGAATGTCACCCGCGATGTGAGCGCATTGATGATTGCCGATGAATGGCAACCGCCTAAACAGCGCAACACTTAAAAATTGTCAATTCAGTTCCGAAACAGAAACAAGTCGGTTTCTCATATTCACTGTTTAGGTCTTATGTAATGTAGAATAAATACTAGACCGAAAGGAGGGGGGAACATAGACGTGCTAGTGTCTTGCTCTGACACACCTCAAGATCTTCAAATCAATTCCATGTAGAAACACCAAAGGACAAGGTGGAATAGGTCATCCAAGTACAAATACTCTCGGAGAACCTGGCCCTCCTACACGAAATGAAGGACTGATGGCATCCCCAATAGAAATCGCTCCGAAATAGCTAGAGTCGTGGCTGAAAGCACGGGGCATTGGCCCATAAGCATCCACGCTGCTACACTCGGAATATCTTCCCACCCACACGGTCGCAGTTGCCTCGACACCCACTCAGAGGAAAGTCTGCCTCACTTTCTCTGTGACTGATAGTCCGGCACTAGCCAAACAAAGATATTTCGCGTTCGGCATACCCTTCCTTAGAGACCTCTCCGAGATCGCTAACCAAAGTATATCCAACATAATTAAATTCCCAAACTCCACAGGCTGGATTTAGCTAACCCAGGTCTATGACGTGTTGTACCAAAACGGCACGTAACTGCGCTAGTTGTACCCGGTTTGAGCCATTTCGGGTAGCCACTTAAGCCAACCAACCAGAAACACAAAACGTTGGTATAAACAGAGTGCATCCATCTCCACAATGTCTGGGTGTTCTTACATGTACTGAGGGCAGAACTGCTAAATTGGCGCTGAAATTCATGTCCGTGTCCGGTATAGACGGGGTCTCTTGTAAAGTGTGTGAAATACATGAGCAGCTCTATGTCAATGCCGGTGACAGTGACGAATTGTCTTTAAAGAGGACACCTGTCCTTTATAGACTGGTGTCCGTCAAAAAGAGAGAGGTTTCCGTTATAGAGGGGTATCCGTTAAATAGATGTGTCCGTTATAGAGGGGTGTCGATAAAGAGAAGTACCGTGTACAGTTGAATATGTTGCAAAACTGTTTTTTTTTTCTTTTCTTAGTTCACAAATTATTCGAAATGACAACCATTTACTTTCCATCAACGTTGCAATCAACTTTCCATCGATCTGGCCACTCATCAATTGCAGCATGCACCACATCCATTGGAAAATAGTCCACTTCTCGGATAAGCTCCCGCTTCAAAGATTCAAAATTTGGGCGCCGCTTGGCACAAGCCTTTGTCTCCTGTCAAAAATGGACCATAACTTGGGGTCTGGGCTTGTAGATGGCCACTCATCCGTGAAAATTAAGCCAAGTTTGTATCGACCTTCAAGATCTAAAGCCTTTGAAATCTCTTTTCAGGCTTGTAATGTTACCTGGACGGCTAAACACCACCACAGCATGAACTTAAAATTGTAGGTCCCTGCCACTCGTCAGAGAACAATAGCACGCACAACACGAGAGGATGCTGAGAAGCTGAGAAGTCTGGCCCCCTTCTGGCTGTAGCGGCACCCATATTATATTATATTATCATGGGCACCACAAAGGATCCAACAGAACCTAAACGAGACGTTGCCCTCGTCTGTCCACGCACCTAACCTTGCGTCGTTTTTATATTATGAGGGTGAGCGGAGAACTGTTGGAAGCTCCACGGGTTATTTTCGAGTAGTAGGCGTTCTCTAAAACGTTCTCTAAAGCATCCGTTTTGAAAACTTGCGCTGAGTATTTAAGGCTTTCGTCGCGAAACAAGAGCTTGTGTGACTCCATCAAAAGCAACTGCCCACCAACCAAATACTGGGGCGTGGTGGAGTCCGCGTTGAACTCTCGAAATGAGTTCAGACGAATGTCGTGATGACCGAGCATAAATCCTGTGCCCTACCATTCTGTGACCATTTCTCTCGTACTTGCGAAGCACGCCCCATTCCATGATTCCAGTCAAATGAGGTTCCAATTTTTAACGCGAAAACTTTCCATAAGCGTCACTTCGCTAATAGCTGTCAAGTTCAATTGGGTGGATTGCAATGCTTTTTGAGAATCAATGAGTTCACTTCGTGTGCCAAAGCCAGTTCAGAAACAACTGTGGCGTTTGAGTGCTTCCCTTGGTTAAAAGAGTCCCCGGTTCGAATCCCAGTGAAAGCAAAGTTAATACGCTTTATCCGGTTTTCAAATCAATTTCAATGGAGTTGTCGATCAGTAGTAGTAGTCTGACGATGGGACCACCATGGTCTAAGTGTGCTGGCGATGTCGCCGGCAGTCCACTCTACCTAACCTAACCTACCCCTGTCCCAGTCTTCGGTATAAAGACCGTAGAAATAGAACAAATCCTCGTCGCTCAGCTGTGGCCTCAGAAATAAAAACGATGCTGCCCCGTCTCCCAGCAAATTCGGTCACCTCTCCAGGTCCACAACAGATTCTCGTTCAATCTGCCATCCGTTTGTCGCTCACCTCGGTGCCTCAGGCCAGGACCAGAAAAACCAAATCCCAAAACTCAGGTAAATTAAATCGCGTAAAAAATATGAAAAAATGAAACCCAAGACTCATTGTCATCACTTTTCCCGATTATGGGGATTTTTCTGAAGACATTACCTTCCCCCGAGGGTATCCTGAACACACACACTCGCCAAGCTAATCCACCCTTTAAACCGAAAAGATTATCCTGTCAGTCACGGGCCTTCAAGAAAAGACGTCGCTTACACTCCACCACCCCCAGCCCAGCCAGAAGGCAATTTAAATTCTTTTTCACAAACTTCCAGCGGCAACCGTCATCTGTTGCGTGTGGGCGGACGGCTGGTGCTCTGGTGCCTTCCATCATTTCACCCGTATCTCCATCAACAATCACAAGCCTCAATAAATCCCAGAGATACCAACCGAAAAACAATAAGCATTCCACCGGAGCCTTTCATATTTCGCAATAAAAACCGCCCGGGGATAGGTCCAATAAAATGCCTCCGAACATTCGCCTTTGGGGATTATTCAAAATCAAGTTATTAAAACGGAGTTTTGTGGCCTCTGCTGAGAGAGGACACACACAACCCACTCCTGCTCGCAGGCGAACATATTTAATTAAGTAAATTTAATTTCATCAATCACACGTTATTGCCGCCCAACCAGCGACTGAGGATCCAAGCCAAGGAGTGGAAGTTTTTTAATTAAGCAAATTCGGTGTCGTCACTGAAGACGGTCGCTGGATAGCCGTCGCGCCTCTGAACGGGGCGATATTAATGTCGGCTAACGCCCATAACGAACGCGAGACAAATACGAATACAATCGGCTGCCATCAATGATGAACCCCCGTCAACTGGGTCAGCCGTTGTCCTGGATCCGGCGACACTCGTAATCACACCCACCAAAACGGGCGTCCTCGAGTCGAGACACACCAAATCGTCGAAGTCGACTCCGCTCCCAAATTCCGTCGTCTCCCCGTGAAGGATGTGTCGGCAGATAAAGAAATGGGAATTTTCATATCCTGAGTGGAGGGCGAGAGAGAGAGGACCACCATCCAGGTGAGCGAGACCAAAGCACGAGACAGAGTGCATTTTGATGGCTGGTGATAAGGTGCCCTGCTGCAGTGCTGTGGATCCATTTTCTGTTTGCATTCCACCGTCGAAATTGCTGTGGATGGCAGTGCCTTTGTGTTCATGACCCACTTTCCACACCGGGCTCATCCGTATCTGTGCCCTGGAATCTGGAATGTCCTCGGGCGCGCACCGGGCTCTTTGAATGAATGCATGCATGCTGCGAGTTGTGCAGGAAAATACAAATGTATTCATGCTCTGCAACCACCCTGCTGCCTGAGGCGACACCTCCTCCATTTGCTCATCCTTTCACTTGCAAAACCCACCACCACCCCCCATAGTGCGGACTTATTGAAGTTTGTTCACTTGCCAGGAGGACGGTTCCATTTAGTGCGTCCCTTTTTTTTTTCGTTCCTCGCGAGGACAATCGCGCTGGGATTTCTATTGTGCTTGTGTGTGTGTGTGTGGTAATAATAATAAAAAAAAAATATCTTTTGAAATATTAACGCTCACTGAAGGGGTTGCCGCTTGTTTGAGGGATAAGCTCGGCACGGCGAACAGGAGGATTAATCAGAAAAGTTCCTGGCATTGTTTTCATTAAAGCCCAAGCTGGTCCTTCTCCTGGATTCTGTCAATATTAGCGAGCCTTCATAATTGATCACATCGAGGTGTACGCCTGACGTTGCCACCTGATTGATGGTGTGCTCGTGAAGTGTTCACGTGATGTGCGGTGGAGAGGGTAGGAAACAAAAATAAATCTCAGGGCCCTCGGCGTTTGCGTGCTCGGCGTTCTTCGAATTTTTAGGTCAATTGGTTCTTTAGCATACTTTTGCTGAATTAATTACATATTTACTTATGTTTTCCGCCTTGTCGTTGACAGGCGAGTATTTCAACTCGAAAGAGGGGCGGTGGATTTGGCAGCACTTTTTTTTGCCTTTTTCTCTTGCGATTTGACCAATTTGACGGCTGATTTATTTCCCGGTCTCTTATGTCGTTTCATTGTGCGCCTCGTTTGCCTGGGTAATGGATGGGAAAAGAGATTACTCTTCAGCGCAAAATTTTGTTGAATAATGGCGTGTTTAGGTTTGCTTGAATGATTATGGGAGGACGGCAAACGTAATGACACTCCGTAGCATTGGAGTGGATGTTTCGGGCAGAAGATTGCGAGCAAGAAACATACCCGAGCTTAAAGGTACTGCTTGTGGCACTCTCAGAACATAGAGGAACGTCTGCGAGATGTCCGCATTCCTCGTCTCTTAACCGACAGACGAGGTGTGACTCTCTGTCAAAGATCAACTCAAACTGAAATTCGGCTAACGCAGGCCCGATCGTCATCTGCTTTGTTTCGTAAACGTCAAGAAGATCTAGTTGGCGCGGGTACATGTAAGGGAAGTATTAAGGTGTCCTAGGAACGCGTTGAGACAGGAAAACGAGGGGGATTGTCCCTCATTTCAAAAAAGAGGGACAAAAGAGATTGATCGAACTACAGGGGCATTTACCTTTTAAGCCTCCCCGGGAGGCTACAGTGATGTAGTCGTGTTCCAGAGCTAGGGCTGAGTCCAGGATGGGGAATGAACAGTGAGGCAGATTTACAACCGACCAGCTTTTCACTCAGTTTTTTTCAAAACCGATCTAGAGATGTTTTGCAGATTTGGAAAAGCCATACGACCGACTTCTTCGAGGTAAACTCTGGAGTGTTCTGCTGGAATATGGGATTGATTGTATGATCTTTTGAGGGCCATACAGTCTCTATACACAAACTGTAGCAGCTGTGCTCAGGTTAACGGTACTAAATCAACACCTTTCACCGTGGGCGTTGGTCTTCGCCAAGGGTGCCTGTTGTCACCTCTAATTTTCATTAAATAAAGGGTGGTTAAATTTTAAGGGCCGATGTTGAATGTGAACCACACCTTTTTTCAATTTCAGACTAACTCAATTTGAACCATGGAAAGATACACAATCGAGCGACGCGTTAAAGTTATTCAGGTTTATTATGAAAATGGGCGTTCAAATGAAAATGCATTCGTGATTTTTTCGGTTTAATAGTCCAAATGTGCGTACAATCGGAAAAATCGTGCAAAAATGAGCAAAAATTGAGCTAACCGGGTCTGTAGGAGATGTGAAAACACCAGTGCATGCTCGTACAGCTCGTACTGCAGAAAATATTGCCGCTGTTCGCCGCAACTCGTCGTGCCCAACAATTGCACCTCTCACGCTTACAAGGTGCAATTGACTCAAGAAGTAAAGCCTCTTGACCATTTCAAGCGTCGTCAATGGTCGGAATGGTGGCAAGAAATGGCAACAGTGGATGATCAATTTTCGAAGAAAATCATCTTCAGTGATGAGGCACATTTTCACGTCAGTGGATTCGTCAATAAGCAGACTTGCCGCATTTGGGCGAATGATAATCCAAAAGTGATTGTCGCAAAACCAATGCACCCACAAAGAGTGACTGTTTGGTGCGGTTTATGGGCTGGCGGCATCATCGGGCAGTATTTTTTACCAAAATATCGTGAAATGATAACGAACTTTTTATGGCCCGAAGTGGAAGATATGAATGTGGACGATATGTGGTTTCAACAGGACGGTGCCACTTGCCACACAGCTAATGAAACAATGGCTCTTTTGCGCGATAAATTCAATGGTCGTGTTATCTCACGTGGTGGCGATGGCAATTGGCCGCCAAGATCATGTGATTTGACACCATTGGATTTTTTTCTTTGGGGTTATTTGAAAGAAAAGGTGTACGTCGATAAGCCAGCAACAGTTCAAGAGCTAAAGGATGAGATAATTCGGCACATTAACGGCATAGAACCTCAATTATGCTTCAGCGTCATCGAAAATTTGGACTATCGGATGGAGGTGCGCGGCCGAGGTCGCGGCTGCCATTTGGCCGATATTTTGTTCCATACATAATTGAACCATACCAATATTATTATAACAAAAAGAAATGACAATAATTTCCTAAATAATTTGTGTTTTATTCAAAATCAACATCGGCCCATAAAATTTAACCACCGTATAGACTGGATGTTGCAGCGCAGCCGAGGCAAGGAAAGTTTCACATTGGGAGAGTTGAGGATAAGCCATATTTTTGTAGAAGAAGACTTAGTTATCCCCACATCCTCCCAGATGGAACACCAGCGCGCACGCGATAGGTTTGTTGCCGTATGTACGGATGCTGGAATGAGGGTTAACGTGGACAAATTTCCAGAACGCCTGTTCAGTGCATTATACTTGTTTGAGTCCCATTTAAAGGAGGTGGAGAAGCTTAAGTATCTCGGGGTCTTTTTCACGAGTGATGGGAGGAGTAATGCTGAGCTTTCATGTAGGGGGCCAAGCCGGCTCAATTTGGAAACAGCTTGGAAGATCTGTAATGAGGAAGGCCGAGCTTGGTTTTCAGTTTCGAGTTCGATTCAGTATTTGCTCCAACTCTCAGCTAATGGCCACACGCTGCCGAAATGGGTCTTCTTCGCGCTGTTGTGGAAGTTACTCGGCAGGATATGGTGAGAAACACGGCAGTGAGCGAGGAACTCAATGTGGAGCAGCTGTTTCTTTGAACGGAAAGGGCCACGCTTCGATGGTTTGGTCATGTGGCACGAATGTCCTCATCATCACGATTTCGGAGGCGTGCCTTGAATGGGATTCCATCAGCGACCGCTTGGCAGACCCAGCATGAGGTGGTTGGATCATGTCCAAAAACTCGCCTGGTTGCCCTTGGTCATAACTCCTGATGAGTTGGAGTCGATGGGAGAGGATCGGGTGGGTCAGAAGATGATGATGAAAGATCAACTCTTACACCTAATAGCTGTAAATGACACGCCCCACCATTCACCAAACGCCCCGGGAAGCATCGTCCGCGAACAATTAAAGAAAACGTTCAAAAATGAGAGAAAAACAAAAAAAAAAGGAAAAGAGTGAAACTCTCCTGCGCTAACATAAGCAGTCTTTAGCTTTTTCCTCCCTTGCCATTATAAGCGCTTCCAAGCCCATCAACGCACTCCACGCTAGGATGCAGACGAAACTCTCAATTCTCAGCCTTCGCCAGAACCAGTTCTGACCGCTCTGTTAGCGTGAGTTGCTGGACTGGAATCCAAGCGAACGCGAGTCGCCAAATCCCATTAAAGGCAAAAGGAAACATTTCGTTTTTTTTCGTAACAATTTTTTTTCTTTTATTTATAAACAAACCTAACAACAATTTGACCTAACCACCGATGAGATAGATGCTCATTTCTTCGACCACTTGCTTGGGCCAGCACCACGAGACTTCTGGTTGGCGGACTGCCATAAGTCCTTGTTGCTCTCCCAGCCACTGGCAGCTGGAGCTGATTCCTTCTGCCAAGCGCTGGCGTCACTGTCAGCGGCAGCCTTCTGCCATGCACTCAGAGCGGCGTTCTTGTCCCAGCCACTGGCAACAGTGTCCTTCTGCCAACCCTTGAAGTCAGCGTCGGCGTTCCAGGCACCAGCGGAGGAGGCTTCCTTTTGCCAACCGGAGCTGGCTTCCTGTTCCTGTGCGCTGTTCCATGCAGCAGCGGCCACTTCCTCGGAAGAGTCATCCTTCTGCCAGGCGTTGGCGGTGGCACTTTTCTCCCATCCGGCCGGCACGGACTCCTTCTGCCAGCCGCTGGTGGCAGATGACTGCTTCTGCTGCCAGCCGGAGTTGGCGTCCTGCTGTTTCTTCCACGCGCTGAGGGCGGCTTCCTTCTGGTACTGGGCTGCAGCGGCATCTACTGCAGCTTGCTTTTGCCAGGCGGCCTCGACCGCCGCGTCCTTCTGCCAACCGCTCGACTTGGTGTTCTTTTCCCAGCCGGAGCTTGCCGCCTTCGCTTCCCAGCCAGCCGATGCTGCGGCCTGTGCCTGCTTCTGCTGCCACTGCTCCAGGGCTTCATCCTTCTCGTCCCACCCGGAGGTGGGGGCCTCTTTCTCCCATCCACTAGATGCTGCCCAGCCCTTCGCAGCCGGCACGGGGTGCTTGACAACCAGTCCCTGGGCGATCTGCTGCGCTCCCGGGTTCAGGGCAGACTTGTCCCAGCCGTCGTTGGACTTCTCCTGCTCCCAGCCGTTGCTGCCCTTCGCCCAGTCGGAGCTCTCCTTCTGCACCTTCTGCCAGCTCGTCGGAATCGACTGCGGCCGGGCGTCCTCAGCACTGAGCGCCGCCTGCTTCCATGCTGCGTCGACCTGCTCGCTCTTCCAGCCCGATTGCAGACTGGACTCCGTCGTCCATCCCGAGGAGGACTTCGTATTCCAACCGCTCGGCGCTGAGCCAACTGCCATGGACGCCATGCACATCAGGACCGAGACGCAAACGAAAGTGTTCATCTTAAACTTGTGGGGAAGCTGCTTGAGGTTGATCTGAACTGTAGTGTGGATCGATGTGATCTCATGCCTTTACCAGTGGCGACCTGCGGTTATATACGCCCATCCAACTGGGCTCCCAACACCTGCGAACACCACTGGCATTGAATCCAATTTTCCACGTCTGATGTAACCCGCAATGGATTTGGTGTTTTGTCTTTTTGCGGTTGTAATCCTCCCCGTGGTCACGTTGTCGACGACTTACCTTCGTGTTTGAAGTTCAATTGGGCGGGATTACGATCACGGCTTGAAACGCAGTGCGTTTGCTGACACAGATTCCGAAGTTTCAAGGTAATCTCACAAGTCGGCTCTTCGCCCAGCAACATCGAAGTCAAGCAATCGCTTGTTAAGGCCTCAGAAAACCGACAAAGAAAGAGATCAATCGGACGGAGGCTGAGGTTGGTCTCTGAGATCAAGATTTCGAACAGAGAGTCCTGACACATCATCTTTCACGATCGACAATCAACGACAGCAATGCGGCTGGCCAAAGCTTGCAGCTTAAACATCCCAACAACCCATGGACGGAAAGAAATGATGGACCGAGATTTCCTCAGAATGCCACGATTAGGCTTAAGCCCAGTTTTAGACACAACGGCAAGACTGTCTGAATGTGCCGCTATGTAAACTGGTCACAAGTCACGAACAAATCGAGCTGTTTTACCACATTCCACCAGTCTTTTACTTCGCAGGGCTAGTTCCGACTGCTGTGCAGGACGCGGGTGGAGGCATTCGATGGTAAAGATATCAACGTATCGTCGTCATTAGAATGTAAATGTAGGTCCAGGAAGGAACATTTTTGATCAGCGCCGATCTGGCTCTGATACAGAATCCCTTGAGGTCTTGTGCTGACCTCTCTATGGCCCCTCTGAATGCAAAACAACCATGTGACTACTCACTCCAGCATTGAGGGTGACCTTGAGCGAGGACTAAAAAGAAATGATTACAATGCAATACAAAAACAAGTCAAATACGACCGTCCATTCGCACCAAGACTAGCAAAATGTTGCCTATTGGAAAACGAGCAACCGCCAAACGAAAGTCCAGCCAGTTGTTTGTGACTGTATCGCGTAAGATGGACAATGAAAAGAATTAGACTCGAAAGTATGTAGGAAACGCAACTGAGTTTGATGAAAAGCACGGGTCATGCACGAGTTATACTAGTCCGCTGAGGGCACAAGCTTCAGAGTGCACACAGAGGTTGACAACAGACTTCCGTCGCAGTTTAATCCTTTTTGGAAGCTCAGAGACCGTGATATCTTATTACAACTTTCGGAAGCCATTGAGTCTTACGTCCGTTTGCCAATTTCAGCTGTAAATTGCTGTATGTACGATTTTAGAATGGTGCTAGGCTTTCTTTCTTGGAAAAAAGGTAAAATTCAAGCCTTATTTGAGTCTCTGGTAAAAAATAAGTACAATCACAAGAAATTAACACTCAGTTTCGATTTAAGAAACATTCGTTTTAACAACAACAATTCGCAAATGTACATTCATGACACAATGCGTTGCTAATGCTAAAATTAGCAGAATAGCTTAGTTTTCCGTTGTTTTTTTTTAATGAAATGAATATTGAGCTAGAGCAGTGGAGGAATTGAAAACGGATAAATGCGGGCAAAGATGCATGAAATGGAAATTGCAAACGAACAATTGTACAACGCTGATGAATCTGGCCTCTTTTTCCGATGTCTTCCTGATAAGACCTACGTTGCTTCTTGTGAAAAGACCTGCACCAGGCAGAACAATTCGTAAAGAAAGAGTGACTTTTATGTTGTGTGCCAATGCAGATGGATCACACTTGTGATTGGGAAGGCTGCCAAGACGCGCTGCTTTCTGAATTTTAACAATCCGTTGAACTACGACTATTCTGCAAACGCATGGATGACAGCAAACATTTTCAAAAGATGGTTTCATACATCATTTGTTAGAGAGGTAAGGACTGATTTCAAACATTCATTTTCTTAAATTAAATTACAGTTCGATGTGTTCCTATATGTGCGTCGATTCAGTGCTGAAAATGGCTTGGCTTCAAGGGCAATTCTTTTATTGGACAATTGTACAGCGCACTCGGCTATCGAAGAACTTTTTTTGTATGCTTCTTCCACCAAATGTCACATCATCTGTTCAACCAATGGACCAGAATCCAATAAGAATGACAAAACTTTCGTATCAATCAATCAGTTATTGGCGGGTA
This sequence comes from Eristalis pertinax, assembly GCA_907269125.1. Taxonomy (NCBI): domain Eukaryota; kingdom Metazoa; phylum Arthropoda; class Insecta; order Diptera; family Syrphidae; genus Eristalis; species Eristalis pertinax. Next base: position 49,669,243 of record OU026147.1, read on the forward strand.
CTGTAGCTCAAAAGGATTCGTCAATTCACGAATTGCTGCAAAAGCACGACCTTCGTAATGCAATTTTGCTATTGAAAATCGCTTGGGATGAATGCCCTCAAAACGTTTTACAAAAAGCATGCATAAATTACTGAATTGGGATGATTATCAGTATGACGACGAAGACGATATCCCTTTAACAGTACTGTTGCCATCGGATCCTGCTTATAATCGAATCGTCGAAGAAACACAACAACTGTTGGCAAGACTTGCACCCGATTCTACTCTCTCGGCTGAAGAAATTACTGCATGGAATGCCGATTCGCTTGATGAACACAAAATGGCCGCAAGCACCGGTTCAGAGGATTGTAGTGTTTCTGAAGCTCCAGAGTTTGGTTCTTACAAAGTTGCAATAGGCGCGGCGAATACTTTGATCAAATTAAGAATTCGCAAAAGTTAAGCACCCGAAAAACAAACTGCTTAACATTTTCGAGTCTTTACTGTATACATACATAAGATCTGAGTGTGTACGCAATATTCATAATGTGATTTGAGTTTTCATTTTGAAAAGCTTACTTCCTTCTTTCGTTGTGTGTACACATTACACAACGCACCCCACATACTGCAGAAAAATAGCTTAGCATTTCATCAAATTTAGCAAGTGATTTTCATACTGCCAATGCGAGAAAATCTGTTCATCGTAAATTAATTTTGTTAATGCTAATAATCCTATCACTAAATCCGCAGCTGTGCCTCACCACTAATGCTCGACGATGTTGGCGTAAACCTTACCACAAAGAAGGAGAGGCATTCAGGGAAAACTGCATATGAAGGTAGTAGGTGTCACGTCTTGCACAATGGTTAGATGTCAGAGGTGTTTGAGGTCAAAAGTGGAGTTCGTCAAGGGTGCGTACTGTCACCACCATTGTTTCTGGTGGTTATGGCATTCGCTGGACTATGACATCTTACTTTAAACATCTAGACTACGCTGACGTTGTTTGCCTACTTTCGAATCGGATGATGGATCTTCACTTGATGAAGCTGGGACGAACAAAGTGGGGTTCAAAATAAATACAGCGAAAACTAGGGCCCTTAGCATTTCTGACAACATTGCCGGACAGTATGTCGAGAAAGTTAACAGCTTTCTATATTTAGGAAGTTTGGTCTCGGCTAATAGCGGTGACACCGAACTAGATGCGAGCAGCAGAATCGGAAAGGCTCTGCTATGGGAAGGCGTTCGGAATGCTATCCATGATCTGGCAAAGCAATGTTATCCGCTTGAGAACATCAGCTACGATTGTTCTGCGCCAACGTTGAGTCGGCATTGCTATATGGATGCAGTCTTTGGACTTAGCTTTGGCTGCAATCTTTCGTAAACAGATGTTTTTTTTGACCGAACCGTTTTTGACTCTCCAACGAGCAATTGCATATGAGGCAAGGATCCAATAAACATCACAATACGAAGGAGAAAGTGGCAATGGATGGGACACACCCTACAGCGTGAAGACAACTTCGTTGCGAGGTATGCCATGCGATGGAATCCGCTTACCCTGGCAGGCAGAACATCGGGACGCCCTAGGCAAACGTGGCGCAGAACAGTTGAAGAGGAATCGAGTTCTCGAACGTCGCCGAAGACGGCATAAAACTGTAGGTACTCTCCAGTCTTCACTCGTAACAGCACGCTCGACAAGAGTGGTTGAATGAGTCGGAGAGAGTTGCAAAACTTCGAATGAGAGGTCGCGCAGATGTGGTTGACGCCCTATGCCCCCGAGGTGTTAAACGACACACATGAGTAAGTAAGTAACCTCACCATCACCACCTGTTACGTCTATTAGAAACGCATTTGTTTAATTCGACGTGGATCGACTAAGGATCGGTGAACTTATCCTGGTTCTTCTGTTATCGCTTGTAAGCCCGCCCGGTAGCCTGAATTTGAACAATATCACATTTCACGAATCTGATGAAGTGCGTGCAGTACCATTCCACATTCCGAAGGGTTCCGCACCGTAATCATTTTAGTGACTAAAGCAATTATGAATACTTTACAACATGCTCAAGCTATTGCAGTCAAATTTATTCAACTTACTACGCACTTCAACCGCGATCGAGTTCCTAACGTGCAACGCTTGAAATTGTGAAGCAGAGAATTGGCGAGTCGGCGAACGTACGTCAACGTACGTCCACGCGATCATATGCGATCGGTGACTACGTCCAGTCGCTGATGACGCAAAGTTCCACAAGCTAGAAGAGCAAATCAGAGTTCTAGTTGAAATGCTAGACGATGTCTGTCGGGGCGCGTTTCCATTTATCAATCAACGAAAGAGGCCATAGAATGTGTCAAGGAATGCCTGCGAGCCGTATGCCATTGAGAAGCACGATGATCGAGTCAAAGAGGTCTTGCACCAGACCGGAAGCGAAAACCAGATTCCAGCAAATGACTCGCCTTCATCAAAGAGCCCACAAAAGGCTGGTGTCGCGGCTAATCTGACACCAAGTTTCCCATTTTTGAAAGCCTCCCCGTTTAGTCGCATATCTGCTTGCGTTAAATGCTTTTGAATGAGTGACAAATCTTCGAAAATGTGAGTAGCTCTAGCGTCCTACATCTATTACAGCCAACTACGACGCGAGAAAATCCATCAGCGGTCGACTTTTTCGCACACATTGACATTTCGCATAAAATTCACGCGTATCGCGGTAGACTAAACGCAATTAATTTGCTCGCATAAACCACAGATCTGTTCAAGGCGATAGCAAAATGCGTGAAAAGACTGCTTTCGACTACGCACCATAAACTGCCACTTGGCGTTCCAAGATTTTGATCACCGTGTCTGTCCACACGGAGGCCGTCAATCTCATAAAATGTTTCAAAATCACGTCGGACAAGGTTGGCAAAAACCAGACAGCGACGCGTGACTCATCAGTCTTTGAACTTGAACCAAAAATCTACACGCACCGACATGTACTTACTTTCAATGCGATCTTGTGCCCAGCTCCAAGACGAATCTGAAACGAGAAAACAAAGAGAACACCGTTAAATCATTAGCTTAGGCACAAAATTGATGAACAAGAGGCAACAATGTATTCAAATGAACGGTAAACAAATCCGAAATCGAAAACTATTCCCTCCCTCCGACCTTTGGGCAACGCATTAATGAAGTTTTAATGACAAAACTATGAAAAAAAACATGGAAAAACATGGAAAAACAATGAAAAACTTTATCACTAAATCGAAATCGTGTCTTATTACCATTAATGGGTCGTTTACATCGTCGCGCTTGCAAGCGCACACATCCGACTGCAGACATCCGCCGGTTTGCGGAGGTATTCGTGTCTCGTTGGCACAATGCCGACCTTGCACTTCGTGGTGAGGTAATAAAACGTTGAAAAGAGCTTCGTGCGTCTTCCACGTCGAATGCTAACGATGGACGGCATGACAAACGACGACGGCGACGACATGGAAAGTCGGGACTTAACGAATTCAAGACGAACCATTGTCCGGAAGTGAGTCGATGATTTGATGTGAATTATGGTCGGTTGTGGTCGAGTGAGGCGGGGAATGCCAAGGAAGGCGAGATGACTTGATGGGCGACTGGTCTTTCGTTGTCTCTGCGGAGGTTGATAAACTGTGTGACAGAGAGAAGATGTTGCCACGAATCAGGCTTTAAAATTCTCCAAGAATCAAACTTGAATTGTTCGAATTAAAACCTCTTGACTGACTGACCTCTTGGCAAACTTGTTCTACAGAAAGAACTCGGATACGGTTGACGGACTACAGTCATGCATCAAGAATCTTGCTTTCACTTGACCAGATTTGTTTAGTGATGTGTCATTTGGTGCTCCAACTAGATCCAGTGAAAGTTGGGCAAGCACGGTTTCTCTACATCAAGTTTAAGTGAAGTCCCACAAGGATCCATCCGCGGGCTTTAACCATTGAATATAGTGTATTCCAGTGTTCTGCGATTAAGGCAACCCGAGGGATTACAATTCATTGGTTTAATAGACGAGATCGCTGTTGTCCTCGGCATTTTAAGAAGTCTGCAGCGGTTTACAAAAATAAAAGATTGGCTGGAGATTGAAGTAGCTGAGCACAAAACTGAGAGCATCCTCACAACCAATCTAAAGAAGGTTGAATAGGCAAAGTAGGCAACGCAAAGATCAAGTCCAAGGAGTCAGAGAATTACCTCGGAGTTATGCTTGATAACAGGCTTTCAATTGAAGCGCAAGGCACACCACCCAGAAGGCTTCGTTAATGCATGGAGAGAAAGATCTGGGGGAAAGCTTACGAGCAGAGGATCTTACTTCCACAACCGACCTTCTATACGGAGTCTTGGGTAAGAGAGGCCAAGAAGTAGCTGGTGTCAGTGCAGTGGCTATGTCAAGGCAATAAGCGCACCGCCAATGGCGCTTGCTAAGGTTCAATGATTTCGAACTTTTCTTTGTCCTAAATGCTTGGGCTGAACCTGGTCGATATATGGCTTTAGCAAGATGTCGCTGCAAGCCACCCACCACGCGAATCGATGGAATAAATAAGAAACGAGTTTGATGAGCAATTAATGTCTCGATTTGAACCGGAAGTCCTGGGATTCGTCGCCTTTGGACTGCATTTTATGGATACACGTCAAATCACTCGTCTATGCAGATAAACCAGTGTTAACTACAGCCTTGGCAGACAATATTCTTTATCTTTTTAGGGCACCACAATAAATATTACACGCGTTTATAGCGAGATACTAACCAATGTGCTCAAAAAAGTGACCCGAAATTGGACTTTCCGTATGGACCACTTAAATCATAGTCGTGACCAACATTTACATGAAATGATTTCTAAAAAGTAAATGGCAAGCATTGATTTACCATCATAGAAAAGAATTTTATGCACTTTTGCAACTTTCATCTGGTTTTTGTTTACAATTAAAAACTAAACAGTGAAAAAATCACCCTTTACACATAGCGTCTCTAATGACAATGTGGCACCGTTGCTGCCACTCAGTTTCGATCCAGGAAGTTCGGCTAGGTCAGTGGTGACAAATCGTGGTCCATCTCCACCGGCTTCGTATCACCACGAACATCAGCAAGAATATCCACAGCCCACCATAATTGCTGTGCACTGGACTGGTGGCGGAAGATGAACTCAGAAGTTGGGTGCCAACGTTGACACTTGAACATCAGCTTTCGCAGTTTCTACTTGGGCGTGGGACCTTCCACAGCACCCAACGCCCATCTGCACGAAAAGTCCAAACGTGGAAGGAGACGCATGCAGTCACTGTAGGCTTTTTGCGGACGATAGGCATGTAGTCAGTCAATTTGCCCAGAAAACCTTATTTACTACATGACAAGGTCGGAGAGTACTCAGAGTTAGATCTACATGTCCGCCCTTGGAGTGCAAGTAAGGCCAGGAACAGAAGACAGAGGGAGTAACCCAAAACGCCGCCTAGCTGACTAAATTACGCTCTAGTCACGTACCTAGGGGTAGTTCCATTGGAAGGACATTACGAAGTGTATGCTGTCTTCAAGGAAGGATACCCACCATCGACGTTTTGGCCACAATCTTCTTAAGCAGTGTTGTCTACCTCGGCTCCTAAGTAAACAGCACTGAAATTAAGCTCAGAATAACATTTGCCGATGTTTTTTTGGGCTTAAGGAGCAATAGAATCTTAGGGCTCCCTTTCGAAGAACCAAGCTGACTTTGTATAGGGTGGGCCAAATACAAGTTTCTTTTTAAAAATGCAATAAAATGAACAAAATGCAATGTTTTCCGTGTATCACGGCCTTATTAGCAAGAACGAACATTCCCACTAATTATGAAGTACAACGTCGTTCAAGTGGCTGCCTCGACTGGCTTCGCGGTAGCGCGTTCTGTCACCACATTTTCATCAAAGACCTTGTTGATGGCTTCGAGCTGTAACTCACAGATTGCTTGGATGAGATTCGCCCTAAGTGCTTGAATCGTTTCTCTTCGGTCCTTCACTGTTCCCCACGAAAAGGGGTTTAATCGTAGCTCCTAGGCGGCCAATTGACATCGCCAAAACGGCTAATACCACGATTTTGGACTTAAGTGCGCAAAAGATCGATGGTCGCATGAGCTGTGTGGCATGGCACACAATTCGGTCGTCCAATTCCATGCATTCAACTTCAGTATGATAAAAGGTGGTTAACAAGGACCGAAACGTTGTATGTAGCCTCATTTTCGAAGAAAAATAGTCACCACTCCACAATCCACACCAAAGATGCGTGGATGCATTGGCTTCTCGGCAATGGCGAGCAGGTTTTCCGAGCCACAGATGCGACAATTTTGTTTGTTAACGTAGCCGCGGAGATGAAATTGTAGCGCGGAGAATGAATATGATTTTTCGCGCGAAATTCGTTGTCCAATACAAGCCGCTCTAAGACCCAAACTGCGAAGCGATAACGAAGCGGATGGTCGCTCGCCTTCTATTGCTGAGTCAATTGGACTTTGTAAGCGAATAATCCGAGATCTTTTTGCAGAATTCTCTTCAGGCAGCCACATTCTCATCTGTGCGCCCCGTACGCCGACGGGAACCATGAGTGTTGTCCACTAGCACACCAGTTTCAAGAACTTTTTGCACAAACTTGCGTACAGCAGTCGCGGTGGGTGCTTCGTTTCGTCGGCCAAAACTTCTTATCAAAAGACGCACTGTTGGACTACACAGCTGACAGCACTTACTTTGGAAATAAATTTTTAATATTTTTCAACGTTGTTCAATCGTAAAGCGACTCATTTCGTTTCGCGAAGGTATGACACCGACTTCCTGTCAAGATTTCGAGCGGGAAACAACTGTCAATGTCAAAACAACACATGATTTAAAAAAAACCACTTCAGAGCCCACCCTGTATAAGACACTGGTCAATGATCATGATCACGAATGGAGTGGACTTTCAGTTCTATGCCGACTCCAAAGGCCAACGTTTGAGACACCTGCGTTGACTGGCTCCTACGAAACCCTTGCCCCTGCGACCGGCGTACCCCTAAGTCCAACGAATTGACAGATTAGTTTGCCCAAAAACCCTCGGTTGCGACAATGACGAAAAAAGCACTAAAAAGTAGTAGACACCTCCGATCATTCGATTAAGTGACAAAAAATTCGGTCGTAAAAATGTGTTGATCGGTTGTGGCAATTTTTACGCCGCGGCATGTCGTTTAGTCATATTGCCTGCCTTGAATAGGTGATAGCTTCACGCTTCCAAGAGCCTCCGCTGATCCACTTGCAGTTGCGTGCGTGATTTGCGTGAAGATCGTTCGAAAATCGGCCGCCAGTTAAACGGTAATGGATTATGTCAATTCAAATGGTAACAGATGACGAAAAAGTGTTTATTCAACATCAACGGAAACAGGCCGTGGAATTGAATGTCAATGATCTTGTATTCAATTCAAGTTGATCGGAGGTGAACGAGGAGGTGGAGTGGACATGTGCTGCGAGTTGCGGTCTTAGTTGGTTTTCTTAGAGTGTCCTGCTATCCAAGCAAGGAATGAGTGTTAGGTTAGATAAGAGTGATTGTCACAGCTGAGACAGATCCTGTTTGGATGCATTGTGTTATCACTAACCGGTGATTGATACACCAATTCCTCGTTAGCCAGGGGAACAAACAGACACCTAAGAGGTACCTGCTGGTATTCAAGCGGTCTCTTCAGGGATTGTCCACTTCATTACTGCGTTTGTTGCCATTTTTTTTTTCTGCTGAATTTAGCTATGTTCTGAATTTTTAAATTTCATTTAGGCTCCTGCTGCTCTTGCAAGGGCTGGACAGGTACCGAGATAGTGTAGCGTGGCTTCTACTTCTTCTTCATCTCTGAAGCCTCTGCCGAAGGGGCTCCCATTCTTCTTGCATCTGAGCTCAGGATACAGTAACCCTACGACTTTTCTGAATATATTTCTGTTGAGGCTTAGGAATGTAGTTGTCTTTTTCGAATTAATTAAAGGTCACAATTGCCTCGAAGTCCTGCAAGTGTCCAGTTCCACCCATCTCCTATTGGTGATATTGATGGCATCTGTATGTAACATGGTATGGGTGGGTTAGGGGGTCTCCTGATTAGTTGCCAGTGGCAGTCCCAGCCCTTGATTTACCTGGATTACCACTATGCCCAGGGATTCAGCATAATGTATGGTTACATCTAACCGCTAGCTCCGAAAGAGATAGGCGACCATCTTTGATTTGGTTGATGGTGTGTCCAGAGCCTTGATGCTCGCCTGACTGTCTTTGTATTTTCATTTCCAGTGAGCGGGCAGCCTCCTGTATAGCTTTAACTTGGAATTCTCCCCAGTGGTTAGGCAATCGAAGGGACAGACAGAAGGAGATCTCCGACGAGTTCGCGGATACACCGTCTTGGAACTGCCCGTGTAATCTTCCAGATTGACAGGTTTTCTTATGCCCATTCCTCCCTAACTGGGATTAGTATTTTCTACTAAAGAGGGTGCTTATTTCCATGTAACCTGAACTATGTGTTCTGTTCCAGCGGTGACACTCTCTCAACCTTGGTAACTGTCAGCTTCCCGTATAAGTCCACGGAAAGCAGCTGTATCATTGTTTCCATGGCGGCTAAGGCATGCGAGCTCCCGTGATGCAGATCTTTGGAATCTGCTTATCTTTTTCAAATTTTCTTTCATTCTCCGTGCTGGCCACCATGCAAGAATGCCGTAAGTTAGGATTGGTCTGACGACTGCTGTAGACATCCCGTATGTCAGGCCCCATCTCGAGCCGAGGACCATCCAGCATGTTACTGCCGCCTTCTTAATACGGTCTTGAATGTTTGGTATCCAGCTTAGGTTGCTGTCTATTATTACGCCTAAGCATTTAGCTTGACTAGTGAAACTTAGTTTTAGACGTATTTGAGGTATTTTGTAGATTCTTGCAAACGGTGCGAGCTCGATTTTGGACGGGTTTACATCGAGACCTGCTCTTTCTGTCCACTTTCCACAATATCTCTAATGGTATGGAGGAAGAAATTTGCCTCTTGAGGTTAGCAGCCGACATTACTGAGTTTCATAAGTCTTTCGTCCACTCCCAGTATCCAGAGGAGTGGGGAGAGTGCACCACCTAGTTCGTAATGGATATTTCTACAGGATAAGACAGTCCTAATACATTCTCGAATACTTACTTACTTATCAGGCCAGCGACCAATGGAGGGTCAGAGTCTGAGCCTTCCATCGTTGACGGTCCTGGGCACGCTGCTTCCAGTGCTCAAGACCAAGCTGTCTTGCATCCGCGATTATTTGGTCTTCCGGAGGTTCGGTCTTCCTCTCCTTCTCGAACCAGTAGGCTCGGAATCAAAGATCCTCTTTGCTGGAGCATTGTTGTCCATGCGCTCGATGTGGCCGACATTCTCGAATACTCTCTGTAATTTTTAGTCTGACTACGGCATTGATTATTGCTACGGATTTGACAGTATTATTACAAGCACCCTCCATGACGAGGAAGGCGACCATTGCATATTCTTTGTTATCAAAGGCTGGCTAAGGACTGAAGTGCTGTTTCTGTTGAGTATCCTTTGCGATAAGCGTGTTGGGAAGGTGATAAAGATTGGAATGGAAAGGAAAGAGTGTCACATCATACGTCACTTATTTGCCTAAAGAATATCTCGCTTCTCTTCTTCTTTAATCGCTGCTGGGAACGCAGGACGATGTCGATGTCATCTGCGTAACGCAACAGTCAGGCCCGCCGCACAATAATGGCAAGTGTTCACCTTCAACAGCAACTAGTTGAACCGTGAAATCTTCATCATCACAGCACCCACACATAACCTCGTCAATAACTGCGCGCCTGTCACGCCCGATTGAAAGCACAGATAAACTCCAATAACACGCGCATTGACTTCAATTTTCGTTTTTATTGCTTTCCGGTGTTTACATCCTTGTTGGCAATAAATTTCACACCACTTGCCGCCGTGGCACGCAAACTATAAAACCTTACTGTAAATGTCCGTTTCCAATTGATGGTCCCCCGCCCGGTCCGCGTGTCAAGAGTGTAAACAACAACACTTCCCGATGCCCCACTCGAACCTGAAGTGATCCCTTTAATTTAGAGAAATCGCAAGAAAGACGATCCGCTAGTCGAATCAAAGGACTGCAAAATGAACACTCCATCTTCATCCGGCTTCATCCCGAACACATCGCTCTAGTCGCTCATTTTTCACTCGTACACCTCGAATTCAATGGAGTCTTGCTGACTGGCAGGAAAAATCGACAAAAGCGAATCGAGAAGCAGGAACCCCTGCTGAACTAGAAAACGAAAGGTGGTGCTGCTGCTGACGGTGGCGGGTCGTAGAACAACGAGCACATGCTTCCCCAGGTCATTACACCGCTCTGCGTGTGTGTGTGTGTGTGGCTCATATTGCCAGGATATTAGGCGGGAATAAGACACAAAAAGGAAAACAGATTCTAAAAGATAATGGCAGTATCGGTGAGGAAGGAGTTGCCGTCGCGGTGGTTGAAGGGGTGCCGCCACTTGGCCTGAGTCATGCCGTGATGAGGGAACCGTGAATTGTATCGGAAACACGTGGACCGCAAAAATGCCTGCCATTCACCTGGTCATGCCGCAGGCGGGGGGATAGGGGCAAAGATACCTTGTCCTTGTCGTAGGACTGGCAAGTGGGTGGAAGGGGGTGGGATTTATTGTGATGGCTTCGAAAGTAATGACCGCACATGGACAGATGGAAACACACGAATGGGCTTCGATGGTGGCACACACCGGATTGATGGACACAATTACCAAGGACATCTGGATATGAATGTGGTTTTATGGTTTTCACTGAAATTTATGCTGATAACCACGTTTGGTGTGGTCTGAGTGCGGGACGAGCCCAGCCTGGCATGTGGCATGAGTCAAAGGACGCGCCACAGTTGTTTCTTGTTGTTTCACACAGACGTTGTCACTCAGAGGCGGAGGTCAGGACATTGGCTAGGATGCTTGTGATGGCCGCGCGGCGGGGGGACTGCTCATCGCTTCGGAAGACAGATGATGTTTGCAAATGAGAGGGCATTCGAAAGAAACTTGTCGTGGGATGGCCTCTTTTTGCTCAAGACGAAATGAAGGAGCTCTCTCCTTGTAAGCAAACGAAACTGGTTTGAGAGAGACTTAAAGGGAAGGTCCACTCCAAGCACTAACCTTCGAAGGTCACTAGGGCCAATTCACAAAAAGTCCAGGAGGCAAACAAGTGGCCTTTTCCAAGGAACCACCTAAAAACCCCGCCCGACATATGCCCGCTCACAATCTGCAAACGGGATTACGTTTATGACTGACCCGTAAAAACGGCCCAGTTAAACGAGGAACCTTGACGGAGGATGCCGTGAAAGTTTTATGTGCCACATCACGGGGATGATGCACGAAAATGAGAAAAGAATTTTATGCGTACCTTGAGGCGTTGAGGACGCACGGCTTCGTTGAGTCCTTTGACTCGGTCAGCCGATCAAGCAGTTCGTGGGTTAATTGGTTAACGACTTGGAAGGATGCCGATAGAAGTCCTCTACTTAAAGGGGACAAGGTGGAGAGATGGGTAAGCAATTCCGCACGGGTGATGGGTTCCATTCAATGGGAAGGAGTACGCATCAATTTATGTTGCTTGCCGAACGAAGAGAGGTCGCGTGGTGACAGGTTGGAAGAGGCACGTTTATTGGAGGAGTTGAGAAGGGATTTTCTTAAAATCTCACATGAAATTGTTGAGCGTGAGCCTTGTTTAGGCGTCCAGAAGTGGAGTCACTTTTGACTACGTCGCGGCGAAGTCAATCTTAATCCACCTCCACTAAAGGAACGACAAATAACTCCAAATGTATTTGATTCGATTAATAGACACTAGAGAACATATCCAGAGGTGTACAGAAGTCGTAGGCAGCATAGTTGGGCCGCTTTGGCAGTTGGAAGTTGAACCGGGGCAGGCGCCAATCGTGATCTGCTCATGTTCTCTCACGAACGGAGGGGCGGTACAGTCTTATGCAGACTCCGAAAGGCGATGTTTGGGAAGATCTAGACAAGTTTTCTCTCCGCGGTGGAGCCGTGACCAACCTGAAAGTTGCTCGTGTCGGGAATTGGACTCAAGACCTCATCGAGTGCACCACGGCGCTCTATGAGACCAAATAGTCAAAAATCTGTAACTTTTTTCTTTTCAGTGATAAAAGGGTGAATTAGGCTTTGAAATAATGCACATTTCAAATAAGTAAAGGGTGGTTAAATTTTAAGGGCCGATGTTGATTTTGAATAAAACACAAATTATTTAGGAAATTATTGTCATTTCTTTTTATTTTGATAATATTGGTATGGTTCAATTATGTATGGAACAAAATATCGGCCAAATGGCCGCCGCGACCTCGGCGGCACACCTCCATCCGATGGTCCAAATTTTCGATGACGCTGAAGCATAATTGAGGTTCTATGCCGTTAATGTGCCGAATTATCTCATCCTTTAGCTCTTGAACTGTTGCTGGCTTATCGACGTACACCTTTTCTTTCAAATAACATCAAAGAAAAAAGTCGAACGGTGTCAAATCACATGATCTTGGCGGCCAATTGACATCGCCACCACGTGAGATAACACGGCCATTGAATTCGTCGCGCAAAAGAGCCATTGTTTCGTTAGCTGTGTGGCAAGTGGCACCGTCCGGTTGAAACCACATATCGTCCACATTCATATCTTCCAATTCGGGCCATAAAAACTTCGTTACTGCCTGACCGGCCTAATTTTGGAAAAAAATACGGCTCGATGATGCCGCCAGCCCATAAACCGCACCAAACAGTCACTCTTTGTGGGTGCATTGGTTTTTCGACAATCACTCTTACTCGTAGATTATCATTCGCCCAAATGCGGCAATTCTGCTTTTTGACGAATCCACTGACGTGAAAATGTGCCTCATCACTGAAGATGATTTTCTTCGAAAGAACATCGACAAGCCGGCAAATCCCGGTGGGAAGTGCCTAAGCTGGTCCAAGACAGAGCCGCGTGGAGGATCGTTCGCACAATCCCACAGACATGAGGAAGGCTGCTTTGCAACTTGGAACAAACTTTGTGGCAAATTGTATGTCGAGGAGTTGACTGGACTATCATCATCAAACAACACAGACCTTGACTCGTAGTCGCCTGTCCATGCATCGACCAGCTCCTTGCAATTGCTGAAATTCCATCGCAAAACCGGATATGATACCGCAGGCGTCTTGGGTCATTTCAATCAACATCTTCCCACACTCGAGCGTTCAAGTCAACTCCCCCGTTGCATGCAAACGCCATAGCATCCACCCACCGAAGCACAAACTCCGTTGCATTCCTTAACGAATTAATCATAAATCATAATTACGCAAGCCACTCAAGCACACACACACAGCCTCACTCACGCTCAAGGCGGATCAAGGCAAACCTCCCCCCGCCCCCACCAGAGACAGTGGAGTAATGAATGAAGGGCTGCTCTAATTGCCAGTAATCGTGCTCAGTAGTTAACCAGCAATTTTTTAAACTCCCATCAACCAGCAACCAGCAACCAGCCACCCCCAATCGGGGTCTGTGTGTCTCAGTGTGCCGCTTCTATTCCGTCATCGCCTTAATTATGTAGCTCCGCAGTGGTTAGCTGTGGATGTTTGCCTTTCCCATCCCGCAAGCCGCAGCAGCAGCATCACCCGTTCTTGTCGTCAGGCTAATGGCATGACGAAGATGCTCATAATGGCGATGGATTCAAACGGAGTGGGGGCTGGTTGAGGAGCCGGCAGGCAGCATCACGATGATTACGATAGTGTTTCGGATGGAAACGAGGTCAAAGGTCTGCAGTGTGTCCATGGCGTATGTACGTAGCACTAATTGAGAGCGCCAATGGAGGCGGGAATGGCTGCGAATTGAAACAGGAAACTGTGCTTCGCCTGTAACTCCGGGGAGAGGCGGCAGAGGAGCCGTGCAAAATGGAGTGTCGTTGAACTTTGTTTTTCCTCGTTTATTTTTTTCTCTTCTTAACTCGCACTGAGGCCTGGAAATGCACCTGCAAACAGGACGGTGGCTCCAGCACACACATTCAGTGCCACCCCATGGCGCGGCGGCAGGATTTCCGGTCGAGCTTATGTGTTAAATTGGAGAGGGCTCCGCCGGTGGAGGTTTATTTGAAGAAGAGTCAGTGAACCCAACCGACGGAGGGTGGCTGGCTCAAGTGTGTGCACTAGTGGATTCGTTGGCTCAGCCACAACAGTGCATGGGGTTGAGGTGAGTTTGTTTGGACGACGTACTGCGGTGGGGCCCATGTGTGTGCTTACATTTGGCCAGAGAATTGCCTTGGATGGTATTCAAAGCAGAGCGCATCAAGCTCTGGGCCCTCTAGCGGATTTGGCGAGTGACCAGAGTGGGAATGAACCACTTTTCGGATGTTTTACGGGACAGACGCCTTGCCCCCACAGTGGAAGTGCTCCCGCATCGAAGCCACTGAACTGTTGTTGTCATCCAATCCGCAGGGGAAATAACCAAAGTAACGAAGCGTAATTCTTGACTCAATCGCACAAACTCACACGACACGACACGACGCGACGGAGGATGCTGCGAAGCATAATCAAGACAAAGATGATCCAAGTCGTCTCCCCTGAGTGCGCACCGTCATCCTTCAATTTCTGCTTGCAACCCGCCATCCGCAATTTTTTCAAGAATTTCTCTTCACTCGGATTCCGACCAAACCTCCATGTGATGCGACATTCAAGGAAGCAGCACTTCAGGGGAGCTCCTCTAATGAATTCGAAAGCATCTCCAGACGGGGGAGGCGAGAGCGTCATCCGAAATCAACTTTATTCCCTCGAGGGTGTCAATAGATTTCCAATAAGTTACCGAGGACGACATCGTTGCGTCAACTTTGCCCACAAACTAGCTTTGACAGTGCGATTAAAGTGGCTATGAAACGTGAAATATGCTCTCGCACTGCGCATGAACTCGAGGGAAGGAAAAGAAAATCAGGCGTTTTATTCAAAAACTGTCGTTATGAACCAGTGACCAGGTAGCAATGATAGTTTTTCCAATTGTCATGTTTCAGCAACTGTCAAAGTTACCAACGATGTCCAGCTGTCAAAATATTCACCAATGCTTGCCATTTCATCGTGTATCATTTCATGGTTGCCGAACTAGTGGAAATCGTTAAGAAATTCATCGAAAATTCCATCTCAGTTGTACCAACTCATTCCAACTCAGCGTAAATTCCGTCGTGAGGTCTGTCGTCACCATGGCCTCAGTGTGACTGTTTGTGACCATGAGTGTTGTCCACTAGCATACCAGTCCCACGAACCTTTTGCGTACAGCAGTCGCGGTGGTAGGTGCTTCATTTCGGCCAAAACTTCTTTTCAAAAACAAACGCACTGTTTGGACACAGCACTCACGTTGGAAATAAGTTTTCAATATTTCCCAACGTTGTTAAAGCGTAAAACGACTCATTTCGTTCCACGGAGGTATGACACCGACTTTCTGTCAAGATTTCGAGCGTGAAACAGCAGTCAGAGACGAAATAACCTATGACTTAAAAAAAACCACTAGATGGCCCACCCAGCAGGAATAACCGCCACATCAGTATTCTATTAAGATCTGTGCTCTCAAATTTTCCAAAAGTCCCCCAAGGTAGTCAGTTAGGTCCGTTTCCTTTTATTCCCGCCATAAGTTATATCGAAGTGTTGATCAAACAATTTACACCACTGTACCCTGACGATACCAAGTGTTTCAAGACCACTTCGTCGGGTGGAAACTGCAGACTCATTCAATTAGACATTGATCGTGTCTTAGTCTTGTGTCACAAAAAAATAGCATTGACTACTAAAACCAATCAACGAACAAGGCAATGGCATACCGAGGTCGGTATGGAGCGGAATTTCTTGACTCATATCGAATGAAAATTGTGTTTGAGCCAATTCAAAATCGGGTTTTGTAAAGCGATGTTCCAAAGATTCCGACGCTTCCCATTCGCATGACATAACTTTTGTTCGCTCGCTCTTAAGACAGACGTTATTCAGGAAGATGAAGGGGCAAGTGTCACAACGTCCTCTTATCGAAAGATCAGTCGTTTCATCTATTTCCTGATTTGAGGCCCATCTTGGTACGTCTCGACCGCGCATGGACGCAGAGCAAACATCATTTTTGCTCAAAATGCGTCTGAGGCAACGGAAGCAAATGGTGCTTTCTTTCAAGAACCGAATACCAAACATGGTTTTCTGTGACAGCTGATTTGACAGTTGTCAGTTATTTTAAGGTTACTTTGGTTTGGCAATCCATAATGACTACACTAACGCCGGAGTAATGTTTATTTTTATTTATTTCCATGGTTCGATTCGAGGAACTCACACTAAACCCATTGCAGGCCCATACACCGGGAACAAGTCACCGTTTGGTGGGCCTTGACAGCCAACATTTGACGCCTTATTCCTGATGTAGTGTGAACTGTGAAGAATATGTAGAAATTGGATTTACGCCGACCATGTCGGTCACATGCCATAAATTGATGTGTCAAACAAATTCAATTTCATGGATATTACAGTTTTTTCTTCGGTGTGTTATTTGAAATTAAAATTCTGCGCCTCTAAAAAGAGACACCATTTACTTGTGGCGTGTGTTCTCCTGGCTAGCTGCCTCCAGTTACGCGCACCAAGTCGGTTGAGGTTCTTCTCCACTTGGGGGTGCCACCTGATCCAAGATGCGTCCTCTGTCACGTTGTGTCACATCTTCTGCTTCAGATGCTGCCATCAACGCAAGCACTCCTACGCAGAACTGTTATAGCCAGCGACTTCTGTATTCGCTTTTGAGATCGACCATACAGTTGGACTGGGATGATCAGTGTCTTAACTTGGTCCTGCGAGAGGCGGCTCTATTACTCAATTGCCTCTTAAGACCGAAGAAACAGTGGATGGCAAGAGTTATTCCGCGTTTGGTCTCGGGGTACTGGTGGTACATGTACTGTTTACAGCGGAGCCAAGATGCACGCGAAGTCCTTACAACCTCGAAGTCACAGCTGCCCATTGTGACGCTCTGTACAAGAGGTCGATGCTGTTTGTCCTTACATAGTTTTGTCCTCATTCAATGCGTCTCATTGACGGCTCTCTGTGTTCTACTAAGCGCGTCAATGCCATCGGCGTGTGCTAACAGCTGGACGGACTTCTGGAAGATCGTGCCTCTAGTGTTGGCGTGTGAGACTTGCACGATTTTTTGCAGGATGATGTTGAAGAAATCACATGACAGCGCATCGGCTTGTCTAAATCCGTTTTTGCCATTGAAGGTCTCGATGAGGTCGTTACCGGCTTTCTCCATCGCCAACCTGTCTAATCTGACAAGCTTAGCTGGAATGGCAAGACTAGACATGGCGTTGGATAGCTCGTCTCTATGCACTCTGTCATATGCGGCATTGGAATCGACGATTAGGTGGTGGGTATGCCGCTGTGTAAAGATCTGGCCGATGGTGAACTTCCCCGGCCTGAATCCACACTGATAGGGACCACAAAGGGCTTCAGGGGAGCACACATAACGGCAGAAAAGATCTTAAATGCGATACGAAGGAGACTTATCCCTCGTTAGTTGCCGCAGTCAAGGAATGGAGAACTCTTCTTGTGGACCTCAACACTTCACTTTTTTGTTTTATTAAACGATTCCTCATATCTCGTTTTGTTGGGTCTTCCACAATTGTTTCCCTCGAAAGAGGTGCTTTTGCCTAAGGAGTTGGACAAGCTTAGACAAAGTGCACAACATTTTTCAACTAAATGATGGTGGTTAAATTTTAAGGGCCGATGTTGAATGTGAACCACACCTAAACGTCAAGTTTTTTTCTGCATTTCATTTGACATTTCTCAATTTCAGACTAACTCAATTTGAACCATGGAAAGATACACAATCGAGCAATGCTTATTATGAAAATGGGCGTTCAAATCAAAATGCATTCGTGATTTGTTCGGTTTAATAGTCCAAATGTGCGTGCAACCGGAAAAATCGTGCAAAAATTTGAGCAAACCCGGTCTGCAGGACATGCGAAAACACCAGTGCATGCTCGTACAGCTCGTATTGCAGAAAATATTGCCGCTGTTAGCGATAGTGTGGCTGAAGAGCCGTCCACCTCAACTCGTCCGTCGAGCCCAACAATTGCACCTCTCACGTTCGTCGTTGATGAACATTATGCATAAAGACTTGTATTTACACGCTTACAAGGTGCAATTGACTCAAGAACCAAAGCCTCTTGACCATTTCAAGCGTCGTCAATGGTCAGAATGGTGGCAAGAAATGGCAACAGTGGATGATCAATTTTCGAAGAAAATCATCTTCAGTGATGAAGCACATTTTCACGCCAGTGGATTCGTCAATAAGCAGAATTGCCGCATTTAGGCGAATGATAATCCAAGAGTGATTGTCGCAAAACCAATGCACCCACAAAGAGTGACTGTTTGGTCCGGTTTATGGGCTGGCGGCATCATCGGGCCGTATTTTTTTTACCAAAATGAGGCCGGTCAGGCAGTTACTGTGAATGGTGTTCGCTATCGTGAAATGATAACGAACTTTTTATGGCCCGAATTGGAAGCTATGAATGGGGACAATATGTGGTTTCAACACGACGGTGCCACTTGCCACACAGCTAACGAAACAATGGCTCTTTTGCGCGACAAATTCAATGGCCGTGTTATCTCACGTGGTGGCGATGTCAATTGGCCGCCAAGATCATGTGATTTGACACAGTTGGATTCTTTCCTTTGGGGTTATTTGAAAGAAAAGGTGTACGTCGATAAGCCAGCAACAGTTCAAGAGCTAAAGGATGATATAATTCTGCACATTAGCGGCATAGAACCTAAATTATGCTTCAGCGTCATCGAAAATTTGGACCATCGGATGGAGGTGTGCCGCCGAGGTCGCGGCGGCCATTTGGCTGATATTTAGTTCCATACATAATTGAACCATACCAACATTATCATAACAAAAAGAAATGACAATAATTTCCTAAATAATTTGTGTTTTATTCAAAATCAACATCGGCCCTTAAAATTTAACCGCCTTTTATTTATTATGACAGCACGACTGCAAGCAAATTGTTGCCATCGCCTAGCAACATTGCAATCGAAATCCATGCATTTTTGATTCAAATCATTTAAAACATTCTGTTGGAGTTGGCAAGGTTATCTTCAAAACAGAGCCTGCTTCATTTTTATGTCTCACGCCGTTGTTGTTTCGTTCTTCCTATCTGGTCATCTCCGAAGACGCGAAGGTGTCACACTGCCATCAACTTTGAACTCAAATCATCAATTTCCAGTGTAGGACGAGTGGTAAGATGAACCCTCCCCCTCCAGATGCAGCCTTCAAACGGCAGAATCAACATCAAATCCGCTTCAATGTTTACCATGTTCGGCGAACTACTTGCCACAGCCACCACCGACCGAACCCAGTTGTGCGTGTCTTTGAACTTCATTGAAGCAAACCCATCGATTACATCGGACAACTGAATGTGCACAGCTCTTCAAGTTACCACGGCAAGGGGATACCTCCACAAATTGAGCACAAATGTGCGCACACATCGCCGTTACGAGCCGCATCTGCAGATGACTGCCTCTTGATGGAATCAATACGTTTGCACCCCTTGACCCAGTAACAACGCTGAAGCGCCACATCGACATAGAAACCCCGGAGACAGAGAGAGAGAGAGAGAGAGAGAGAGAGAGAGAGAGAGAGAGAGAGAGAGAGAGACCCTCCACCACTCACACACTCTGGCTGGTTGAGTGGCACTTGCAGCTTCAACAAGGCCACGAGCCCCTCATCTCGTAAAAAAAAATGAAATTTAATGCCTCAGCTATTAAAACCGAAATTCCACTGACCTAGGTTCGCCTGCGTTTACGAGGTTCTCCACCGCCACCCCAGTGCCAGCAGCCCGATCCGAGCATAATCGACGTGCCGTCATCCGTGACCCGGTGAGCAAATAATTTATGTCCTCGCTCATTAAATTTTCATCGAATTCGCAATTGCACGGCGCATCTAATTATTGTGCAGCAGATGCTGGCCTCCTCGTGTTAAAACGACGACGACGCCCTCTATGCTGCCTTGATGTCGACTCTAATTAAATTCGCAAGACGGGCGCCTGCTGTGTGGGCGGGGGATGCATTAAAATTGAATTTTACGAGAGAGAAAAAATCAAGGCGATGCACACAGCACGTTAACTTTTCCTCAGGCGGAAGCCCTGTGAAATGCGGAAAAGTTTATTCAATTTCCGCGCCGGCAGGGGGGAGCCGCCACTCGCTTCGGACTATCTCCGGGGCCCGTAACGTGAAAGTTTCCATCTCGTGCACTCGTGATCGTCCTGTCCATGATTGCACCTATAAGAGTGATGAAGCACCTCGGTGATGGGAATGAGATGATCCTCGTCGGGTTGAACGTTGCTTGGTGAGCATGGCCATGAGGTGGATGCGCTGCGAGATTTTGATTAACGAGCTTCAGAAAGTTTCTGTTTTTCCCCGCATTTGACTGGCTTACCTGACGAAGTTTTAATTGCCTGCAGGCACTGTATGGCTTAAATGTCAAGAGAAGTTATCTTTCAGAATGCCACCCAGTAGCTGTGGCAGCAGCTGTCGCATTGGTTGACGTAGTTTACTGTGCAAACTACTGACATTACGAACGACGTTTGTTCCTTTATTTTTGATTCAGAGCAGCGTGTTGCGGTCAACTTTATTTGCTCTAGAGCGGTGATTGCCTTCGATGTCCGCCGATAGTTGAGATGTGGAGGTGGTGTGATTCAAACTTGGTGGCGTCAGATGGGGTGGGCCATCTAGTGGTTTTTTTTTGGATCATAGGTTATTTTGACACTGACAGCTGTTTCCTGCTCGAAATCTTGACAGAAAGTCGGCGTCATACCTCCGCGGTACGAAATCATTCGCTTTACGCTTGAACAACGTTGGGAAATATTGAAAACTTATTTCCAAAGTGAGTGCTGTGCCCAAACAGTGCGTTTTTTTTTGAGAAGAAGACGTTTTGGCCGAAATGGAGCACCCACAGCGACTGATGTACGCAAGTTTGTGCAAAAAGTCTGTGCTAGTGGACAACACTCATGATCCCCGTCGTCACACGGACCGCACAGATGAGAATGTGGCCGAGAGTATGAGACTCAATTCACGAAACCCAACTCGCCACCGATCTCAATAGCTCAACATTTCATGCACTCGCCTGAGAAGAATTGTGCAAAAAGATCTCGGATTATTCGCTTACAAGGTCCAATTGACTCAGCAATAGAACGCGCGTGACCATCCGCTACGTTATCGCTTCGCAGTTTGGGTCTTAGAGCGGCTTGTATTGGAAAACGATTTTCGCGCGAAAAATCATCTTTTCTAATGAGGCGCAATTTCATCTCGGCGGCTACGTCATCATCATTATCATCTTCTGACCCGCATGATCCACTAAAGGGGTCGCGGGGGTAAAGATCGCCAGGCAACTCGATTCTCCGCCATCGACTCTAATTCATCAGGAGCAATGCCCAAGCGTAACCCGGCGAGTTTTTGGACTCGGTCCAACCACCTCGTCCTGAGTCTGCCAAGCGGTCGCCTACCTGATGGAATCGTGGCGGCTACTTTTAACAAACAAAATTGTCGCATCTGCGGCTCAGACGCCAATGCATCCACGCATCTTTGGTGTGGATTGTGCTGTGGTGACTATTTTTCTTCGAAAATGGTGCTACCAACAACGTTTCGGTCAACGATGGGCCTTACAGAGCCTTGTTAACCACTTTTTTTTTTATTGAAGTTGAATGCATGGAATTGGACGACCTATGGTTCATGTAGGATGGAGTGCCATGCCACACAGCCCATGCCACAAACGATCTTTTGCGCACCAAAGTCACAAATCGTGGTATTAGCCGTTTTGGCGATGTCAATTGGCCGCCTCGGAGCTGCGATTTGACTCCTTGTTGTGGGGAACAGTGAAGGACTGATGTTTTGCCAACAATCCGGAAAGGATTCAAATACTTAACGGCAATATTATCCAAGCAATCTGTGAGCTATAGCCCGAAAGACCATCAACAAGGTCTTGTCAAATTGGGGTGACAGAATGCACTGCTGCGAAGCCAACCGAGGCAGCCACTTGAACGACGTTGGACCTCATAATTAATGGGAATATTTGTTCTTACCAATAAAGCCATAATACATGGAAAACATTTAATTTTGTTAATTTTTATTGCTTTTTTAAAAAGAAACTTATATTTGGCCCACCCTTTACATCCAGATCGAAAATTCAGTCGACACACGGCCTTACAAAAATCAGAAAACAAAGATGTCGCCAAAGCCGAATCAATATCACGAGTTGCTGGTGTGATAGTTCACCAATCTGAATGCTGTTGACAACAGACAACACTTTTTGTGATGTTTGGTTGGCAGATGGCAAGAGTAACTCATGCACAACAGGAGTCTACTTGGGAAGTTGCAACAGATTAACCACGAATGCACGACTGGGACTATGTCTTGTACAACTCTGCAATGATCTGACTAAACAGAATCACTCTGTGGCAGCAATTAGCTCTCACAAGACGGCTAGAGTTGACACGATTGAAGGTGTCATATTCGGACACTGCCCCATGCAACCAAATGCCAGAAGATTGAAGCTATTCTCAAACGATTTTCGTAGAAGTGGAGGAGGTTAGACATTTTCACGTAGAATCCTATTTGTTTAAACAACACCTGCGTCCCCAAGTCCACATCGCTTCAGTGAAGGGTGCAATGCATGCATGACATCATGTCTTTGTTCAACATATTAATTCGGTGTGGTTTCGTAGAGTTCTCATTTAATTTGTGGGCCAACTGACAGTCAACGTATCCTCCTCTGTCGCCGACGAAGACCGAAGGACCATCCACTTGTTTTGCGGATCCACTCCACCTCAAGCGAGTGCCATTTGCCATCCTTGCAAATTGAACACACAACAAATCCAAGACGCAAATGTACAAAGAACCCACATTCACATCGTGGCTCAATGAATTGGCCAATTGAATGCCACCGCTGTTGTCTCATCGCTCATCGTTCATCGTTCGTCCTTATTTGACAGACAATTTCCTTCGAATCGATGGTCGTTGTCTTCCAACTCTATCGCCGCTGTTGCCTTCTAATATTCGAGAATATTACGATGTTCCCACAAGCAAATGCCTTTCGGCATCCGACCACAGAATCGCTTGTGTCACCGAAAACGGTTCCCTTTACTGGCGACCTTTTTACATTCGATTGTGAGCGAACGATGATGAGCAATGGGATGGCGGAGCCATTTCAATAAAGACCAAGTGGATTGCAAATCGTTATTCGGCATCGTGTGTGTGCTCTGAATTGAACCGTTGACCTGCCGCCCTTTTCGGAGGTCGCTCTCATTTGACAATTGTGTTGTGTGTGTGTGTTTGATTGACTTTCTGAACTCATTTCGGCGCAGATGACACTTCGTCGGGTCTCGTGGTGAACGGCAACCCAACGGGGGGAGCTGTGTGTCGCCAACTTGATGACGGGGTAGTATAAGGTATTCCATTTCAATTACGCCATCGACTAAATGGGTTTAAAACAAATGAAGGACGTGTCCTGAATCTCTGGCACTGGAGCGGTGCCAGCATCCCCTGGAACCTTGGAGCAATTTTCTTGAAGTTCTTCTTTGCAAACTCGTCAATTATGCGACAGGAAATGAGGGATACGATGGCAGCGAGAGTGAAAAAGAACCGAATCGATTCAAAGTAATAAGAATGTCGGCGGCGTTGAGGTAAATGTTTGCACCGAAGAAAGAAGCAAATGTGATGATGATTTGCTTTGTGAACGACTCGGAGCAGCCGAACAATTCGATTTCGATTCAGTCAAACTTTCACAATTCGCCCATCGAACCTGCTACATTCAGTCATCAGGCAGCAATTAAAATTCATCCAGAAAGCTAACGCGTTCCCCCGGAAGAAGCCGAAGTCGCTTGAGATTTGCCAGACACGCGACGTGCCTGCTTAATCTCCGCGTTCTCCGAAATTCTCCACGCGCACCAGTTTCATCCGATAAGTCTCGCTCTAACCTGTCAACCTTGAGGTTGCCTCTTCGACGTCGCCTTCCAGTGCTGGTGCCACTGTTACGTTGCTCAGCCCTTGGTGCTTCCCCAATAAAACCCTCTATTCCCAGAAGCAAATAAAAATGTAAACTCTGCTGATCTCCTCGTCCTCCTCCCAAGTGTCACATCAAAGTCGTCAATTCAAAGTTAATGTCATCACAAGCAACGGCTTCCGTCCGTGAGATAATAGGTTACTCATTCCCATTGTCATCGCTCCACTTTTGCACGTTTTGACATCACCGTCCGCCATCATCATCATTCAGCAGCAGCAGCAGCATCATTCAGCCACGGCACATGACAGCACAGATACACAAAAAAAAAAAAAATCCTGACATAAAACGGTTTCGTATCAACAAATACCGCTGAATACAAAGTGGCCGCTGATTGACGTTTAAAACAGCAGCAACAACAGCAACAACACACATCAACAACATTGAAACCGAAAATAACGATAAGCAATTATTGTATCACTCAGCAAAGAGCCGGCTGCATGAGCGGACCCGCGACACGACGGAATTCGCTCGGTCAGGCGTCGGGCAACACGTAATATTTGTCAGTGGAAGCTCGTGCAGACCGTTAACTGAAAATACGACGTAATTCTGAGTGAATCTCGATTACGGTCTGCAATATTGTAAAGTGAAGCCCGTCCCCGATGGGTTGTCCCTTGTCCCCCTCACTGGATGGGATGGCGTACGAGGAAGACGCCTCGCCACAGCGGTTGACCTCGTTCCCGAGTGAACTCGCATTATGCATGCAAATGGCACTCCGCAGAGGCAGAGGCGAACACCCCGGATGGTCGAAAGAAACTTTACTTTCGTCACTTTTTTTTTCTTCTTTCATTATCAGTTTTTTTTGGGAATTTGTTGGTTGTTGCTGCCGCTTCCTGGGGACACTTTTGAAATTCCAAAGCAGACGGATGACGAAAGGGGAGCGCTGTACGAGGGAAAACCGCAGTGAATGCGGTGCCTTTGGGAACTACAGCGGAAATGAGTGGCTTGTAATTGGAGTCTGAAAGGGCATACATATCACACGCGTGAGAGTGAATGGGGGGCCGGACTTGGTGTGTGGTGACATCGTCGACGGAGCAGACACAAGGGCGGAGTTGTGAAATTCCGTAGCGGTATGACAAACTTCCTTCAAATGGTCATCTTTTCTGAAAAGTTGATGCCGATGGAGATCGAAACTTGTGGTCACACATCGGTGGCTGAGGAGACACAAAGGCGCATGATTAATTTCCTCCAAATGAGGAAGGAATGACATTTCTTTCCTGAAAACTTGACGATGACTCGTAAGATCCATTGGTTGTGCGGAACAGCGTACACAATCGAGCGAACGTCCTGAAATGATGCACCATGACCATAATAAGCACTCGATATGGTTGAGTTTCGTTTAATTTTTGCTCACTTTGTTGCGAAATAATACGTTTTGTTGAGTTTCGTTTAATTGTCCTCACTTAAGCAGAACGTTTCGTTCAGTTTTTCTCACAAAAATTGCGGTTTCTTCAATTTTGCTGACATAAATTGCATATTTCGTTGAGTTTCGTTAAATTTGACTCACTTACGTGAGTTCATGTTCATGTTTTCTGACATAAAATGCATATTTTATTGAATTTTCTTCAATTTTGCTCACTTAGTTATGAAATGATATGTGTCGTTGAATTTCGTTAAATTTCCCTCACTCAAGTGATACGCTTCGTTGAATTGCGTTCAGTTTTTCTCACTGAAATGGTGCGTCTCATTGTGGTTTGTTCAGTTTTGGTGACAAATTGCATATTTCGTTGAGTTTTGTTAAATTTTACTCGCTTAAGTAGTATGTTTCGTTGGGTTTTGTTGATTTTTTCTGACATAAATTTGCATATTTCGTTGAGTTTCACTTACTTTTGTTGCGAAATGATATATGTATGACGTTGAGTTTAGTTAATTTTTCATCACTTAAGTTATGTGTTTCGTTAAATGTTTGCACACTCAAATGCTTCATTGAGATTCGTTCACTTTTTCTTACTTCATTCGGAGCGAAATGTATCACTCTTTACGTACACTAGTGGCAGTTGATGTTGGAATATTGCGTAAGTGCCCAGAGGGACATTCAGATACACAGTGAAATGTGACTATGACTCTGGCTACTCTTCGTTCAGTTCTGACATAAACTGAAGTTTCCTTAAATCAATGCTGACTGTACAGTCAGCTTGACCATGGCCATTACAGTCAACAGTTGCCGAACTGTCCGTGTTCCGTCGTGGATAAATATGGGTGACGCTTCAGTCGCAGGTGGACCCAAACCTAGTTCCTTCGAAAATCACTCGTGTTGTGCGTGCGATTGTTCCCTCCCGAGTGGAGATACGCTTTTAATTTGATGTCTACAAGTACCCCCAGCCGATTTTCCTTAAAAACGTTCCCAGAGCACTCCCGAGTTACAACACATTCCCCATCATTAGCGCACCATTTCATCGGTTGCACACTGAGCAGAAAACAACACTGCTTCTCACGCGAATTACCCACGCAACGCATTCACTTGCTTGCGTCTTCTCAAATGCATTTCTGTGTGTCTTTGAAAAACGCTCGCACATGCAATGTGCACTCCATCACAATTTCCTGCGCTTTCCTGGCGTGAAACTCTGATGATTGGTCTGATGTTCAACGTTTCGTGGCTCCAAGAGTCCGCTCTTATGGGATTATGAAGCGAATAAATTGCAGCAAATTATTGTTGTTGTCGTCGTCGTTTAGTTGTTTCTTTTCAATTCCTGTGCCGTAAGACCGTGTGTTAGTTTTACGTATCACAGAACACGTCACCGTCGTAAATATTCATTACGACGAGACTGGCCGGCTAGAAGAGAGACACGCCGTACGTGATACCAATGCCAAGTTCACGAGGAAGGGCTGCAATGAATATCATTTGAGGAAAAATGTATATCCACTCAAACGCAAAGTTGGAACGAGGAGTAGTTGAACATGTGCACGCCAGACGGATGCAAGTGGCTCTTGTTCTAGCGAGAGGAGTGTATGGACAGTCGATGGGAAATGTTTTCCGCCATGAACGGGTTGACACGTGTATTTAAGCCTCAGGTAGACGGACTGAAGAAACAAAGGAGGAAGATGAGGGTGTCAGCATGGTCTCAGATTCGATCGCAAGTCCAAGGCAAAGTGCAACCACCTCTGCATCCACGAAGAGTGACAGTAGGAGTAACGTGTGGTTTTTAGACTGCCCTACGGTCACGTTTCATTCACAAATAACGAACCTTTCGGTTTATTATTTACTTCAGTTTACTGCGGCGTACAAGTACGACGTTATTGTCTTTTATTGTTGATCGACTTGGTTACATAAAGTTGATGCTGTGTACGTGGACGATGTGTATTTTCGTCAAGTCGGCGACGCACAGAACGATGAACAGAGAGCATGGAATACATAGTCATTTAAAATCCTCCATGACAGATCTGACAGTTCTCTATTCTGACAAGATCAGTTTCGATGACTTTTCGGCACTTATCGGGCAACAGCTAACTTGACGAATATTAATTTTTAAATCGTCAACATTTTCAGCATTGAGTACGTTAACGAGATATTTTGCATGACCCCACATCTAGTCAAATGGAAATTGTATGTTTCGTTGAGTTTCGTTCAGTTTTGTGTATCACATCCAGCCCGTAGGGTGGAAAATTTTGCGGATATTGCGGCAAGTGTGACTGAATAGTGTGAGTAATTGCCCAGATTTGACAGGTCTCGATTCTGACAAGGTCAGTTTCGATGAGTTTTCGGCACTTATCGGGCAACAACGAACTTGACGAATATTATTTTTTAAAGTGTCAACATTTTCAGCGCATTGAGTACGTTAACGCGATCTTTTGCATGACCCCACATGTAGTCAAATGGAAATTGTATGTTTCGTTGAGTTTCGTTCAGTTTTGTGTATCACATCCAGCCCGTAGGGTGGACAATTTTGCGGATATTGCTGCGAGTGTGACTGAAGAGCGTGAGTAATTACCCGCGTAGTCAGCCAAATACCGCTCGCTTCGCTGGACGCAGTGATGCATCATTGGACCCTTAGAATGGACTTTGTTCGGGGCAGTTGTAACTGTCAGGCACTGTCCCTTTTTAACTAATTGTATGCGTTTTACTAAAACAACAAGTCTAAATGAGTTTTAGTCCCCACTGTAGTCAGTCTAAAACAACGCTGGCAGCCACATAAAAAGACACCTTTTAGTCCTAATGCAAAACTCCTCATCCGGTAAGGCAATCTTCCGGTTGGAAGTATATCAACCAAACAACTCATGGATTAGCACACGTCTTTGTACATCCACCCCGTGCACAGAGCACATGTGCATTTAAAAACTTTTTCAGATAAAATTACACATCAACAGCAGTCAGACTGACAAACGAACCATTGACAACCGCGGGCGTGATGTGAATAAGAGAGCATGAAAGAAAGAACCGCGTCCGCCAAATCCGTTTACCACACCCGAACAGGAAGTTCGATGTGAGTGAACCGCTGAGTGGGCACCCACCAGCCGCGGCGCTGCCAAGTGAAAGTTCCCCGATCGATAACCCTGAAATACCGATTGAATGAGTGGATTAGCTCGCCACTAATCTAGAACACACTCGCACGACGCCAATCTCAACGACGTTCGATGATGTAAGTCAACAGCTTGTACGCGATAAAAACTGCCGTAGTGGCTCGGCGGCTAATTGCCCGCCCGAAAGCCAATAAAGTCATTAGAAGCTTAGGCCTTAAGAGGGGGGTTTCCTTTTTTGTTTCTTTATTCGGTATCCACGCGGTTGTAAATTAAGGCACACGTACGACTGCAAAATGCAGTTAAAGTCGAGAGGCTGTCACTGCATTTTATGGTCCAGATAGAGGCCCGGCCCGTTGTGATTGGTTTTAACGAGTTAAGTGGGCAGGCGGTTTGGTGTGTCGCATGGCGGCCATTAATTACGCGATCTGACTCCCTCCTCGTCCTCCCGATGTGGGTTCGATCGTAATGGAGACTACTTTAACGGGACAATGGACACGGGCATGTTATTACCAACAATCGGTGATAAATTTGGAGCCGGATCAGGTTGGAGTCAAGAGTGAGTCAGTGAGCACTGGCTGGCTTGTGACTGACGACGTTAAGTGATTCGGAATGGAATCAGGCGAGGTTTGAGTCATACCTGGAAACGGAGGGCGTTGCAATAAATTTTGGTAGCCGATATCTTTGAAGCAATACATTAAGTTTGCTTATCGGTCACTTGGCTTTAAGCCGACTGAGTGCAATCAAGGCAAGATCTGCGATCGGGACCAAAAAGTGGCTCATTTTACCACCCAAGAGTTCAATCGCAAACGTCAAACCGATCTGTTATCCGAGGCTGGACATGTTTAGCGATTGGTTTGCCATTTACAAATAATGTACCCAACACTCTCACTTGCAAGCAAAGCCTTGGGCAAAATCTGGCAAAAGAAGAGCCTTGTCACAGAGCTTACTGTTTCCGGAGAAAACAAGGTTTTTTGTGAACGAGAAAAGTATTAAGATAATGGGTGGTTAAGTTTTAAGGGCCGATGTTGAATGTGAACCACACCTAAACGTCAAGCTTTTTCTGCATTTCATTTGACATTTCTCAATTTCAGACTAACTCAATTTGAACCATGAAAAGATACACAATCGACCAACGCGTTAAAGTTATTCAGGCTTATTATGAAAATGGGCGTTAAAATGAAAATGCATTCGTGATTTTTTCGGTTTAATAGTCCAAATGTGCGTACAATCGGAAAAAATCGTACAAAAATTTGAGCAAACCCGGTCTGTAGGAGATGCGAAAACACCAGTGCATGCTCGTACAGCTCGTACTGCAGAAAATATTGCCGCTGTTCGCGATAGTGTGGCTTAAGAGCCGTCCATCTCAACTCGCCGTAGTGCCCAACAATTACACCTCTCACACTCGTCGTTTATGAGCATTATGCATAAAGACTTGCATTTACACGCTTACAAGGTGCAATTGACTCAAGAACCAAAGCCTCTTGACCATTTCAAGCGTCGTCAATGGTCAGAATGGTGGCAAGAAATGGCAACAGTGGATGATCAATTTTCGAAGAAAATCCTCTTCAGTGATGAAGCACATTTTCACGCCAGTGGATTCGTCAATAAGCAGAATTGCCGCATTTAGGCGAATGATAATCCAAGAGTGATTGTCGCAAAACCAATGCACCCACAAAGAGTAACTGTTTGGTGCGGTTTATGGGCTGGCGGCATCATCGGGCCGTATTTTTTTTACCAAAATGAGGCCGGTCAGGCAGTTACCGTGAATGGTGTTCGCTATCGTGAAATGATAACGAACTTTTTATGGCCCGAATTGGAAGCTATGAATGTGGACAATATGTGGTTTAAACAGGACGGTGCCACTTGCCACACAGCTAACGAAACAATGGCTCTTTTGCGCGACAAATTCAATGGCCGTGTTATCTCACGTGGTGGCGATGTCAATTGTACGCCAAGATCATGTGATTTGACACCGTTGGATTTTTTTCTTTGGGGTTATTTGAAAGAAAAGGTGTACGTCGATAAGCCAGCAACAGTTCAAGAGCTAAAGGATGATATAATTCTGCACATTAGCGGCATAGAACCTCAATTATGCTCCAGCGTCATCGAAAATTTGGACCGTCGGATGCAGGTGCGCCGCCGAGGTCGCGGCGGCCATTTGGCCGATATTTTGTTCCATACATAATTGAACCATATCAATATTATCATAATAAAAGGAAATGACAATAATTTTCTAAATAATTTGTGTTTTATTCAAAATCAACATCGGCCCTTAAAATTTAACCACCCTTTAGAAGCTAGAGATAAATAGAAAATTTATCAGTACGTTAATAGACTGGTCACTGCTTCGTGGGATTGGCAAAAGGAGGAGGACGAGAAGGTATTCCTTTATTATCTCGGCACCTGTCACAGCTCTGCAGAACTTGGGGAAGTACAACCGCATTAAAACACCACACAGTGCTATTTAGGTTCTCTATGAACCCCTTCTAGCTAACGACATCGTGACATTATGACTTTCCTAACTTGTTGTAGGTAGGTTGGTGGGCTGCCAGCGAAAAGCACACTGGTCAGACTACTAGCACTGATCGAGAAAAAATCCAGTGCTAGTGCCGATAATTTGATCTCAATTGGACCAGATTTGAAAACCGGATAAAGCGTACCAAGTGGCTGTAGTGCAAAATATAAAATAATCTAATCAGAAATTATCGAGATCTGGCAAACGTGTAGCTATCGTTTGTTCGAGTGGGACATTGACAGCAGGTCGTGGCAGTCACTCTAACCTCATTCATCGTTGCTCTAAGTGGAAAACTCCTCAAAGAATCATTTCTACTTAAACACAAGAAATTGCCCCGAAATTGAAAGCACAATTGAATACTTGTAACCGCATGTCCTCGACTGTGGAACATATGTTACCAAACGTTGCCAGTGCCTGTTTGACGAGAAGATGATGTGAAAACAAAAGTGAATCGACCGACAAAACCATCTGCATGTGAAAGCGAAATTCTTGGAAAAATATACAACCAATCGAAGGAAAACATCTCGACGGAGGGCAACAAAGGGAAAGGGTTTGATTAAATCCACACGCTAAGACCGAACCAAACACAGGCGCAGCCTGTCAGGAGTTGAAGAAGTGAGACACACATCAGCTGTGTTTCTCAATTTTTTTGTCCTGACCCTTTAAAGAAAGTTCATGAATTCAAAAGTGATTCGTGCAATGAGTACTCCGAATATGAGGAATCTTTGCTGATGGGGTGCCTAGGCACATTCTTAAAACTGAATGACTACGTTGGATGATGGTACCAGTGTTTTGGAACAGGAATGCTCACTCGTCTGCATGAACTCTACATAAAATCAATAACTACACGATGCGACAATTTCAAGAGATGTGTGATGGCTGAGGAAGCGAGACTTCGCTACGCGCGCTCACCGCCCATCTCATGCTTCAGAGACGCCACCTTTGTTCAGCAGATTCATTGAGTTCCTATGACATGTTCCCGGTAAACGACTGCAAAGCTGTCATGTGAGCAAACATTTCAAATTCAATACGCAGTGCCAACCCCACAGAGAGCGTCCATTGAGCTGATCAAATCAACAAACAAGGTCGCCGGCCTGCCGGCCGGTGTTATTAACCCTCCCTAGAGAGGGGAGACGACCACACGACAGCGACAGCGCGACGGTTCTGCATGACCACACGTACAGAAATATCGAATGTGCACATTTTGCATGTACACAACTCAATTTATGAGGTTCACATTACCGTTATTTAAAATTCAAATCACATCAACCCAACCCCCCGTTATGAGAGTCCATTCTGAACACACTCACAAACACAAACAATTGAACGCATCCGGAGGGGTTACAATTGAAATTTCAAACATGGCTCGTCTGGCTCTCTGTCACCGTGTCGTGCGTGTGTGTGTTTAGAGGCTAATTACCCCCGGGAAACGTGTTTCATCACAGACTTGTCTAGAATTTCGCATGGAACATCACAGAATTGACATTCTAAAGTTTTTTTTGGTCAATTTTCGCTCGAAATTCGCTTAGCTGTCAAATTGAGTGCGCCTAATAAAGCGTCGTTTGACGTTAAATTGACACATTATTGCTCACATTACGTTCACTTACTCGTGTTCGCCATCGCTGTGGTTGGTTTCGCTTGATCGATGAAGCACGCAAGCTGGGGAGAGTCGACGCCACAAAGCCCAAGATCCGCGGCAATTGAATGCGACGCGTGTTCTTTGTTTTCGTCAAGCGAAGACCCAGCGAGCAAGTGTATGGTAATCAAATGAGTCAACTATCTGATTACGGACGTTGTTTTTTTTCCCCCTTTGCGGTTGCGTGGTTTACGAATTTTGTTTGTGCTGCTAATCAGATGAAAGAAAGAAGAAAAAAAAAACCAGGAAAAGGAAAAAAAACGACGTCTTATCTAATAATTTGACATAAGCGACTTTAAGCGACGCGTTCTTATCGCGGGACGCTGGTATTTCACAGCTTCTTAGGCCAAAGATACACACAAGACGGAGTTGTGTGGGGAAGGCTTAGTTTCTGTTGATTTTGGGGACATTATCTGGAGGCCGTGTCTAACGTGGTGGAAGTGTGAATGACGGCTTTTATGACGCACCACGATAAAAATGATTTTAAAATGCGTGCGTACTTATATCTATGTGAGAGCTCGCTTCATGTTCGCATTCTAATCGCCACAAGTGAGGTTAATGACATCACAGATCGGTTGGAAAAAATGCGTTGTAACCTGACAGGAAAGGGGACGTATCTTTCAAGTCGAACTCGTTGCGCAAACCGTACTCACATCTCACATTTATGGCTGGGCTCAAACCGTTTAAAAGTGACACAAGAAACTCGAAAATGGCACATGACTGCGAAAAGCTAGTGTCCTGGAAGTCCTGGAAGAAGTTAAGCGAGAAGTTGGAAAGATCTGTAAAAAAGGTGCTCTGGCAAGCCAATCGCCAACGCCAACGCCAACAAGAAAGGAAATTCGACAACATCGAGGGAGTCAAAGCCTTTTCCAATTTCCAATTATATGGAAATTTTGCGCAGATGGCGCTGGTTAATCCAGAACATGGCACAGAGGATGGCAGATCCTCAACACTGGAGCACTAAGAATCATTTACTACATTTACTGAAAATACCAACAGGCGATTCTGAGATGATGATACATCATCAGCTCTAACCTCATCAGCACCAAATAACTGCCACCTAATCCGAGTCAAGGCAGGACAGTGGCAGAAGAAGTGCTTCGCAATGCCGTCTCCTTCTCCACAGGCTTCGCAGAGGGTTTCATCTCTTAGGCCAAGCACATTAGGAAGATGTAGTTGCCTGAAAGAACGACGGTTAGCCGTCTGCAGTCTTTTCTGTCAAGAGATAGCAAGAATGCCGCTGATTTCTTACAGACGTTAGGGAGCATGCTTGTTGGCGCAGTCGGTTGAGTGCCTGCCCTTGGTTACAGGGGTTCCCGGGTTCGAATTCCAGTGGAAGCAAAGGTAATAGTAGTAGTCTGACGATGGGTATCACAATGGACTAAGGTGATCTAAGTGTGCTGACGGTTTCGCTGGCAGCCCACTTACCTACCAACCTAGGGAGCATGCGCTTGGTTTGTCTACATCATGGAGAGTTATGCCACATCCAGTTGTGAACGAGAAAGAAGTCCAGCCATCGACGGGAGCTCTAACCAAGGTAGCAGTTTTGTTCCACTGATCCTTGTCTAGCTACTTCATCGGCGATCTCATTCCCCGTGATCCCGTGGTGGACAGGGACCCAGAAAAGTCTTAGCGAATGTCTATCAAATTCAGAGAGCCAGCATATTTAGAACCTAGAAAGCCAAAATATTTTTGACTTTTGATAAGCCGCTTCGTTGTACCGTTAGGTCAAAGTTGGGACTTTAAAATTTATAAAATAAAAACAAAGGCGGACTTTTTAAGCAAATTTGATGTGGAACATTGCCTAAAATTGGTTACTTTGGAAACTAAAGTCATATTTTTTTCAAAGGACATACATTTGGCCTTCAGACTACATTAACAGTTAATGCTTTTTCTTTACCAATTTTTTAGACTAGGCTTTTAATTAAAGCGAAAGTATTTCAGTGTTTGATGGGCTGTAAGAAAAGTTATCTGAAGGGAGACCAACCTTTTCTAAATGCTAAAAGTATTCTCTATTGATGGTGCAAAAACTAATAATTATATCAGCAGCAGCGTTGCCCGTCGTATAATTTTAAGATTACTCGGTTAATCTTTGAGCTACTCCATTTTTTGATCTCGTGGAACTTGTAAAGGGTGATTTTTTAAAAGCTATAGGAACGTTTTTCAAAAAAAAAACACATAAAATTCAGAAAAATGCATGAAATCTTTATTTGAATCGATAGTACGGTCCATATAATTGAATGTTTGAAGATTATTTCATGCAAATGTTGACCTGGACTGCGCCTCAAATGGTCCATCCGCTTAGTCCAATTTTGGCATACTCTTTCCAACATTTCGGCCGGTATCTCACGAATAAATGCTTCAATGTTGTCTTCCAATGCGTCAATTGAAGCGGGCTTGTCTGTATAGACATGAGCTTTAACATAGCCCCACAAAAAATAGTCTAAAGGCGTTAAAATCGCACGATCGAGGCGTCCAATTGACCGGTCCCAAACGTGAAATAAAATGTTCACCGAACTCGCCCCTCAATAAGTGCATTGTTGCGCCTGCTGTGTGGCATGTGGCACCGTCTTGTTGAAACCACATGGCATGCAAGTCAAAAAAAAAGTTGGATATCATCTCACGGTAGCGCTCACCATTCACATGTACGTTACGATTCGCATCATCTTTGAAGAAGTACGGTCCAATGATGCCACCAGCCCATAAACCGCACCAAACTGTGACTTTTTCTGGATGCATTGGTAGCTCTTGCAATGCTCCTGGCTGATATTCACTCCAAAATCGACAATTCTGCTTATTTGCGTACCCATTGAGCCAAAAATGAGCTTCGTCGCTGACTTTGCTAACTTTCTTAACAGAGCACGCATTTTGATAATAAAATTCAATAATTTGCAAGCGTTGTTCGTTTGTAAGACGATTCATGGTTAAATTATAGACCAAACTGAAGATGTTTGACAGTGAAACAAAACACGAAACGTGCGTCAGCTGTTTAAACCAGTGTTGCCAAAAAGATAATAGCTAAAAAATCACCCTTTACTATGTATGTCTCATTCAGAACGGTACACGGGTTCAAAAGTTACAGATCCAAGATTCCAACCCCCACGCACAACGGGGCCACAGTGCGCCGGTAAGTCTTCAGCAGCATTTTCCGTCACGGGATGTCTGTCAAGAATGCCGCGGATTTCTTACAGACATTTTGGTACCATGTGCTTGATCTGACTACATCGTGGAGTCACGTCACCTGTGGTTGTGCTCTCGAGAGGTCCAACTATCGATGGAAGCCCTAAGCAAGGACTCAGGTAGTCCCAGCGCAAGTTCGGGTCCTGAGGGTGCCTCCTCTGATCCTTGTCTAGCAAGTTCATCGGCGATCTCTTTGCCCGTGATCAGGACCTTTCAACTTTCAACAACCCAGAAAAGTATTAGCGAATGCCGATCAAATTCAGAGAAGATTTGCATTCCCGAACTATCCGCGGAGTGGTTAAAGTGTTGACCAAGGCCTTAGGCACAACTTGACTGTCGCCACAGACTCAGACACAAATACTCCGCCAACGCAGATGAAGGAAATTCCACAACATAGAGGGTGTCAAATCCAAAGACGGTGAGTTGCATTCCCATGAGGTGGACATTTTGCGCAGATGGAGCAGCTGTGGCTTCAGAAAATCGCACTCTACCATCGATGCCATAAAGACAGTGATAGATATCGCGACGGAAGGTAGCAGAGGGAAAAGGTGGAGATCTGGAAGCAAAAGTTACACTGGACGCTAATACCGCGCTCAACTCGGCAAGCTGAGCTGAACATGTTTCTCCAGAATGGATACACCAGGCTATCTGCTAAGGGTAGTCATGAACTATTTCAACGGCAGGTAGTTGATGTACCACACTGACGATGGCGCCAAGCAGTAAAACGTCACGGATTTCCTCATCGTCCGACCTCTCCTCTGGAACGTAATGTACGACGGTGTTTGGCGACTAACGCTTCTTGACGGAGTGAAAGTCGCTGACGATACAGTTATTGTCACCGTAGCCAAGCACATCCACGAGGTGGTGTGTGCGACTTAAGAAGCTGTGCTTGAGATTACAAATTGACTAGAACACGCTGGCCTGGAACTTGCTGCCCACAAAACTAAGGCTGTTCTTGTAACCAGCTGCAAGAACGTGGAATACGCGAGCTTCCGGGTTGGAAATAAACGATCAAACCTTGGAGTAATGCTTGACAACATGTGAAGTATGCGAGCAGAAAGACGTCGCTGATGGCAAGCAGCTCTCTCCCGGATGCTGCCAAACGTCGGTGGACCTGGACATGTCCACAGAATTCTGATATTCAGAGTGGTCACTTCGATCCTCCTCAATGCTGCCTCCATTTGGGCGGTAACAAAAGAACAACTGAAAAGGAAGACGGCGTCGGTGCATAGGTTCTGCGCGATCAATCTCGGACGAAGCAGATTGTCTGCTAGTCGGTATGGTCCTCACAGACATGATCGCAAACGAAATGCGAAGGGTGAACTGCAAACCGTCAAGAAAAAAGTGCATACCAGACCAGGAGAGGGTTAGATCAAAAGCGCTGTGGCAGACCGGTGGCTCTACTCCACGAAAGGCAGATAGACCCATAAGCTGATACCTATAAAAGAACCTTGGACATCAAAGTAGACAGGGGAATGCAACTACCACTGGGCACGGCGGCTACCACAAGTACTTATTCAAATGCGGACACCACAACTCGCCTAATTGCGAGGAATGTCCAAGCACGGAAGAGGATACGGAGCACGTGATGTTCCACTGCATGCGCTAGGACAGGCTCGCCAAGTCCAGAGAATATAGTCAGTTACATGACGCAGTCGGAGCAACACTGAACCGAGATCAGCTCATACGAGTGCCGTTCAATATATTCTCGGTATGGGGGTGAAGCTGTGGTTGTATTTATAAATTCACTTATTTATCAAGTACTACTATTATTTTAGTGCATTCATGTAAAATCTCATATAAATGTGATTATTAATTCGCGTTTTATCTCTAGTTAAACAGAATCATAATGGCAACTGAGACGATGATGGTGAAAATTGAGCATGGCGCTGTAATTAAATGTCTCACTAAGCAACGAAAAAGTAAAAAAACTATTCATGAAGAGATGGTGGCCTCGTACGTAGCGTATGTGCAGTTTAAACACATACGTTCCGAGGGGCAAGAAGGACAAGAGGCAACTTCTGACGACGGAGCACGATTGCTAACCAACCCCGTGATAGATGAGTCCAATGTGTGGGCTAGTACGTAACCGAAATCGAGTACTAGGGTTTGCGAATCGTGCAGGCTAATGGCACTGGCACTACTTTATTAGTATCTTTAGAAGATGGCCACATCTTTGGACGCAACAAAAAAAATCATAGCTCTAATTCGATTTGTACCAAAAACCACTTCTTTTTAAGCCGAAAATGGCATTGAGGGTGCGTCCCATGATGTGGATATCAAGAAGGTGGGTGGGGGTATTCAGCAGTGCATCAAGAGCAGAGGCAGGCCCCATGCCGCCGAGACAGACTGTTCTTTGAAGCTTAGTAAAAGCAGCGGTTACTTATTTACGCGAAAGCTTATTCGATGTATATCCAAAGGATCCCAAGACTTGCTGAACATTCCCTACACTGCGAAAGAATCGACAGTGCCATGGCAATTTTTCGATATGACAAACGATGATAGTCCAATCGTCGCAGTCAATAATGAGCGGTACAGAGACGTGATTACTAACTTCTCGTGCAACACTTGGACTTGGGAGCCAACAGACGACGCGTGTGTACAGCTGTGCTCAAACTTTGCACTTTTAATTTGCATATCCCAAGCAATTCCATGCCAATTTTTTATAGTCTCTCTTCATATCCCGAGCAATTGCAAGCAAATTTTGTTACATTTTCCCGGAATGCAGCCTGTAAAAACGTATAACGGTAATTGACAAAAACAAATACTGATATGATCAGTCCACTGCATGTCGGTTGTAGTATCAGTCAGTCGTTAATGTTTAGGCGAAGTGCTTATACAGCTGTTCAAACAAATTAAAAGCAGATGGAAAAACGTATAAAGAAATTCAAGAAATCATAGGATGCACAGCCCCAATGATTGCTAACGCAATAAAGCACCATCCTAAGCCCGAATCCCGTGGACGAAAAAAAAACATCAGCATTGGAGGACAGGCGAATTGTAAGATATAGCAAGACGCACCTTCAAATGTCATCCAAAAGGAGTTTGGCGCTAAGTATTAGTGCTGTTAAATGAAGGGCTATACGCTCGGAGTCCCCGCTATCCGTACACAGCAGCTCGGATAGCTTTTGCCAAAGAACACATCACCTGGCCTGTGGAAAAATGGTACAATATATTATGCACCGATGAGAGCAAAATTGTTCTTTTAGGGGGAATGTGGGTCCCCGTCAATATGTTCGCCGTTCTCCAAACACGGAATATCGCCCTCAATACACTTTAAAGACCATAAAACACGGCGGTTCAAAAATAATGGTTTGGGGCTGTTTTTCCCACCAAGATGTTGGGCCTATCCATCTTATTTCTGGGACCATGGACCAGACTGTATATGTTGATATTCTTGCAAGCGTAATGTTGCCTTACGCAGAATATGAAATGCCTTTAATCTGGGCCTTTCAGCAAGAAGCAAGACCTGAAACATACCAGCAAAAAAGCCAAGGAATGGTTTCGAGTCAATGGGGTTAATGTTATGGTGTGGCCCGCACAGTCACCGGACCTTGACCCCATAGAAAACTTGTGGTGTGACTTTAAGAAAGCAGTGGCGAACGCAAAGCCAACCAATAATAGAGAAGTAGTGCAAAGCGCGTGGCAGAATATTACAACCACGAGATGCAAGGATTTGGTGACTCCATACCACGTCGGTGCAAATCAGTCCTAGAGATTAAGGGGTTTACAACCAAGTATTAGGTTATCTTTTGTTTAAGAAACATTTTTTTACTTTTACTTTTTTACTTTCAATCAACACTGCTATTATTTTGAACAGGGAAATTCTATTTGTAGTTTTTTATTGCTTTATATTTTTAATTTCCAAGCTATAAATGTTGTCAAATAAGAATGAATTATCTTGTTAAAAAATACACCTTTTACATATATAATCAAGAATAAAAACTTTGTATGTACATGAAATTCGAAAATAAGTTGTTGTCATTCGACAAAGCTTAAATAACCAATACAACTCGGCGCACTACTATTATTTTGAACACAACTGTACATGCGAAGTTTATGTTGAAAGTTGCCCAACAGATTACACTATGTATGCCCCAGCAGCGCCGGCACAAATCTAGAAAATTCTATGCCTCTAAGGAACAAGCACATTCCCTGTAAGCCACGACAGGGCTTTGGAAATTGCCACAGTCTCCGTTCTCAGTGTCTTTCGGAAAGACCCTGTTTTGAGTTGTTTAGAGGAAACGGCGAAACCAACTGCTGATGATACACAATCTTACGAAGTTCTGGTTGGTCTCTCATTATGAACGTCTCACATCTCGGAATAGGTTTTTTATGATCTCATCACCCATGCACGTCCTCTCATTTCCTGCCTCCAACGCCCGCTATAACCTGCACTAACCTCCGCAGAACCAAAAAATTCACAAAAAAAAAAACAGACCACCCCCTCAGAAGATTAAACGTTCCAACGTGCTGCTCACAACAATCGCTTGAAAAACAAAACGTCTTCTGCAGCTGACATCATCGGCATCACCTCATCAGCAGCATCTGCATCCCAGCGCCTTCTCTCTGGCCCGGCGCCGTGCAAATCTATTTATAGACCAGCAGAATCTATTGAATCGCCGAGATACACATACAATTTCAATCAAATTGCAAACAAATTTCGCCTTGATTTGCTGATCAAACGCTTGACGTACGTGCACGTAGTGTCTCTCGGCACAGCGCGCACACCCGCTGCACTTTAAATACGACGACAGATGTGCTTCGTTTGGCATTTAAAACAATTGACAGCGCGAATGGAATTTCTAAAAATACACCATCCCCACGAGCACTTGTGCTCCGCTGAAGGATCGATTTTATTTGTTTTCCCGAAAACACGACGTTTACGCTCAAGTGGTGGCTGTGACAGTCGACGGACACAGCCTCGGTGGCGCAGTAGGCAGCGCGTAAGTCTCATAATCTTAAGGTCGTGAGTTCGAGCCTCACCCGGGGCATTACTTTTTTTATTTTCCTCGCTGAAGTGGGCTAACCCGGCGTGGGTGTGTTCGAATTACTTGACTTATCTCGGAGAGGAAACGAATGCATGCGGATGATGGAGGGTGTCTGTTTACACTTGTCGTCGGCTCGTGGAAGTGGGTGAATGTTTATTACGCAACACGATGCGGAAGGTAATTGAAGATGTTTTTTTTTTTTTTTTTTCCATATTGTTGACATTTCCGTTTTGTAGACGTTGCGCTGGAGATTGTTGTGAGTACACACTATACGTGGCCGGAGATTGGAGATTGGAGATTGCAGGGAGCGCACGCGTGTGTCGAAAAAGCCACGCAGAGCCAAGGCAGCCTGCATGAGTCACAGTGGAGAGGTACTGTTTTGAATGTGAAACAAGTTGTTTCATTTTAATATCGTTGAAAAGCAGTCCCTGCTGTGATCTCCAATTTTGTGAAGTTTTAATGGTTTTTCGCTGAAAACTGAGCACATTGCTGGAACAGACGTAGAACATAGACACCCATTGCTTAACAAAAGTGACAGAGAGTGGAGTGCAGAGAAAGGGAGAGCGATATGGAACGATGAAATCCCAACTCTAGCCAATGGTGTCGTCCGGCCCAGCGCCAAGTAGTTTACCATCAGAGCTCTTTACGGCCGGTGGCGATGTTTTTCTTGATAGCATGCACCAATAATCAGCAGAATCTGCCAAGACAAGGACGGCAATGCTCCATATACCGCTCCCAACAAAAAATGGCGATCCTAACTCTTGCTATAGAACTATTGAGGCAGATCCTGTCCAGCGTACTGTTCACACAGTCTAAAGCAATTTTGCACTGGCATTAAACTGCACGTACCAGTGTAGCGTCCAGTCGATATAGACCAAATGTTCACACTAAAGCAACGCCTGCAGAAGACTAACGAGGTTCAGATCGGTACGCACCTAAAATTTATCTATTTTGAAGCCACATACGACATTTTCAATCGCAACTGTTGAACGATATTGCACAAGGAATAAACGTGATCACTTTCCTCAATCGTCTCAAATAGCAAACATAAGCTACCCTCTTGAGTAAAAGAGAGAGTGCCCAACGTTCGGGTGAATCAGAGAGGCCTTGCCACGGGAAATCATCTTTGGACCATGAAAGAGTACGGTCGTTGGTTTATACGTGGTAGCAATTCGACTTGTTTCAAGGAACTGTTTGATGCGATGTCGGAATTCGAGATTCCGGGAAAATTGATCCGATTGTGTAGCACCAGCCTGACACATATACGATGCACCGTTAGGCATCGTTAGGCACCGTCAAGGACTTTCGAGTCGTTAAAAAAGCTACAGCGTCGTTTGAAGATAGAGCGGCGGGCAGTTGTTAGCACTAACTTCTACAAATCAGTCCAACTGTAGGGTCGTCATTCATGTGATAGGGGGGGTCGAAGCATACATAATTTTAAGCAAAATGTCGTGAGATGAAGGTAATCGAAGATAGTAGATAGAGTGCCCACGATAACGTTTATCGCTTGCAACATGGCATTGCAGAAGCCCTCACGACGTTTGAAGAACAGGCGAAACGCGCTGTTTTCCAGACAAGTGACGAAGCAGTAAAATATGTGATACAGAGCAAAATTCGATCCGTTGGTGAACAGAACGTCACAATCGACAGCAACTCAGTCTAAGTCGGGCCAAACGTGAACTCCACGAATGACATCAAAGTGGAGATCCGACGCTGCTGCTTCAGTTTGTCTAAACAACTTTGATAAAAACTCCCGGCCCGAAGGACCAAAATAATCAAAATCCGCCGAAAATGAACTGCACATCGGAATTTATCGTAGCTTCTGCAGAAGTCGTTAGCAATGACGCCTAGTCGCCTGGTGTGATCTTCCAAGAGGCAGTGTCTTGTAATGACACCAAAAACAAGCTTTCAATGAAACCATTTGCTTAGAGGCTTGTCTGTAGCAGACTATCGCGGAGGTTTGGCGTATAATGTTTGGCAGCCATTTCGTATTAATTTGGTCGGCTACAGTGCTTCGTAGCAAGTGATGCTGATGGCGAACAGTTGCTTTAGTGAAGCGAATGGGCATTCCATTTGATGTTAGTTCAGTTCAGAGGGGGCTTACTCATCCGACGCACAGTTGTTGTCTCTGTAACAGACAGCCAGGTGAATGTTGAGCTGAGATGAATGACAGTTTGATACAATTCTTTAGTGTTTCTGATCAACTGTTGAAATACAAGATTGAAACATCGCCTGTTTAATGTCGGGCTCAAGCCATTTTGCCAGTCTGTGGGCGAGAATGCTGGAGTCACAGAGCCGAGAGAGCTTAATCAAATCGAAGAAAAATTCTTAAATTGCGAGGGTAAGACACAAGTGCTACCTGTAACCGGTCTCCGGTGACTTTTGTCTGCGAGGAAGGCGACTCAAACGATCTGTTCAATGATGTGGATGTAGTCCAGATGGCAAAGGTTCGTTGACCATATTCAAGGAATGAATGAAGCAGTACCAGCAACTAGTCGGTCAGCAGCGTTGATTAAGTGTGTTGCATTCGGAAGAACTCACGAAAAAGGCTTGAGACTTGAATGGAAATTCATTCCAGGGTCTGCGCACCCTGGTTGGAGTTTTTGATCGCTCCCAACTTCGCGGGATGTCGATCCACATGTCAAGTTGATATACAGCCTCCGGGGATAGCTTCCACAGGACCCGCTGTGAGGTGAACCAACGTACGCAGCGGATGCCTTTGCTCTTGTGCGGACGGGCCACGTAAAAACACTAGTTACGAGAGAGGGAAGCAGCTTCAGACCAACGACATGACACGATACGAAAAAGGGCAACGATTTGCGAGTGTCCTTCTGGAACGTGAGAACACTATAAACTTCGCAGGCAAAGCAGGAAAAGATCCTGCTCAGGCTCAGGCTCAGATCCTCTATTGGACGCTGGCTTGATAATTAAGTAAGTTGAACGAACAGAAGAGTCATGGCGTCTCCTACTGAAACCCAGTTTTCTCGAGCACATTGAACAGAAGTGCTAAATGTTTGGATAGAATGCTCTGATTTGACTTTTCGTCGACTTGGAGGGCTCGCACCTAACCGAAGCTCCGGTATAAAGACCAAGTCATCGCGGAGGCAAGACAGTTTGGTCTTGATGACTGGAAGCAGCGTTCACACTACTTCCAACGATGGAAGGCAACGATATCTCAGACACGGACACTCCATGGGTCGTAGGCCTGCTTAGAAGAAGAAGAGGACTCGCACCTGCGTTTTCGCCTTCATTCTCGATATCTTCGGATTTTAGACAACATCGAGTTCGGCAGTTACTGGAGTTGTCGGTGACAAAAGGTCAAAAATGGATGCAATCATTTTTCACGGTCAGAAATGATTTGATCGCGTATGAAGCACAACGGCAGCTCATTCTCTTGATGCCACTCACTGTTGTGATACATCGAAGGCTTCCAGCAATTCTGCATAGACCTAGGCTTGACCTCGTCGCAAGCATGAGCTAGGAGGCATATCAATGGATGGAAAATTAAGCGAAAACAACACATTTCTTGTTTTTTTTCTTCTAAGAAGTGCAATAGCTATAGAGTCATGAAGGGAAGGCATTTTAGCCGAGATATTGCACAACTCGAGATGTTGTGGACAGGACAGGTTCGGTAGGAGCGTAAATAGCACTATTTACCGCTTTAATACCACAGCTCTGGAACCGTGTACATAAATTGTATTATTAGTCCAACCTGGGATATTTAAGAAGGACATATGTTATTTAATATCCTTTGCTTCAAATTCATCGAGTGAGTTGAAGAAAGGTCTACCAAGCGCACGCTGTTTGGAACCTTTACCGGATTTCTGCAAGGAAATGGGCTGTCCTCCATCTGGACAGCTGTGAGCTGCTGTAAACACAGAAGGGACAACCTTCTAAAGGGTGGTTACATTTTAATGGCCGATGTTGAATG
Source organism: Eristalis pertinax (assembly GCA_907269125.1). Taxonomy (NCBI): domain Eukaryota; kingdom Metazoa; phylum Arthropoda; class Insecta; order Diptera; family Syrphidae; genus Eristalis; species Eristalis pertinax. The sequence goes on from OU026147.1 coordinate 49,713,988, forward strand.
TGAACCACACCTAAACGTCAAGTTTTTTTCTGCATTTCATTTGCGATTTCTCAATTTCAGACTAACTCAATTTGAACCATAGAAAGATACACAATCGAGCAACGCGTTAAAGTTATTCAGGCTTATTATGAAAATGGGCGTTCAAATGAAATGCATTCGTGATTTTTTCGGTTTAATAGTCCAAATGTGCGTACAATCGGAAAAATCGTACAAAAATTTGAGCAAACCGGGTCTGTGGGAGATGTGAAAACACCAGTGCATGCTCGTACAGCTGGTACTGCAGAAAATATTGCTGCTGTTCGCGATAGTGTGGCTGAAGAGCCGTCCACCTGAACTTGTCGTCGTGCCCAACAATTGCACCTCTCACGCTCGTCGTTGATGTACATTATGCATAAAGACTTGCATTTACACGCTTACAAGGTGCAATTGACTCAAGAACTAAAGCCTCTTGACCATTTCAAGCTTCGTCAATGGTCAGAATGGTGGCAAGAAATGGCAACAGTGGATGATCAATTTTCGAAGAAAATCATCTTCAGTGATGAGGCACATTTTCACGTCAGTGGATTCGTCAATAAGCAGAATTGCCGCATTTGGGCGAATGATCATCCAAGAGTGATTGTCGAAACACCAATGCACCCACAAAGAGTGACTGTTTGGTGCGGTTTATGGGCAGGCGGCATCATCGGGCCGTATTTTTTCCAAAATGAGGCCGGTCACGCAGTTACTGTGAATGGTGTTCGCTATCGTGAAATGATAACGAACTTTTTATGGCCTGAATTGAAAGCTATGAATGTGGACAATATGTGGTTTCAACACGACGGTGCCACTTGCCACACAGCTAACGAAACAATGGCTCTTTTGAGCGACAAATTCAATGGCCGTGTTATCTCACGTGGTGGCGATGTCAATTGGCCGCCAAGATCATGTGATTTGACACCGTTGGATTCTTTCCTTTGGGGTTATTTGAAAGAGAAGGTGTACGTCGATAAGCCAGTAACAGTTCAAGAGCTAAAGGATGAGATAATTCGGCACATTAACGGCATAGAACCTCAATTATGCTTCAGCGTCATCGAAAATTTGGACCATCGGATGGAGGTGTGCCGCCGAGGTCGCGGCGGCCATTTGGCCGATATTTTGTTCCATACATAATTGAACCATACCAATATTATCATAATAAAAGGAAATGACAATAATTTCCTAAATAATTTGTGTTATATTGAAAATCAACATCGGCCCTTAAAATTTAAGCACCCTTTACAAATCAGACCAACTGTAGGGTCGTCATTCATGCGATCGGGAGCAATGACATCCTAGTGGATGTCCGATACAGAACCTAGCTCTAGCAAGAGCCTGGCAGCTGCAAATGAAATGTGTTTCGGTCTGCCTCTTTCAGTTGTACGACAATGTGTGCTCTGTGGGATACCTATTTTTGCGACATGGGCTCCTATGGACCAGTTCTCTGTACAGACCGCCACAAACCTAGCGACATCATGTCGAGTTCGCCGAAGGAGATCTTTTGATTTGTGTCGGTTGTAGGCTTATTTTTCTTGACGACTTAAAGGTTAGCTTCTTCAAGGAAGTGCGTAGAGATCCTCTGCACATCCTCTGCAAGCGAGCACTAAAGGCACTAACGGTTTTCTCATTTCTTGGGATTTCGCTGTGACCTGGAACCAGGATAAGGGACATTTTGAGATGGTCTTCTAATGACGCTAGGCTCAGCCCGGTATTCCTCTTCAAGCTTAGAGTGTGTATTGAAAGAGGCAAATAGCTTTGATGGCTGACACGTATGGCACCCTTATTTGGGTGTATTTTGACTTGACGATATGCTTCCGGGATTGCAAATAGTACCGCATCCGGACACTGCAGTTGTCCGACAATCTATAGGCTTTTGAAATGTTCTGAGAACACAACCGCACCGACACCGCCGTCCATCTTAGAGCCGTCAAGTTAGATTGCCCAGTTAAAATCCCTGCACACTTGCCCGCCCTGCCAAGTCACTGCAATAGACAAGAGTTGCTGTTGCCGAAAGTTGTGGGATTATGCGAGATCGCCAATCGATCGTAGACAACAGAGGACATGTCAAAAAGGCACCCCTACTGCAAGAGCAGCTCAGAAAGTGCACATTTACGGCAGCAACTTCACTGCATCCTCTTGAGCGCCCTTAATTTCGTGGCGCTTGCTGTTCCAGCCCACATCTGAAGGAGCCAAACAGGAATTTTAGGAAAGTGGTGAAACGGCTTCCTCACCATTGCCCCCTAGTCACAAAAATTCTCAGGTTAATGACAGCCACACAATCTAGAGAAAATTCAAAAGAAAAAAACCAAAACCCCCCTTAGTTGAGGGAACAACAGAAGACTGCGACATCAGTTCCTTTCAGCTCTTCACACGACACTCGCACAGCTCATCCTCCACTGGACGCTGTCAATTGAAAAGAAAAAAACATCCAAACAAAGCTGCCAAGCAGCAACTTTTTCTTCACATAACGGATGTGAAACTAAAGAAATAACGGCCAAGATTGAATTACACTTGAGCCCGTCATTCCAGAGCCATCTTATGGCCTCTCACGCATACATCATCGTCGAGGAAATAATAAAGAACGCAGAACGAGCCGAGGCACTGAGCTACTGGTCTCCGAACCGTACGACATGACAAAACATTCTCTAGAATAATGAAACAAACTAGATACAAACACTTGAATGTTGTTAATGCCTTCCACTTTGCGCAAGACTTCGAGGACAAAAGCAACAGAAAACGCAGACGACAGCCCAGCAAGTAAAGTATCTCTTTTCTTTTTTTTTTTTTTTTTTTTTTGTTCGTCTCCTTCTTCTTCTTCGTCTTCCTCTTCTTGTTCTTCCGTCTATCGATGCAAGCTGGTGTATGTGCGAAAATAATTGCAGCCGACGCTTAGATACGAAGTCAAAGAGGCACAGAATGAGAAAGAAAGCAAACAACGACGACGGTGACGGTGACGATGATGACAACACCCGTGTGAAGGGGTTTAATGAACTTCACACAGATTTGTATCTCTGTGTCTTAATGCTTAATGCCACGACTGAGAGTCAGTTTGTTTAGCTAGAATACGACGTCTATTGCGTTGACATTGCATAACTGACAGCGAGCGCATACATCCGCACGGCACCACTATCCCGCCAGGGGAGCGTCGTAACAAGATACACTCGAGCGCAATTGGATGACATTAGGAGTCGATTACACCGAGGCACCAACAAGCCAACGAGCCACACAACCAGTGAATGGGTTGGTTTTTCAGCAATCTCTTCTTCGCCGTTCCGCTTCTTCTCGATCTCCTCGTTCGTTCTGGTCGCCGCCCCGATGATTTGTATCTGAAGGAGATTAGATGAATCTTACCGAGATTCAATGAGACCAGTTCCATGCACTGCTGTGACCCTCCTCGAGTGTCTGATGTGTGACGCGACCAAGCCGTACTTTGTTCAGAATCTCTGCTCCCCGAAGGGACTGTGTATCCGGGGCCGGGGGCTTTGTTCGGCTCATCGGGAGGGTAATTTGTTACAGAGTTGTTACGTTGTTGGTCTCCTTATCATCGCGACGTCTGCATGTGTGAAGTAATGGCGCAGTCGCTTGTCAATCTTAATTGAGGTCTAGTGCCTCTGGACGGGGGTTTCTTGAACTGATGATGAGGTTTTCTTTTCCTTTTCATTTTTTTTTCCCATTAATTATATGAAATTTTTTGTTGTGATAAATTCGATTCGGGAGCAGGTAGCTTGGGAGCGAGCAGATAGCTTGGCAGCGAGCAGGAAGTGATCATTCGATTTTTGACAAAATGAATGGGATTTTGTTTAGTCAACCGGAAGTCTGAGACTGGGAAATGGATACTGAATGGAAACAAGAAAGAGTTCTGAGGAGATTTCTTCAATTGGACGGGACAATGTGGGCTATAACGAGGAGAGGTTCCGGAGAAAACTGCTTGTCATGGAGAGTAGTCAATAACCGATCGGAGACACGTCATGTGCAACATAAGTTTGAAATTAACGAATTATCGACCCAGTGGGACGCATATGAACGCAGCGCAACAGAAAGGCATTTGATTGAGGACAAGTTGGAGACAATCATTCCCAAGGGGAAACAAAGAATTAAAAGGGAATTGGTCCTGCAGTACTCGCGAAAGAGTTCGACCAAGTAATATCGCAGAAACAGTTGAAGAATGTCCCCCAAGCAGCGTTGCTGTAAAAATATTTTTCAAAGTGCCACCAATGCTACCAAATAGTGTAATTTTAAAGCCATGTACAGCGTCATGCAACTGGTTAAGCGCCTTCGGATCCAAAGCTTAAGATGGCTAGCATGATTGACACCACAGCTCCGGCCCGAAGAGTCTTCGATTCCGAGCCATTGGAATAACGCAACAGAGGACGGCCTAGAACGAGATGGCACACACAAGTGGAGAAGGACCTCAACCAATTTGGTGCGCACAGCTTGGACCAACTTCGAGGCAGCTGGCGAAAGATCATGCTGGCTGGAGAGGCTTGTTTGTTGAGGCCCAGGTCCACCCCGGACTGTAGCGCCAAAGAAGAAGGAAATATACCAAAATATTGTGTATTTTAATCAACTTTATGTATTGCACTTAATCGGAGAATTATATAAAAACAAACATAAATGCACTAAAAAATGATGTAATAAATAAATAAATAAAGTACTATTTACACATATTCATCGAAACTTAACGAGTGTTGAACGATATTGCACGAGGAATACAAATTACCCCTTTTTCTTCAATCGTCTCAAATGCCAGCATAAACTACCCTCTTGAGCATAAAAAAGAGAGAGTGGCCAACGATCGGGTCAAACAGAGAGGACATGCCTTGGCAATCGTCTTTGAATCGCGGTTTGGTACAATCGTTGCTGGCTTATGGTAGAAATTCGCCTTAATACGAGCGTTCAGCTCTTTCGGAACGCCGATGTAAGCGATGAAGGGTTTGTTTTATAAACGTTGAAGTAAATATGTGCATTTTTCAAATTTCTACCAGAGTGTCATATTCAATGCTAAAGTGCCACAATGGCCCAATCGTGCCACATCGACAACGCTTCTCACAAGTGACGGCGTCTAGGAGATATACCAGAGGATGATGCATTCTTTCCATCCACATCAGCAGTCTCAACCTTATGACAGCGTGTGCTTATGGACACCTCCAACTCTCCACAAATTACTAACAATGATTGGCAATATAAATTGCTCCCCGGAGACAGCTGCCTCTAAGGGTAGATTTGGCGACAAAAGCGAAAAAAGGGACTTTGTCCCAAATATCGGGGGGTTAACCCCAGGATAACCCAAAATAATTAACCCAAGATTGGCCAGTAAATTATTGGCAACACTGAAGAAAAATAATTTGACAGCTTGTTTGAGGGTTAGTAAGAATGCGGCGCCACATGACGACAACAGCGTGTTGTTGAGCAATATCTCATCTCAAAAATAATGAATGTTTGGCGGCAGCAATTAGAAAATTTTAAATAAATCTTGCATGGTCGGAATAGTGCTTTAACTTCGTCGAGATTAATTGAAAAATGCAGGGGGACTGGATGAGTTGGAAACGCTTAACACACTGGCTGGCAGTCCTATTCAAAAGTAGAACACTGAAAAACTAAAGAGCTACAAAATCAGCCATTATTGGAGTGCTGTGTATAGAGAGCCACATAGCCAGACATAGCAAATGTTCCCTCAGATGAGACCATGAACCAATGCGGATGGTCTTCGGCAGTCCAAGCGATTAATCAGGCATTACTCTCATAAGGAAATCCTCAGCCTTGACAAGGAAAGTGAAGTGTACTCCGCCTAAGTCGAATTTTCAAGGGATATCAACATTAGTTCGAATTAGAGGATGGTTTCTGTATGGAAAATTGAGAGAAATGCCAAAATATGGCGAACAAATAGAGAGAGAGAGATATAGAGAGAGTCGACTGTATAAGAGCTTTCTTACTGGCCACTGCGACCTGAAGTACCATCATAACAAAATTAACCTGCGCCGGGGCAAGGAATCTCGTCTATGCCTGGGTGAGGCTGAGACAACCTCACATTTTATGTGAATGTCCCGCACTACTCTGGTTAAGGAAATTTTCCATAGGGGCAAAACAAAACAATGGACAGTCACAATTTTGAGGTAGGGAAGGAGTTTGTCTACTTCGGAGGAAACGTGAACTCTGCGAATAACATCTTAACGGAGATTCGATGTATGTAAAGGGTGATTTTTTAAAAGCTCTAGGAAAGTTTTTCAAAAAAAAAAAAAAACGCATAAAATTCAGAAAAATGCATGAAATCTTTATTTGAATCGATAGTACGGTTCATATAATTTAATGTTTGAAGATTATTTCATGCAAACGTTGACCTTGACTGCGAATCAAATGGTCCATCCGCTTAGTCCAATTTTGGCATACTCTTTCCAACATGTCGGTCGGTATCTCACGAAAAAATGCTTCAATGTTGTCTTCCAATGCGTCAATTGAAGCGACCTTGTCTGTATAGACATGAGGTTTAACATAGCCCCACAAAAAATAGTCTAAAGGCGTTAAATCGCACGATCTAGGCGGCCAATTGACCGGTCCCGAACGTGAAATAAAATGTTCACCGAACTCGCCCCCCAATAAGTCCATTGTTGCGCGTGCTGTGTGGCATGTGGCACCGTCTTGTTGAAACCACATGTCATGCAAGTTAAGCTCTTGCATTTTGGGCAAAAAAAAAGTTGGATATCATCTCACGGTAGCGCTCACCATTCACAGTTACGTTGCGATTCGCATCATCTTTGAAGAAGTACGGCCCAATGATGCCACCAGCCCATAAACCGCACCAAACTGCGACTTTTTCTGGATGCATTGGTAGCTCTTGCAATGCTTCTGGCTGATATTCACTCCAAAATCGACAATTCTGCTTATTTACGTACCCATTGAGCCAAAAATGAGCTTCGTCGCTGACTTTGCTAACTTTCTTAACAGAGCACGCATTTTGATAATAAAATTCAATAATTTGCAAGCGTTGTTCGTTTGCAAGACGATTCATGGTTAAACTATAGACCAAACTGAAGATGTTTGATAGTGAAACAAAACACGAAACGTGCGTCAGCTGTTTAAACCAGTGTTGCCAAAAAGATAATAGCTAAAAAATCAACCTTTACATAGACGCCCTTGGAACCGTTGCCGAAACAACTGGGCTCTAAACTCCCGAATCGAAGGACCAGAATCAACACACATGCAAAACACTGATTTTGCCAAGCCGAAAGCTGGGTGCCTTCGAAAGAAAAATTTTACGTCGGATGTCGGATGGTCCTGTTTGCGAGGAGGGCGAATGGAGGCGAAGTCCACGAGATGTGGATGTAGTCCGGAAGGCAAAAATCAGTCGATTCCACTGACTCGGCCACATCGAATCCGAGCCTCCCGATACGAGAAGGAGAGGAAGGTATAAAAACCAAATTATACCGGATGCAAGATAGATCTTGATGACTGGAAGCAGCCTGCTTAGGAGCGTCAACGATGGAAGGCAGATATTTAAGGTTCAGTCCCTCCGTGGGTCGCAGACCCAATAAGTAAGCCAGATAATGACAAAGGCTGTACCTGCGCAGGCACAAGTCAAACACAAATTTGATGTTCCTTCAGATTGCATCACAAGCCCGAGAGGAGGAATGAAAGAAGAAGTGATGGGCTAACAAAACAAACCTACCTCATGGAGGCACTAGAGATAATTGGTGGTTTGCAAGAACAAGTGTGTGTTGGGATTTACTTGATAGGCTCCACACCACCAGCACCATTCACCTTATTGGGTTCTGAATTGTTGTACCAGCGCCTTGAGTGGGTTCTCTACTACCAATTGAGTCCACACATATAGACAGTTCTTCGATTTTTGGTGAAGAGCGACGCCGACCTAAAACCTCTTGCTGGTCGTGGTGTCGTCTCATCCGGTTGTGGTGCAACTGCACGTCGTTTGAATCATATGTGACATCTCAGAGTCACAACGACTGTCGAGATGAAATAAAGTGATCTGTCAACCCCAGACTGCAGCCAAAGAAGACATTTCCTTCAAAACCAACTTATTTCGACTTTCATTCGAGTTTTCTCCAAAATAACGTTCGAAACTCAATTAAAGCAAGACAAAGACAAGTTCCTCTGCCACGGAGGGTCGCTCCTTCTCCCAACACGAGACATGTGCTGCATCGTTTGCGCCTTAATCCCGCATGCGAACGAAGAAAAACTTGAATAAATTGAAAAACCCCACCTACCTCCAGCACTCCTCTCACATTCTTCAACTTCTCCCAGCACACAGCACACAGCACACATTCAACTCGTCAAACGACAGGAGAATATTCGCCGATGGAATCTATGACAGAAACCCAATTAAACCAGTCCTCTGTGTCGTACCCACTTCAGTGCCATTCAATTATGTGCTGATTGTGCGGAGAGATACAACCATCTTCTCCAGCGGCTTTGTTCTGTCATTTCTGCCACAACGAGAGCCTCACAAAGAATCATAAATACAACACAAGCCGACTGCCATTACTTTCCGAATCCGAACAGCAATTACCACAAGTTGGCTGCCCCAAATCGACGAACACAGCGAGTGCCACTTTCAACGACCCGCTCTCCTCCCACAAAATGTCCCACACCGGGGCACGCCGATACATTGAAATTGTGAACTGAAACAAAATGCTCACCCGGTCGTCAGCTACTGCAGCGGCCGGGCCGATGTGACAGCCATTCGAAGACGGTCTTACCTGAAAGTAAACAAAGGGAAAGGAAGATGTGGTTTAGAAAATGAGAAATATGTGTTTACCTTCCAAGCAACAATGTTAATTTACTTAATCTATTTAATTAGGATGCGATGACAGCGGCCGGCATGCGGGGGGACGCCACGACACGACAGACCGTGAGAGCGAATGCAAGTTGCCCGCGAGAATGTAGGACAAACTAATAATACTCGTGAATATAGGTTGCGTGCTGTGCATAGATTCATTATGAATCCCCATTGTTGCGCACAATGCCTTCGCAGATACTCATCGTGCACACGGACACACGGCTACACACACACACGCACACGGCAGACCTTATTTAACTTTTCAATGAGCAACTTTAAGTGGAGCCTTTGTGTGCGTTTAGATGCGGCCGAGAGCATGAAATTGCCTCTAATTTAATTGGTAAGTGTTTATGAATAAGTTTTATGCCTGCCCCCCTAGGGGAGGTGTTGCGGCGTTCACGGCTGACTGGGATGCGAAGACGATTTGCGGGCGAGTCTCACTTGCAAAACCACACTTGCGCGCAGGCAGACTGTTTATGTAATCCCCCTCTAGGCGAATGGGACTAGACAGCCTTGAGTTTGATGGAAAATGAAACAGTTTTTTTCTGAATCGCATGGCATTTCGGTCGTATTTCGAAAGTGATGATCTCTTGACAGCTGTCAGGCGACGTGATTCGGTGAACCTGATGGCGATGGAATGTGACATGAGTTGCGGTAGGACATGATGGGTCGTAGCTCAAATCTGACGGACACTCGTTTGATTCGCGCGGCTTTCTGAAGGCCGTCGAATGTACTAGATTATCGGTCGATTTTCCCTCGTTTTCAATGAATGAAACTGAATTGAAAATTGAAATGTGCTATCATTACGTCCTTTTAACACGTTCACGGACCTCAACTTTGTGTGTATTTGCTGTATTTGCTGTATTTGCTTGAAGTCCGTCGAATGTACTAGATTATCGGCATAAATTCCCTCTTTTTCGAAATAAGCTGTATGCACGGGGGAATCAATGAAACTGAATTGAAATGTGCTATCATTACGTGGTTTTAACACGTTCGAGGACTTCAACTTTGTGTGCATTTGCTGGAACTTAAGTCTGTTAACTGTCAGCGACCGTGTTAAATTGCATGATAAAGGGTGACCAAATAGAAATGATAGTTCTTTCAGTTGATATGTTTCAGCAGCTGTCAAAGTTACTACTCACGATCAGCTGTTAAAACGTTCAGCAAGGGCTGCCATTTCATCGTGAATCGTTCCACGCGTGTCGAACGTGCGAAAATGATTAAGAAACATCGGCATACCGGATCAGTGGTGAATGTCAAAAAAGGTTTAAGGCAAGGTGACACGCTGTCATGTGATTTTTTTTTAACATCATTGAGACGGTTGTGCAAAGCTCACTTGCCAACACAAGAGACAAGAGGATCTTCCAAAAATCCGTACAACTGCTGACACACATGGACGACATTGACGTGATTGGTCGAACAAAGCGAGTTGTCAATGAAGCGATTGCTGGTATTGAAACGAAAGTGGGTTTAGCAGTGAATTAGGGCAAAACGTCATCGAGAAAGGACGCACAACATCGACGACTAGGGCAGAACGCCACCGCAGGCATAGAGAGCCATAACTTTGTAGGTAGTTAAGGACTTCGTCTACCGCGGCTTCCACGTAAACAGTACGAACAACATCAGTACCGAGATTAAACGCAGAATAACTCTTGCCAACCGCTGTTTCTATGGACTCAAGAGGCAATTGAGTAGTAGAGCCCTCCCTCGAAGGAATAAGCTAACATTATAAAAGACCTTGATCATCCCTGTCCTGCTCTATCGTGCGGAAGCCTGGACAATCTCAAGAGCGGATAAGGAGTCCCTTGGCCTTTTCGAGAGAAAAGCTCTGCGTTCTATCTTTGGTCCTGTTTGCGTTGATGGTTTTTGGAGAAGAAGATTCAACCATGTACTGTAAGGGCTGTACCGCGACATGAGTCATACCAGGAGTCTACGGATGCAACGCCTAAGATGGACAGGCCATGTTGAACCAGAAGAGCCTCCAATTCCGCGCAAGTGGGACAACACAGTAGAAGACGCCCACAGAGGCGATGAAGCACACAAGTGGAAAAGGACCTCAAGCAACTTGGCGTGCGGAATTGGAGGCAGCTGGCTAAAGATCGTGCCGAGGCCCTGATCCACCCCGGATTGTAGCGCCATTAGAAAAAGAATGTTCAATTCTAAATAAGCAACGTGAACGTCGTGGTCGCTATCACGGCTTCAGTGTGGCTGCAATTTGTCGCGTCGTGGAACTGTTTGCGCGTCAGTAGCGGCCAGTGTCCTCTTATTAGATCAATCGAACACACAGGCTCGATACAAACGATAACTATCGTCGTTGTTAGCCAAGCAGCCATTAAAGCTAAAGTATCAACCACCATATCCTCTAAAATAGTTCAAGATTGCCGCGAAGGGATTTGCTAGTTTAGAAGACAGACTAAAGATTATTTGGGTTCCCGGGCATAGAAATATGTATCCCTGGTAATGAAAGAGCTGACGAAATAGCCAAGCAATGTTCCGTCCCTCGACAGCTCGTCTGCAATGGAGGTGCACATACCAATGCAACTAGTCAAAGCTAGAATCAATTCATACTTCTGGGTAAAAAGGGGGGTCTTAGGTGGTCCCTACTTACCACGTCAGCAAATTCCAGGAAAACATGGCCGATATATAACAATACACGGACTGAGGAACTTCTAAGTCGAACCAAAACCGACATCGCAAGAATAACAGCGATCATCACTTGAAACTGGCCGATAGGAGTCCACGCAGTCAGACTAAACACTCCACACAACACCCACTGTCGCAGCTGTAACGACATCTCAGAAAAGGAAACACTAACTCATTTCCTGTGCAGCTGTCCAGAGAGCTTCTTCTTCGAATTACTCGATGAAATAGCCAACAAAACCGTAGAGAAACTGATTAACTTTCTAAATGCAACACGAAAGCATAAATAACTTACGTAACTATAAACGAATAGAGCTGTGGTATTGGGTTCTCACAGAACCGCCACAGTGGCCAGTGTCGAAGCAGACTCCGAAATGTGCATTCGGTGCTGATCAGCTGAATTGGGCATCGCCGGAGAGGCAACTCTCGGCTTATTTTTTGCGATTTGGGCCCACATCTGTATAAGATTGTGCTGACGTAAGAATTGAAGACGGACGGGCATAAACAAAACCGTAAGTTTCCCGAAAATTTAACGTATTTTTGGCTCACTGGCTATGCGAGCAATGTTAGCCGGCTTCATGTTGCCATATCCGAGATGTGGTTCCAATAAGACGGCGCTACATGCCCTGCAAGCGACGCAACAACTCGAAGTTGTGAAGGAGACATTTGACGACTGTGTCATCTCAGATACAGTTGATGTAAGGTTTTAGACAAGGTGACACTTTGTCTTCAACAACATTCTCGAGAAGATCGTGCGTAACTCAAAGGTGAACACAAGAGGCACGATCTATTGTCGATGACATTAACATTATTGGATAGACACAACGGGCTGTCTGTTAAGGGGGCGTTCGTCAGCGCCGAGAAGGAAGCGGCTAAGACGGGTCTTTTATTCAATGAGGGTAAGATAAAGTACATACATATATAGGGTACTAGAGCCTTTTGGCAACGACACTACTAATACCTTAGAAAATGCAATTCTTCTTGTCGGAGCTTTGTCTTCTTATCAATACGCCTTTATTGTGGTCTCTTGCCTATGATTTGGTGAATGACTAGATCTCGCAAAATAGAATTGCATTCCTTTCTGAAAAGTTCCTGGCACTATTTCTACTCTTTTTTGTTCAAGCACGGGTTCCAGTTCTTGTCAAAGAATAATCTCTGCTGTTTCCCGACCATGAAAACCAAGAAAGTTGTCTGTCCCTTTTGCAGAAACTGAAATGAAAGCAGTCAAATTTCGGGGTCACTGGACTCATCGTTATTTCTATCCTGTCTTTCGTCCTTTTTTCTTGCATCAGCAATGTTCAGGTGTATTTAGTTGGGCTAAAATTGCGCATCACTCATCTTTAAAGTCGCCTCCGTCGTCTAGTTGGATTGAGACAAAAATGTCAAAGGATAGCCTTCAGCAAGATTAAGAGGTGGATTGTTGAAAACGTTTTCATGTGTAACTAATTTCTCTCCCTCTTTCTCTCAACTTCTTCATTCCCCATCGCACACTGACGTCACTAAAAAAAAAGAAAAAGAAAAAACAAATCTCCAACACACGCCACACCGTTCAGATCTGGCAGATTGGCATGTTCAAACGCAAAGCTATTTCAATTGAAAACGAATCAATGGAAACAAGTTCTCCGATTCCACCCACAAAATGGGCAGTCACAGCAGTCTCACATAAAAATAACCACGAACGTGCGTGGCCCACTGTAACCTCTGACATTTTAGCATCTCTGTTCGGGGAGATCTCCCGCCCTGCCCCTCCCCACCCAACCGCCACCTAATCATTTTAACGACTCAGTGAATATTAAAATTCGTGAACAGGCGCTGGGCGCTTTCCATCTGGAAACATCGATTTGCCATCGCCCACCCACTTCGCCCGAATGGCAACCGAAAAACCAGCGATACCATCGAAACCGTCCTTCCTTCCGCTGAGAGCTGAAGTGCGAGGGAAGTGCAAAAAAAATTCAATCAATCGATTGTCCTCGCAGCAATGTCTGGATGTGTTTACGTTCATTTATCACGGAATGATCAAGTTATCAGGTTAAATGTATCTGCTTCCATTCGCATACACACCGGCAATGTTAGGTGGGGCGGGCGGAGAGGATGCAATATATTCATGGACTCACACACTCGCACACTCGATTTATGAATATTCACGAGTGTGAATAGACACATTTCCATTTCACAATTCAGCCGGGTTTCGCCTTTTTTCTCCCCCCCCTTCACCATGAGCGAAGTAAGTGCTATGTGCAACTGTTCTGTCACTCCTCACGGTGGTATACACTTGCCAGTTGTCCTGGAAGCATAATCGGGCGACGAGGATGTGTATTTTAATTTGTGAGATGCTGCAGAGTGCTGGAGCGTGGAGCCATCACTGCTTGGGAGAATTAGTCAAAAAGGAGTACATTTGTGACACATCCGTTCCGGGTTTCCTTTTCTTTTCAACTCATGTTGCGTCTGAGAGCATTCTTGTGAGCTGTGGAAGGAAATGCATAATAAATCGCTTCGAAGTGGTCGCATGGCGCAGGACGTGCTGGGGAGCTCGAAAAAGGCCCAATTAATTATTTTCTCTTGGAGAATGCGGCTGGAGGATGTTGGTTGTGCTCTGTTCCATTTTGAAGTTTGAATGACGTCTTCTTTTGTGTTTCGGAATCTGGCCTTATTTCTCGCTCTCTTCGTAAAATGAGGGCGGAGTCTGCATGAATGGCTGATGCAGGCCCAAAGGACGTTTAAAATGCCAAAAGAATAGCATGACGCAGATCTTTTAAGGGACTTTTGAAACGAATTTGATCTTGATAGTTTAGCGTTTTAGAAATAAATACAATCCACAGGGACTTGGTAAAGGTTGACCAGATAGAAAAGACTTCAGTTGTCATGTTTCAGCGGCTGTTACCACTGACGTTCAAGTGTCAAAAAATTCAGCAAGGGCTGCCATTCTATCGTGCATCGTGTCGCGTTTGCTCATGTTTTTATTAAAAACAAAGAAGTTACGGCCACGTAGTACGCGAGGTCAATCGTCATCATGGCCTCAGTGTGCATACATTTCGTGGCGTCGTGTTGTTTGAGCGTGAGTACACTCTTTTGGTCCTTTTTCACCCTTGTTTGCAAATGGGTGGTGTACGAGGCAGGGGACACGAACTACTACGTCCGACGAGTTGGTCCGTGCAACCACAGGCGTGCCGCTGTTCTCCTCCTCGACACTGATGCTACTCGTTTAGCCTGCTGCAACAGGCACCAACCAGACATAGAAAGGAGAGACCATAGCCACCGTAGCGGCCAGTACTGAAGACGATCCAGACTGCCGATTCGGCGCCGATCGGCTGAATTAAGCGTCGTCCGAGAACCAACCCGGGTTACATTGCGGTTGGATTTGGGCCTACATCCTTGCTGACGCAAGAATTGAAGCTGATTGGCAACGCCGTACGACCTCTAATTGGACGTGTTATGGCCAACAAGTCATCTTCTCGGACAAGGCCCAATTTTTGATCAGCGGCTACATATGCAACAAGCTGAATTGTGGTTATTGGAGTGACCACATTCCACCAAGCATCAATTTATGCACAAAGATTGACTGTTTGGTGCGGTTCATCGCTTGCTTGCTTGCTTTTGGGAAGAGAATAGGAAAAAGGAGACGCCTTTACCGCTCATGATCTCAGGTATAGAGCGATGTTTAACGATTTTCTGTGACGAGAGCTTGACAAGATCGTTATATCCGAGATGATTTTTTCAACAAGAGGGCGCCACATGCCAGAAAAGCCATGCAACGTTCGAGACTGTGAAAAAGACACATCATTCGAAAGGCGACCATTCATCAATTGGCTGCCGCGATCGTGCGATCTCACACCACTCGATTATTCGCTCTGGAGTTACGACAAGTCTACGCCAAAAAGTCAACCACTTTGGGCGAGCTTGAGCCCAACATTCGAGACGCTATTCCAACAAATATTGGAGCAAGCATCAGAAATTAAACAGACTGCTGAAAGCACTGTCAGCGAAACTTAGGCGCCCATTTGAGTCATGTGCTATTCCATAATGGCATGAATATAGCTTCAAAATAATGTAAAGTCAGCTATTTCGACACATGTCACGACCCACACATGAGCTGTCAAAAATATAACAATAAAAAAAACCAAGCAGTGTAAGAATGACCCAAGAAACATTTATTGTTCGCCTAGAGTGCATTTCATGTTCAAAATTCAAGATTCTATGGCCACCGCAGTCGGAATTTGACAGCAGAACAATGATGGCGGAAGTAGTCACTAGACTTTTTCGAATAGCGAAATAATTTCACGATCATGTGACCTTTGCGGGGCTAGACATTTTTTTTTTACGAGGTTCTCTTAATCGTGAAAATGTCACGAACAGTGAGTGCATGACTTTAGAAACCAGCAGAGACCTTCAACATTGGGTCTCAAAGATAATTTCGAAGTGACGCTGCTGACAATGCTGCTACCCGCACCAACCAGTGGGCTCTCTTCAAACAAATCACTTACCACTTACCACTAGGGTTTCTAAGCATTTAAAGACTGGGAACAGGAAACGTATGATCCTGTTCCCAGTCTTGGTTTAACGCGCTAAGCGATAAACACACAAAAACCTCGAATCAAGTGAGTTCCTTAAAAATGTTCAAACACGAATTCCTCTTCACACCCTCACCCCTTTGAAGTGAATCACTTGAATAAACGATTTCCTCTAATTAAACAATTATCGGTAAACAACTGTCGCCAAACGAACAGTCCCACCGAACAGCGTCGCTAACCCATTGTCATTTTTCCTAAAAATACACAACCGCCACGGTGGCGGACAGCTTCCAGCTTCCAACTCCCCATCCCATCGTCTTCCTCCAACAAAATGCACACCTCGTCTATTTTTACTCCACTCCACTCCCCAGCCCCGAAAAAAAACGAAACGGCAGACAATGCGAAAGGGAGAAAAAAAAACACAATTTTCGAAATAAATTATACAAGCGTCTGTCAGTTGGAGTTCGAAAATTCACTTCCGAAATGAAAATATCGCTGCTTCAATGACAGACGGACGGACTGCTGTGTACATTCGTATGTTTGAAATACTTATCGATGCTAGATAATGAAAGGCCGAGGCGAGCTCAGCGGGCGAACGAATGGATGAGTTGCGGGCGCGTTCAGGCGGCCGATAAAATATTAGACATCTTCACGGGAACTGACAGCTTAACGATCGGAATGCTTCGCCTAAGCTATTCGCAACCAATGTCATCGGTGATGGTCGGAAATTTATGGTCTGTCGGAAATAAGAGGAGTTTCGAAATTTTTTTGTTGTTTTTTTTTGAGTGAGTGCTTTTTTTTTTTTGTGAGAAAGAAGTTTGACAGATGGATTTTCAAACAGTTGTGTTCGTTGAATCTCAGGATGGTTGGATGAATGTGCCAATTTTTTGGTGGACTGGACTTCAAAGAGGGATACATGGTGGGCCATGGAGTGTTTTTTTTATTAAATCATAGGTTCTTTTGACACTGACAGCTGTTTTCGCTCGAAATCTTGACAGAAAGTCAGTATCATACCACCGCGGAACGAAATGATTGGCTTTACGCCTGAACATCGTTGGGAAACATTGAAAACTAATTTCCAAAGTGAGTTCTGTGCCCAAACAGTGGGTTTTTTGAAAAGAAGAAGTTTTGGGCAGAATGAAGGACCCACCGCGACTGCTGTACGCAAGTTTATGCAAAAAGTTCGTGAGACTGGTAGACTAGTGGACAACACTCATGATCCCCGTCGTCGTACGGTGGACGCACAAATAAGAATGTGCTGCTGTGGTCTTCTTCGAAAATGAGGCTGGAAACAATGGTGGGCCTTACAGAACCATGTTAACCGTATTTTTTTTTACTGCAATTGAAGACATGGATTTGGACGACCTCTGGTTCATGGAGGGCGGGGCGCCATACCACACAGTTCATTCTACAATCGATCTTTTGCGCACCAAATTCCCAAATCGTATTGTCAGCCATCTTGGCGATGTCAATTGGCCGCGTCGGATCTGAGATTTGAACCCTTTGAACTTTTTTTCTTTTGTGGGATCCGTGAAGGACCGATGTTATGCCAACAGTCCGAAAACGATTCCAGCACTTAGGGCCAATATCTTCCAAACAATCCGTGAGCTACAGCCCGAAACCATCAACAAGGTCTTGGAAAAATGGGGTTACAGAATGCGCTACTGCGAAGCCAGCCGAGGCAGCCACGTGAACGACGTTGTGTTTCCTAATTAATGGGGATGTTTGGTCTTACTAATAAAGCCATAATACACGGAAAGCATTTCATTTTGTTCATTTAATAGCATTTTTACAAAGAAACTTGTATTTGGCCCACGCTGCATGTCAGCTGTCAAGTGAGGGTGGAGCGTTGTCATTGTCACGCACTGCATGCTTTGAGGTGTCCAGACCATTTTGGAACTCATGTCAACCTCTACAAGACCGATTTAGGCAGCATTTGGTGGTTGATTTGGACTTTGCTGGTGACTTGGGTCGATCCGAAAAGTGTAGTGGGACTTTTCGTGCTTTTTTTTCAAGTTGAAGTCAAACTTCATATTTTGGACAGTCCATCTTCTAATTAGGAACATGAGCAATGTGGGTACCAAGTTTCATCCAAATCCGAAGAGCCGCTTGGAAGCTACAACTCCGCAAACATCAAAGTATTTTGGGAGGACTTATTGAACATTAGAATGAATTACTTGTGTACGCGGGCACTTCGAAGTAACTTAAAGGTCTCCCCAGGCTCAGCTGAAGCCCATTCCAGGCTTTCAGGCGGATTTGAAGACATCCTCTAGGCGCACTTCAGTTAAAAGAAAGCATGTGTAAGGAACCAAAGCAATCGATTCTTGCGGAGTTAGAAGAAAGCAATCGATGCTTTCCCCGCGAAGTTGTCGAATTGTCGATGACAACTTGTTGCCATTCCACGTTCAGGTGCCTCAAATCATCTGAGTCACCTCCGTTCAGTGTACAGCGATCCACTGGAGAGCAACTTGGCAGAGTGCGCACGAACAATGGCCACTAGAGAACAACGCAACACAACAATGTCAAGACGCACAATGGGCATTAAAGGCATCAATCGATGACTGTGACAAGGAAAACAAACGCCCGACAGCTTACTCACTGACTCGCACTTTAAATCGCACTTCCCCCCCCCCCCCCCCCCCCCGCACCAACAATCATCACTTATTTAGGCCACCGCACTGGCTTCCATTTCATCCGCATTCAGTTCAAGGAGACGCCACTGAACAATGGCCAAGCATGATGTTTTCCCCCTTATTTCCATTCCCACTCGTTCGTTGTGTCGTGCCACCCTGCCGTCACCGTCGTCGTCGTCAACGATCTCGTTTCGGTGACCTTTGTGCGCCGAGCGATGGCGGTAGAAACACAAAAATAAACCCAAACCGCGCGTTGGTCTTGCTTCCCACCCCCATTCTCGTGTGTTACCCCTGAAATTGGATCTTTTTCACTGACTGTCTGTGGTCCTTGCGTCCCGCCCTGAGCTTGACATTGATGGATAATTCGGGAGAGAAAGTCGCGTCCACCCATCGCCCCATCGTTTTGAGACACAAACCAGCAGCGGCTTGCCACAGAATCGCAAATGTCGCCAAACCCGCCCCCACCCCCCTCAGTCGAAATTAGTTACCCACCAGCGATGGCGCAATTAGTTAATCACGTATAAGAAGTACGAGTTACGAGCGAACGCCTCCCCCGCGCACCACCCCGGCTGGCGGTCTGCCTTCCGTCTAAATCAGCCCAGTAATTTATAATACGCGCCTTCTGGTTGAGCGATCCCTGACTTGGAGTGCTGATTTTTTACGATGGGCCTGGTACATTAATTACACCTTCCGTACCGCCGCCGAGGTGTGATTCCGGTGGCGGGAAGAAACGCGCGCGCCCTCCCGTGTGTGTGTGTGTGTGTGTGGTTTGATTAAAGTTTCTGGGAGAGGCCAGTGGGTGGTGGTGGAACGTAATTAATTCGCCTCTGGGACGCGATGGGATTTCTTATTTATTTTCGCGAGGTGTTTATGGATTTGTAATTATTTGAATAATTTAGAAAATAAATTAATAGCTTCTTTTTTGTTCGTGTTTCTTTATTTACGAGCACGGTGGGACTAGCTCCGCGGCGACTTGGGAGAGAGTGGTCGTCGTTTGTGGCCCAGTTACACAGATTTTTGCCTTCTGCTGTGGTGCCTGGAGGTGGTGGAGATGATGTATTACTTGTGCAGTCACCATGTCGAGATGGATGCGAAGTAAACGAGACCCAAACGGAGGGGCGACTGTTGGTTTTCTTTATGTGCTCATAAATCTGTCGGGGTTCTCATGACGGACATGTGCTGGGGATCAGGTTGTTGGGAATTCAGGCTAAACATTGGATACACATCGAGGGGTCCACCCTTCTTTCACCCTCCCCCCTTCTGCCCTCCTTCTGAGACGACGGACACGATGCGCGGGATCGGAAAGATTGGCCTCCTTTGACATGCAGCATGACTTTTTAGTCAATTTTCCACACGTCCGACTGTGAATGCCTCCTATATTTCACAACCGCTTAGTTTTAAGCAGTCAAAAGAGACCGGAACGTCGTTGCAACGTTGACAGATACGCAAGTGCGGCCAAGTTTGAAATGACACCTCTTGTTGGATCTCCTCAATTCGCCTGTGAATTTGCACCATTTTACCCAAATATGCGTCTGAATTCAATAACGGCATAGTCTGTGCTCATCAAAAGTGATCTCAATGTCAGTTGAGTGTAAACAGGTCGGCGATGGCGCGAATGTTAAAATGCCACCTCTTGCTGGATGACCCCAAAATTAAAAAAGGACGAAATTATGTATCCACTCCATCAGGTAAATGGTCTCCACTTCGAGAGTCTCTCTAATGCTCTCCCAGAATATCATTATCAGTTCCAAATGCCCCCTGTCCTCGTGGACAAACCAACTTAAAAATAAAAGGTTCCTTCCAAGTCACAGGACCTGCTCCTTAAATTCATTCCTTCTGATCTCAGGGGGCGGGGCACAATCTTATAATTCACTACAAAATGCGGGTCCCATCAGCGATGAGGGCGCACTCATTCAAAATGCGCCAGCACCCGATGTCGTTTCAAGCTTGAAATGAGCACCAAACCCATTGAGTCGACTTCATTTTCTACTCGAAAAAATACACTCCTCTCGGCCTCAGATCGAATCATGATTAATTTATGTTGCGACCTTTTAACCTCGGACCAAAAGGAGCACGCAACCAGTCCCCCCGGTTCCAAGGAATATTTACTCATTATCCGGCTCGAAGGACCAACATAAACTTGTACTCGTCGTTTTGCATTCTCATCCGGATATCCATTGATTGTGGATATCAATTATGCACAAGTTGCTCTGATTTGACATCCTGTGTTGACACAGGATACCTTCCATCGCTCTCCTTGCGCAACTAAGACGTCAACTTCCAAGGCCAAGCAAGTGAGTAGAGAATACACACAAGTCGCATCTTTTGTTACGGAAGCGAACACAACACAACTCGTGCGAGAAAACTGACAAGGGTAAACAACGGACGCCAAGTGGAGCTGCTTCCCCTCCCGGTGGCACATTCAGAGCTCCTTCCACAAGCTCGCAGGATGTTTGCTTTGTTCTAGTGCAATTATTTACCGATAAAGGATGAAATGTTGGGTTGGCAGGCAACAACGGTTGACCTCCGCCCTGTTTATCGCTTGGTTTAGCTAATTTTTCCCCAAGCCTTGAGTGTGCTTCGCAGTTCCAGTGAACCGGCGTCCATCTTGGAATATTTTGTGAAACAAAGCGAACGTCCGCAGGGGGTTGTGGCTCGTGTACCCTGCCACCTCTTCGTCATCCCAGTCGGAGTACAGCACTGGTTTTCAGCAGGACTCTCCGGCAACAGCATCTATTTTCGCCACTGCGCATGTCCTCCTCCGCCAAGGATTCCATGCTGGCTTGCGTGTAGATGGGGGTGGCACTCACAGACAGGCAGGCATGCAAACTGCTCCTTGTTCGGAGGATATCTGCTGCCGACCAGTGTTTTTTTCCCCACTTTACCACCGCGTAAGGTAAATACCGCCTGAATGACGGACATAAAGGGGAACGATACCGTGTGCTCTGGTGGTCGTTTTCGGCGTCGTAAATCAAAATTATGGTCACTGAACGTCTTCTGAAGTGCCCGTCGTTGGTACGCTGCAGCTGGGTCATGTGCAGTCTCCTGAAGATATCTGCTGCGCGCGAGTGGGCGATTCAACGCGCTCCGTTGATTGCCGCGAGATGTCAAGGCCGTGTCATAGGGAGGGCGGAGGGTGGACTTATCTTTACGATAATTATCTCGGAATTATGCTCCTTTTCTGCGCTTGACACAGGACTTCTGTGTGGTACACATAAAAATGAATATACTGACTTGTCTTTAATGCAGAAGCATGGCTTTTGTTCGCCCATAAAACAGGGGAACCTTTCAGCACTCGCTGGTGAATGCATGGCGGGGGGGATGGTGAATTAAATGGAAGCTCTTGATGGAGGGTGCTTCTGTGTTTTAATGATTCCCCGGCAATGCCAGTTGGATTTATTCTAAAAATGGGTATACACTTCCGTCGGATGTAGATGCGAAAGCAGATACGCCTGCACGAGCTGCATTTGCGCTGAAATTCACGGGAGAATGAGTGCATTATGTGATGCCTTGACAACTGAATGCAACGGTCTCTCATCTTGCGAATTTAGCGCTTCCTATGCTCGGACGTTGCATACGTTCAGGATGTTGTAAACATTTCAGATGCACTCTACTCTTAACGGCCCTGTCCTAACCAGACAAGAACGATAGGAAAAGAGATTTAAATAAATCAACAATGGCGTGTGCTATAGAAATGATTCTGGCTTTGTTTTGAAGCTACATTCACGCCAATATGTATGGAATAGCACATCATTCAAATGGCCGGTTAGACTTCGCTGTCATAATTCAATCCGTCGGCCCAATTTCCGATGACTCAGTCCAATATGTGCAGCAGTAGCGTCTCAAATGTGGACCTCGAGTTCGCTCGAAGTGGTTGGCTTGTTTGGCGCAGACCATAGATTTGACCTACTTCCGGAAAACTTAAGCGAGTGGTGTTAGATCGCATAATCGCGGTGACCACTTGACGCTCGACGAGATATGACACTTCTTCTTTGTATGGCGCTACATTCCAGCCTCACTCAACATGCCTCGCACTTGGGCTAGTTGCTTCCAGCTACGCACGGTCATCTGATTGAGATCCATTATCAGCTGCTTCAAAGCCGAGGCAAGAATACAGCTTCAAAATAAAGCCAGAAACACTTTGATGCCCTTTCGTGGAGGTTTTCCAACGCGAAAGCAACCATGCATCGTCAGCATGTGCTTTAGTTGAGTTGTGAGGGTCCATCTTGTTCACAAGGCACGTCAATAGGAGAAACAATATAGGTGACAGGATGCAGGAGTTCTCTGTGACTTTCTCCATATCTGTCCATTATCACACTTCATATACACTGCCAGACCCATTTCCGTTGTCAATGCCAACAAACGCCTCATCGATGGAGCGCTGTGCTCGAACGATCACTTCGATGTCATTCAATGTGCCAGCAGTTGTACAGACTTCTGGAAGATCGTGCCTCTAGTGTTGGCCTCAGAGTTTCGCAGCGCATCGCCTTCAGCTGACATCTGGCGTCTGATGAAATCATTGATGCTGGCTCCAGTGCAGATGAAAGTGTCATCACAATGACTCAATGCTTAGGAGTCTTATCGGTAGATTTCTGATAACATTTTGACACCGGCTGGGAGGACTGTGGATGTAGTTTCTACAGCGGCAGTGGAACATCGCACACAGGCAATATTTCTATGAATTTACAACATTACAACATTTTACGAAATCTCGAACATCTCGAGCTGTTGCAACATCCGCTCTGACTGGAATGGATTTCAAATTATTGGAATATGAATCAGTAAAGAGAATCGGTCTCTAAAACCCATTTGCTGCTCGTATGGCAGGCGCTGACATCACTTAGCAGAGGCGTAGTGTGGTGTGGACAATTTTGAAAGGCAAGTCGGAAGATGTTGGACCTTGCCAAGGGTGCGTCTTGTCACCTCTACTTTTCATTATATATATATGGCCTGGATGCTGCAGCATAGCCGAGGCGAGAAATGTTTCACATCGGGAGCGTTGAGGGTCAGTCATCTTTTTCTGGAAGATGACTTAGTTATCCTCACATCCTCCCAGAGGAAACTCCAGAGCGCACTCGATAGGTTTGTTGCCGTATGCCCAGATGCTGGGATGAAGGTTAACGTGGACATATCAGAGGTTATGGTCATTTCCAGTGCACCCACTAACATGTAGTGGAGCCCTTTTGAAGCAAGTGGAGAGGTTCAAGCATCTCGGGGTCTTTTTTCACGAGTGATGGGAGGGAGTAATGCTGAGCTTTTCTGTAGGAGGCCAAGCTGGCTCAATTTTGAAACAGCTTGGAAAATCTGTATCGGGAAGACTGAGCTTGGTGTCAAAGCCAAGTTAGCGGTTTTCAATTCAGTATTTGTTCCAACTCTCAGCTATGGCCATTCAATTTGGGTAATGACCGAAAGATTAAGATCGCGAATAGAAAGCTGCCGCAATGAGACTTCTTCGCGCTGTTGTGGAAGTTACTCGGCGGGATAGGGCGAAAAATGCGTCAGTACGCGATGAACTCAATGAAGAGCAGCTGCTTCTTGGAACGGAAAGGGCTATGTTTCGATCGTTTGGTCACGTGGCACAAATGTATTCCGCATCACGACTTCCGAGACGTGCCATCAGGTAGGCGTCCGCTTGCAGACCCAGGACGAGGTGGATGGACCAATGTTACTCCTGATGAGTTAGAGTCTAGTGGCCCGGAGATCTCTCGTTCGTGCGACCACGATGTTGGTTGAATTTGCTTGCACTTATTAAGATTCATGTTTCTTGTTATATTGATACCTTGTTGGAAAGTAGAATTTTAAAAGGTAACTCGGTAGGAACGGGCTTATATGGACGCCACGCCACTGTTACTTAGCTCACTTAACTTGTCAAAAATGTATTATAGGTCACACATACGAGTTGGCCGAACTCACCTTCTGCCAGGCTGCTGCCATAAAGTAAGCGTTCGTGTTCGAAAAAGGTGGAAGGAATGATGCAGAACCATATTGAAGTTAGGCTGAATTGATATGAATTATATTCCATTTGAATAGACTTTAAATACAACACTGACAGCCAACCCGTCAACAGCCATCTATTCAGAGACCCGTCAACAGCCATCTATTCAGAGTTTTTAGCAAGCTGCGTCTTTTATGTTGTTTCACATCGTTTAAAAGGGGTTCGTTTGGAATTGTGGACAAAAATCATCACCGACTACAAGGAAAAGCTTGATAAACAATATAGGGACTCTGGACCGTCATATTCAACAATTCAGAAGTGGTTCCTGAGTTCCGTCGTGTGCACAAATGGAGCCGAAAGTTCAGGTGCGAGTGGTGGCTGAGGTTGTAGGCATCTCATTTTACATGAATATTTGAACATGATAAAGCTCACGCCCGACCCTCGATCATAAGCGCAACACTGTGCGACCACTTCAAAGGATTGTCTGGCGATGTTAAGCCGCCAGAAGAGTTTTTACTGGAGGAACAATGAATCAACAACAACACACCAGAGAACAAGGAACAATCAAGACAGCGGGTGTCTCCGGGTAAACGTGGCAACTTGGGTCTGTCGCCCAACGCATGCGGTATCATTCACTTGAAAAGAGTCACGAGTGATTATTTGTCAGAGCCTTTGGTCAGAGATTCGATATTAATTTGAAGAAGAAACGACCGCAGTTAGCGAAGAAAAAGTTGGTCACTGAATTGTCAAACGACTCTCGTACATATGCATATTCTCGCTCGTCACGACTTCGAGTGACTTCAAGCTGTTCCCGAAGCCCAAAATGTCGCTGAAAGGAACAGGAACAAGGCAAAATGACAGCTCAAAAGCAGTGATGGGACTTAAAACTTTCAAAGTGTGGTAGATTTAAAAAAAAGGGTGGTTGAACTGGTTACCAAAAGCAATGTCTAAGAAATTTCAGGCACAACGTTAACACAGGTCTCTAGAATGAAACGAACGGCTTGTCATTCTCCTCTGTGTTCACATTTTTCGATCACTGTAGTCAGTGATAACGCTTCGTTGTAATTTTATGCACATGTTTTCCTTTGAAATTGTGTTGCGAGAAGGGTCAAGGAACAAGAAACAACAATAAATGGTATAAAGTGGAAGAATTACAATGCGTGGTAGTAGATGTGGAGCCTAATGAGAGGGAGAGCTAATGCGGCCCACAAGTGGAATGCATCACGACGGATGAAGTTGGTTAACTTCTTAATTTTGTATACTTTGACAATTCCTTTCTCACTTAAATCCATGAAATGTGATGTCCTCCTAGTGGGGTTGGATGGATTTCGGTCGCAACGTACTCTCTTATGCAATCTGGCAACTACGATTTTTTTTGGATTCTAAATGCAACGCACGCAGCGTTGTCTGTGGGCATGGCCCTGTAGTCACGGGGATGCTCGATGTCGTGGCTTACTTCTACTGCGTTTTCCAATTCGACGACTCTGCTGGCCAGAGCACTGGTGTCCATTCGCTCTACATGTCCTACCCGTTTTAAGTAATTGCTGAGCTGTTTTTTGACGCTGCACAGCTTGTATAGTTCATCGTTGCATCCTCTCTAACAAAGACCGTCAACGCGTACGCCTACGGGACCGTATATTTTCACTAAGAATCGAGCGAGCATATCCTCTGGTCCACTTTTGACGAAAACCATGCTTCAGAGACATACAGAAGGACTGGGATGATGAAGGTCTTATATAGAATCCCCTTAGTTGTTCGAGATAGACCCTTTGCCTTCTCAGCTCAAAGAAACAGCGATTGACAAGAGTAATCCTTCGTTTTATTTCTGCTGAGGTTTGTAAGAGTTTCTAGCATTGCCAAGGTAGACAGCCGATTGTGATGTTCTGTCCACTTCGTCGATGTTGTGTATCCCTTCTTGTTGCCAGCATATACTTGGTTTTGCCCCCAATCACTTACTTACTTATCAAGCCGACGACCCATGGAGATTCCGAGCCTGCGCCCCAAATCACTACTAAACCCATTTTCTCAGCTTCCATTTCGATATTAGCGAACGCACCAGTGACAGCCCCCAATTTTATCAATATCGTCGACTTACTCTAGTAGTTGCACCGACTTTTGAAAGATTGAGCCGCCGGTGTTGGCGTTTCGCACAATTCGTTCAAGTGCGATGGTAAATAAATCACATGACAGCGCAGCACCTTGTCGAAGTCCTCTTTTGACATCAATGGTCTCGGGGAAGTCGTTACCGAACCGACCTTGATAGAGCAGCGAGCGTTCTCCATCGTCATCCTGCTCAACCTGACGAATTAGGCAGATGTCCAACTAGATGTCAACACCAGACATGGCTCTATATAGCTCGTCTCTATAAATCGCATGTGACAGGCGGCTTTGAAATCGATAAACAGATGATTGGTATCAATTTGGACTTCTTGGGTTTTCTCCAGGATCTGTGCCAGAGTACGAAAATATGATCGGCTGTGGACTTGAAACTGGCCTCAAACTACCCTGATCGAGGCAGATAAGGCTGTTGGCGAGTGGTTTCAGCCGTTCACACAATTTTGCAGAGAAGATCTTGTATCCGATCTTCGCATGTCGTGACTAGTCGACTGTAAAATGTGAACATTTTCATAAATAGAAGTGTCTTCCTTTCTTGAGTTCCAAAAGGGCTTCACCTTCAATGGAGTGGACCAATCTATATTGCTTCCATATTTATTTCAATGACAACCACCTCGAGCAACTTCAACTTCACATCTCTGATCTTTTGTTTGTTCATCGAAGAACCCTTCCACTTCAGGTTGCACTCAATTCGGGTGTGCATCGTGTGCGCATCAGAGCTGACAGCAGACCAACACGAACATTTGCACTTACTGCAAGGAGCAAAGTTATATCCAAGTAACCTGAACTTCTATTGCTCCCAAAAATTGCACACCCGTCGACAACCAAACAAACTTCCAACTCCTTCTCCACAAGAGTGGGCCACAGCATTATTTACACAAATTCTTACCCTGATTCAGAACCACCGTGCGTTCCGACTTCAAGGAAACTTAATCAATCCTCTGGCAGCCCTCAATACCGAAGTGGATCGAATCGCAACCACTACAAGTTAACTTCCATCGATTTGGGATCTTAACAAGATTTCTGGACGCCCAGCAGCAGACGTAAACTTGCTCCTCTTCAATTACCTGCAACGAAAAAACCGAAAGGAAACTTTGAATAAAACTTTGTAATGAAATTCCAATTCCCTCGGGACAACAAGCAGTCCATTCACCGCACCCCTCCCCCACACCCACACACACACACTCAGTCGAATATGAGCCTCGTTCGATAGAGACTCTGATTCGAAGGACGCGGCTGGATATTACGGCACTTTTTTGCCACTCGAAACAGCGGAGCGTGCACTGCGCCCAAGGGGAGGTTTGGAAATGAAGGGAAAACAAATTTAAAACTATCTCTCACAGCCGACTGCACAGCGCACTCGGTTGTACCATCCACGCGACAAAACTCACCCCGATCTGCTTTAAGTCGGTCCCCATGCAGCCCACTCGGCCCACCCTTCGGGACAAATGTCGATTTTAATTAAAAATCCGAAGCGGCTGCACGTGCAGCCGACTGCACGTTGGCTCCGCTGCTGGTGTTGGTGTTGGCCCCGATTGCACGCCCAGATTTTTTGTTCCTCGAGAGCAGAGCACGACACACACGAGATCGATAGAAACGGCTTTAATTAAGGTCACAGCCCCGTTAACAGTAGCAACGCCAGAGTGTTCGGTCGATGGAGGCCGCGGGGTGCCTTGTCCTGATAAGACGCGTCCGCGGCGTTAATTGGAAGTTTATGCGAATTCGAGTGCGACTGCATTAAGTGGCCGTGCACGTGTGTCACATTCGGACTCAAGGCACGAGGTTACCTCCCCGGTCGCAAATGCGATTTGTGCTACTCTCGAGTATTCAGAACAAGGTGTGGCCACCGGACAAAAGAATTTGCTCCAGATGTCGATGGCAACGTTAAAGATACGCTGCTGAAGCTGTACATGTCGTCGAGTGGCGGTTGATGACTTCAATTGACGTTAATCAAACTTAATGACGAGCGTACTGTCAACGATACACTCATCCGAGTCCAAGGGAACGGCGACAACAACGACGGCGACGACGCCGCAGACCGTTGGGACAGCGTGGCAACTTGTGGGTAGAATAATCGCATTAATGGGGCGATGTGCTGTATGGGCTATCTTCTGGTTAATCATAGAAGGAGCGCGGGTCTTGTGAAACGACAATGAATACATTATGAGCAAGGGGGAGCTCCGTTTCGAAATGCTTTGTTCGGGGAACGGCTTACAGTGGGAGAGACACGCACTCATAGGGGAGCGCTTGTTGGACGAGACCGATTAGTGAGCTGTTGATGGCAGTGCAAGGAAAGCAATGACCTGAACTTGGGACACTCCAGCTGTCGGACAACGGTGGAGACTTAACGTGAAACACCAACATGTCTGTTCGAGGTGGAACAAGGCGAAGCCTTTATGCCGTGCGTCGATCTCAATGATTTCACTGCCGTTTCTGAGGGAATAGTTCTCCACTGCCGGCATAATTGCTTCGAATTTACGCTCCCGCCTAAGTCAACTGGCTTCTCCTGCAAAAAAAACTGTCAATTGGTGACAATGCAGCCCAAGATCTCGACGTAGCCTGAAGCTGCGGAGAGAATTTGTTGACAACTTCTTTTTTTCTTAGACAGTCAAGCCTATTGACGGCCTTTAAAGAAACACCAACTCAGACAAGCAAACGCACACAAAGCAAATTGTAGTTTTCCAACGACCGCGACGATGCAACTCACTGTAAGGAATATAAGGAGTGTGCGACGCTGTACCCTTCAAGGTACCTGCACTCCCGCATGGGAGTATTAAGTCTATTCCAACTACGCGTCCATACCGTTGACTGCCAGCCACCCCTCTTATTAAACAAAACGAACAAAGAAAAGCACGAAATTGCAATAAAACCACAACACCACCAGGCACCAACTGTGTTTAAAGTTAAGCACCCCACAAGAGAGGAACACCCTTTTCAACTCTGCAGTGAGTTTTCGTTCGAATAACACTCCGAAGAGAGAGCATTCATCGAGAAACAACAGCTGTATGCAGACATCTCGGATCAATGTAAAGGGTGTTCCAAAATGTACACAAAATCCTTAAACATTCCTTTTTCTGCGATTCTCGGAACAATTTATTCGTGACAGGCGGGCGTTTCACTTTGCAAAATGAAAAGAATAACATAACAGTTTGAATTCACATTATATAAAGGGTGTTTTTTTTAGAGGTATAGAACTGTGAAATGGAATAAAACAAAGATGATTTCTTTAAATTGACATGAAATTCTTCTCTGGTATTATATATGATTTCTAACGGTCATATGCCACGGCTGGCTCGGCCGTAGTCTTATCTGGAGGCGCAATTTTCGATGATTTTTTGTGATCGTATATCGGCAATAAAGCGGCGAATATTGTCCAAGTGGTCAGTCTTTTCGGAGGCTTATCGGCGTAGACTAGTGACCTCACATATGGCCAGTGTCCAGATACTATTGCGGGCGAAGCAATTTGTGGACAGCGACATCTGTCCAGGTGGCTTAATCCCACACCCATCATCCCAGCTCTAATCGCATATCTATAAACCATCGTAGTGGCAGCTATTACCCGCACAAAACGAATTTTGCCGAAAGAATGAACCGTTTTTTAAGAACACTTATGACACAAAATGTGAAGTTTTTTTTTTATGAAGGGTGGTTCAATTTTAAGGGCCGATGTTGATTTTGAATAAAACACAAAATATTTAGGAAATTATTGTCATTTCCCTTTATTATTATAATATTGGTATGGTTCAATTATGTATGGAACAAAATATCAGCCAAATGGCCGCCGCGACCTCGGCGGCACACCTCCATCCGATGGTCCAAATTTTCGATGACGTTGAAGCATAATTTAGGTTCTATGCCGTTAATGTGCCGAATTATCTCATCCTTTAGCTCTTGAACTGTTGCTGCCTTATCGACGTACAACTTTTCTTTCAAATAACCCCAAAGAAAAAAACCAACTGTGTCAAATCACATCATCTTGGCGGCCAATTGACATCGCCACCACGTGAGATAACACGGCCATTGAATTTGTCGCGCAAAAGAGCCATTGTTTCGTTAGCTGTGTGGCAAGTGGCGCCGTCCTGTTGAAACCACATATCGTCCACATTCATATCTTCCATTTCACGATAGCGAACCCCATTCACAGTAACTGCCTGACCGGCCTCATTTTGGTAAAAAATACGGCCCGATGATGCCGCCAGTCCATAAACCGCACCAAACAGTCACTCTTTGTGGGTGCATTGGTGTTTCGACAATCACTCTTTGATTATTATTCGCCCAAATGCGACAATTCTCAACACTGAGGTGAAAACGTGCCTCATCACTGAAGATGATTTTTTTCGAAAATTGATCATCCACTGTTGCCATTTCTTGCCACCATTCCGACCATTGACGACGCTTGAAATGGTCAAGAGGCTCTAGTTCTTGAGTCAATTGCACTTTGTAAGCGTGTAAATGCAAGTCTTTATGCATAATGTTCATCAACGACGAACGTGAGAGGTGCAATTGTTGGGCTCGACGGACGAGTTGAGGTGGACGGCTCTTCAGCCACACTATCGCGAACAGCGGCAAAATTTTCTGCAGTACGAGCTGTACGAGCATGCACTGGTGTTTTCACATCTCCTGCAGACCCGGTTTGCTCAAATTTTTGCACGATTTTTCCGATTGTACGCACATTTGGACTATTAAACCGAAAAAATCACGAATAATAAACCTGAATAACTTTAACGCGTCGCTCGATTGTGTATCTTTCCATGGTTCAAATTGAGTTAGTCTGAGATTGAGAAATGTCAAATGAAATGCAGAAAAAAAGCTTGACGTTTAGGTGTGGGTTCACATTCAACATCGGCCCTTAAAATTTAATCACCCATATATAGAAGATAAATTGTTTATTGTTGTTAGACATCTAATTTGATGCTATTCTGCGCCACTTAGTCGTACTTCTTCTTCTTCTGCTGGCGCTACAGTCCAAGATGTAAATGTGCCTCAGGCAACAAGCCTCTCCAGCTGACATAATCTTCAGCCAGTTGCCTCTTATTACGCACGCCAAGTTGAAAGTCGCTGTCTAATACTGTGTGCGCCGTCGGTTTTGTAGGTGCTAAGTTTGACCTGTGCTCTACATGGCCTAGACTCCTTAGACGTTCGTAAGGCATTCGTAGATGCCTGATGTCTGGTGGGGTCCATGTCGCTCTACCGCCCATACAGTTCGTGGTTGAATATTCTTTTCCAAATGTCATCAACGCAAACAGGACCAGCGATTGAACGCAGAACTTTTCTATCGATACCAAGAGACCAAGGATTTCTTCTTACGCAATCCCATTCAAAACTGAATCATATCCTTTCATCTTAAATCAATCAGCAATTCAATTAGTGTTTTTCTTAATTTTTCATCATCACCATCATCTTCTGATCCACAGGGGTCGTGGTGATGCACGACGCACGAGAGATCTCCTGGCCACTAGATCCTCCGCCATAGACGACTCTAACTCATCAGGAGTTATGCCGAAGCTCAACCGGGCCAGTTTTTGGACTTGCAACTCCAACCACCTCGTCCTGGGTCTGCCAAGCGGTCGCCTACCTGCTGGAATCGCATTCAACGCACGCCTCGGAAGTCGTGATGACGAGGACATTCGTGCCACGTGACCAAACCATCGAAGAATAACCCTATTCGTTCGAAGAAGCAGCCGCTCAACGTTGAATTCTTCGCTCATTGTCGTGTTTTTCACCCTATCACGGCGAATAACTCCCACAGCAGCACGAAGGAATCTGAGTTCGTATTCGCCATCTTATTCGCGAAATTTTATTGTGGTGTTAGCCTAAGAATCGCATCAGAAGTCATTAAGTCACAGAAAAAAAGATGGTGGCTTTGACGTCCAGCGGAAGCTATTCGGCACACATTTTTCTCCTCACTCCATGAGACGCAAGATCCTGTCAAAAAGTGTCCAGTCACTGAACTGAACAGAAAGTAATAAACTGACTGTCCGGGCGTCTCTGGAAAAGGATCTTAACAATTTTCAAGTCATTTTTCTGCTATTCTCGAAAAAATTTACTCGTGAATGACAGGCTGACAGTTGTTGCAACCTTCCACACGCCTTGTGGATGAACTTCGCGTCTTTTGTGCACGAACGTGGCCCAATTGCCTAAGACCGCTCTCAAATTGAAGAATTCCATGACGAATTATCCCACTTAGTCCCATTCCGACGGTCTCCGTGTACGTCATGCCATAAAATTCGAATTTGCATAGCAATGAAGTGTTGCCATCAAAATGTAGCGCGATGCCATAAAACTCTCAAGCAACATCATCGGCATCCCGTCGCCCGTTGGCCCAGCATACTTGTTGCCAAACACAGAATTCCAAAAGCCGCCATCGCCTCCGGCCGCACTATTGCGCAACTATGGACAATGAAATGTTTATTTCCTCCTCGTCGACGTCGCGGCTGCTCGTCGCGCAAACAAACATCGGCAGTCCATCAGAGGGGGGGAGGTTAGTATGGGCCCCCAAAGAGCGCCTACACAGCGCATTGTTTACCCCCCTTTTTCATTTTTTTAGAGCGATAATTGGCTGGAGTCGAAGTCGAACTGGGAGCGCACGCGGTGGCTAGTACCTCAACGCGCAAATATTTAGTGCTCGTGGTCTGGCAGTCGAAGTGGAAGTGGAGTTTATCATCATCCACCATCGAGTGTCTGTCTGCAGTCCTACCGGGGGATGGGGGATGGGGGCCAGCGGAACAGAACCGAGCACACAAGGTGCTTGCGGTAAGGTGTTGGTCATGGCGAGGGGCCCACGATAAGAGTGCCTGTTCGGAGATATCCTATCTATCCGACTTTAAGGGCTTCGATTGGTGAGCTCCCATGACGTGACCGGGTGAGGGAGCTGGTGTCGATTTCGGTTGATTTGGGCCAATTCAACCGTGTGTGTGTGTGTGGTTGCTTGTGATTTTGTGTTCGTTCGAAACAAGGAAAGTTATTGTCTGACTGACTGGCGAACGGCGCGGAGTTAGAAGTGGGTTAAGTAGCGAGTGACGAGTCACGGATTGCCCCCGCAAGTAGAACCGTAGCGCGGAGGCGGTTCAGTGAACTGTTTTCTGTTTTTGTTTACTCCGAAGTGCGGCAAAGGGGCGGCCGCATTGCGATCGATACTTGGACTATGGAGCGCAGGTGTGTGTGTTGGGTCTGTTTGCAGGCGGTTTATGGGACGTGGCCGCGGTGAAATCGGCTCGCACTTCAAAACGAAATCGAAAATTCCTCCGCAATGAGTGCGAATAGTTATTCTTTTTTTTGGAAGCAATTTTACTTTCCTCAAGAACTGGAGCGGCGATTAGCTTTCGTTTTTGTTCACTCTTCGAGAGAGTTAGAATTTTGCCAGTGGTCGGGTGGGCAATGGGGCGTATTTGCGCATTTTGCGATGTATTTCACTTCAGTTTTGAGCAGACGACACGATGCTTTTGCCAATTTTACAAGGCCGTCTTTCATCAAAGAAGTTGCAACTCAGCGAAGCATGAACGGATGGGACGTCCACCTGAAAGGGACTTGTGACCGAAAATGTAGCTCAAGCAGGTCCCATTCGTCCCTTCAACCAATCCAACACTCAATTAGTCTCACATTCGACCTGCAGACCTGTTCAGTGCCCAAGCGATAAGAAGAATATTCCATTCGCCGCTCGACGTTGTTATCTGAGAAATGATAGAATCGTGGCAGCCAAATGTAAATAGCGTCTATTGACACGAGACTCTAGGTTCTTTTTTTTCTTTTTCATTGACCTGCGGCGGTGTAGACAGGAAATTGTTTCTGTTTTGTTTGTTATTCTTAATGCACTTCACTCTCTGTTTAGTTGTCCGCGCTTTACTCACGGAGATAAAGTGGCAATGATATCAGGAACATCTATTTACTGAGACTGTCGGGAACAAGAAGCAGTTTTTAAGTGAGACAACGCAAATATATTTCTGTTGCAAATAATGGACACACTGCGCAGAGTATTTCAGAAGATACCTTTAAATGAAGTGCTGTTCATAAAGACAACGACAAGAAACCACTGCCAATGCAGTCAAAGCAAGTGCGGATCGGTTTTCAATTTTTTTTGCTATAAAACAGAGATGAATCGAAGTGAAATGAAGAACTCTGCGGGGGCGTGCAGCTTGCCACCGATACCAGGGATTTTCTTCTGCAATTAGACAGGAACTCTGCACCTAGGTAGACAGAAGTGGTGGTTCATAGATAACCTAAATCTCACTGTGTGCCTTTTTAATGCCAAAGCATCCTTTGTAGAAATCTCATCAAGTGAGTTAAAGAAGGTGCCAGTTGTCTGGCTCTTGCAAGTGCCGGGGAGTTACACAGCAAATGTGGCTTTGTTTGCTTTTAACTGCTCGTAGTGGTACAAATGCTTCCGAGCTTTGAAGGGCAGAACCTTACCTAGCCGGTTCATCAGCCTTCTTATTTCCTGGCATGTCACTGTGACCAGGAATCCAGATTGGCCATCAAAATCCCGGATAGCGAAAAGCTGTGCTTGGAAAACACAGGAACACAGGAGCTATGACCATAGCGTTTAGATTTCAGGCAACCAGACTCTCTGAGCCTGATGGCACTGTGTGCTGAAGTGTTTTTAATGTGTAAATCGAGGGGTAGTAGATGTAGCATAAAGGCATGGGCGTGGGCGCCTCAGCAAATGGTAGTAATTACTGATTTGCTTGAAGGCATTTTTTTTTATATTCTAACTTTGTGCAGAGTTTTCAAAATGGATCCGCCTCGAGATGTTATTTATTACCTTTGCCGGACTATATACTTCCAGAATCCGTTGAGACATTTTGCGCTCAGCTGCGCACCCCATACAATTTTTTTTTTATGACTTAACATCGCTCATATAATTAACGATTATTTATCTATGTACCAATCCAACTCTGCTGCTCTAAAGAAGACTACACACTATAAGTTTTTCTAATTGCATTCCTGGAATATTATTTGTTATCACTTCAATCCAAGCCATTTTTCCATCATTCCCAAGAAAGGATTCGTTTGAGAATTCGTATCTTATGTCCCTAAGATATAAGATAGGATGCAACGATGCAGTCTTCATACAAAATAGCTTAGGTTTTCTAAGCTGAGTCGAATTTAAAAGTTCAGTTTTGAGTTGTCCGTCACCGATAATGCATCCCCATAATTTTGTTAAGCTAAGTTTAAAGTTTAAAAATAATGAAATCAATTTTTAATGTGTGGACAAATTCTAAGCTTCAGGACCGAAATAGGCGAATTTCGGTTCACACAATGAATGAGTGTTCGGCATTTTGGGTACCGAAGAAATTCCTAGAGTGCTACAGACATACATATGTAAGCTCTATGCGCTCCAAGATACATGTAAGGTGGGAAAGAAGTAATCGGAAAATACTAAACTTTCAGAACGATAATGCGGAGTGATTGGATCAGGAAATTGTATTGCCGGTGTTTTAACGAAATCCAAAGACTGGAGTGGATCCGACGACATCGAATTTTTCACATAAAAAAAATGTACAGTGTATAGTAAGGATTTTGGAGCCTTTCCATGGCTCATCTTCCAACTGCGAGGACGACATCGAATCCTGGACGACCTTCGAAAACATTTAACGAATGTACACCCAAAGTACAAAAACGAAAACTAAAAGCACTTGTATTCTAATTCACTAAAACGACGAGTGAAATCGCTACTGCCGCAGAAGTGTCTTCAAGATTAAGTGGCAAGAGAGATGCTGCAAAGACGATGATGAGAGCGTCTATAATGTATTAGTTTCATAAAAATATCTTGGGACCTATTTGAGATAATGGGTTCGAGTAAGAGAAGTGATTTTTCTACTGTATTTTCTATTACTGTATTTGGTGAAAATTCGAACAAAATCGGTTCAGTGGTCTTTTAGTTAGAGACGATTGTATCCATGAGGTTTATGGAGGATGGATGGCTTGGGCTATACGCCCCCTATCGGTGACCACAATATAGCTATTTGTTTTAAAAACTTGATAGAATTACTTTTTTTCAAATCCATAGTTTAGCTATACCAAGCGCAACAGGAAGGTATCGAAAATAACACACTGTGCGCCGTGTCCATCCATAGGATCAACATTGGTTGGAGGCCCCACCTTTTGCCGAAGGTTGTACTGCAGGCGTAGAAGGCTATGCACGGCTTCTTAACACCCTGGTCTACATTTAACTTCCAGCTAAATTTGGGATCTAGGGTTACGCCTAGGTACTTGGCGCTGTTAGATAGAGAGAGCGGTCAGCAAATGATGGTACATAGAGGCTAGAAGCCGTACTGAAAATGTGCTCTCATGAGTCACTGAACTGATTAAGCAATGATCTGGCTAACTGAACGTGTCACAATGGGCCCATCAGGACAAAAATGAGATGTGGCTTACGCGTCTACCCATCTACCTAAATGAACGTCGCTGGAAAATTCTGAAAAATCATTTACACATTTTAAGCTGCTAACACAAGCTGCGCGCCACACGACATAGGAGCCAAATGAAAAAGTATTTCGGTTGAGAAAGCTGTGAAGAATGCTCGCCAATTAGGGCTCGACTTTGGGGAAAAAAATTAAAACGCCACGTCTCTGAGATCGTTAAGCAAGTTTATTAGACTTTTTGACAGGAGTGACAGTTGATAACATTTGCAACTTTCAAATGAGTCAAACGGGTATAGGACGTTCTGCCTAACCCCATCAGAGTTCACTACCTACGTCAAACGAAATGAAAACAGGCGCATTTACCATGTTTCTTCGAAATAGTTACTGATCATCAAACAGGCCGACGGAAGCTGTTGACACATGCATTTCGAGAACAAAACAAAGGTCTTGCGCGGTGACCACTGAAAAATTTCAACTATGAGTGGTGTTCTGTTTACAAGTTGTTGTCCATTCCATGGATGAGTAGTTTTTGACAGTTCACTGCGGCCACGTGTTAATCAGTCGAACAAATTACCCAAAAGGGTAACATTTGTCAACGCTGGCAAATGAGTTTTCTTTTGGGCCAACAATGCGTGCCTTGGATTCATTTTATAGTTTACATGATCGTCCTAGTGTCAATGCGTGTGGAAAAATCGGCCAATACGTGTAGCGACGCAAAATTTGCGATTATCGAAGTGTTCACTGTTTATTCATGGCTGTGTGCTGTGCTGTGTCGCTTTTTTAAAGGCCAAATGTTAGTTTAGCGAAGTTTGCTTGGCTGTCAGACCTCCGTCAGACCATCCGTGCAAAATTCAACTGATCCAAGATTTGAACATTCACTTCAGCAAAAACACGCTTCAATTGAAATCACATACATACGTATGTATGTATGTCAAAGTGACAAGGGCATTATGTCCGTCACCTCATGACAGCTCAATTGTACGCACAGAGTGTAAATACTAGACAATGAATCTTCTAGAGCTGTAATGGCCTCAATTATGAGTAAACAACAGGATTACAGCCAATTATGAAGACATGTGTCAACAACAACGGCAAATTTCCCACAAATTAGAAAATGTCAAAAAGTTGACCAGACTTCTGTCAAAAACAATTGCTCTTATGAGTAGCTGAACGGCAATAAGCTGGTTGCCTCGGTAAAGTGGAATGTCTCTAGTAGAAGAATGGTGGAAAAAAAACGGTTGGTTTCTGGAGTCGTCTTATTTGTTTTTGACTTTTGACAGCTACTGCGTATTTTGTTGGCAACGTCGTACATTTGTTGTGTTAATACGTGCCGCTTGGTGCTTCAGACGTTCACCCGATGAACTGTTTTATGAGACATCTGTTACCACACAAAACGACTGGATTTTGAAGAGAACAAGTGTGTACACCATATCGCAGTAGCCTATGCCAAACCACCGACTTCCACGGTTGCCGTCAAAACACTCGGTTAGAAACGACGCGGCGAGGTTGACAGCTCGTGGTGACACGAAATCCGAGAGTATTACAAGAACCATCATCGGGCTTATGCAACTTCTCTTTCTCTCTCTCTTTTCGGCGCCGTGGTTACCCAAATCTGGTCTAAATTTGTACCAGCCGGGACGTCATTGATTTATTAAACTTCGATTCTGTCCTTAAAGTTAATGGGTTTTGTTCCCAAATTATTATTTTGATCTCCTTCCAAGATATTTGACAGATTTTACACTTCAAGACAATTTTATTACGGTCGATTATGGAAAAAAATGTAGTAGATTGGTTTTATTTATTTATTTACAAGCTGGTATACAATTTTATAAAGATATATATTCAGCCTATCAAGCGAGGAAAGCAAGTGCCTTGAGCTTATATGGAGAATTAAATTAAGTTTGTAGTAGATTGTACATTTTTCCATTTGATATTTACTTTTAATCAAAAATGGAGAAGACTTGAATTTTGGACAGTATATCTACATCTTGAAGGCAATGCATTCATTCTACTCGACCTTGCACCAAAGTGTCAACGCTGATTCTGACGACAGATTGCTCTCACACACTAGAGTTTGACATTTGTCATCCAAGTTTGACATTTAAATTCCGACCTCGAGCTACCAAATTTGTAGTTAACCTTTCTGGCTGTCATTTATTTTTATCTCTTCCATTTACTCACTGCGAGGAAACTAGATTCTAAAAATATACAGAAAGGTAGAGCGGTTCTCTGATCTATTACCAAACTCAAAAATGTACTTCATGCCATCGCCACCGAACGCTCATTGACGTCCCCTATTCAGGAAAAGAAAGTGAATCAACCTTGACTTTGCACCTTTCCCATCACATCTTTGAATCCACACTCCTCTTATCAAACTCGCATCAAACGGCAATTCAGTGAAATACATCACCTGCACACCTACTGACCTTCCAAAGATGGCGTTTTCTGGTTGCGATGCCTCACGATGAGCTCATCGACTCTTGTTTTTCAGTTTTTCCATTTCCGGCTGCATTGCACACAGACACCCACTCATTGATTCGTTTCGAAATTGAGAAACATCGGGTGGTCATCTGTCTCATCTCGGAGAACAGTCAAGACAATTTCTTCGACTGAAGATGAGCCCGCAATAGGCCATCAATCAGCGGAAATCCATCTTAATGCACGGCACCTTTCGCATCAAAGTTCAAAGACTGAAACGTCGTCGCAAATGGTTACAAGACCAAAGAAAATCCGACCCGATTGAGCAACGCTTCTGGCGGAGTGCGTTAATGCCTCGAACATTGGTGTCGTTGTCGGATTTGCTTGCAGCAATTTGTCCTCGCCAACTGTGGCGCACAGAATTGCTCCACACTTCGGAGAAGCACGGCGTTAGGTGGTGCGAGCACAGAAACAAGTTTTTCGTGTTTCTTTCTCCTCATCGACGACTACAGCGTCTCACCGTTTTTCCCCCGGTGAACTCACACGCCCGCAGTGAGATGATTCAACTGGCTGAAGGTAGAACATGTGGACGGGAAAGCGAATCGGGCACATGCAAGACCAGAAATCTTCGATTGAGTCCCACTTTTGATGGACGAGTATGCCACCAGGCGACGCAGAGATATCGAGATGCGAGCACACAATCTGTTAGATTGCTGCTGACTGATGACTCACCCGTCGCTTGTTGCTGCTTAGAAAGTACTCTCGGCGTGTTTCTGTGAAAGACAACGCTGCTGTTGTGTCTGCAGGCAAAGGGAATGTTGATTTATTACGGCCCAATCATCGTGCCGAACCGGTTGAGTGGGTTCGGGTTTTTTCGTTGATTCTTTTTCCTTTTGTTGTTCCCTCCAGAGGCGGCGCGGCGGTTTGTGTCCGCCAAACAATGGCTGGTCACAGCTGATCTAAGACGCCTCTTATCAGGCAGCGACACAACCCAGCACTCGTCCCTTGATAAGGTCGGGATCGTGAATGGGAAAAAAACCCGACAAATTGCAGGCAACAGCATTTCGGGCGACATGTTTAATGCACGTTGCGACCGCCGCGCTGTTGAGTCATCGACACGCTAATTCTATTCAAATGATTGCTCGGATTTACGAGGGAAACTTGTGACTAATGGACGCAGGCATTGAGTGGGAATAGACATGCACAACGTGGCGCTCAGGTCAGCGGCTACTTGAGATGCAAGACTGGGAACAAAGGGAAAATTACGGGCCGGGGAATGACTGCGTTAAGGAGTTTCCAGAAGGATAGGTAATGGCCGAAGTACTTAAATGAGATGTGATCACTTTTACGACATCGTAAAGGGAAAGCCTTTGAATCGCGAGCCAGCTCGGCCGACCGCTTTGAATTGTTTATGATTTATTTCGCTTTATGGTTTTAATCAACCCCAAGGACAGAGATCTGAAATCGGGGAGTGGTCGGCATACGCCTAGTGCGGATTCAAATGTTCTGCCCGTGCGACGACATGCGATGGATTTTACGATGCTGATTGGGTTTTGCAGAGGTGTGTGATTAAATTGGAATTTTATGCGAATGATTCCGGGGGAAGTTGGAATGGGGTGAGAGGTTTGCCGGGTTGGTCAGTATTCCAAGCTAAGTGACGGGTATTCTCCGCTCAAACAAAGGAGAAATCCACCTCAATTCAGTGTACATTTTATAGAAAATCTGTTGGCACACAAAGCAACACTCTTCATCTTTGTATGGCTTCACAGTTCGGGATGGACTCGACTCTCAACCAACAAACCTCTCCAGACAGCTCGACCTCTTTTAGATGCACGCCAAGATGCACACCAAGTTGGTTGACGTCTTTCTCTACATTTTTTGTGGCACTTTAGACGCAGACGTCCACAGGTTCACTGTCGCAGACTCGGAACTTAGCCTAATCTGTGACGCTCCCTTCGTGTGACGCTGGAATCTGAGATGAACTCGAGAGCCTTGCAGAGCATGATTCTGGTCTGGCCTTTTAGCAAGCCTATTTCAGTTTGCTCACTCGTAACGATTGTTATTTTATGTGGGCGGGTTGTTAGCCCTCCGCACAACCACAAGCTAGTCGTTGCATACATTAGTTCACCACGCAACGGGTGTTGCTGGGGCTATCCAGGGAGCGCCCCTAAGAGGCTGTATGTCAACTTGATCTATGCATCGACAAGGATCGTTGCTGGCATCCCGCCATTTCACACGAAGTATTGGAAGCAGTCCTGAGCTCCATGTTCAGTGAGGCCGCCAAGTTGGAGTTGCTACAATTCCGACACACTTAATGTCTTTTGTGCGCCACGGGCGAGCGTGATCACCACAAATGACAGCTTAGTGGAGATCCGACGATGAATCGTTCTTGGCAGCCGGTGCTGTAAACTGTAAACCGCCGACTCCAAGGACCAGAATCATGCTCTGCAAGGCTCTCAGTCAAGCACTCAGTTCTGCATGGAGTCTAGAAATTGAAAACGGCGAGGCTGATTCTTGATTCCTTCGGAAGAAAGAAATCTTCGTTAAGTGTCGTTGGGTCCTGTCTGCGGGGCACAAGACACAACTCTACGAGCTGTATCAAGGTGTGGATGTAATCCGGATGGCAAAATCTGTCGGCTACACTGGCATGACCATATTGAGTCCATGGACAGCAATGGGTCTTCGAATCCGCATCAGCTGGTTCGTGAAAGAGAACCAGTATTTCTGGTAGTCCTTAGACTAAGTCATTGCGAAAGCAAAACAACTTGGGTCGGGTCAACAACTCGCCTGGGCTCTTATCGCGTAAGACGACTATCGTCTGACGACGTCGTTTCGACGATTGTATTCCCTCGTGTAACACTAAAATAATTGAATCGTCTGGACGACGTTGGAATTTCTGTTGGCCAAAGTACTCTCTCAGAGTAAGTTTGCGAGACAATAAAAGCGTTAGAACTAAAGCTGTGTCAAATCTGGATTACATGGGCAACCGAGTAAGAAAGGAAGAGACAAAGAAGTGGTTCTTTCAGAAGCATGCAATGGCAGGAAGTAATTAAATATCCACATTCCCGATTCTTCGAATTGT
Source organism: Eristalis pertinax (assembly GCA_907269125.1). NCBI lineage: Eukaryota > Metazoa > Arthropoda > Insecta > Diptera > Syrphidae > Eristalis > Eristalis pertinax. The sequence continues at coordinate 49,756,486 of OU026147.1, forward strand.
ACTATTGAACACAGCCGTAACTATTGGCTTCTGTATCTTCGTGATATCCTCAAATATAACATCGTAGGCGACAGTGGATACCCTGGCGAGGCCTTGGTGAGCTTCTAATGACCCAGCTAAGACATCAGACCGGCGACTGATGGAGGGTCCGGCCTGATATCGTAGCGGGCACGCGGCTTCCAGTCATCAATACCAACCCTCTTTATACCGGAGACTCGGTCTTCCTCTCCTTCTCGAACCAGTAGGCTCGGATTTAAAGACCCTCTTTGCTGGAGCATTGTTGTCCATGCGCTTGATGTGGCCGAGCCCGTGCAGTCGAGGGAGTTTTGCCTTCCGGTTATGTCTTCTCCTCCATTCGCCTTCCTCGCAGACGGGACCTTATATCCGACGCAGAAATTTTCTTTCGAAGGTGCCAATAATCAGCTCTGCAGTTTGGTTTAGCTGGTCCAGCTTTCGGCTCCATAGAGCAAGACTGGCAAAATAAGAGTTTTGTAGAGCACGATTTTGGTCCTTCGAGTCAGGAGTTTTGGGTCCAATTGCTTCGACAACCCGAAGTAGCACCGGTTGCCACGGGCGATTCTAATTCGTTTGTGGAGTTCACGTTCGCCCCGAGGTAGACAAACTCCTTTACTTCCTCGAAATTGTAGCTGTTGATCGTGAAATTTTGTCCAAGGCGGTGTGCGACGGAACGTTTTTTGGTCGACAGCATATTTTCCTTTTGTCCTCATTGACCTTGAGACCAGTTCGCCGTAAATGCCTCCACAACGTTGAGAACGCGCGACGATGTCGATGTCATCAGCGTACCCCAACAGTTGGACCGACTTGTAGAAGATAGTGCCTTCCGTGTTTACAGCTGCCCTCCGCACTAGGGTCTCCAGTACCAGATTGAAGAAATCGACTACAGCGCATCTCCTTGCCGAAATCCAGTGCAAGTCTCAGAAATCCTTGAGCCGAACTGCACGGTGCATCGCGTGTGTGTTAGCGTGGTGCGACACAACCGGATCAATTTGCCCGAGATCCCGAAGTCGGCCATCGCATCGAATAGCTCCTTGCGATGAATGCTGTTGCATGCGGCTTTGAAATCGATGAAAAGGTGGTACGTATCAACGTATCGAAACTCACTGGTCTTCTCCAGGATTTGGCTTACTGTGAAGACTTGGTCTATAGTCGATTTGCCGGGTCGGAACCAGCACTGGTACGTGCCGATTATTGCGGTGCAAAAGGGCTTTAGACGAACGTCACACAGTACGCTAGACAGGAACTTGTCGGCGACGTTGAGCAGGGATATACCTCTACAGTTGTTGCAAGAGGTAAGATCGCCTTTTTTGTGGATGGGGCATATGGAGCTGATATTCCAGTCGTCGGGCATGGAGCTGATATTCCAGATGATCTGGTGGATGCTCCCCGGCCTTGAAGAGCTCTGCTGGTAGGCCATTTGAACCTGCGGCTTTGTTGTTCTTCAGACTTTTAATGGCTGTTCCGACTTATTCAAAGCTAGGTGGGAGAACTACTTCATCGACTGGGGTTGGGATTTCTTGATTCGCTATCACTCGCTCCTGGTCAGGCCCATCAAGCAGTTGTTGGAAGTGCTGCTTTAACACATCCACTATTCCCAGCTAAGATATACTTCAATCAAATTCATTCCGAGGCAAGAAACTTATTAGAAGTATGTGCTGGCATTTATAAAGGTATAAACAATTGCCGTTGTCTTCCTAAATACATTTTTGACTGTTCGTACTGGAGTCGGAAGAGCAGGTTGCTAGTTTTGCGTTTGCGCCACATTGCACAACATATGTATTTTCCACAATATTGACAACAATTTGTGAACGTTTGAACGACTATCGTCTTAAAAGTTCCGCGATGAGAGCCCTGGTTCCGCTTGGACAAAACTGCTGATGAGCTAGAGTCGATGGCAGATAAATGAGCGCTTTGCCCCCTCGTTCCTTTTAGTGGATCATGCCGTTCTGAAAATGTTGATGATGATGGGGAATGACAGATGAAATTGCCTGTTTTGTGTGCTGCTCTGTGAATTGGGTTTGGTTCAAGGTTTTAGCCTGAATTCCGTCACTTTACTAAACACCATTCGCATTCGTCTTAATCTTGCTTTGAAGACAACTTTCCTTTTATGTACGCTTTTGGAAGGAGTTCTAGCTCTCAGTTCTCAGAAGCAAATATCTCGACGTATTGTCCCAAGCCTACTGTAAAACAAATGTTTGGCAAATGTTTGCCGTCTCGCTGAATTCGCAATAAATAAATCATTGGCTGTTTTTTTTTTCCTATTTCGAAGCTGATTAAAATACCGCTATACAGTTTATCAATTCAAAAACATTGTTCCCCATTGCTCTTGTTTATTCAACAAATAGCCATATTTTCCATCCATCCAATTTGCCTCAGAATTGCTGTGTGTTCTTGTTTATTTATTCGGTCTCATTGGATGGTTGCAGCAGTTTGTCCAGTTCTCCTTTTTTTTTTTTGTATTCATAATTCGCCTCTTCAATTAAACAACCGCATGATTCAAAGGCAACTTTGTTTGTAAACAAAACAGTTGTTTATTTAAAAGTGGCTTGCTTTACTAATAAGGCGATGGGAGATAATTCGTTTTATTTGCTGCTCTTTACACTCGTGGTCGGGTGGTCGCTTGAAATTCAATCTGTTTGTGTCCTTGGATGGTGTTGGAATCTAGTTTGAATGATGAGGCCGATTATGTTGAAATTTACGGATTATTTGGCTTGCAAGTTGGTCCTTAGTTCTTCGGGAAATCGTTCACATTTGTCCTTATTTCTTCACAAGTTCTTCTCCTCTTTGTGCATTTTTTATGCCTATCGTCAAACTTAACAATGTGACAGACACTATTTGCACTACAATATATCTGTACTCGTTTATTACTTGTCATGGCATATTACACTATGTAGTTGCAATGGTCGTCAAACCAGAATCTCTTGATATCGAGGACGCTGTCTGTTCCCTTTAACTTTGACTCTGAAGGTCTATCATTGGCTTTGGCGGTTAAGCCAGAAAAGGATGGAGAACTCCGTACTATGAACAATGACGGCTCCGTAACCACAGAAAGACGTTCATGGATCTAGGCTCGACGACGACTAGGTCTAGTGAAACTTAAAAAAAAAAAAACAGAAAGACTTTGCCAAAGTCAAGATCAGGAAGAAAAAAAAAACATGTCAAGATTACAGGTTCCGCCTCAGAATTCTTAACTCTGAGTTGAATAATAACAACAACCACTCTTGTTGTGCTTGCTATTTTTCTCCCACGAATGGATGGGACCTACCATTCGTTGCCGACTCCGAACGATAAAGTTTGGGAAGCTTTCCACAGGCAGTTATACTCTTTCAGCATCGGCATTGACTTGAAAGATGTGGGCCATGAAATAACGTTAAATTTTAGACAGAAGAGAAGAACTTCAATCAACAGACGGTAGATGGACATCTATATCTTAGCTCCAATTTCTGTGATGTTTTGGGTGCTGTGGCGACATCGCAACTGCAGCAAGCGTACCTCAACAACTGCCAGTCTGGCGCCGATTTACAAAAATGATGTTTCAACGCTCAGGGCAAAGGAAATCTTTAGTGTCCCTTCGAACACTGATTTGCACGTTTTCTTTGGTCTCAAATCTTCAGGAGTCTGATTTGGTTTCTGTGTCGACTTGGTGCTTTGACTCCTACACTCTGAGGCTACGCTCCAAGTTTCGAACATGTTGTGCTTTTAAAAATTAAAGAAGACGTTTTTCTGCAGTGAGACCTTTTACTCCTAAAACCATCCAGATCCATCCAGTTTTTCAGTAATACACCACTCAAGTACTGCCTTTCCAGGAACTGCCTTCATTTCTTTGCTAGGGCTGGGCATTCGCTGAGCCGGTGTTGGACAGATTCAGCTTTTTCCTCATCTCTGCAGCTTCTACAAAAGTTCTTGAGCGATATGTTCAGTTGCAATGCGTGCTTGCCTATGGCACAGCGCCCGTTAAAGACTCCCATTAACAGGTGCAAGTCCTTACGACTAAAGCTGATGAGTGATGTTGACCTCTTTTTGCACAGAGCCCTTGCTGTTGCTCCATGTTGCTGGTCAAGCCACCGAGTTCTGGCTCTGTCTAGGACTTCGTCTTCTAGTATTTTTTTTCCTTAAGGAACTAAGCGGCGAGAATAGATAAGAGATTACATTTGTCCGAGACACCTCTAGCTTAGATCCATTTTTCGCAAGTCTTTCCGCTTTTTCGTTTCCTTGGTGCCCTGGTACCCACAATAGTGTCACCGTATTCACTAAGGACATATTGATCAGACAACCTGACCAATTCCGATGTCAAAATGTCCGACGCTACGGCGTTTATTGCCGCTTGGCATAAGACTCACCACAGGAGTGGTTGTTTTCTGCAACTGCCTGTGTCCCTGGAGCACCTCAGAATAACACCGTATTGGCTTGAAATCTCATATGAAAGAGTACCCTCCATAACACGGACCAATAAGCGGTTGACGACAATTGCAAACTTCCTATCAGTGCACGCTTCTATGCAAGAATCATCCTTTTTTCTGAAGAAGGAACTCAATCATAGAAGTCTACAGAATCTTGCGAAAACACGAGACTATTTACTACGAGTACATTCCACTAGAGCTGGTTTTGTATGACCATTCTCTTCTGGACATTAAGCACCAAGCACCGAAGAATGCGGTGTCAACGAACCAGAAACAGGTATTTATCTGATCACACTAATAAGTCAGAGTAGCCAGCGACGATTTGGAGTGAATATTATCACGCAAATAAACCCATTAATCATTCGAACACCAAGCAGAATTTGTGATTTGATCTAATTCAAGAGCAGTCATAATAAAAGTTCAGTATACTGTCGTGGCCAATTCGAGCGAATGAAAACCGGCCCAAAAGGGGGGAACGACCGGGCAGCCGGTATAAGGACCAAGTGATCACAGAAAATAGGCAACTTGGTCTCTACTTTAGGCTCTGATCATGCTTGGGCCGTAGGCCTGATTAGGAAGTTGCAACTCAATGACAAAATGCACACGAAGCGGCCACCCAAACGATTTGGCGTGTGTAAACCTGGATTTTTAATCAACAATAACACTATGGCAGCCTCATAGGTAAGGAAACTTTCTTAACCCCGATATAGACTCTTCGAACACTATGGGCACCTCAGAGTTAAGCAAACTTTCTTAGCTACGATCTAGGCTTTTCGAACATTGGCGTGCAAAGATGGACTTTGATCTTGAATCCGTCAGGATTCTGAACAAGGTCCCTGTGTTGGCTTTGCACTTAAGAAAATTCCAAAGTAAAGTAAAAGCAATATGGTAGCCACTTTCACGACTAACCTACAATTGCCATTCGAAGCAGCCCAACGGCGACCGACAAAACATTAACCCCACTGCCATCCACTTTAACCCAAGTCTGCCTCTCCAATGTACCACCTCAGCAACCTGGTCTTCGATTCCCCACGCCCTGCACACATCACACACTAGTTACGTACAACCTGCTTCTGGTCTATCGTCTCCCTACGAAACCGGTCGCCGGGTGACAGCAGCTTTCACCGACAAACTTAGAGATAAATCCTCACACAGATGGTCTCTCCTAAGGCGAACGTCTCCACACAAATGGCGATTTCCCCCCTCCCCAACCGCACGGAGTTCGATAATTACCGAACGTATCCAACGCCAGTTACAGCTGAAATTCGCATTTCCAGATGTGTGCTGTGCGGTGAGGCAATTACGGTAATCGCCGCCGTTACCCCAGTAAACGAGAAATAATAACAGTTTTGCAATCAAAAAATTGTGCCAGCACTGGGTGACCTCCAAAAATACGGCACACCAAGCAGAGAGTGCCGACGAAACAGTTGCACGTGTCAAGTGCAGGTGTTTGCTCAGAAGTATCTGTTTGTTGTGCTCTGCGGAACGACCCGTGGAAGGTGCTCATCCACTGGCCCAGCCGCCGACACACCCACAATCAAACGCGGCGATGTCGGCCAGCCCTAAAGGACGACACGAAACCACAGACCCGTCGTTGGTTTCGTTCCAGCGCTCGGCTTTCAGTTAATTATTCGAGATGAATGTGCTTGTCGTTCGCTCTGCGAATCCTTTGTGTGCGCACAAAGGGCAAGACAAAGGACCCTCGCCGTCCTGCCCGCTCCAGCCGTGGTGACCCTGAAATACAGCTCGCGGTTCAATGATCACAGGGAAGCCCGAACCGAGGGGAAATGTGGAACTTTTAACGGTAAGTACGCGGCTGCAATTCATTCCTCGGGGAATCGACAACAACTGCTAAAGTTCGCGACAACGAAATAAAAGAATTCAATTTTCAGCCGTGGACTGAGAGCGAGAGAGCGTCTAACCCTCTCTCTCTCTCTCTGTGTGTGTGGCTGAGTCATGCGGGAGGCGAGCATGCCCGACTGCAAAGTGCCATTCAACTTGTCAGGGATTCTGCGAAGTGGAAGGCTGCAGCGCATGCATGCAAAGGCGAACGGGGCAAAACTGGTTCCAACGGGAAAAAAAGTAGCACACACATGCAGAGTGTGCACAGTGCAGAGCTGCAAATCGCATACGAATGCGGACACGGATGCAGCAGTGTGCAGTGGTTCCGGGGCGCGGCAGGCGACGTGCGGCAGCTACACGACCGAATTTCTGACATGACCATGAGAATCTGGGACAATGGAATTGAGGAAAATCCAATATTTCTGCTCATGCCGGGGATGATGTTGAGAATTTTGACTGGGATTTGGAAGAAGCAAAACTTAGGTTATGTGTGCGGCTGTGGGGGAAATTGGATTTTCGTCAGAGTGGATTAAGCGCTTTAAGGACATGTGCCAGGCGAGAGGACGCACGATGCTGGATGAGCTCTGCAAATTTGATCTCTTAACCTGAATGGATGACAGATGCTGTGGACGTAAATGGGTCATGCAGTGACACTTTGAGTCGGGCTTAGTCCATGCAACGTGAATGGACATTTATCGGTGTGCCCCGCAGGTATCAAAAATGTTGACAGGCAATTGCACAACCCACAGGCAGTAATCCCATGTGGAGGTCGAGACACTTGGACAGTCCCCAAATTGATTGTGTCTGCAGATAAGTTTGGAAAACAATTTTCGAGAAACCGGAAATAGAACAGCTTTGGTAGGTCTTTTTGCTGAATCAGTGGCTGACAAGCACGATGTTCAGATAGTGCGCAAATTTGGTCATTCAATTTGTAGGTTATGTTTGAAAGAAGCTAGCGGTGTGAAGGGGAAGAGTAAAGAAGAAGGGCGTGATTGATTCCGAGGGACGCGTGGTCAGTTCCTGTTGTGTTTTCTGTTTCCTGATATGTTTCTGTAATTAAAAGGGGGCACAAATGACACAGCAACCACCTTCTTTCAAGCTGGGCTCGAGGTAGTGTTCAGTGGACGTCCAACGAAATGGAGTGCCTTGTTTAAAAATTTGTTAAAAACTGAGGACAGCATTAGGAATCGTGTAAATTTTGATTGCCAGAGAATCAGATAAGTTACACAGTTGAAGGGAGAAAAGATTTCTTCCTCTTTCGATGGCGCTACAGTCCCGATTATCAAGATTTTGGATCATCCAATACGTGACCCGCACTTGGCATCACTGTTTCAATGAAATACGTTGCACCAAACTGTTATCCGAAATTAATTAAACGATTAGACTAGTATTTTGGTTGCCGGTTGACAATACGGATCGTATTAAATTGAAGTAAGTAAAAGTGAACGAAACTTAACGAAAGAGAAGAAAGTGATTTTTTTTCTTGGTGACATCGTATCATGGCTTGACTTAAGATTCCTTACTTCGAATAGGGTTCAACTTAGAGACCCACAACGAGGATTTCTTACTCCTAAAACCAGTTCGTGGTTGAGGCCTAGGTCCATCTCGGACTGTAGCGCCATGAGAAGAAGAAGAACAACCAGTTGGTTCGAAGTGTCTTATGCTGATGTTATTGAGGACGATCAATGAAAATGTACTTCCATTCCTACTTGTAGCAAGGCCACTGCAAGATGACTGGCCGTCGATGACGTTTGACTGTCGCTTTGCTTTTATGAACGGAGTTGCCGTCTGCTGTCATGCATAGTCTATGCAGTTTATATACATTTATGAACGCAAATCTTACAGGGCTGCCGCAGTAAACAAAGTAAACGTTTAAGGTTGAGTGCCGCCCAAAATTTGGTTTTTGTTGTTTTTGATACACATAAAGGGTGTGCTAATAGGGACTTCCGAACCTTGCCGGTGTATTGCGGCCGTTTTGTGGAGGCTACATCTGTCAAATTGGCTGTGGTTTGTTCAGTTTTGTTTTGCCAAATCACGGGAAGCGGTTAATGAAATACCCTTTATAAACATACCTCCTTACGCACCAACTGACCGCGGCTTCTCTTCTCAGTGTCGAATAAATCTCTACCGCAGATTTGCTTTGAACATAGGCATGTGGCGCCAACTGGTAATTAGACGCGATTTCACTTAATCCACAATTAAGTTAAGTGCGCACTGAACAAAACAGAACAGGCCATAAACTGATGAATTCATACAACTTTCACTTTATTTCAACGAGAGTAACTCCTCAAGGTTTTTCATTTGTTGTCGGGTGTTTTAATAGACGAAGAATTTGGTCTTGCGTCTTGCTTACTTACCACGTTGTTTGCAGTGACTAAGTGAGTGCTGTTCGTTGATCTTTCCCTTCCGGGTACAGCTCACAAAGTGTGGCCTAATGACAAGAGGAATGCTTCGATAATCAGCTCTGTCGCAGGAGCTTGTTGGAGGACAAGTCTGTTGCTAAGTCTGATTTTGTGTCTTGGATTGAATGGGGTTTTGGGTCAATGCCAATGAAACCGCGGTTGTCTAAGGCCATTCCGATCTGAGCAGTACCTCTTTGCCCTCCTTTGAAGTGACCACTTGGATCTTACGGATTATGGAAGCTAGTTTCAGGACTTTTGACTGTAGTGCCACCCATTTTATTACGATTTCAGTCAATAAGTCCAGCAGCTCACGGAAAACAATCAGCAAGCCAAAAAAACCACGACAAATCTGTCATTTATCACTCTCACGGCAGATGGACTTGATCAAATGCAAGCTCTGCACGTCATTAGCGTAATATAAACAAACTCCGTGAAAATGCCAAGCATATTTAGATAACATTTGCAGCTCTTCAGCTGAGCGCGCGACGACTGGAGTGACGAACTCAAAGTTCAACAAATTTAAATAAATTAAGCATTCAAAGCCACAAATGACGGAAATATTTTATCACACTTGAATGGAGGCAAATGAATCATTCAATCATGGGAAACGTATCGATGAATAAATTCAAATGAAGTTAATTATAAATTCGCTTGTCACACATCCGCTCGTTGCGAGGCAGGACAACAAAAAACTCAAAAAGTCCCTCGTCATCGATTTCGAGTGTTCTTTCATTGGCCGTATTGAATAACCATGTGGTCGTACCCAATTCGGGCTTTGAGGTCTTTGAACTCCGCACGAGACTGCTGAGGGACCAGAGATAAGTGATTTGTTTTGTTTGCTGCATCAGAAGTCTGTTTCGCATCCAGATAATGCCTGGGAAGAGAGAAATCAATTGGACTGCCATCTTATTGGATTTTTAAGGAAGCACAACACAATTTGTCATACAGTGCCATCGATGAACTCGCCATTGCAGACACTGATTAATGGCTTATTCCACCGCATTCAAGTGCACCAGAAAACTGAGCGCCTTCTTCGAGTGACACTACAAATTGGGATGGACAACTATCTTCTGCACGCAACCAATCGTGATTCATTTGCTATCTCCAAGGGGATCAAGGCCGCACAGTTGCACACGTTGACGCAGTGCGAAGGTGTAGTAACGTTCAATGAATTATATATGTTCCCCATAAGGACATTCCTAACAATTACCCATCTAATTCTTCCTCTCCGGTGTGCTGCATCAAGGTGTTACTTGCCCCGTGCCGTGGATCAAAATGGAGTGCCCGGCACACTCGCGGCTTAATCCTTGCCTTAGTTGTGTAATGCGAATCTCGAAACAGCTGGACCTCCATGAAGCCAAGTTTTTTTTGCCAGTTTTCTTGGCCAAATCAGAATAATAATGATTGTCCATAAAGACAGAACGAAAAAAAAAACATAGTTTAAGCCGAAAGGCACATCTACATTTAGTTCGGAATAGCTTAGGGTACCCGTATAGGATGTTAGAACGATTGTTAAGTTAGTTAATTATTTATTTTTGTCTAGCATGTAAGAAAAATGAATTTTTTTTAAATAAAACAAAAATGAATGAAAAAGAAACAGCCGGCCCTCCCCTTCTGCAATACGGGACAGGCTCTCACGTCTGGGTTCAGAGCCACCTCAGCTCCTGAAGTGCTGACGGTAAGTGCGGCCCAAACCGTGGAGCCCATACCAAAAACCACGTCCTGCACGATGACTCCCATTGAGAAATCCTGCACGTATCCTACAACTTCTGCCGGCGGAGTTGCCGTCTTATAATGTGTACATGACCTTCTTATAAAATGTATAAGGAGAGCGCCCCGCATAATGGGTTTGGAGCGCCTCAGAGGTATCCCTCCGGAGAAGCAAACGGAGCACAACAGGCGGTGGTTAGCTTGGGCAACCGGGGTAATGAAAAGTAACACAGAGGTGGACACTACCAAGGATGTTCCATCCAAATGCGCCAGATCACTGGAGGCGTCACCCTCGCAGTCGAAAAGACCGAAACCGATAGGTAAATTCACCAATACAGCCAAGTGCCAGTTGGCTCAGCAGTCCGTACAGTGTAGTGCTGAAAAACGACATCACTGACGCTGTATCAGACAGAGGTGACGCTGACTGCAGCAGCTCTCCATTAAATTGACAGAGTCTGCGATCAACTACTTCTGTCTCGGCCTGATGAAAGAAAATGGAGGCCTACTACCTCTGTGAAATCTAAATTATAAGTCTGATCTAAATCGCGTTCTCTAGATCGTCTCACTAAAGCCTTTCGTGTAGGCGGCAACTGAGTAATCGCATCCTACTCGGAGCTATCCATCATGTGACTTGATTTGTGACAAAAGCCTTGTTACAAAATTTGCCACGGTCGAAAATATTATTTCGCTTGAAAGGCCTTTAGATGCTATTTGGTTGGATCGACTCTCTGTATGGCGCATAAATTCGTCTGCATTTTGGCTTTGAGGGCCGCTGTGGTTTGTGGCTTATTCGCATAGACCTGCGATTTCGAAAAATTCACAATTCTAAAATCGGTGACCAGTCAACATCATCCACGTGAGATGACCATGCCCTCGATTCGCTCATGCCGAATTTCCAGTGAGACGTGCTCTGCGTGGCATGTAGCGCCATCCTGTTGAAACCACGACCGAGTTCATAAACGTCAAACTGCGGCAGAATTGCAAGATTTGCGTTCATAAATGTAAATAAACTGCATTGACTATGCATGCGTTCATATAAGCAAAGCGACAATAAAACTACGATCGAGTTGGCAGTGATTTTTGTTCTGTTGCAAAATTGCAGGCAAACCGAAAGATGGACTTCTTCATGCGAAAATGGTGCCCAAAAAGATCGTCCGGCAAATGCTCTTATTACTTTAAGGGGACATGCCTTGACTTCCAATTCTATTTAATTTAAAAAAATCGCCCTTTTCCTTCGTATTTTGTTGAGCAATACGATTAAACGTCACTCAAACACTTTGTATCGCCTACTTAATAATAATATAATATGAGTGGCGCTACAGCCTAGCCTAGCCTAGCTTCTCAGCAATCACTCGTGTTGTGCGTGCTATTGTTCTATCACGAGTAGAAGGGACCTACAAGTTTATGCCGAATTCGAGCGGACAAGTTTGAGAAGCTCTTTGAGCATTGTCAGCCGTGAAAAGTATATCTTGCCGTACCAGGAATCGAGCCTAGACAGATTGGTCTAAATCTAGGAATCGACGCACATACCGACAACGCCACGGGCCACCACCTACTTATGTATGTTTTTGTTGTACTTTTCTGACAATACTGACCTCCTTCAAACTTGCGGCAATATTTGTATTCATAAATGCATCGAGCAAATATTTTGTGCAGTGCAGGGGCAACAGTGTTGCAATTATGAACTCAACCCACATGTCGTTGATGTGCATATCATCCAATTCGCGTCAAAAGAATTTGGGAATCATCGAACTTATAGCGCACGCCGTTGACGGTGAAGGCCTGCCGAACATCGTTCTCAGAGTCCGATCGATGGCCACTTTTTGGGCCGAAGCCAAATGTTCGGTCGGACTCTAGAAATATGAACGGATGACGGCGCCAGCCCAAAATCCACACCAAACCGTGACATTTTCGGGATGCATTGGACGCTCTTGGATTTCAAGTGGATTGGTATCGTCCCAAATTCAACAATTTTGTTTGTTGACGTACCTATGCATCCAAAAAGGGGCCTCATCTTGCGGCGACCGTAAAATGGGCGAAGCGCGCAGAGCATTGCCCGAACAGAGCACCCTTTTTTATTAAAAGCACGTCTTGTTAAACATTATGTCCGTCCATGTTGATTTGTCAGGAAACAGACTAAATAATGACAGCCAATTTGACAGAGGTAGCTTTCACAAAATGGCCGCAATCAACTGTCAAAGTTCGGAAGTCCCTATTGGATGATGATTCACATTTACTTCAGATGTCTATCGCTCGTTGGCAAGCTCTAGCTGCCGCATTTTTTCAAGTTTCAGAAAGGAAGGAATTAGTTTGGTAATCAATCGTTAATTTGGCTTCTATATTTGAAACAGTTCCAATTCAAAGAAATCCCTTGAGAATGGCGTCTGTCAGAGAAGCCGAACTAAAGTAAAACACACACCAGCTAAATTAAATCACGCACTAAACGATTGTTTTGAAGTTTTCGCAAAAATATTACACCCAAGGCAGTATGTGAACAAACGAACAGTTACTTCAGCAAAGCCGGCAGAAGTGCTTTTATTTGTTCCCCATCCCACTACTCTGCTAAAGGAGTGGGAGCAGCTCTGATACCCAACTTCCGAGCACAATCTAAAAAAGTTCATTTGTAGAGAACATTCAGAGGAACAAACACCGACGTCTCATCACCTGAAGGCATGAATTTATAATATTTCCTTTGAAGTTGAATGGTAACAGTGGCGGAGGGCAGAAGGGCTTTAAACTGTTCGATCCAATACAGAGAATAAGAGGTCATTATGCAAATGCACTTGAAGTGTATTTCTGGCAGAAATTTGAAACGTATTTGTGAGAGGGGACAAATACCGGACGAGCGTGAGGCATTGTCATCAAATCCAGCGCATTAATCTCTGCTGGAGTGTGCATCATTAAGAAATCTGAGAAATAACTTTGAACAGCTCGGCCAGGCTGGTCGGCATTTGATGATCGGACGAGATCAGTATCTGCACTTTAACTGAATCGTAGACATTTTTTTTATGGTGCCTCGTTAATTCAACGATCGTCTATGGCTGCTTTGTGTTGTTCAACGTTGAAGCTGTATTGATGGAAGTGACAAATAACAAATCTCAATGAAGACCGCGTTCAAAGTGGCGTACACACGCGGAGAAGGCCACAATCCATAGACAGCACTGTTCGGCCACATCGAGCGCATGGACAACAATGCTCCAGCAAAGAGGGTGTTCGAATCCGAGCCAGCGCGGGTTTCCAATATGCGCACTGAGCAACATTTATACCTTAGAGTGGCCTACATAACATAAATACCGCGTGTTTTTTTTTGGAGGCACAGAAAATTGGCAACACTTTTTTAACTGGCGGCCATTTTGTCAACTGTCAAGTGATTTGTTTTTAGTTCGAATACACTGACGCCTGAACAACGCTTCCGTCATCATCATCTTCTGACCCGCATGATCAACTGCAGGGTTCGCGGGGATAATGCACGCACGAGAGATCTCACGGCCAGTCGATCCTCAGCCATCGACTCTAACTCATCCAGCGCAATCAGTCAAGTTTTTAGGGTCTTATTCTTTAATAAATGCAGTTTTTTTTCGGTGCGCTAATTCAGTGGCCAACACTGTGGTTAAGTACAAGTGGAGAAAGACTCCAACCAATTTCGTGCGCGCTGTAGCTTATGAGGCGTTTTGTTTGAGGTTAGATCCACCCTCGGAATGTAGCACTAGACAAAGTTACATCGTTGTGAATGTTTAAAAGCAATTGAAATGCATTTGGGCGTCGCATTCAATTCCGAAAAGATCGTCTAACGAAGCTACGATCTTCATCTTCTTCTAATGACGCTACAGAGCGGAGTGGACGTGGGCCTCAAGAAGCTTCTCCAGCTGGCACGATCTTTAGCCAGCTGTCTCCAATTTTCAGGGGTGGACCTGGGCCTCAATGAACATGCTTCGCCAGCTGGAACGATCTTTAGCCAGCTGCCTCGAATTTCATGCGACGATTTGGTCGATGTCCATCTCAACTTGAGTGAGCCAACCGTTCCGTGGGCGTCCTCTTTTGCGTTGTCTCACTCGTTTGGAATCGAAGACTCCTCCAGTGCTGTCCATGCGCTCCACGTGGCCTAACTCTGATCTACCAAAATGAAATATGATGGATCTTTGGCAATTGTAAGCAATTTTCTAGCAAAACACGCGAAATCGAAGAACTTGGTCAACAACTCGACAACTGAGTCTTACTAGACCAATCATGGATAGGTCACAACGAGTAAGTAAGTGAGTAATTCATTTATTAATAATTCTTAACAAAAGAGTGTTTTTTTTTATGTAATATGAATTTAAGAGCTATGGCTAAGCCGTCAGCCTGGTTAGCAGAATTTTAAATCTGTATTTCAAATCTTTACGTGCAAACTCAAGTTACAATTCAAATACAGCTATGGACATATAAATGGCACAAAATTAGATTTCGATTAAATGTTGAAATTTTTCAATTAAAAGTTAATTAAAATGTTAATTAAAGGTTTTTTGCACCCAGCAAATTTTCCTACAATAGCGGTGTTATGTGAGGCGAACAAATGTTCCTTTTTGTTCTGCTTTTTATTTACCGTTATCAGTTTTGCGTAGACAATACCGATTTTAAGTGGACACATAAATGGCACATTTCCTAGTATATGCAGTAGCCGCGTAACTTTCAATAGAAAATAATTTATCAAGAGTATTTTAGATCGAAAATTATTTGAAAATGGGATCAGGGAAAACATACCACGGTTGAGGAAAGACGGATAATATGGGAAATGCATAAAGAAGGCAAAAAAGTGGCGGAAATTGCTAAACTTCTGCACTGTTCGCGAAAAAAAGTGTACAATGCAATTAATTTATGCACAAAGAATCCCGATTTGTTGACCAAATCGAAAATTCGGAAGCCGAGGCCTAAAAACACTGATGTGCGTACGGATGCTGCCATAGTAAGAATGTCGAAAAAGGACCCATTTAAGTCATCACGGCAGATAGCATCCGATATTAATCAAAAATTGGGCTTAGAAATATCCAGCAGGCTTGTCAGAAGACGATTAAACGAGGAAAATTTGTGTGGGCGCATTTCCAGGAAAAAGCCACTACTGTCAAAAAAAAATATTAAGAAACGATTAACCTTCGCCAAAACCCATCAATTTTTGGAAAAAAGTTTTATGGAGTGATGAAACGAAAATAAAAATAGAATAGGACCAGATGGTAGAACGTTTATCCATCGTCCTCTAAATGCCAACAGCATAATCCAAGGTTCACCCAGAAGACTGTAAAGCACGGAGGTGGAAACATTATGGTGTGGGGTGCATTTTCTTGGCATGGCGTAGGTCCGCTTATAAAGATCAATGGCAAAATGGACAAGTTTCAATATCTGGATATTTTGAAAAACCATATGGAACCATATGCCTTCGATTTCATGCCAATTAAGTGGACATTTATGCAGGACAATGACCCCAAACACTCCTCCAAGGTGGTTACAACTTGGTTTAATGAGGAAAAGATCTACGTTTTGGATTGGCCAGCGCAGAGTCCTGACTATAAGTAAATCCTATAGAGAACTCGTGGAATGAAGTCAAACTTGAAGTGGCTAAGGAAAGTTATAGAAATATGAATGATCTTTGGTCTGCTACACAGAAAGCTTGGTATGCCATATCCAAAGCAAGATGCCAAAAACTCGTGCAGAGTATGGATCGCAGGTGTGGAGCTGTCATCAAACATGTCTGTTTGTCGAAAGATGGTTATCCTTTGTGGTCTGAATATTGGGCATATACTTATAATATGAAAGCAGTCTTCCTTCGATTTCCGATTACAAAGTGTACAGAATTGGTTGAACTTTCTATTATAGGGGGTTACCATTTAGTGAAGGAACTTCACACCTTGCTTTGAATATCAGAGATATTTCGTCTTAACTAAACGAGTCATGAAAATAGTTTCTTTGGTTCAGATCATAATTTAGTTGACCTGCTTTCTGACTCTAGAGCTTTTATTTTTAACGTACTTCGGGTGTTGTTTTCGTTGGTTTGTACGAGGGGCGTTCAATATATTCTCGGTATCGGGGTGAAGCTGTGGTTGTATATATAAATTGACTTATTTATCATACAATACTATTATTTTAGTGCATTCATGTAAAATTTCATATAAATGAGATTATTAATTCGCGTTTTATCTCTAGTTAAACAGAATCATAATGGCAACTGAGATGATGATGGTGAAAATTGACCATCGTGTTGTAATTACATTTCTCACTAAGCAAGGAAAAAGTCAAAAAACTATTCATGAAGAGATGGTGGCTGTTTACCAGGGTACCGCACCTTCATTATCAACTGTGCAAAAGTGGTCAAATGAGTTCAAGAGAGGCAGAGAGAGCATTGAGGACGACCCCCGCTGCGGCGCCCCGGCTACTGCTTGTACGGGAGAAAGCATCAAAGAAGTCGAAACAACTTGAGGATGCCCGAATAAAGGTGAAAATGATGGCAGAGATCACCAAGCTTTCAATTGGTATCATTCACACCATTCTTCACGACCATCTTAACCTTTCAAAGGTCAGTGCAAGATGAGTGCCACGAATGCTCACAGCGCCTCAGCGAAAAGTGAGAATCACATGCTGTAGAGAGCTTTTGGAGATGTGTAGTGAGAACGCGGACGGTGTTATGGATCGAATTGTTACTGGTGACGAAACATGGGTCCACCACTATGACCCTGAAAGCAAACAAGAGTCCATGCAGTGGCATAAAAAAGGAACAGACCCCCCGAAGAAGTTCAACGTCACTCCGTCTGCCGGGAAGCTCAAAGGGAATCTTGCTCATTGAGTACAAAAAAAAAGGTGAAACCATCAACGCCACATCCTACGCTTCCACTTTGCATAATTTGCGGGAGGAAATTAAAAAGAAAAGACGGGGTAAACTCGCAGCGGGTGTGTTGCTTCTTCATGACAACGCTCCTGTTCACACGGCGCGAGTTTCCAAGACTGCTGCGCGAGATTGTGGTTTCGAAGAAATCCAACACCCACCCTATAGTCCAGACCTTGCCCCTAGTGATCATTTCCTTTGATGAGATTTGAAAAAATGTCTTCGTTGAAAAAGATTTTCGGATGATGAAGAACTCAAGTCGGCAATAAATGAGTATTCTGTTTAACTAGAGATAAAACACGAATTAATAATCACATTTATATGAAATTTTACATGAATGCACTAAAATAATAGTTGTACTTGATAAATAAGTCAATTTATGAATACAACCGCAGCTTCACCCCGATACCGAGAATATATTGAACGCCCCTCGTATAATGCGGTGTAGTTTATTTTTCAAAACACGTAGATTGTCCATGTCAATATGTAGGGTCTCGCCACAGTCGTTACTAATAGTTTTGCCACCTTGCATACCACCAATCTGCATTCCTTAACTCGTACAAAAACAGTTTCTTTGCCATTCGTGAATCGTCACATCTGCAAATCTTAAGTATGAAGTCAGCCTGTGACTTGAGTGTGTCCGTTGACAACTTTGGTAGACCTGTTTCCAAATGTGTAGCGTAATTAGGTGTATTTAATGGGAGATTGAAGAGTTTTTCAATGAAGTTCCTTGGGAATGCTTCAATTTCTTCATACTCATCAGCCCCCCCAGACTTGCGAGGCGTAACAGAGGGTGGATTTAACGACTGAGTTAAATATCTTATATTTTACAGATAGATTCATTTTTTTGTTGTGGAACACATTTATCCACGAAAGGTTGAGCAGACTTTGAGAGCGATTTGCTCTCATCTCTAAGATGTTTACTGAAACTTAGAGTTGGATTCAGTTTGACTCCGAAATATTTCACCTCTTTAACGGTTTCAAGTGGTTGACCATCGTGCTTCCATTGCCTTTTAATGTGGATTCTTGGACATCGCGTAAAAACCATCATTTCCGACTTCGAGAAGGCATCCTTGCTCCACACCTGTATTCGTTTCAAACCACTCTAAATAAATAGTACCATCCCAAACCGCTGCATTGGTATGCGTGTACATTTCTTTGGTAACATTTATAAATTTTGACGATATGCCTAGTTGTGATAGCTCATAGAAAATGCTTAAAGAAAATGGCATTTCTATTGACAAGGTCAAAGGCGGCTTTAAAGTCCACAAAAAAAGAGTAAACTTTTTTACCTCCAGCTTGATACGCTTTGACAATGGATGTCAGAGTAAATACCTGATCTGCAGTTGAATTTGCAGCGTATGTTAAGCTCCTTGAATTCCGATCTTCACAGCATAATTAACTGGGGAAACAACAACAGAGTGGAATTCAATGCTTCTAAAACTCAATGCTGTCTGCTGGCACTTAAGCGAGCCCTTGTTAATCAGCCATTATCCATGAATGGTGCTTGTGTCGATGAAACCGGAAAGCTTTCCATCCTTGGTATGTGTATCAACAGAACACTTAGTTAGAACGATCACATATTTGAGGTCGCCAAAAATGCTGCGAAATGTTTAGGTTTCCTTAATCGATGCAAGAAATATTTCACCGCCTCTGATTTGGCTTTCATTTATAAGGCGTATATCCGCCCCAAGCTTGAGTACAACGCTCATATCTGGTCAGGTGCCCCAAAGACCACCCTGCACCTACTAGAGAGAATCCAAAAGCGAGCGATAAAACTTATAGGAGACAACAATGTCGGAAAGTCATTAGACTCGCTCGAACATCGACGTACCGTTTCTTCTTTGTCCGTATTTTATCGCTATTTCAACAAACGATGCTCAAGTGAGCTAGCCAACTGCATTCATGAATTCACCCGCAATACTCGTCTCGCCAGGAATGCTCATCAGTTTACCCTTAAGCCTACTTTCGGACGCACTGTTAAATTTAGAGACTCGTTCTTCAGCCGTACTACGCGAATTTGGAATGGTCTTCCCAGCCCTATATTTCCCACAGACTACAACCCGCAGATATTTAAGACCAATGTGCACAGGTACCTCCTCTCCCTTTCTCCCTCTATACCTTCGGCCCGTGCTGTGTCTTGACCCCGGACACTTAAGGGTATTAGCAAACCCTTGAGCGCGCGCAAATTATAAAAAAAAAAAAACCTCTTCTAAAGCCTGCCTGTAAATCGGTTAGAATATTTTTCTGTTCGACGCATCTTTCTAGCCTTTTTACCAAAGGTCACAACGATTTAGTCCCCCAATTATAGTCCAATGTTATCTTCAATCTTGAAAGTCGACAATTCTGTGAAGCAATGAGCAGACGAACAGAAAACCCGCGCTCTGAGAAACAGAATCAGTGCAAGTCAGTGTAGTTGAATCGACTCCCAACCACCCATTCCACGCAACGAGCACAAATTCAACTACATTTTTGTCCACACTGAACTCTGTTCTATCCACAAAGACGCCCATCAACACTGAAGCCCTTGTTCCATGCGACCACAAAGCTGCTTGTCAGTGAGAAAGGAAAACCCGATCCCACTGTCGCATGAATCACAAAAGATACCAAAACTGATACTCCAACCGATCAAGCCCCCCCATGCACGCATGCACACACACACACTCCCATTAGAACAGGTTTTCGGTTGAAGCGTTGAGTCGCGCGTATGGAGGGGCACACTCATGAATGTGGGTCAAAATTTGCCGATGAACCCGCCTAGATGAATTAAGAAAAAAAAAAAAAACCAAAAAGCATATGTATGTACCTGATATTGTGTGAAGAATCCTATTCGTGTTCCCCGTTCAAAGCAGCACCGCCTAATCCACTTAAAGATCCGATTTAATAGAAATTCACCCTCGCCACTGACACTCTCTCACAAGCACTACTTTTTCACTGCAATTTTCAATCAAATAAATTAACTTTCCGCCTCTCGCGAGCCTCCGAGCCTGCGGGATGGGGGTGGTATCTGATGTATCCACTCTTCTCACCGTTACACACTTACACAGGAGCTACCCAGCTACGACATGTATCAGTACACTACAGAAGAATGAGAAAAAAACAAGGATAAACAAATGCACAGAAGAAAAAAAAACAGTCCGCGCACTTTTAACTCCGCCGACGACGAGCTGCAGATGCTGCAGATATGAATCTAGCTACACGCCATCACCAACAACAACAACACCAACAGAATATCAGCAGAGAAAAAGATACTTTTTCATATCAACGTTTTTTTTGTTTTCTCTTCTGTCTACCACAGAGTAGATACATAGAAAATTTCGGAGTACCCAAGAAAAGTGCTCGAATGGGATTCAAGATTCCAGGGTCACGTCGATTGTGAGAAGTTTCTGCACTTCAGTGGACACGGGACATGGGACAACGGACAACCAGCCTCTTTTTCCGACACTCCGGATGCTGGAGGGGGAGGGCTGGCTTTGAGAAAAATCAATGATCCCAGAGAAACGAGTGCACAGACAAGAAGTTCTCTATCCCTCCAAGCGCACTGAACTTCTGTCCAATGGGAATTGGAATCATTTTCGCGGAGGACTTTCTTCACAAGGTTTCCTTCGGGATTTAGGCAATTTTTCATTCAAAACAATCTCCAGACGAGAACAAAGCATGGACTTTGAGGACACGAGCACCAACTGAAATTGATATGGGCACCCGTCGTTGGTGATGTGGGATCTGATGTCGTTGTTGTTGTTGTTGTTATTGGATCCGGGGATGCTGCTCGCACGCAAACGTCACGAATTTTCACAGAAAAACGGAAAAAAAACACACAAAAACTAGTTTTATTGAACAGAAAACCTTACGTTGGTCTCTTTCGAATTGATGTTGTTGCGAATAAACGAAATTAAATTGAAATATTTTGGAAAAGATTTGTTTTGGTAGCCACGGACATATTTCGTGGGACTTGGCAACGAGATCGAACGAACGAACGAACGACACGGCAACGCAACGCACGGCCAAGCTACTTCGCTCCGACTTCCGAATCACAATTCACAAAAACACGAATCCCAATCTCGTTCTGCCTCAGAATTGTTTCACTGGGTTGTGGTCGTTGTTGACGGTTGGTGGGTGTTCCATGATTCGGTTTTGTTTCTGCCGAATGCAGACAAGAGTGGGGGATTTGTTGGTGTTTCATTTGCTGGATTATTTCTGGTGTTGTTTTGACAGCTGCGCGGTGGAAGAACAACCACGCGAGTCTCGATGTGTGACTGGGGCACAATGGTGGAAATTAATTTTAAAGGTGCGACTACATCGGCGAGTGGTTTTTATTTTTTGCTTGAGCTGAGCAGGAAAGGAGAGTAGATGTATAGATTTACTCACATGATGTAAATAAAATTAGCAAGGTTCCATTTTCGAAGCAGAAGCTACCACATCTGGCGGAGTTCACACTCAACAATTTGTAGTTACGACTTGCTTGACAACCGTGATTGTTGGGCCAAGTCGTCAATGTAAACGCTCGTTGGCAGATTTGTACTACTGTAGGCAGAGCCTTTTATGACTTTTCTCCAATTCCTCGTCAAGCAAATCGCATCGACAAGTTGTTCAGTGTAAACGCGGCCAATAATAAGCAAACGCCATTACAGCGTGGTTCCCTTTCCGAAGCAGAAACTGCCACATTGTGAAATATATTCTCAGCGCAAAGGATTCTGTGGTCCTGGATCTACGCTCCTGTCTCAAACGAACAAACAAATGCAAACAAAAACTATGCACTGCCGCAATAAAACGAATCATGTGGATTTCGAATTCAAACATAATGAATGACGTTGATGACAGCACACACTTAAATTAAGAAGAAAATGTCTCATCAGATTAAGTTTAAAGTTTTCTAATAACTTCTTAATAACATTTCCCATTGGAAACACGGCAACACTTTCGCTCGAATGAACATTCAATCAAAACGTTTCCCACTGACAGCTCCCCATAGAGGAACTGTCAAAAATAATTATTTTCTTTCAAAATTTCTTTTATTTCATGAAAACAACAAAACAATTTACTTAAATCCGGCCAACTTGAATACAGCGCAACCATGAGTTTCGCTGCACCGAAGACCCCGGTCTCCCAGATCATTCACAACAAAGACAATCAGGATGAGCCAAAGAAGAAGACGCGCGAAGACTGGCGAAAGGCAAAGGAACTGGAAGAGGCCCGTAAGGCTGGTACAGCACCAGCTGCAGTGGATGAGGAGGGCAGAGACATCAATCCACACATTCCCCAGTACATATCGAGTGCGCCGTGGTACTATGGAGCACAGGGGCCCACACTGAAGCATCAGCGTCCGCAGAAAGACGAAGAGGAGGGCACCATACACACGAAGCCGATCTTTAAGGGTGTCGATGGCACAAAGTTGGTGACGAAGTTCCGCAAGGGTGCTTGTGACAATTGTGGTGCGATTACGCACAAAAAGAAAGATTGCCTCGAGCGGCCACGAAAGTTCGGAGCAAAATACTCAGAGTCGTTGGTGGTGCACGATGAGCACATTACTGACAACAGCGCGACTGATTACGATGAGAAGCGCGACCGATGGAGTGCGTACGATCCGGCATCGCACAAGGACATCATCGATGAGTTCGAGAAAGTCGAGGAAGCGAAACGCCAGCTGAAGGCGGAGAAGCTGAAGAACAATCCCGACGCTGAACTGTCCGACGAGGAGTCAGATGAGGACAAGTACGTGGACGAAGTGGACATGCCAGGTACAAAGGTCGACTCCAAGCAGAGAATCACCGTGAGGAATCTTCGAATCAGGGAGGACACGGCCAAATATCTCAGAAATCTGGATCCCAACTCGGCGTACTACGATCCCAAGACGCGATCCATGAGGGACAATCCGAATCCGCAGTCGAAAGCGGACGAAGTCGAGTTCGCTGGGGAGAACAGCGTACGATATACGGGCGACACGTGCAAGCACTCGACCGCGCAGTTGTTCGCATGGGAAGCACACAGAAAGGGTGTCGATGTGCACCTCTTGGCCGAACCGACCAAACTTGAGCTCCTGCAGAAGGACTACAACACGAAGAAGGAGGAATTCAAGTCGCAGACGAAGGACCACATTCTGGAGAAGTACGGCGGCGAGGAGCATCTGCAGGTGCCGCCGAAGTCGCTTCTCCTCGCGCAGAACGAGCACTACATTGAGTACTCGAGGAGCGGCAAGATCGTGAAGGGAATTGAAAGGACAAAGGCGCGCAGTGCGTACGAGGAAGACGTCCATCCGAACAACCACAAGACGATATGGGGCTCGTACTGGCACGGCGGTCGTTGGGGCTACAAGTGTTGTCGCTCGTTCATCAAGAACTCGTACTGCGTGAGCATAAAGGAGGTGGAACCGAACGGTGTCACCGGCGCACCAACCAACGAACTGCAGCCTGCTGAGGAACGGCACCCAGAACCAGAACCAGAACCGGTGGCTGTGGCGGAAGTGGACGAAGAGGAGGAAGACGTTGAACAGGATTCCGGCCACGAGGAGTGTGAGAGTCCCAAAAAATCGTCCAAGAAATCGAAGAAGGACAAGAAAAAGAAGAAGAAGAAGGAGAAACGCAAGCGTCGTGATTCGGTGAAGAGCGACAAGAAGTCGCCCGAGAAGGAGAAAGTCGAGCTGGACGACAGGAAACGGGCGTACAATAGTATGTACGAGGTGAAAGCGCCCACCGAGGAGGACATGGAACAGTTCATGATGAAGAGGGTCAGAGCTGACGATCCCATGTTGCAGTTTATGCAGGATTGAGAGGCGAATGGAAGAGACAATAAATTTTGTAGTTAACCTATAGCCGTTGCAGTGTGTTCTCATTTATTGGTGTTCTCGGGGTTTAGCCTGTGTAACGACATTCAATTCAATTCTCGAATGTGCACACTTGGGGATCGTGCGCAGACAAGCAGCAATGGTGTCATATTCGCCGTCAGTTCATTGAGTGTGAAGACGGCATGGAATGGGGTGGACATTGAGCAGAGTGGTAAATGGTGTCACTTCTGTTACTCCTTTCATTTCCTGGGAAGTCCGTCTTTAAAATCTGCATGAATTGGACAGTCATACGCAAGAAATGGGAATTGCTTCATTTCGCGGCAGTCTACCAATTCTTTGGGCGCATCGCATTGCGGGAATGTTGCTGGTATTCGTGGTGTTCTCTTATGAAACTGGCCAAAGATGTACTTGCTAGTCAGTCAGCTAAGTTCTGACTCGGTTCTTGCGTTGTTAGATGCAACAATTGCTCCGTCTATCTCTTGAGAAGATTGCGGTGAGATCCAACCTTATCCTCTGATGGGTACATGTGCCCAAGGATATTCCAAGGAACGACATAACCGATGAGTGAACTAGGATGAGAGGGGGCCTCAAACTGGAAGAAATCCTATCTCTAACTTAAACTGTGATCAGCACTACTTGCGGGACATCAAAATCAATGTCGCCTCGGGTCTACGTCACGTGAACTCCACCCTTGGCAACCGATGCTACTTCGGTTTGTCAAAACGACTGCCGACTCCAAGGACCAGAATCATGCTCAGCAAAACAATTATTTTGCCAGTCCTGCTATATGGAGCCGAAAGCTGGGTGATGAGCAAAAGACAAGACCTGATTCTTGGTGCCTTCGACAGAAGTCGGGTATATGGTCAGTATAGGCTAGGCAGCAGTATATCAGGCTCGGGCCCTCCATGGGTCGTAGGCCTGCTAAGTAAGTGACAGTAATGCACTTAGGCCAGAGTAGTCCCATTGTACCGCAACGTGGGTGTTCAGATAGAGAGGAAGAAAGATGAAGGGGCTTTATGACAGCCATTTGGTACTCTCAGCAAATTTTGGCTAGCGCTTTGACTGGTGTTTTGCTGAGGTCGTTTAGACTGTCGAAGAATTAGGAGCCTATGGTGGCTTTCGAGGAGTTATCGATTCCGAGCCATTGGGACAACGCAACAGAGGACGCCCTCGCACGAAATGGCGCACACAAGTGGGGAAGAACCTTAACCAACTTGGTGTGCGCAATTGAAGGCAGCTGGCGAAAGATCGTGCTGGCTGGAGTGGCTTGTTGGTTGAGGTCCAGGTCCACCCCGGACTGTTGCTTTCCTGACTGAGGCAAGAACAGGACAGTTGCAAAGGAGGTGGTGAATGTTTTCCTCCTCCTCTTCGTCTAGGCAGCTTCTGCAGAAGTCGTTGGAAAATAGAGTATAGTCGTTTTGCGTTAAGGCCTAGGCGCAGTGTCCGATGATTATACCCACTGCAGTGCTAATTTTGGATCTCTTTAGGGAGATAAGATCGCTTGATCTTTTAGGATCAAGATTGGGCCAGATTTGTTTTCAGATTCGACATGTAATACCTGTTTACCACCTGGCGTTGAGTTCCTTTGCGTAGAGATTATTGAGCTGTAGCTTGAAGGTAGTACTAGGGGCACCTATGTTACAAGATATGCAATCAACTGGCAGTCTAGTGGAACGTTTAGCGAGTTCATCAGCTTTGCAGTTTCCTGGGATGTCTGTATGGCCTGGCCTGCAGCACAGTCGAATCTTGAACTGTTCGGATATCTCGTTAAGACTGCCGCGCATCTCTTAACGAGATATCCGAACAGTTCAAGATTCGCCTCAATTACTAATTCAGAATTCATAGAGAACGATGCCTGGGATTTAATTGCTGCTTGGCTATCCGTAAAGATACAGAAATCGCGGTCGGATATCACGTTCCATCTTAGCCAGGACAGGGCTTCACTAATCACCATTATTTGGAAGACGCTGCAGTGATTGGGTAGACGAACTGATTTGTTCAGGTGTAGACCCTCCGAGAAAACGCCGCTTCCTACCCCATCATCCGTCGTGGATCCATCTGTGTAAAAGTGAATGGGTTTACCAAAGGGAATATTGCCGCCGTAACACAGGTCTCTGTCCGGAATCAGGGTTTCGAAGTTGTTTCCTGGGAAGTGTCGTGGTCGTGGGAGATATTATTATTATTATTATAATTTATTAGCATGAAATTAAAATTACATACTAACAATAGAAGAGCCCTGGCTGCAGAGGCTTACGGCTCTATGGTGTATACAAAGTTATATATTTAGATTATGCTGCTTAACAAATTTATATATATTACATATATTTTCCTGTGTTGGAGTTTTGATCATTTGCATGATAGGAATGTTGATTCTTATGCAACCTGTGGTGCCCAGAATGTGGTTTATATCCATGTTGCAGGTGGGAGGAGGTCTACCTTTCAGAAGATGTTCATGTGTACATGCTGTGTGCCCCAATCTAAGTCTTGTAAATACAGTGTTGGAGATTTTAGATGTTGTTAATGGATAAGTGGGACTTATCCGCTCCGGATTTATAATGCTGTAATGATGCTGGTAGTTCCGCCAGTTAGCTACTTGCTTTTGGTGAAGTTTGTGTTTCATTAGGCGTACAATATCCAATTTTGTGCTGTTATTGAAATTGAATATTGGAGCGTGGTGGGCAAGACTAGCTTCTAAATCAGCTGATTCGTTCCCTTTAATACCAGTATGACTGGGGATCAACATTACCTTAAGTTTGTTGGGAGACTTAATGAAGTGATTACGGGTATCCATTATAATTTCTGTGTCATTACGAGGGTTTCTCACAGAATTGATCACAGACAGACTGTCGGTGCAAATGACATATTTTCCTTTGGACTTGGCAATGTAGTTAACTGCCTTTTGGATCGCCACAGCTTCTGCTGTAAAGACAGAAACATACGTTGGTAGTAGCCCGGATGTTATCAAATTACCATTTTCTTTGGTAACTGCAAAAGATGTACTGTGGTCTATTTTCGATCCGTCCGTGAAGATAAAATTC
This sequence comes from Eristalis pertinax, assembly GCA_907269125.1. Taxonomy (NCBI): domain Eukaryota; kingdom Metazoa; phylum Arthropoda; class Insecta; order Diptera; family Syrphidae; genus Eristalis; species Eristalis pertinax. The sequence continues at coordinate 49,783,527 of OU026147.1, forward strand.
CATCCTTTGAGTTTCAGATCGGCGGAAACTCTTGTATAGGATGTGTGAAGGACCTCTTTCAGGGTATTTTTTTTGTCGTACCTGATCATGTTCAAAATAAATGAGTCAGTTTTTATGCTCCACGGAGGAAATTTTGTTGTGGGATGGTGTAGTACAGTTTGCGGTAAACCGAGGTTACTCCCAATGATGCGGGCTTTCGCAATAGCTGACAAGATTGATTTTGCTGTGTTGATGTTGCATGCTAAATTCTTCGTTATGAGCGAGTTTTTGGAATAGAGCAGCTTTATGTAGAGTTTGGCGAGAGAGGCTTCAATTCGCTCTTCGATTGATGGAAGACCCACTTCGGCAAGAACATTTTTTATCGGGCTGGTTCTGAAAGCGTTGATACTCCGACGTGCAGCTTGATGGTACGGTGCTTTTATGGTGTTTAAAGTTGATTTGGGTGAATTACCAAAGATGAATAAACCATAATCTATCTTACTAAGTAATAATGATCTTGTGATTGAGCTTAAGGTGTTAGTATGAGCATTAATTTTTTTACTAGAGAGATAATTTACAATATTTGCCCTCTCAGCCAGGTTTTTTTTTAAAGCTATACAATGACTTTTCCAATTATATTTATTGTTAAACACTAAACCAAGAATGCTTAAATAATCTACATTGACAATACTGACGTTATTTATTATAAGATTTAGAATATCTCTGTTGCATGTCTTTTTCCGACAAATGTGCAGTGTTTTGCATTTGTTGGGAGAAAGACTAGCACCAGACGATTCTGACCAAGTTTGGTTATCCTCGATCAAACGCGATAGCAAGTTCTTAGTATGATTAAGATCACTTTGTTTACAGAGGATGAGAACGTCATCAGCATAGATGATGTGATCCAGGAGTTTGTGGTTTCTGATTATAGTCGAGAGGTCATTAAAAGCAATAATGAAAAGAATTACAGAGAGGAGCGATCCTTGGGGTATCCCATTGAAAAGCGGCAGTGAATTCGAGTAGGTGTTGTTGACCCTTACATAAATTTTCCTGTTGGTCAAAAAGGAGCGGATATAGTTGTAAATTATAGGTCCAACACCCCATTCTCTAAGTTTATTTAATATTAAATGTATACCAATCTTGTCAAAGGCTTTCTCAAAATCTAGTGAAAGAATAGTTACATGGTTACGTGCGGACGGTGCTTTAGATATGAACAAATCAAGATAAAGGAGCGCATCTGCACAACCCTTATTTGGACGAAAAGCTACTTGGTTTGGACTTAATAAGTTATTCGACTCCAAAAACCATAGAAGGCGCTGTGCAACTATCTTTTCAAGGACTTTGGACAAGCAAGATATCAGTGAAATAGGGCGGATTTTGAGTCTTGGGTTTCAATATAGGAAGAACTGTAGCTTGTTTCCAGTGTTGTGGGATAGTGCCTAATTGAAGAATGTTGTTATATAGAGTCAGTAGTCTGTGTTTAGCCGGTAATGGCAGTTTTTTTTTTATCAAAGGGTAAGATATCCGGTCTCTACCTGGAGTCTTGCCCTTGAGTTTCGCTAAAGCGTATTCTAATTCCAGAAGTGTAATTTGAGTCTCCATAAGCTTGGCAGGTCGGGAGATAAAACTTGGGCTGGCTATCAGTGGCTGTTACTTTATCTGAGTTGAATTTTGGTGGAAAATTTTCATCTCTAGAAAGATTAGACCATCTTTTGGCAAAGCAATTACTGATATCTTGCGGGTTGCTTTTGGGACCATCAGGAGATTCTATGGCGCAAATAGAGTGGGGAATGGAGTTGCCTGTAAGGGACCGTATACAGTGCCAGATTTTAGATGATGACGAATTAGGATTTATGAATGAGGTGAAATCATGCAAACTTTTGGTTTTGCTAACTTTTAATTCCCTACGGAATTTGGCATTAGTCTTTTTGTAATAAATGAGGTTAGATGTGTTGGGATGTTTTTTGAAGAGTTTCCACGCCAACTGCTTGTCTTCACGAAGTTTTGAAAGATTGGGACTCCACCATGGTACGGTACGTTTTTGAGTTTTTGGTTGGGATTGTGGGATAGATTTATTTGCTGCAGACCTCATAGCTTTCAGGATTATCGCGGCCTCTTTGTTAGGGTTGGATGATATTAATTTACCCGATAATTCCTCTAATACCAGCTTAGTTAGCATTATCGGTTTTAAATTTTGGTATACCTTGAAGGTTCGAATACCCAAGGCCAAGAGCAATAGTGGATATTATTGGAAAATGATCGCTGCTATGGAGATCATCCAAAATTTTCCAGGACACTGCACCAATTAATTCGGGCGAGCAGCAGGAAATATCAATATTTGTAAGTGTACCGTGTGTTGGGGAGCCGTCATTTAGAATAGTGAGATTATAGTTGTTAATGCCTCTGGTGTTGGAATGGGCAGATCCCCAAAGAGTACTCCAAGAGTTTACATCCCCGACCAGGATGATAGGGGTATGTATTTGGTCTATTATATTTTCCAAGTCCAATTTTGAAAATCTTTGATCGGACAGTATATAAACCGTTACTACGGTAAGTTTAATGCCCAATGAAATTTCAACGGCAATGACCAAGAGATTGGAATTAATCAACAATCTTTTATGAGTGATATTATTTTTTATAAGGACAGCAATACCTTGTTTTGAAGAGGTGTTGAGGTCAAAGTTATGAAAGTAGCTAGTAAAACCTTTTGGTGTATTGGGTGAATGGTTGAAGGCACAATGCGTTTCCTGGAGGCAAATAATTGAAGGGCTTTGTTCTTTGATTAATATATTTAATTCGTCATAGTTGTTGATAAATCCTCGTATGTTCCATTGAAGGATCTTAAACATTTTATTAGTGCGGTTGGGCAAATTGAGGGGTTCTTGAGAAGAGGGCCGCAGTCTTGCTTCGGCAGAACATATACTAAAATTGGAACGATCGTGGGAGATAGTCTAAGTGAATTAAGTAAGGTTCAGAAGAGTTTCCAGTGCATCGGCGGGAGCAGTTCTAAGTGCTCCACTGATGCGGATACAGGCTTGCCTCTGTACCTTTCTTAGTTTACTGATGTGGGTACCTTGAGTATGGGCCACCATACTAATACGCCGTGTAAGAGGACGGGTCTTATGACAGACGTGAATAGCCACTGTGCGTGTGTTCTTGCTCACTTTATTTTCCTCTTGTACAACCCATGCCATGAAGGCAACTACACCGCGACCAGGATAGATCTATTGTATCGGAGGGTTGGAGTTATCCCAAAAAGACGTACTACTTCCTCCACGCATGCTAGTAAGTCTTTGGTAGTGGAGTTTTTGTTAAACCCACTGAAGTGAGTATTTCCTTATGGAAGATACGCCGGACATTCGCACCAAATGCGCTCAGATGTTTCATCGTCTTCGAGGCAAAGCCTACAGACCTTGTCTTGACACAGGTTTAAATTGTTAAGGTGGTAGTTCAGGCCACAATGGCCCGTTAGAAAACTTGTTAGCAGTCTTAAAATCTCTTTGTTCAGATTGAGTATTTTGTTATTTGAATAAGGCCTGATTAAACGTTTGGATTGCCTAAGACCATGATCATGTGTCCACCGAAGTTTATTTTCCCATTCGTTTATCAGAGTTGCGACTGCTGTCCAATTGACATTACAGTACGGTTCAGGACCGATAAATGCAGATTCCGAGCCAAACCTCGCGAGCTCATCTGCGGATTCGTTGCCTGCAATCCTCCTGTGTGTCCAGGGACCAGGGAAGCTTCACTTTTTTGTGCCTGGCAAGGGATTGTAGAGCGTCATAGCAACATTTGACTGTTTTGGAGTCCAAAAGGTTAGGCGAGAGTGCCTTTAGTGCTACTTGACTGTCTGGGAATATCAGTATATTAGCGCCCTTGTGGAGGCTTTGTCTGTTGCAGATCTCGATGGCGTGGATTTCCGCTTGAAAAACTGTAGGATACGACCCTATTGGTACGGAAATCCTCCTGCTTCCACTCCGGATTCCATCTTTGATCCGTCTGTGTACCATATCAGACTTCTAGGGTCTTGTGCTGGTACACCATTGGACCAGATTGCGCGGTCCAATATTTCAACTTCGAAACGCCTTCCGAAACAGTGTTGCCTGACCATTATATCCGGCATTGTACAAAACATGTCGCTATTGGGGATCGAGTTGAGTATGCCGAGGTGACCTGTTAAGTTGCCTGGTTTATAATTATACTCAAGCTGCAGTTTGATGGCGTATCTAGCGACTGTGTTCTTGCTCATATGTAGGGCCGTGATGGCCTTTCTTGTTCTTCTGTGTTGAGCTGCCAGTTTACTGCCTTATATCAGGCCGAGGTAATTCGCCTTATACGAGAACGGTATGCCATTTAGAGTGAGGGGGTCGATAGTGGGAATCTTATATTTTCTAGTGAAAGGGACGATTTCGGTCTTTTGAGCGTTAACACCCAGATCATTATCAGTCGGCCAGGTGTTAAGTAGATTGAGACCGTGTTGCTAGGTAAGTGTTAAGTAAGTGCTAGGGATAGGATAGGATAGGAATATGGGTAGACGTGCGGAAGCACGTCTCACTTAGCATCTTAGTAGTCTTACAGGTGGTAAGGTTGAACCACCTTTTTCTTAATAGTTCTAGAATTTGATCATCCACCTTCTTCCTGACATCTGCCAGTGGTGGTTGAATCCATACGATTGCCTGGGATGGGTCTATTTCGGCCCCTTTTCTGGCAAGTTCATCAGCTGCCTCGTTGCCGGATATGTCCCTGTGTCCTGGGACCCAGCATAGAGTTATCGTGTGTTGTACGCTTAGAGTTTGGAGCTCCTCATGGCAGCTCGCGACCAGATTAGACTTCTTTCGCCGAAATTACTTTAATGGCCGCTTGACTGTCAATTAGAATGGTATCAGCCGGTGGTATTTTCAACACTGTTATCGTTCCGGCCGCTTCTTTGACTGCCAGGACCTCCGCCTGAAAAACACTGCCATATTCAGGGATCCTGATGGAGCAGTGCATGTTTAACAATTCGGAGAAAATGCCCGCACCTGTGCCTGTTTGCATCTTCGATCCATCAGTGTATACTTGGATGCTCGAATTATTGATGGGTTCTTTTGTGGTCCACTCTTCCCTCGTCGGGAAATAGCATCTGAAGGGCATTTCAAAGTCGAGAGTGTGTAGTCACTTTCGGACTGTTCTATTTGTAGTCTATTCAGTATACTAGCATGACCAATGAGACTTGACAGCCAGCATTTAGATTGAATGCTTCCAATGGCACTTTTAGCAGCGTTAGCTTGCATGTAAAGGTCAAGTGGGAGAAGGTTTAGTAGTACCTCTAGGCCCGCGGTTGGGGTAGTGGAGATAGCGCATGTAACTCCAAGACATGCTAGTCTCTCTATTCTAGTAAGCAGCCTGTGGTTGGTGGATTTCAGGGCGGGCTGCCACCATACCACGCTGCCGTATGTAAGGATTGGCCTTACAATCGCTGTGTACATTCACAGAATTGTCTTGAGGATCGGACCCCACATTTTGCCGAATATCCTGTTGCTCAGGTATAGAGCACAAGCTGCCTTCTTGACTCTTTCCATTAGGTTGAGTTTCCAGGTTAGTTTCTTGTCTAGGATGATCCCTAGGTATTTTGCGCTATCCGCCAATTGTTGGGGGGTTAAAGCGTGGAATGACCCTTTTATTGGTGAATAGTACCAACTCAGTTCTTTGAGGCTTGATTCCTAGACCGCAGGATTTCGCCCATGTTAGGAGCGTTCTCATTGTGTTCTCGATTAGCTCCCTAAGAGTCGGGAGAAATTAACCGCGAGCCATAATCACCACGTCATCAGCGTAGGCAATTGCTCTGGTTTTCGTTAGTCTGAGCTCTTCTAGTACTTCATTAATTACTAGTACCCATAGGAGAGGGGATATAACCCCTACTTGAGGAGTTCCTCTTGCAGCTGCAACTTTAATTGTGGAGTCTCCTAAGGTAGCATTAATAATTCACTTGCTGAGCAGACTTACTATCACTGTAGTAAGTGATTGCTCAACTTTGGCTTTTTCAAAGGCGGACTTAATTGCCGTGGTCTCTACATTATTGAACGCCCTCTCAATGTCTAGGAAAACAGCAAGTGCATATTCCTTGAAATGTAGGGACTTTTCAATCACACTAACCACTTCGTGTTGTGCGGTTTCTACGCCTTTGCCCTTCATATACGCATGCTGTGCCCTTAAGATGATATTTGGCGTTAAGCTACTGCGGATGTAGATATTGAGGAGCTTTTCAAACGTCTTCAAAACGACAAACAGAAACCTAACGAACGAAGAGGTTGACAGGTACCTCATACAAATGGACGACGTAATTAAACGCACCATGGACAAGACTATTCCGAAGGTAGTACAAATCGATGACAGCGATGTTTATCGAAATGCTACCATCGATGCACTTCACGTGCACAAAAGTAGGCTGCTGTCAAGACTCAAACTCTTGCACAGGCGGTTTACAGATCCACAAGACGCGGCAGTTAGGGAATTGAAGTCGGAGATCAAGAACCTCCAATAGTTAATACGGATGAACTATAGCTTGGCTATAAGCTTGCACTGGGGCGATAAGATCCGAGCTGTACGATCTAACAACCCGGGTATGTTCCCACAAGTAAATAAAATATTTCGGAGGAAAGATCAAAAACGACATTCAGGACGTTAGACTTCCCAGAACGACAAATAACGAACAATTACTGACTTCAGTTGGCATCGATCCAGATGGAGCAGTGCTTGACAACGACTTCTTCGTGGTTGAAGATCCCCAGGAGAAGGTGAAAGCAATTGGTGCTGTGTTTCAGCGAGTGTATACGGTCAACGAGGTTCGTAGGCCGAATCACGACCTGGAGCATAGAGCCTCGCTAAACCACTTCGAGCTCCGAAACGAGATAAGTCAATGGCGATCTGAGAATCCTGGTTTTACCAGGTTCAGTGACGATAACATGGCAAATAATGCCGTCGCCAATGATGGAAATCACATCTTGATTTCCCAAGGATATCTTCAGGGTATCTTTAAATCGCTGAAGAAGAAAAAGTCGGTGGGAATCGATGGTATACCAAATATTGTGCTTCGCTATCTTCCCCCCGAAGCCGTGCAGATTTACACAACACTGTTCAATAATGCGCTGAGTAATGCTTATTACCCGGCACACTGGAAAACAGCTGTGGTGCAACCAATCCCTAAACGGGATAAAGACAAAACTATCCCGACAAATCTTCGGTCGATCAGTCTCCTTCCTTGCATAAGCAAGGTCTTTGAAAAAATAGTCATTCGAGTTCTGAAACAATGGGTTGAGGAAAATAAAATCACACCGGACAACCAGTTCGGATTCAGGGCGGGGCATGAAACTATACATGCCGCGTCCAAACTGGTATCCGACATTCAGTGGAACAAAGACAAAAAGCAATGCACGGGTGCTTGCCTGATTGACTTGGAGAAAGCGTTCGACACCGTTTGGTTAGAGGGTCTCTTCCTCAAGCTGGTCAGGCTCGGCATAAGTAAACCATTGACATGATAATAGGCAGAAAGTTCGTCGTGAAAAGTGGCGACGTAACTTCTACCACGGTCTTTGACATCAAAAATGGTCTGCAACAGGGAGCAGTTGGTTCGCCTATCTTGTTCTCAATATTCACTGCAGATCTCCATATAGGTTCCATGCCGCATTTAATTGCGTACGCCGACGATCTAGTAGCGTACAGATCAGGTCCGAAGGTCGAAGTAATAAGTAACTTGCTGCAACTTGACTTCGAACAAATTCAGCGATTTTGCGACGACTGAAGTGCGAAACTATCCTTTTCAGGACCCCGCTGTACATGGCAGCATGGGATACGCGCACAAACTGGCGTAAGTTCGGCATAGTTGACCCGCAGGGACGGCCGTTAGATGTGAAAAGTGTAGTAAGGTATCTCGGCATTTGGTTGGACCAATATCTGTATTTTGACAAACATATAGATATTGCTCTGGCGAAAGCTAAAAAGGCCTTTGCTGTGGCAAGGGGGTTGTTTTACAGCAGCCAACTTGACACCGGAGTAAAGGTAATCTGCTACATGGCCCTCATCCGGCCAGTAATGGCCTACAGTTGTCCACTGTGGTTCAATGTGAGTCCTTCCCAGATGGAAAAGATCCATGGTGGCCAACTTACATAGATTATAGGGTAGCAATTAAGAAGAAAAAAAAAAGATTAAGAAAATATATATAGCAAAAAAAAAAAAAAAGTAAATTATATATGTTAGGCATATACATAACATATACGCCCTGGTGCACGTGTCCGTAAAGTTACGGGCATAGTAAAGATAGTTTTTAAGTTTTAATGTTAGGTTAAGCTAGTTTAAGTTAGGTTAAGACAGATAAATTAAGCCAAGTTTTTCACAGTTTTCTTGGCTAAACAAAAAACAAAAACAGAATGAAAAAAACAAAAAAAAAACAGATTAAGCCGAAAGGCAAACTTAAATGATATATCAGAATAGCTTAGAGTACCCGTATAGGGTCAGTAGGTTAGATGTAAGAACAATTGTTAAGATAGTTAAGCTAGTTTTAAGTATTTTTGTCTAGCACGTAAGTAAATGAATTAAAAGTAAAACAAAAATGAACTAAAAATAAAAAAAAGATGATATTTTGCGTTAAGCTACTGCGGATGTAGGTATTGAGGAGCTTTTCAAACGTCTTCAAGACGAAGGAAGTGAAGCTTATAGGTATGTAGTCCTTCGCCGTGCAGTGGCTGGTCTTGCCGGCTTTTGGAATGAACACTACTTTTACTTCTCTCCATGCAGCCGGTATATATCCATAGACCAGGATACTGTGGAATAGTTTTTTCCAGTGTAGGAGTAATAATGTCTTCTGTCGTTTGCAGCATGATGGGAATAATTCCATCGACTCCCGGTGATTTATACGAATGAAGGGAATCGATGGCTAATCTGATTCTGCTTACGCTGACAATATTGCTCGGAACCTTGTTATCACTAACTGGGATCTCTACAGCTGTCGAGAGTCCACTTTGCCACCCGGGAAATGAGTTTACATAAGAAGTCGCAATGTGTCATACGATGACTGAGTCCAGTTACCTTCATTGTCTTTGATGTAACCTGGAATCGTGGGGCTTTTTGAAAGGAGCTTCCTTAGTCTGGCCGTTTCCGAGGTTTTTGCAATATCTAACTGCTAGGGATGCTTTCAACGGACATCGGTACCGTGAAAGGCCCACTTACTGGTCACTGCTTAATGGGTAGTCGAGTGAAGTTTGCCTGCGATTCCGGGGGATGAGGAGGTGACCGAGACAACATTCCATTACCTCGACACCTGCCCATTCAATGCAGTAGGCTGCAGGCATCTGTTTGTGGTAAGCCTCATAAGAATAACGGTGGAATTATGACTCGCGCTGTTTTTAAATTTGTGAAATTATGTCTCAAAAATTAAAAGGGAAATAAGGCCGAATCGGCTTCCAAAATTCGGCTTTATTTCACTCGACATTATTTCACTGCACCGAATTGAAGCGGCATACAATGACAGAGGAGCAAACAATCCTGCCTCGGAATACGTGGCGCCCTTGCCGAAACAAGACGAAGACTACAGTGTTTCTTTGAAGACTATGGTCGAAACAGACAGTCTCCTGCCTGCTCGGCGATAAGGCTGAAATCGCCACACATGTGGAAGGAACTCCGATTCGGTCCTTACCTGAAAATACCGACCTCGTAACACCCAGGCTACTCTTCGAGAAAAACTTCTCTATCAACAATCCCCCAAGAACTTATTGGGAGTCTGATCATCAGACGCTGGATGGTCATCTGCGAATCTTCACAGATGGATCGAAGATGGGCGATGGTGTGGGAGCGGCTGTCTATTCTAAGGATTTAAACATCCAACTGTCGTTCCTACCAAACCACGGTAGCGCCTTTCAGGCAGAAACCATAGTGATTAAAGAAGCCCTGTCCTGGCTAAAAAACAATGCAATATTAAGTACAGATGTCGTCATCTGTTCCGACAGCTAGGCAGCCATCAAATCTCTGGACGCAGTCGCTTTTAACTCAAAGACTTCCCTGAATTGCCGCCTATTTCTCAACGTGATGTACAAGTATATTAGCATTGAACTTATGTGGGTGCCGGGACACTGCGACATCCCAGAAAATTGTGAAGCGGACGAAGGGCCAAGTACCAAGTCCGAATGGAGATATGCCATCCATACCTATCGCTACTGCAAAGCATCTACTAAAGCGTGAAACGCTTACTAACACAAATCGTAGATGGTCTACCGGTACTAACTTCCTCACTACAAAACAGCTATGGCCCACCATACATTCAATACGCTCACGTAGCCTGATCAGATTGAGTAGACTCAACCTCAGAACAATTATCGGCGTACTTACCGGGCATTGTGCCATTGGCACGCACGCCTCCAAACTAGGCCTCCCCTTTAATGACTTCTGTAGAAGCTGCAGGGATGAAGAAGATGTAGAAACCATTACACATCTTCTATGCACAATTGCAAGGCTATCTCCACACTTAGAAAGCATTATTTACACGCTTACAACTCCAACAACTTGACAGAACTAAATAGCATCAGTATCAGTCAACTACCCTGCTTCATCAAAAAGAAAAATTCTTCCAGTGTTCTGTGTCTCAATAGGCAGAGGCTGGGGCATTGATAAAGGAAGTGACTAGTGTCCTCTGGTTCTTCTTCGTCCTCGCAGCCGCTGCATATGGTATTCTGGGTAAGTCTCATTTTGTTTTCGTGGTATCTCAATTGATTGTGGCCAGCTAGCACGTCGACTACCATACGCAGCAGCTCTTTGTTGCATAGGAGGAGTTTGTCAGTCCTTGCGCTGTTGAACCTCAACCATAGCATTCGGGTAGTCTCATAAGTGGTTAACGAGTTCCATCTTTCATTAGCTAGCTCCATGATTTTACTGTCCACCCACTTTCTTCCTGACATCTGACAGGGTGGAACCATGCATGGGATTGCTTGGGATGGGTTTCGGTCCATTGATTGGCAAGCTCATCTGCTACCACATTGCCGGTTATGTCCCTGTGTCCTGGGACCCAGCATCGAGTGCTGCGTGTCGAGAACCTTAAGACTTGATTTCTTTAGCCGAAATTGATTTTAAGGCCGCTTGACTGTCGATTAGAATGGTAATATAAGCCGGTGGTATTTCCAACAATGATATCTTCTTTGACCGCCAGGAGCTCCTCCGCTTGGAAAACACTGCCGTAATCAGGTAGTCTGATAAAGCACTGCATATTTAAAACTTCGGAGAAAATGCCCGCGCCTGTGCCTTTTTTCCATCTTCGATCCATCCGTGTAGACTTGAATGGACGTCGAATTGTTAATGGATTCTTTATTTTTTCATTCCTCCCTTGTCGGCAAGAGATAATTAAACGGTCTTTCAAAATCTAGGAATGGAGGGGAATAGTCGACTTGGGACTGGAAGCGCCATCCTTTGGATTGAATAATCCTAGTGGCACGCATCGCAGCAGTTTTCTGCAGATAGAGGTCAAGTGGAAGTAGATTCAGTAAGACCAACAAGCCCGCCGTAGGGGTGGTGGAGATTGCTCCGGTCACACCAAGGCATGCGCGTCTTTGTCCACTGGTTATCAGTTTTAGGTTGAGGCAAGCCTGCCACCGCACCACGCTGCCGTACGTCAGTATTGGTCTTGGTCAGTGAGGTCTTTTTTGATCCCTAGACGGCAAGATTTTGACCACTTTAGCAGCGTGTTTATTGCGCGTTCAACTAGCTTGTTGATGGTAGGAAGGAATTTTCCGTAGACAATAATGACAGCGTAGGCGATTTTCTCGGTACCAGTGAGCTTGAATTTTTCGAGTATATCATTGATGACTAGTACCCATAGAAGGGGCGATTGACTGCACCTTGTGGAGTTCCCCTTGAGGCCAACACTTTGATGATCGTATCTCCTAGGATTAAGCAGACTTACAATTACTGACATAAGTGACTGCTCAACCTTGGCCTTTTCGAGTGCAGTTTTAATTGCGACAGTTTCTACATTGTTGAAGGCTCCACCAATGTCTAGAAACGCTTTGATGTTCAGAGACCTTTCAATGACACTAACTACTTCTTTATCTCTTCTGCATCACTGTCAACATGCGTGCAGAGCAGGCAGATTGACAGAAACTATCGAAAGAGCCCTTGATGCGAAAGAAATAGTTATATGTGCTTTCTTGGATATTGACAACACATAGCACGATGTTATTATTAAAGCGCTGGACAACAAGGAAGTCAACCGAACAGTATCGAGATGGATGTATGAACTTCTGAGCACGAAAACAGCTGAGACGCATATATCAGAAGGTATAATAAGAGTCAACACAAAAAAAGGATGTCCTCAAGGAGAAGTTTTATCTCCCCTAATGTGGAGTCTAGTCGTAGACGAACTTCTGGAGATACTAACAAATCACGGCATCAAATGTCAAGCATATGCTGATGATATAGTAATTATAGCCAGAGGCAGGACACTGTGTGTATCCATCGAATGGGGACTAAAATCCGGCAAAAACCACCATAGTACCTTTCACAAGAAAACACAAACTGGAACGACTAAAACAAATTAGTATGTCAGGCACGATTCTGGCTCCAGTAAAATATCTGGAAGTCATCTTAGACAGCAAGCTCATCTGGAAAAGACACAGAGAAGAGATCACCAGAAAGGCGACGCGTGCTTTAATTATTTATAAAGGCTTAGTGGGTGAGTCCTGGGGCTGCAGTTCAAGTATCCTAAAATGGATGTACATAGCTATTGTTAGACCAACAATCACATAAGGTGCATGGTCCAAAAGAATCAATCTGATAAGCGCAAGGGAGACACTGAACAAAGTTCAAAGGTTGGCATGCCTCTCAACTGCCGCCATGGAGGTGCTACTGGAGCTGATTCCATTGCATCTGGTGGTCGCAGAATGTGCAAATAAAACAATCATTAGAATGGCAAAAGAAGGGATAGGAAAAGACAGGTGCATTACATCGAGACAATTCGATGCACTTGTCAAAAAACGACGAAACCCAGTAAGCTCAGCGGAAGAACCAGGCTTGCAAAGCCGGATAGTGACAGCAGAACGCACCACAATGGTCTTAGTGGAGCTCGGCTACTACTTATAAAGGGTGATTTTTTAAAAGCTATAGGAAAGTTTAAAAATGCATGAAATCTGAATTTGAATCGATAGTACGGTCCATATAATTTAATGTTTGAAGATTATTTCATGCAAATGTTGACCTTGACTGCGCCTCAAATGGTCCATCCGCTTAGTCCAATTTTGGCATACTCTTTCCAACATTTCGGCCGGTATCTGACGAATAAATGCTTCAATGTTGTCTTCCAATGCGTCAATTGAAGCGGGCTTGTCTGTATAGACATGGGCTTTAACATAGCGTTAAATCACACGATCTAGGCGGCCAATTGACCGGTCCCGAACGTGAAATAAAATGTTCACCGAACTCGCCCCTCAATAAGTGCATTGTTGCGCGTGCTGTGTGGCATGTGGCACCGTCTTGTTGCAACCACATGTCATGCAAGTCAAGCTCTTGCATTTTGGGCAAAAAAATTTTGGATATCATCTCACGGTAGCGCTCATCATTCACAGTTACGTTACGATTTGCATCATCTTTGAAGAAGTACGGTCCAATGATGCCACCAGCCCATAAACCGCACCAAACTGTGACTTTTTCTGGATGCATTGGTAGCTCTTGCAATGCTTCGGGCTGATATTCACTCCAAAATCGACAATTCTGCTTATTTACGTACCCATTGAGCCAAAAATGAGCTTCGTCGCTGACTTTGCTAACTTTCTTAACAGAGCACGCATTTTGATAATAAAATTCAATAATTTACAAGCGTTGTTCGTTTGTAAGACGATTCATGGTTAAATTATAGACCAAACTGAAGATGTTTGACAGTGAAACAAAACACGAAACGTGCCTCAGCTGTTTAAACCAGTGTTGCCAAAATGATAATAGCTAAAAAATCACACTTTACATGCGATCGGAAAGATTGTCGAAGGAATACTCTGCAGTCTGGACACAAAATAAAAGAAAAAAACTCTCATTAATATTTATATATATATTTATTTCTCCTTTCGCTATATATTCATCTCTTCAGTTTTTGTTTTTTTTTTTGTTTTCTTTCTGTTTGTTTGTTTGTTTTTTTTAATAAAATATTCTCACAATTCATCTCACAATGTTGCAAACAATAATTGAACATTTACTTCATTTCATTTTGTTTCTCTATAGTGTACGGTCTCATGCTTCCTTTTTGTGTTGTCTTCTCCTAAAGCACTTTGACAGAATGCTCACAGAATGTCGTCGCATTCATGTGTCGTTGCTTCGAACTGAAACTAGGTACCCATCGTTTAATCTAATTGATTTTGTTTTTTTGTTTAAATATTTTAATCCTGAACTGCTAAGTTTTGTAGGTTCATCGGAAAACCACTCTCGTTAGTTCTGCGGTGTCTCTGTTTGGAACTAATTCTAATACTCTGCTAAGAGTACAGCAAGAACTTGCCTGTTTTTTTTTTGAGTTAAGTTCTGGATTTAAACCTCGGCTTCTTTATACAAAATCATATCACTCCTTGTAACTGTGGCATATTTTGTCTTGTTGTCGATTCACATAAGTGTCTACAGTCAATGTCTACTACTTCATTCATATATTTTCTAGTTTTTTTTTTGTTTTCTTTGGAAAAATGGTTTGTTTTTTTTTTTTCAATAACAAAGTTTTCTTTTGTATTTTCTTCTTTAGTTTATTTAAATATGTATATTACAAAATCACGATGAGCTGCGAATTGAATTTTTGTTGTTTCCTGTTTGTCAAAGCATCTCTGTAGTCTCTGTAGGCCAATAATTCACTCTTCATTTACAAACAAATATCCTGGCAGAGAGTGTGTGTGTGTTCTAAAAAATACATGCTTTTGCTCCTGTTTGACTTTTCTCTATATAAAAATAAATTGGCAAAATCTCAACGGCTCACATTTGTTTGAACAAAAACGAAAAGATCAAGATCCTGACTGACTGACTGGCGCAAATCGTAACAATAATTGTCTTGTTTGTTTCTGTGTGTGGCTCCTAACAAAAATACTCGATCCTAGAATGTAGTGTGATGACTTGACTTAAAAACCCATAATAAACCGTAACAGAACAGCTAACGTACGTATAAAGCTTCATTTAACTCACAAGCACATTGTTTACTGCGTTTCGAGATGCAACGTCTGCACGTTTCTCTTCGTTTTCTTGCAGGTGCATGCATGCCTCTTCTGTTTCTCCGTTTGTTTAACATTTAATCTCGAATACAATTGAATTCATAAATAACTTAATTCTAAGATTATCTTAAATATTTTACAAAGCCGGACGCACGTTCTTGGGTGCTTCCGGTTAACCTTAAAAAAAAAAAAAAAAGAAGAACAAAAAAAGAAACTCTCAAGATCTATGAACGAAATGGGAAATAAAACAAAAAAAGGGGGAAATAACTAAGAAATACATATGTAAATTCTTTCGGTGTGTCTTGTTGCTTATGCTACAGATTTTTTGTTTTTTTTTTTACTTCGTTTGTAGGTGAAGCTGGTTGTTTTTTTTTGCTTTTTTTTGTTGTTTTTTTTTCTTTTGTTGATTTCGCAGAATTGTACATATTTTGCTAAGTAAAATAAAAACAAAAAAAACATTAAATTAATTCACAACAAAAAAGAAATACAATTCTTTGTTTTAACAAGTAAAAATGTGTGTTGTTTTTTTTTAATGTAAAAAGATCTAAAAATACTACAGCTGCGCGGATGAATCTGATCGCATGAGCGGGGCTAGGGGACTGGAGGATTTGCGGCCACATTCGATTTCGTATTGGACATCCAGTGAGACTCCTGTGGAAGAAAAAAAGCAAATACACAAGATTCTGTTAACGATTTGGATTCCTGTTAAGTTTTTTTTTTTTTTTCAATTATTTATTAGCGTTGCGCCTGTCAGAGTTTCTGGCAATAGAGAAACCAGCCGAACACATTCAAACAATCGATATTTCACTATCCACCTCTGTTGACAGCCGAACTGCACTGAAGTCAATGAGATCAAGGGCTGTTATAAACTGTCGCGACTCACTAGAGTCCATTTCCCACCAAGAGAAGTCAAACTCTTTACGGCCCCGGGCCGCAGCTCAATAGCAGTTAACGAGAGAGCGTACGAACTGGCCAGACAAGGGCCTGAAATGGACATTAGCGAAGCGGACCACCGATCAGACTACAAGCGACATAATACAAAAAGAAGACAACTCGTCTTGGCTCGCAAGAAATGACTGTCACACGACAAGATCAACATGGCCAGGGCTTAGTAACGGCAAAACAAGGAAGCCTCTGGCTTTGGACCGTGTTCCCATCGGAGTGATCACATGACACTGCCCCATCGAAGCAATGCACCGGAAATGGAACGCGGAATCCAGCGATCTCTGCCGTAGCTGCGGCGACGAGGAAGAGACCGAGGCAATCTAAAATCTGCTCTGCCAATGTCCAGCTCTTCAGAATCGGCGCCTAGCTTCGCTGGACCAAAGATTCTTCACAGAGACTGTGGACTTAGCAAATGCAGACATGTCGGATCTCTTAAGATTCGTATAGATCATCAAGCGACAGGATAGCTTGACAGAATGTGAACCCCAAAAATGATGGAATTCACAATGGCCCCTACAGCCTTCGAGTGGAATTGAGGTTCCTAAACTTAATGTTGCGCCTGACAGCAAGTCACAATGCACTGAAAATAATCAGCAGTTTGGTCAAAACTAGAATTCTTCTTTCCCTCGCCGACGTGGCGTCTGGGTGTTCTGGGTTCATTCCCCCGACACGAGCAACTTTCACAATTAAAGCAAAAAGAAAATACGCCTTAGTTTACAATTTAAGCAAGACAGGCAGCTGAAAATCTTTCGATTTTTCGTCGATTCCGTTCTGGTAATTTCGATGTCAAAGGTGCACCACGCTCTGGAAGGCCAACTGTCGAAAATGTCGATAAAATCATGGAAATTGCGGAGTCTGACCGTCATGTAAGCACTGTTTCGATTGCCCAGAAGTTAAACAATGTGCAAAAAATCGTTTTGGAACCATTTGATCATGGCTGGATACAAAACGGAGCACCAAACGAGTTAACGCCATATAACCTCATTGACGGAATTTCCATCTGCGAACCAGTGCTGAATCCCACCAACATCGTAACATTTTTGAAGCGGATGATGACTAGTGACGAATAGTGGATCACTTACGACAAATTCAAGTCGTGGTCGAATAGTGGTGAGTCGCCGCAAACGGTGGCCAAGCCAGGATCAACGAAGAACTACAGCAACAAGAAGTTTTACGACGAAGCACGCATCATCTCCTTACAACTGTACTTGGTGACACTGCTCAGAAAGCAGCTTCTAAACATCAACAATCATCCTTACGAGGCAATCAAGAACCTGAGAAATCCAATCCCTGGACAACGCTACCTCAACGCACTAAAGCTGCTAAGCGAGCAGAACTTCCGAACGACATCTAATAACGAGCTGCATGGCTTCTGCCAGAGCAACAATAGCAGTCATCATCGAGGCTAAATCGGCTACCACAACATCACCCCATCCCAAAAGGGCCAACACACGGATTTGAACAACCTGAACTGGACATGCAAATTTTGAATTAAGCAATGTACATCAGTTGGGCCCCTATTGTTGAGCCTAACACCCTCAGTTTAAGTCCAGTTTAAGCCCCTCAAAGTGTACAAAAATAATTTCTGTTCACAATAAACCACAAAGACCATAGCAGCCAGAGGGATAGCGGAACCGAGAGAAGCCGTCCGCAGTCAATGTAAGACAACGCGTCAGAAGCGACAGATCAGAAACACGCTCGTTCCTTAGACTTATCCCTTTAATAAAGTTTTCGATAAAGATTTTCTCCGTTTTCTTATTTTCGGCGTCTAAATACATGTTGTGTAGTTGGTGTCACTGCAGGACATTGTCTCTTGGAAGACGGCAGACGGGTGACTAGGTGACATTGACAACGATTTCGGCAAAAGCTGCACGGATGTGAGAAAAATATAAAGCATCTGTTCGGTCCTGACGTCTCTTAGATGTCATTTCTACGATTTAGATGAGCTGCCGATCGAAAATCTACTTCTCCTCGTCCTAAGCTCCAGATGAGTGACTTCTAAAGGACAATGGCAAGCGAGCAAATCTAGTTCGTGTGGCGGATCAATGGACCTAGTCAGTTGTAGGTGCATTCTTCCAGCTCGTAAGCAAGCCTACTACCAATTGGACTCCAGACAAAACTGCCATTTTCTAATACTTACTCTTCTTCTCACTAGCCGATCTGCTTGTACTTATGTCGGTTCGGCTTTCCGGTATAAACACGGCCACCATAATGGCACAGATCACCATGAAGGCACCAAACACAAACGGTGGACCCGGTGCCAACTGTGCGTACGTGTCTGGCCGTAGAGTCTCGTTTCGCACGCCATCCTCGCCATTGCGACCTATGCTGTTGTGTTCGTCATTCAGATCGACATTGAACAGGTAGAAGATGACACCAAACATTGCGGGACCGAGTCCATTGCACAGGCCTCTCATTCCCGTGACCATTCCTTGGACAGCACCTGTGCAGGAGGAGGAGAAAGAGAACTTGAATAGAATTGATTCTCATTTGATGAGCTGTCAAACGCCTTACCTTGTCGATCTGCATTCGAGTGTATGGACACGAAAACACTTATCGCTGGATAGGTCACCGAGCCGAGGGCAGCTAACACCCCAGCGCCCCACATCATCCTGAAAGAGAGGAGAAGATTTGAGTGCGATTCGTTTGGGAGCGGCTTCGATGGCGTCACTTACCACGTCTGACTGCCAAATCCATACCACAGCAGTTGCATCATTTCAAAAATTAATCCTAAAATTATTGTACGCTTTGCACCAAGAACCCTGCAAACAGAAGGAGGCCGAGTGTCAAGCAAGGGATGAGAGTGAAGGACGGCGGCGCTACTACTTACTGCATTAAAACACCTAACGTCACTTGAACGATTATACTTAGAATCCCGACCAAAGCGATGAATATCGACACCTCCATCGAGTTGAAGCCCATCTTCAGCTTCAAGTAGACGAATATGCACGAATATTGCCCGGCCTCGGGGAGATAGGACAGCAGCACGGTGACACACTGCATTAGAATTGTGTGGTCTGTGCCGACCTTGCGGAGGCCCTGAAATTGGGGAAGGAACGAATCAGATTATGTCACTTGAAAGTGGTGAAAGGGGTGAAAGGGGGTGAAACTCACGGCAAAGGGATCCGCTTGCTCCCAACTGATTGGCGCACCCCACGATGAGGGGCGCACCTTTTCTGGCAAGCTCTCCGGCACTGCGACCAGTATGAAGAAGACATCCAACACTGCTATGGCGGTAGCCAGGGCCACCACCAACGTGTCGCTGTACATCTCCATGAGCATCGCTCCGAGGGCTGGTGAAATAACCTAAAAAAACAGAGAGATTATGAGGAAGCTCATTTTTGAGTACTTTTGCAGTTGCGCATACCAAACTCGCAGCGAATGTGGCCGACACCAAGCCGTAGGCCTTCGATCGGTCCTCCACAGTTGTCACATCCGCTACATAGGCGAACACAACCGAAAATGTGACCGCAAACACGCCGCTAATCGAGATCATGGCGAAGAACCACCACGTGTTTATTGTCATCAATGGTATGGGGGCACACGTGAAAAATACCGTTATAAGGAGGAAGAACTTCCTCCCCCAGATGTCGGACAGTGCTCCAATTAGCGGAGCACTTAAAAACGACAGGATACCTTTGATGCCCATCACCAGACCGTTCATCAGAAACGTGTGATCCGGAAATGTCTGATTGAGGACCTAAAACACGAGAGAGAGAGAGAGAGTCCATGGATTAGATGTGATGGAAGGCAATTTGATTACTTACCGCTATCACGGGCATCGTCAGCAGGCCCCATGCGAAAAATTCTAAAAATATCACAACCAAGGCATGGTAGACACTGGGCTCCCCGATACCAGAACTCTGCAATGGAAGAGAGAAGAGGAAATGTTTTTTTTTTTGATTAGTTCTCGTGCAAGTAACATCTGTGGCTAGATGCTGATGATGGATTTGAATAACTCCCGGGACGTAAATGTACGAGCGAGCAACATTTCACTGCTGCGCCCACTGTGTTACCTTCGCCTCGTGATGATGGCACATCCAATCAAACCGTAAACAACAAAGAACCCCAGCCATTGTCTACAGGCTGTGCACAAACAAGGGGAGACGGATGACCAACTAACCCGACAGTGTTTCGTTGTAATAACGCCGGAAGGTCATGAATATGCGCTCAGATTCCATTTAATTCACATGTCGACATGGGGTGGCGTCCATCTGGTCTCGGTGGCTGGCAGAGGCGACCCTCCCGTAATGGCAGCAGCCCCCCTCGACCGAAGTGTGCGCCACCAGAGTTCACAGATAAATTTAGCAAAATTGATACGAAGGAAGGCTTAAAACTCTCGAAGGGGGGTCAAGCAGATGGCTCCTGTATGTCAGCAGATTTTTTTGCTGCTGGCAGGTCAATTTAAATAAATTAAGAGCCAACGCACGAGGCTAAAAATAGTTTTCACTTAAACGGGGGTCGCAGAGTAAGGAAACTGCGACGGCGGCGGCAGCGGCCAATGTGGAGATGATGACATTGGTTGAGCTTGTTAAGCTTAATCAGCGCTGAAAAACGTGGGCAATAATTCGTGTGTGTTTTTCTGTCTTGTTCGTCTTGGGGTTTTTTGAGTAATTTTCTAATAGAGTCCGCGCCCAGCATTGATGAGCCGTTAACTGATTCGGGGTCATTGAGAATGTAACAAGGGTGGTTAACCCCTGGGCGAACAAGGTTGTTGGCGTGGCGAAGGAAAAACAAACGCTGTTCATCGTAATTCACAATCTAGGTCAGCACTGGGGGTCTATGGGAGGTGCTTTGCTGCGAGAATTGGCGTAGGTGACGGAGTGTGTCGATGGACGGAGGGGAAGACGTTTTCTGCCGATACACAAAATTGGTGGCCGTTGATGGATCAGCTTTGAACAAAAGTCGTAAGCATCGGAAAGAACCTTGTAAGATTGACAACGAGACGAAGGAAACGAGCCATATTGCCTGCGCACTGGCTAGATCGAATGGGTTGTGTGAGGGACAGGCTGCATCTAGCAGCACGGTACAAAAGTTTGTCGTTATCAAAGAGATGCTACACGCAGTCATTTAAAGGGTGGTTACATTTTAAGGGCCGATGTTAAATATGAACCACACCTAAACGTCAAGTTTTTTTCTGCATTCCTTTTGACATTTCTCAATTTCAGACTAACTCAATTTGAACCATGAAAAGATGCACAATCGAGCAACGCATTACAATTATTTAGGCTTATTATCAAAATGGGCGTTCAAATCAAAATGCATATCGTGCACTTCGCAATTTTTTGGGTCAGCATAATCGACCAATTTGTGTCCACAATCGGTAGAATTGTGAGCAAATTTCAGCAAACTGGGTCTGTAAGAAATGTGAAAACACCTGTGCATGCTCACCCAGTTTGTCCTGCGGCTTATGGGCTGGGGGCGTCATCGGGCTGTACTTCTTCGAAAATGAGGTACCGTGAATGGTGTTCACTATAGCGAGATGATAATTGACCCTTGTGGCCAGAAATTGAGGATATGTATCTGGACGATATGTGCTTCCCACAGGATAGTTCCACTTGCCACAAAGCCAACGAAACAATGACTCTTTTGCGCGAGAAATTCAATGGCCGTGTTATCTCATGTCGTGGCGATGTTAATTGGCCGCCAAGATCATGTGATTTGACACCGTTGGATTTTTTTCTTTGGGGTTATTTGAGAGAAAAGTTGTACGTAGATAGGCCAGCAACAGTTCAAGAGCTAAAGGATGAGATAATTCGGCACATTAACGGCATAGAACCTCAGTTATGCTTCAGCGTCATCGAAAATTTGAACCATCGGATGGAGGTGTGCCGCCGAGGGGAGGCGGGGCCCATTTGGCCGATATTTTGTTCCATGCATAATTGAACCATACCAATATTATCATAATAAAAAGAAATGACAATAATTTCCTAAATAATTTGTGTTTTATTCAAAATCAACATCGGCCCTTGAAATTTAACCACCCTTTAGTAGGAAGCACACAGTCAATCATCCGTTTCCGAGGCTTGTTGTTGCTTCGTAACTATATTTTTTTTGTGCGGCCGGGCAGTAACCCCGACGGCACAACCCCCAACCGGGAGGGCCAGTTCCTTTTTTGTAACCCCTAGGACAAGAGGTCGCACTTATAAGTTTGGCAAGTTGAGCTCGGGTGAACTACAACCAGTACCCGATGGCTACCACTTGGAGGTAAAATAAGCACAATTGGTGTGTAGAAAAAGTTACAACACTGGGCATCGCCAGGTTGACGCCAGTCAGTGCCTACCCGATTCCCACAACACAGTCAATGGAGGAGCATAATCCGGAGCATATACCATTCGTTTCAAGACGAAAAATTGGTGAACTGCGCATGAGAACCAAACTCTCCAAACTGCTGCATTTCGGGGTATTTTTCGACAATCATTTCGAAGGGACATCCCTTCCACGAAGTCGAGGTCAATGAAACCAATGAAACGCCCTGTTTTCTAGTGCTCGACGAGTAAGAGTTAAGATATAATAAGAGAGTTTAGTATATAAAGTAGAGTTTATAAGAGTTTAAATAAGAGTTTAGTTTCCTCTGAAATGCCTTAACGCCCAGGATTCCTCGAAATTCGATGGCCCTCAAAACTTCAGCAAGCCTTGCTGGATTTTGACACAATTTGAGAAAGTTTCCCCGAAGTTCGATCGTATGAATGTTGCAAGCTACGAGGAAAAAAGATTAGGTTCTGAAGGAGAGGTGGAGGTTTCCAAGGAAAGACTGGTGCTAGGCGACCCATTGTGGCCACTGAGACTGCCATATTGATACCACTAAACTTGCTTGGAAATCGACACAATCACTTTCATGTTCACGGCATCACATCACTCTCGAGCCACTGGCTGTGATCATCGAGTTTAGTTGTCAAGGAATGGGATTCTTAAGGCTCGACAATCGGGTCCTTCCCATTCATGGAATTGGAACTAGAAGGCAGGCAGGCACAAAACGGGCGGCTGCCGGAGAAGTTTGTCCCAAGTGCACCTCGACCTGTAGCGTAGCCCATAAGAAGGAGAAACCCGTGACCATGTTTGTAGAAGTGTGTCAGGAAGGAGTGTATAAGAGAAAGAACAAATCTTAGGCAAATCTGAAGAGGAGCCATCTATCGGAGACCTTATTACCCAAACCCTTTGCGTGCGTTACGTAAAGGTAGCCCTAAACGACAACATGTTCGCCGAACTTGCTCGTGTTCGTTATATCTTCCTCGTGTAGGGGATGGTTCGCGAAATTTAGATTTGTTCGTGTTCGTTGGCTTCGCTGTACAAGTTCGAAGCAACTCAATAGCCCTAATGAATGGAAGAGATAAAGAATGCGGCTCTCAAGTGGAATGCATCACGACGGATGAAGTTGGTCATCTTTGAACTTGCTCATACTGTGACAGTTTCTTTACCACCTTATTATGATGTCGTCGCAGGGGGAGTGGATGGATTTCGGACGCAACGTTCATCGGACACATCATTGCTATCCGGCAATATTTTTCTTGAATTCTAAACGCAACGGACTCTATGCTCTATGGCTCTTTAATGAGGTCGCTGAAGAATAGCTTGCCGAGAGCAGAATGTTTGATCCTTGCCAGGACTGAACAAGAACACAAGAAGTGGGTACGATTTGCCGCTTTTGGCAGCTCTTGCACCCACGATAGAACATCTTGTATGGAATTCTAAATAAGACCACATAATCGACGCAGAAAATCCGATCTATAAGGAGAGATGGACTAACGTCTAAATCTCGAAATGGTATACAAAACCTGTATGAAACATTGTACAGGCCCAAAGCGATGAAGATGGCTGACACTAATATTGCTGGCCAGTAGTAAGTCCCCACAAGAGGAGAGGACACTACAATTGCAAAGGCGTGTCCATCCGGAAAGAGCACTGAAATAGTGCCTTTGTAGCGTCAGCATCGCAACTATCTGAAATGGGCATACAGTTAAGCGTGACTCCATCCAGATGCTATGAACTAATATGGCACCGCCTCCACGGACTTCAGAGATTTATTGGTTTTCAGCGAAGACAAAGCTTCCTTAATCGCTACATATTCTGACTTAAAACCTCTAAAATGGTGCGGAAATCGAAGTGATAATTGGATAATTATACCCTCATGCCCAGTTTCACAATGGATGTTTAAATTTAAGTTCAGCTGAGCCACGAACCGAGTTAAAATGTTTGCTTTAATTCGTCCGGTTTCACAGTGAAATCTGAACTTCAGTTACATTGAACTTCGTTTGTGTAATGCGATCGATAAAAGTATGACAAGACTTTCCACTTGTGCTTTCACTTGACTTTTTAGTTTTAAAACGCTTTTGTGCATCCCTTTTCAAACTTTTGAAGCTCGTCTTTCAACCAAAGCTACCGCATTCCATTCCAAATGATTTCAATATAAGGAAACGATCGCCATACCGAACATCAGATCTCAGAGAGAATAAAATACGAAAGCTTGAATAAAGAGCGAGAGAAGCAAAATGGCGTAGAACTGAGGTTTAAACGGCAGTGTACTCTCGTTTAACGGAAACTACAAATTGAACACAGTTCAAGGTTTAAACGAAACTGTGAAACCTAACAAATCATTGAACTGAATCTTAAACCAAATGTGGACATTAAACGTCCACTGTGAAACTGCGCATTAGAGTAGCCCTTCGCCCATCTTCTATCGCAGAGGACCACCAAGCGTCTAGTAGTCAGAAGTCCAGTAGGATCTGGAGAGGATGCTGGTTGGAAATTTCTTGAAGCTAATTTCAGCATCCTATGAAGCGTAAGGAACTATTGATGGGTGTGTCGCGACAGTCGTTGAGGTGATGAGAAACGAATGCTGCAAGGTGACATCGTTCGCTAATCGCTAGAGCCAGGAAGGTATTATACATAAAATATGGTCTACCTTTTTCAGGAGATTAACTGAAGACCAATTCAGGTAAGTTCTTCCGCAAGCGGAAAAGAACGAGTTGAAATATATCTTTTTCCATTCAAACAGTGGGAAGGCTCTATGTGAGTTCTTTCCACGTGACCTAGAGGCAATACAAACGAAGCCAAGCCTTCCTTTCATCCTCGATCGAGCAAATGCGAGGAGATAACAAAAAGTTCACAATTATTTGCCGTCTTTTTTTTAACATATTTGAATTTCTGGCGTTTATTATCGCGCCAGAATAGGCATACCACAGAACGGACTGGACTTACAAAATGTGCCACCCTCAACGACAGAAGATCCGGTTCCTGGTGATCTGAACCTGAACCTGATCTTGAACTTCAAGCACTCGCAACAACGTTGTCGACGGAACTGAGGCGAACAGAATATGATTTAAAGGCTTCAAGACACTGTTCTTCCTCTCTTTGACTGGGGCTACAGTCCGGGCTGGACCTGGGACTCAGATAATGTGCCATAGTTGCATAGCTGTTTCCATCAACGCATTTAATCAGCACTGTCCTTCGGGGTTGGAATCTAAGACACTGCTGACACATACGATTGTAGTCCGTTAAGTACTTAACATCACCTCCCGATGGCGCCTCTATTCCAAGAGAAAGATTTACTCTATCGTCTAGTACATTCTCGTAGACTGCTACTGTCAAAATTTCAGCCGAATCCGACTCGTAGTTTTGTTTTGACCGCGCGTAGAAGCGGGCGTGTCAGCGGATTTTTGGAGAAATATCGGTCGGTTATTCGATTCTTGTTTTTGAAAGGGAAATCCGCGCAACGAAATCAATGGCCTCTTGGACACTGTGTACGGTGAAGGAAAGTCCTTCAATGGCGACCGTAAAAAAATTGGTTTAACCAGTTTCAACGTGGTCACACGTCGGTTTTTGATCCGCCACGCACAGGTGCCCCAAAAACGGCTACCACGGAGGATAACGTGACAAAAATCCACGATCTCGTATTGGCAGACCGTCGATTGAGGGTGCGCGAGATAGCTGAGACAGTCGACATCTCAAAAGACCGCGTGGGTTACATCCAAAGCCGTCTGCGCGATGGACGCCGCGTTTGCTCACTACGTACAACAAGCGCAACGGTGAGACTACGCCTAAATTTGTCGAATAAGGCTACGAACTGCTGCCCCATCCACCGTATTATCCAGATTTGGCGGCGTGCGACTTCTTTTTGTTTCCAAACTTGAAAAAGTCACTCGACGGGCAGAAATTTGAGTCGAATGAGGGGGTTATCGCCGCCACTTCGCAGGCCCTCAAAAAACGTATTTTTCAAACGGGTTGAAGAAGTTGGTGCATCGCTGAGTCAAGTGTATCGAGTTACAAGGAGAAAGTCTTATCACAAAGGCATCGCAGAAATCATCACTTTTTTACCAGAAAGTAGCCGACAACGTCCGAAACCCCGAAACTCCTACGAAAATCTAAGGCTTTCGAGAAAAGAACACCGAAAGTTGCAGAATGTTGCTCGGTTACAGTGGCAAACAAAATGAGTGCTTTTTAAGATTTCTTTCAGCCAATCCAGCAAGGGCGGCATTTTGGTGCGTCATTCCCAAAATCACTCAAAATTTTAAAAAATGAAAAAGAAAAAAAAAAAAAACAAAAATTAGTAGTAAGATTTACCTTAAAATGTTTAAATATCCTTCGTATAAATTCTACTACTCTAATTTTTGGTTTAATTTGAACGACTACAGGAAGCGAATGCGGATGCGGCAACTGGCCATGCGATGCGGATTTCTGGCGCGCCAACACAGCGGCGTCACACGGTCGAATCGAGCTGCGAAAGGACGCCGTCAACGATCGCTTACTTCGAATTGAGCAGCTTCTCATGATCTCAGCGTCGGTCTTCCACACCGCAGCGGGGCTTAGACGGCACTCTGGTGCATCGGTGCGCGAACTCAAATCCTGATCAAGATCGACTTCTGTTGTCGTTGTAGCAATGGACTCCGAAAGATTATCATCCACCGGACCGGCCATGAAGAGGTGCTGCTTTGCTGCTGGCAAGGGAACCTTGTACTTGATGTACGGATGGTGCTGTATGGCGGCCTCAACGTCTATGGGAACTGTCGATGCCGACGATACCGATGTGGCGCCAGGACTGTCCTGTACGGCGACCAATGGAACGCGGGCTGGGATGATATTGTCACTTGTGCAGGCAATGGTCGAGGCCGTGTCGCTGTTCAAACTACTGCAGGAACATTCCGGCGACACCGGCTGACACGATTCGTCCTCTTCCTCCTCGTCGATGTCGATGCTGCTGTCACTGATGTCAGTTATGGACGGCGATACAAAGCTTTCGTCTGTTTTCACGGACATTTTCGGAACGATTTCTTTTAGTTTCTTGTTTAAAAAAAATAAATAGATTTTCTTTTAATTGCACACTTTTCACCTCCTTTCCTTCCCTGTTCCGGAGTTTAATCACAGAAGAACGAGCAAAGCCAGTTTTATCTTTGTTCTTGGAACTTTTTGTGTTTAGTTTAACGAATTGAAAGCACTTTAACCCATTTTTTGTGTGGATTCAATGTTTGTAGGCACTTTTCTTATCGTCTTTCGAGCCGGCGACGCGAGATCAGTGATTGCGAAATAAAACACACTCTTGTCGCATAGCCGCTGAGTCGAGGGGTTGTTTATGTTTTATCTGAAATGCATGCGTTTTGAGGTTAGGCTGGTGATCCGGCACAGGCACAGGCGGCAGCTGAATACCACGTCGAGACTGTTCAGTTATTATCGGAGCTAGCGTGGGGGACCTTAAGGAATGTTCGGGTTTGTTGCTGGATGTGTGATGAATGGAACCTCTTCAGGAACTGTCAAATTATGTCATCAAGGTTTGTTGATAATGACCTCAGAAGTGGGTCTCGAAAATCTGAGCAAACAATTTCTAAAACAAATGTCATTACGACGCGCACTGCCTAACCATCTCGGGGGGACCTGTTCACATTCACGTGTCATTCGGCAATGTCATCGGGTGCCAATTCATGGTCCATGTTTGACACACCTGTTTCAAGCAGATACGTCAAACTGAACTGTGAGCCGAGATTGAATATATTTAGTTCAAAGGTTTCCGTTTTACGATTCAGTTAGTTTAACAATCGCTAAACGCGTTGAAATTGTGAGAACGGAGTTGAAAAAAATAGTGATTATATACGCTTCGCGCATTAAGAGCAAGAGATGGTCAACCCAATCGTCCATCTGACCGTACTAAAGGCAAAACTGGAAACAAATTCGAAGAGACTGACTCTGTGACAGATGTCTGAAGAGCCCTATCCATCATCGAAATGCACAATCTGCAGCAAAGAAGGCTGTCGTAAGTGCAAAAGTGTCTGTGAGTGTGACTACCGGCGGACTGCGTCCAACGTCACATCAGGAGTACCTCAAGGAGCGATCATCGGACCTCTTCTGTGGAACATAATGTACGGCGGTGTTTTGCGACTAACGCTGCCAGATGGAGTCATCGTAGCCAAGCACATCCACAAGGTAGTATGTGCGACAAACGAAGCTGTGGCTGAAGTAAAAAATTGGCTGGAACATGCTCCAATGGAACTTGCTGACCAAAAAAATTAGGCTGTTCTCATAAGCAGCTGCAAGAATACGCGAGCTTTCGGGTTGGAAACCAAAAAATTCCAAGTAATGCTTGACAACCGGTTTAGATTTGAGGCCCATCAAGTATGCCAGCAAGGAGTAGCAGATGCAAGCAGTTCTCTCCCGGATGGTGTCAAATGTCGGTGGGACTGGATATGACCGTAGACGAGAGTGGTTCCTTTGCCCCGTTTGTGGGGGAAGCATTTGCAGTGGAACAACAAAGAAGCCTCGGTCGATCAGGACAGCTTGCGGCTAAGATCGAGACGAAGCAGCTTGCGTGCTAGTCGATATGGTCCCCACAGACAAGATACAGTGGTAAACCTGTCACAGCCAAGAAAAAAAGCTCATACAAGCCCAGGAGAGGGCTAGATCAAAAGCGTTGTGGAAAGACCGGTGGACCAAGTCCCCGAAAGGAAGATGGACCCACAATCTTATACCGATCATTGAAGCTGGGGCATCAAGGCAGACAGGGGATTGCAACTACCAGCTTAGGTACGCAGTTTCGGTCTAAGCACGGCAAGTACTTATTCAAATGCGGACACGGCAACTCGCCCTACTGCCCGGAATGTCCATGTGCGGAGGATGATATGGAGACAGTAATGTTCCACTCTAAATCCCTCGCGGAGGACTGGACTGACCTGGCAAGACCAGACAGACACATTACATGACTCAATAGGAGCATCATCTGCTCATACAGAATTTGTGTGCATGGTCACCACTGAAGGGCAAACCGATTAAGAGAAAAAGAGGCAACTTTTGGTGACAGAGCATAATTGCCAACCAGCCCAGCGAACGAAGAAGAGGCCTGGGTGTGGGTTGGTACGTAGGTGCATTCCAGGCATCAGCTGCATACTTCGAGCTTGCGAATCGTGTAAGCTAGTACCACGGGCTACCACTTGGGTGTGCCACCTAAGGCGTGGGGTCCACGCCTCTGTTGCGTTGTCCTACTGGTTCGGGTCGTGGGCTTTTGATCTCTTTAAAACATTCTCGGGCATCCCTTGGGCTTGGTTGTCAACATTCGACCCGTTACAGTCCGATGCGACTGGGAAGAGTACAGGATGGGCCATTTAGAGGTTTTTTTTAAAATCATAAGTTATTCTGACACTGGCAACTGTTTCCCATTCGAAATCTTGACAGAAGGTCAGTATCATACCTCCGCGGAATGAAATGAGTCGCTTTACGCTTGAACAACGTTGGGAAATATTGAAAACTTATTTCCACAGTGAATGTTGTGTTTTGGCCGACGAAATGAAGCACCTACAGCGACTGCTGTACGCAAGTTTGTGCAAAAAGTTCGGGAGACTGGTGGTACTGGACAACACTCATGGGTCCCGTCGTCGTACGGTGCGCACAGAGGAGAATGTGACTGTCGCTGTGGCTGGAGACAAAGGTTTTGGTCAACGGTGGGCTTTACAGAGCCATGTTAACCGACTTTTTTCTGCTTCTGAAATTGAATACGTGAATTTGGACGACCTCTGGTTTGAACAGGATGACGCATCATGCCACACAGCCCCTGCCACAGTCGAAAGCGCATCAAATTCCCAAATCGTATTATCTATCGTTTTGGTGATGTCAACTGGCGGCCTCGGGCTCCGATTTGACCCTTTTTCGTGGAGAACCGTGAAGTACCGATGTTATGCCAACAATCCGGACAACGATTCAAGCACTTAAGGCCAATATCTTCCAAACAAACCGTCAGCTAAAGCCCGAAACCGTCAACAAGGTCTTGGAAAATGGGGCTGACTGAATGCGCTACTGCGAAGCCAGAAGAGGCAGCCACTTGAATGACGTTGTATTTCATAATTAATGGGAAGGTTTATTCTTACTAACAAGGCCATAATACATGGACAAAATTTAATTTTGATCATTTTATTGCGTTTTTAAAAAGAAACTTCTATTTGGCCCACCCTGTATGTGCAAATTTCTGAGGTCAGCACTTAAATCCTAGACCAAAATAAGGGGTAGCTGTTTATGGTCGCAGTATCTACTAGTGTTTGCATGACACCACAAGTTCTCCAATTCATTGAAACTACAACTTACGCTATCCAAGTGCTATCGCGGTAGTGACATTGTTTTTTTGTCGGAGGGTCTTAGCTCTGCTCTTGAGCGCACAGACTCAGAAACTGGTCCACTGAGCTAACAGGCAACAACCTACATTTGCTGCAGCAGGCGCTTCATCGATGAGGAGCATACATCATCAGCTCCCACCTCATCAGCACCGAATGCCACCTGACCCCAGCAAAGGCGAGACAGTGGCAGAGGAAGTGCTCTGCCGTGTCGTCGTCTTCTCCACAGGCGTCGCAGAGCGTTTCATCGCTTTGGCCAAGCACATTTGGAAGGTGTAGTGGCCCGAAAGTACGGCGGTAAGTCGTATGCAGTCTTTTCTGTCAAGAGATAGCAAGAATGCCGCGGATTTCTTACAGACGTTAGGGAGCATGCTTGATGGCGTAGTACGTTGAGTGCCTGCCCATGGTTAGAGCGGTCGAATCCCAGTATAAGCAAAGTTAATAGTAGTAGTCTGACTATGGGCATCACAATGGACTAAGGTGATCTAAGTGTGCTGCCGGTTTCGCTGGCAGCCCACTTGTCTACCTATCTAGGGAGCATGCGCTTGGTTTGTCTACATCATGGAGGGTCTTGCCACATCCAGTTGTGAACGAGAGGGAAGTCCAACCATCGACGGGAGCTCTAACCAAGGTAGCAGTTAGTTCCACTGATCCTTGTCTAGCAACTTCATCGGCGATCTCATTTCCCGTGATCTTGCGGTGGCCTGGCACCCAGACAAGTCTTAGCGAATGCCGATCAAATTCAGAGAAGACTTGCATTCCTGAAGTATCCTGGAAGTGGTGAAAGAGTTGTGCAAGGGCATAAGCACAGCTTGGCTGTCGCTACAGACGCAAATACTTCGCCCCTTTCGCTCTGTTCTTCACAATATAGTTCGTGGCCATTAGGAGCACATAGGTTTCCGCTTGAAAAATCGTCGTAAATTTACGACGGCCTGGGGCCCGTTCGTGATCATTCGACTACAGTCCTTTCCTGGCTCAGATTTTGGCCACAGCCAGCCTCAGTGCAGTGAAAGTCGACTTTGTACGTACGTCCCAGCTTGATAACTGGTGTCCGTGCGGTAGTCACATGTCCGAAATCATGTTTAAACACTAAGGTCATCAAATAAATTCAATTTCATGGATACTCCAATCATTTTTCTGTCCTTCATTTCAATGACGCCTCTAGAAAAAAAAAACACCCTTTATTAAAACAAATATTCATTCCACATCCACGTGGCAGAAAAAGGAGCTGATTATCTTCCACCTAACCACAACCAAATTGTTTGACATCTAAAGAATGCACGGGATTATCTTCCGCAAAATTATGTAATTCCATTCGAGATCGTTTCAAAGGCTCATCCGGTCCCTCCTCATTTTGTCACAATGAAGAGCTCATAAAAGGAAAAAAAAATGCTGATAAAAGGCCACAGACACTGCTCGTAATCTTACGGCTGTCAACTTCAATGTTTCGGCAAATTCAATTTTGAGGCATAATTTAATTTCGGGTACACGTGTACGGGAAATGTCTCCTCCTCCCATCTGACACACGCACAGCCTATCCTCTCTATGCCACGCGCGTGGAGGACGTAACCAACTCACAGAGACACAATTTCGAAGACAAAAATCGGTTCACGTGAAGTGCATTCGTAATGAATCCTTTCGCCGGGGATGTACACGCAGTCCTTGAGAAGCGCAAGTGGTTAGAGGAAACCCCCATCTACTCTCCACTAATTGACTTCTCAGGTCCTTTGCGAGAAGTTGAAATGAAAAACGTACAAGTGCGGCCTGCGGAAGGACTTCAATGGCTTTCGCTGGGGGATAATGGAAATGATTTTTATACAGTCACCGCAGCAAGGAAGCGGAAACCAGTGAATCTTGCGAATGTTTTGACCTTCTCCCCCTTGGGTGGTGGTAATGAGATAATGACGCCCTAACCCATTCGCAAGGACACACATCTGGGTGCGGTCGTTTCAAACGGATGAGCAGTGGGCAGTGGGCAGTGGGCGGTAAGCGAAAACGTGGAAATTTATTGTCCATTCCCCCGTCTAGACGTGTGGCGGTGGTTGTCGTGGAACTTTGCCCAGCAAACCCGGCAAGCGGAAGAGAACGAGTTGAAATATCGTTTTCCTTCGTTCAGACAGTGTGGCGCCTCGATGTGAGCTTTTTCAGCGAGTCCGCGTTGCAAGCCAAGTCCTTGCGTCGTCCTTGCGAGAGAGAAAAAGCAAATATTTTCACAATTGCTGGACGGATTAAATTGCCCCAAAGTCCTTAACTTGTTTGCGCTTGTTTTCGGGTGAATAACAAAAACATGCTTCGCCGCATGCAACCCCAAAGCCATTGTAATTACCAAAGCTGTCATTATCCTTTTGACTTGTGCCACACCACAAGTAATGGAATTTTCGATTGTAAGGAGCTTTTCTGTGAGCTTATCCCCATTTTGTCGGGCGATGCCGATTCCTGGGAATGTTCACCCCCGAGGTGGGAGATACTCTCCTTGTGAGTGTTCATTCGGATTCGGGAAGAGGGAGGACACCGCGTGTACGTGTGTTGTTATGAATGGGACGTCTGAACGGCGACAAGCTGTCCCCCCAGAGGAAAGGTCTTTGTGCGCCAGCCTGGGTGAAGTATTTTCTCGGGTCGAACGTGGGAAGATGAAAAAGACTAACCAACAGTTTTATGGCCGTGTTGGCGGAGATTTCTGGGGGAGGACGCCTTCGCCAGCGATGACGTACGGCACTGGTCCGCTCACGTCGAAGAGATGTGTAGGTACTCCCAAATCTGACCTCAATGCAACCGAACTCGCCAGCACACTGCTGAGGTCCGTTTTTTTTCCTTCTTAATTTAAAGCAAATATATTTCCTTCAAGGACATCGGTGGAGAGGGTATTTTCTTGAAGGAACCACTGCAAGTGGGCGCTGCTTTCAAGTACCGATGGCGGGAGGATGGGAGGTCCTTAGAAATAATGAGGGATATTTATTCAAGTCTAAATGAATAATGGATGACTTGAGAGAGAGAGAGAGAAAAACTCATTTAATGACTTAAGTTCGAAAACATCTGAATGAATGAACATCTGAGGGAGCACGATGTACGCATCAGGATTTAACGATTGTGCAAGGCTTCAGGGCGTCTGACAAAAATCACAAAAAATCCCGAACGGAGGAGGGGGAATGTTGAATGGATCATGTCAGCGTGAGTTACGGCCGAGAAAGTCATTTATGAGCCGTAAAAGTTATGCACCCTCGAAGCAATGTGTAATACTTTCCTCAGCTGTTGGTATTCTATTAGTCTCGTGGGAAGGAACGTGTGGTCATGGGTTGGGGCTGTTACGACTCCGTTGTTATTCCTACTCACAGCATTTGGCGTTGAAAATGGACGAAGAATACCGCATGCCACTCGTTCGTGTGTTAATCAAAAGTGACCTTCTCAACTGCGGCCAATTTAGAAAGGAAGAGAGAAGCAAGGCCGCATTATCAGCTTTTTTTTAAGGGATTTCTAGAAATTTCTGGTATTTAAGCATACAAGGAGCTAAGTAATAAAGGGTGTGCCAAAATAATCGCTTGATTTGAATTTGCACACATTGGTTGTCCAAAAACAAGCGGTGGCACAGTTTGGTGGGTCAGACTATAATTTTTTGAAAATGCGGCTGGTCAAGCAGTGGCTGTTGTGGTGTGGTGGCCCGTGGCGTTGTGGGTATGTGCGTCGACTACTACGCGCTTTGACCTACCTGTCTAGGTTCGATTCGTAGTACGACAAGAAATACTTTTTACGGCTCTCTTTCGAGTCACTGACAATGCTCAAAGAGTATAACTGTCTAGAAAGAGCTTCTCAAACTTGTGAGCTCGGAGTCGACATAAAAATGTAGGTTCCTTCCACTCGTGATGAGAAGCTAGGCCCTGGCCCTCTATGGGCTGTTGCGCCACCCATTCTTTCTGCTGAAATCGGATGGTGTTGATGTGGCCAATATGTGGTCTCAACAAGACGGCGCCACATGTCCGTGAAACAATTCAATTACTTCATGGAACTGGAGGGAACTTCAAGGTTTCGGGATCAGAATTGATTCCTTGGATAGTGTGAATTAACACCATTCGACTTCATTTTATGGGGTTATTTGACGTCAAAGGCTGATGCCAGCAAGCCAATTACGGGATGAAATTAAATGCTGCATCAACGCAATTCAGACACATTTATGCTGAATGGTCATGCAGCATTTTGTTTTCCAGTGTAGTTAGGACCGAATTGAAGATTATTTGCAAATTACAGTGTTGGTTTTCAAAGGTGTTGCAATTTCAAATTCAAAGATCCTGTTTGAAACTCAAATACAGCGTACAGCGCATATACGCTGCATTAAGAAATTGATAGCTCGTGTCAAAAATAGTGAGTTTTTTGCCATACATGTCAATGACAGCACCGGCGTAACGAACTATGTTCAGCTTATGGTTTACGTACGGTATGTGATCCAAAGTGGAATAAAGGAGGATTATTTATTTTGCGACCCGCTAACAACCCTTGAATCGATTTTGATCTGAACTTGAACTTCAAAAACACCATTTTCTTGCCATATTCATTCATTCCTTGTGCGGCGCCAAGGCTTGTGCCAGAATGGAGACTGAACCGAGAAACCTCTGTCTGGCTGGCTCTGGTAGCGTTAATTGAGGCACCTCTCTTGCTTGGTACTACAGATTGGAAGTCGATGACTCCTCCCCTAAAGTTCGTGGGTAAAATCTTTTATCCCCAGATTCCCTGAAGTAAGCACGCAAAATGGACACACGCAGCACTTTTCTCTCGGAATGGGCATTGTATTCTTCGTTCGCTTCTGAAATTGTCAATGCCTTGTGGACGTCGTAGAGCAGGACTGTGATGATTAGAGGCTCGTATAAAGTGAGGGTAACCCTTTCAGAGCGGGTTCTGCTCATCAATAGCGGAATATAGACGTTCTTTAAAATGGTGACATGTGCATTGACCACCGTATGCTGTAAGCAAGACTTTGTTAAGTTGTTCTAACGCTGTACTTGTACACCAACAATTTAAAGCACGGACCACGATGGTAATTTGCGTCGCCGGACAGTGCAGGGATCTTCAGTGTATGTTGTGGTATGTTTCTTTCTTCCAGTCAAAATGCATATATGCCCCATCCAGTACATAAGCATTCCATACCAATTTTCAGTCAGACAAGCTAGAGTTTTCTTTACAAACAGTTGACTCAAACAGTCCCCTATGAAAATCCGTCGAACGGCTATTAACGGGCGCATTCACACCCAGAAACCATACCTCCTGAAGAACCCCATACATCGACACCTACAACACCTCAATCTAGAACTACAAAACTATAACTGGAAGATCATTGACTTTGGGTGACAGATCTGAGGATCTTGGTAGCATCTGGCGGTAAGTAAACGGCTGAACTCACTGAACTGGTCCTGGTCCTGGTCTCTGGTCGAAATTAGCTTCCACCACAGCAAGGCGGACAGCGTCAAACTACATCCCCCCCACCACAGCAAGGCGGACAGCGTCAAACTACATCCCCCCCACCACATGAAGTCGTAGATCACAACTGGTTGCAAAAAGGCATCTGATTTCTGCACTTTTGTGGCCACAACTTGCTGACGTATGATCTGCCATTTGACGCCTTTGGACACCATCCTCGTCTTGAAGCAGTCAATTGCGGGTGGCATTAATCAAATTTGGACACGTCTTTGGGAAATGGTGATGGTAAGCGGATGCGTATGTTTCACCGTATAGCACCCACGAGAGATCTCCAGCCCACTCCATCCTCCGCCATCGACTTTAACTCATCAGGAGCAATTCTCAGCGATACCAAGAGAGTTGTCGGACTTGGTTCAACAACCTCGTCCTGGGTCTGCAAAGTGGTCGCATATTCGATGGAATCCTGATGATCGGGACATTCGTGCCACATCGACGCATAGACCTTTCCGTTCGAAGAAGCAGCTGCACCAAATTGAGCACCGCGCGTATTGCCGTATTTCTCATCCTATCACGGTGTAGAGGTCCAAACTGCGAACCGATAACGAAGCGGATGGTCGCGCAATAGAAGTATTGCTGAGTCAATTGATCCTTTTAAGCGAATAATCCGAGATCTTTGTGCAAAAATTCTCCTCCTAGTGCTTGAAATGTTGAGCCGTTGAGATCGAGAGTTGATTTCCGTGAATTGAGTCTCACACTCTCGACCACAGCAGCCTCATTATCATCTGTGCGACTAAGAGGACCATGAGTGTTGTCCACTAGCATGCCAGTCTCACACACTTTTTGCACAAACTTGCATACAGGGTGCTTAATTTTGGCCAAAACTTCCTCTGTTCAAGAAAACGCACTGTTAGGGCACAGTACTTACTGTGGAAATAAGTTTTCAATATTTCCCAACGTTGTTCAAGCGTAAATCGACTCATTTCGTTCCGCGGAGGTATGATACTGACTTTCAGTCAAGATTTCGAATGGGAAACAGCTGTCAGTGTCAAAATGACATATGCTTAAAAAAAATATCACTAGATGGCCCACCCGGTACATTGACAACATGTTTATCCAGAAAAGACATTAATTAGCTATCTGAAATAGACAACTTTCCTTCTGGATGGTGCCACCTGAACTTGACCTTCTCCTTTAGTAAACTCCCATTTGAACTTGAAGCCAAGTCCTTGGAAGCCCACCTTTTGACTTTCAGCACACAAAGACCTTAGAAACGCCGACAGAAATAATAGACATCTTGACTCAAACCGCCCGTCTCTCGAGAATCACGTCTGTGCGGTTGAACAGTGACACGTACTCATTTCCAACATCAATCTGAGTCCCCCCCGGCCTCCGTCTTAGAAACCAACTGAAGGGTCATTTCGCTTTCCATCGTCACACAAGCACTTTAGCACTCTCCTCGACGGAGATGTGGCAAATCCTCACGCGTACCCCTTGAGCATGGCGTTCGAAAAAACGAAAGGAACTGCTACGTTCTTTACGTCAAACTTCTTCACTTTGACATTTGTCACGTCCACCCCAGTGTCCTTGTGTGTGTGCATGTGAACCAACTAAAGCACTACATCCGCTCGAAAAGGCAGCGTTCAGCCTCTCCGCCCCCAGAACTGACCTTTGCCCATGCAACGGAGTGCCCGTAGTCCTTCCGTCGCCCCAACACCACGCGACTGATTTAATGTCATTCGAACGGAAAACACATTTTATTGATTAAAATCAGGAAAAACTACCGAAATGGCGTTGGTGCCCTGCAAAGCAATTGCCAGTGCACAGCCCTTCCCTGGCTTTGCTGGCAGCAGACCAAATGTTCTGCCCGATATCTCTTTCTGGGGGCCCCGGGGTGGGTGCCATAAAATCGCTATTCACCCGCATTGCAACGTGTTGTGCAAGGATGTGCCTCCCCTACTCCACGCATGTACAACGATTGGGGTTTCACATTATTTTGTTTTCCATTCTCCCCCCCCCCCCCTCCCCCCCCCCCCCCCCCCCCCTCGACAAATTGGTTTCGAATGTAAATTTTGGAAAATCAAGCTGACGTCGGTGGGAGCGGGTGCCAGTTGCGGTTATCAGGTAACTTCGTCATCAACAAGGAGTCGAGTGCCAGCCACGCGCTGGTGGCTATTGATTTTGTTCGATTTAAACGAAGAGCCCTGCAGCAGCGCAACCTCACCTGAATATCTGCATCTCATGTAAGATGGAATGTTTTTGAGATTTTAATTATCCGCGTACGTCCTCTGGTGAGTCACTGATGCTGCAGTGTTCCACATGCACCGCGAGGGAAGAGAATGAATTTGTGCCAACGCAGATTAGAATTGTAAAAACGTTGTGTTGCTCGGCAGCCGTTGGTGTTCACGTGGTTTCATCGCGCGTGGGTTTCATTCGCCTCCGAGGCGAAAGTCAAGGAGAACTTGACTTTGCTCGATTCCTGGAATTGTTTGGATTCCAGAACGAACTCGGTTTGAGGGATCGACGGACAATGGATTAGGGGCAGCACATTCTGTGAAAATCCGGTCAGGAATGAGGTTGAGTATTGCAGGTGTAGTCGTTTCCCTGGAACTGGTACTTGAACAACGCCGACTTTTAGTTCTGGGATGATCCGTTTCCGTTGAAAAGCCCTTGCACATGGCAAGTGTTCCAGCTCAGAGGAGTGGCTGGTGTCTGGCTTTTCTCTGCCGGTGGCCTGGTGACAACGTGGTGGGATGAAAGCCAAAAAGAACCATTGACAGCAGATTTCTTTTCGGGAAAACATGCTCACATACATGCTCTGCTCAGACTTTGCTTGAGGCTTAGTGCTCCACGGGTATTGGCTTATAAACGTGATGAAGTAAATTGCCATCCTTTCTTTCGTTGGAATTTCAATTGTTGTCGCTGCCCTCAAAGCCAACTTATGCCTTCGGGCAAATTCAGACCGATTAATGCGCGCCAGGGTCATGGAGAAGTGGACATTTGGGATGCGCGTCTCCCAGAGAAGACGGTGTGGAGGGATGTTGTACTCCCTACATAATGACATTGATTTTGATCTGTTGAGCAATGATGAAAGTATGCCCGACGGATGGAATCTCAGCATTGTTTGGCCGATCCCAAAGAAAGGAGACCCTCTAAACTGTGTCAATTACAGAGATCTTTTCTGCCGCCTTTTGTAAGCGCCTGTATCCCTACGTCAACAGCCTGGGTTCAGGCCAGCAAAATCCCATTATTGACCAAATATTCACGTTGCGGCAGATCATGAATAAGACCCAGAAGTTTCAAGTCGATCCCCACCATCTATTTATCGACTTGAAGTCCACGTTTGACAGTATGACAGCAGCGCATTGTCTAGTGCTGGCATCCCTGCAAGACCCGTCCGTCTTTGGAGAGTCGTTGCTCCGTCAAAGTCGGTAAAGACTTCACTGAGACCTTTGATGTCAAAAAAGGAGTTAGACAAGTCGACGTTAACATCATTCTCAAGAAGATCGTGCGTAATTCAATCGGCAACACTAGCGGCACGATCTTTCACAAATCTGTGCAACTGCTCGCATATGCCGATGACATCGAAGGAAACATCGAAGGAATCGAACCCAGACACCGACGTTCAAGTGCGTAGGAGTCGACGCACAGACCCACAACGTCAGTGCGGCGTTGGTGAGCATCGAGAAAGAAGCGGTTAAGATGGATCTTGAAGACAAAGTACAGCTGTCGACAAAAAACGTCCACCAACACCGACGTCTTGGACAAAAAATCACTGTCGACAACTATAACTTCGAAGCAATGAATGACTGTGTCTACATTGGCTTCGAAGTCAGCGCATGAAATGACACCACCGCGGCGATAAAACGAAGGAGCACCCTTGGTAATCGTTGTGTCTATGGGCTTGGAAGGCCCTCTATCAGACCTCGATAGTCCCAGTGCTGCTATATGACACAGAAGCATGGACACTAGCCAACAAGCATGGACGAAGAGATTCTTGGTCGCTGCGAGAGGAAAGTCCTTCGAATTATCTTTGGTGCCGCATGTACTGATGGTGTTTGGAGGAGGAGACTGAACTCGATATGGTCCAACGAGTTCCAGTCTCTCGTCTCAGATGGCACGATCATGTGGAGCGAATGGACACCAATGTTTCGGCCCGCAAGGTCTTCGACTCCAACCCCGAGGGACAGCGCGGTAAGTGAAGACCAAGTCTCTGGTGGCTACGCAGCTGGAAAGGGCCCTGGATCAGCTGAATTAAGCAACTAGCACAGGACCGTGCTAGATGGACATGCAAGTTGTTCGAGGGTTTCCGAGGCAATCTAACCACAAACTTGACGTTAGCATCCCTATCCCAGATAAGACTAGGCAGCTTGAATCTTCGCTCCTCTAGAAGTCTACTCTGAGGAATCCAGACGAAGAAATGGAGATGCTTCTTTTCTGTGGCTTCGACTATCTAACCACTGACTGTAGTGAAAGCGGAAGTCTAAGGAATTCAAGAGGCTGCGTGCTTACTGCCAACGGGTCTGGTAGATGGCGATTATCATTCTATTCATAGACAGTCAGGCGCCAATAAAGGGTCTAGGTTTGCCATCAGCTTTGCCGAGAAGTTTTTCTGGGGAACGAAAAAGCCGACGAAGAGCTAGAGTGGATATGTGGAGTCGACGTATCCGCCACTGAAAGCCACCGTAAGCTTACTGCTAATAGATGCCATCACAGCAGTCTATGGTGAATGGAAAGAATCGGGGACTTGCTGGATGGTAATGAGTCCGTGCTGTCTAATGAGCAACCACACGAAAGATTGACTGGAAGTCAGTTGCAACAGATCAGGAGGAATAGACTCTTCTCTCGGAATAGACTGGTCCTCGGAACTTGTCCATCGCTAGCCGTAGCTGGAGGACCTATC
This sequence comes from Eristalis pertinax, assembly GCA_907269125.1. Lineage (NCBI taxonomy): Eukaryota > Metazoa > Arthropoda > Insecta > Diptera > Syrphidae > Eristalis > Eristalis pertinax. The sequence continues at coordinate 49,824,524 of OU026147.1, forward strand.
GGAAGAAAAAATCCATTATCTAAAGGGTGTTTTTTTTTTTTTTTTGTACAGCATTCGTTTCTATGATTTGACAGTTCTCGGTTGTTTTGAGGTTAGTTTGGTTTGGCAATTCATCATGAATAAACTCACGCTGGCGCTATTTTGAGAAAACATGGTTGAATTCGAGAAGCTCAAACTGAAGGCATTGGCGTCACCGTTTAGTGCGCTTTATTGGGCTGTGGAGTCTTAAGCTCACATCTCTTCTGGTGCATCACTTGCACTTGGTTGGCAACATTCGATGCGTTATTGCCGAAATACAGTGCGATGCCACTGCGAAGGTATGCGCATTGTTTTCATCTTCCTACTGCCATAGGGGTCCAGTTAGACCTACCTACGACTTCTGTACACCTGTGGTGATCGTGATGTTTTCTTACGTGCATTCATCGAACAAGGTACACTTTAAAAATTCTTCTAGGCTAACATAAGAAATTGTCAGCTTGTTCCTAGTCCATCGTCCATCTGTGCTACAAATTAATCCTTGTACGAGCCAACCGCGACACATGCCCGAAATCATATGCGAACATTAATGCCAATAAATTATCTGCCAAATAAATACAATTTAATGGATGTTCAACTCGTTTTTTCTATGCTTTACTTCAACGACTTTACAAAAAAAAAAAACACCCTTTATCAACTGAAGTACTGAAGCCTCCCCATTATTTGAAGCAGCAATATTTATCCGTATGGACTCCGCAGAGAATGTGTGTTAAACAGAACACAAAGCCATTCCTAGTGCACTGTGAACGTAGAAGTTCACCAATGTATCGTTAGATTCGCGTAATATTTGAACTCAATCTTTATTTGCTGGCCTTTGTAATAGTTCACCATCTCATAAACTGTATAAGTTAGTTTCTAGTCATCTGATTCTCAGTTTTTGTGATCTCTGATCTGGGACTTAAGGCCGTCTCAACCGTCTCCTTAAACAAACTTAAAGATGTATCAATAAAAAATAACCACACGTTTGAGTCTTTTTCTCACAACTTTAGATCGCATGCAGACATTGGATCGCGAGAATCATCACCACCAACAATCGCTGATTTAAAAGTCCCGAGATGTAAGCAAACATCAGAAAAAGGGTTAACAATAAAGGCAAACATCGTGAACACGGCTTCAATAAGTGCTAATAAGGCATTTAGTTGCTGCTAGGCGGTCGGTGAAAGATTTGGAAATGCGTGTTAACGCCTCTTCAAAGTCACGTGAAATTGTGTATAAATAGATCAAACAGGCTTTGGCTGAAATAGTTTGTGTCAATGAATTAAGCTAGTCGAACGAGAGACAGATTTTGATAAGTTTTGTGTTGAAAAAAACAACTATTTTGACTGATTCTTAGAATTTGGAGGGTCAGTGATTGCGATTGCGATTGGAACTTGCTAATGTGTGAAGCCGAAATGTGCGATCAAGAAGAACAAACGTTTAGTCATCAATAATGGATTAGAGTGCCAAGACGAAGTCACATTTAGGCCTGTTGTGAGCAATAATAGGCGGTATCAACAACAAGCAAAATGTTGAAACAGGAAGCCGCCGATACCACTTTTACTCGGATATTGTAGGCACCAAATGGTTCCAAGCTTAGAAGTAGTCAATCCACGTGGTACTGCAATGGCCCTACTTTGGCCTAAGTTAGGCACTCCAACTTAGCTTAACCTATAATAGATTGTACTTAAAGGACTACGCCTCTTAGATCTGAGGACCACTCAAGATCTTTTTGTAGATGCCGCCACATCCGCATATTAAGTTATAAGAGAGCTGTTCTACACTCAGTAATTGATTTAGATTTGATGCAAGACAGTGCTAAGGAGGTCTTTTTTCTGGCAGCTTTGTTCAATTCTGGGCACAGACAATAAACAAATCAAATAGTTCTGCCAAACACTTTTCAGAGTGATCGAAAGAACTTTGGTTTGAGCAGAATGGAAAAGAGTGATCTTCGTGTTTTGATAAAGCACTAGAATTTGAGCGGTAAAACCATTAAAGGGACTGTTGATTGACTTTAAACAAAACATTGCAGTCGTACGAACACAAAATATGCTGAGCGCCCAGGGGCCAGGACGTCCATATGTTAACGTCCGACAAAATCCAAGATATTGTGCGCCCAATCGCCGGTTTAATGCTTGTGAGATAGCGAAGATTGTAGCAATTTCAAATGATAATGTCCTGCATGACCTGTTGGAAATGAACAAATTATCGGGAAAATGGGCGCCGCATTTGCTGACAGCGGTAGACCAAAAAGATTTTGAAACAGATTTAGGAACTCTTCAAGCGGAATTCAAGTCCATTTTGACAGCATTTCGTAACAGTCGATGAATCTTGAATACACAACAACACACGAAATGAAGGAACAATACAAACAGTGGACTTCTGCAGGCGAACTTGTTCAGAAATGCGGAAAAAAAATGGTGCACAACTAACGTCTATTCGGCAGAATTTGGGAAATCATATTTTTTTGAGAAGGGTTAAAAAAAATTTGGTTGAATATCGTTGGGAAAAGAGTACTACGCAGTTAAAAAATCGATTATTTGTTTCAAATTACCAAGGTTTCAAAATGGCAAGAGCGAGGATAAATTTCAAGTAAACAAGAGTTTTTGGTTACTGTTCGTGATTTTTTCACTCTAAACTTGTTCACTTTGAAAAGAAGTCCGTAATGTTTTGTTGAGTGAGCGACTTCTGTCTATCTTTGTCCAATGAATTTTCGATTGTGGTGAGATCTGAGAACAAATCGTCACTTGTGTCTTTTCTGAGGGCGTAGAAGCGTAGGGCTCCTTGCCTCGTTCAATGTGACTGGGATCTTTACGTACCCACTTCAACCGTTTGAAATAAAACTAGACTGCGAACCTACGCATATGCATATCTCATTGGAGTAAGCAATCGACATGTCTGTACATGTATGTAAACAAATGACAGGTCGGTTCACGAAAAACACTTCAAATTATAGAGAGTAAGAAAGCCTGACTTCAAATTGTTGAATGCCGACGCGTAAAATACTAACTTTTATTTCTTCAACTTCAAATTACCGAAGAGACCAATTAATATTGATTTTATTCAATTTATCGAGTATTTTGCAAGGGTCCGGGAAAACATTTCCAAATAACTAGAGTCGAATGTGTTCAGTTTCAAAGTCATTAACTTATGGTATAGTTCTCGTATTGAGACCTTTCGCCAATTCGACCGTAGTCATCTCATTTGTGGAAAGATTTAAGGGTACATTGTTTAGAATTAGATCGGAGCGACAGACTATTATGCGGACTTGATCTACATTTTCCATGTACCCGATAAGCCTTCGTACAACTAGTATAGTTCGTGTCCTTCAATCGTTATCAACACAAACTGAATCAGAGATTGTACGCACAGTTGTCATTGTAACGACAAGTGGCTTCTTTATCGTCATCGATATTGACCATGTCACTGCGTCAGAAACTAGACAGTTGAAGGATAAATAGGGTTGTTCGGCTACGGCCTAAAATAGTGTATATTTGCTGTCCAAGGAGGGTGCTTCGAGAGTGTTTCGCCATTTGGGTTGGATTCTGCAAGCGTTTTGTGCAAAGTTTTCATGTCTGTCAATTCGGTATGTCGAAATCTGTCGCACAACTTCATCCTCGAACTCCTTCCATTCAGAATTCTATTTCCTCTCTTGAAAATGGAAAACTTGTTACGATATTACAAGGGAAATACGCGAACAAACCTAATGTCTTGTGAAACTCCCCTTGATCTGTGTCACTCACTTGCGTTTAGAGCCAAGGGACGCAATAACTGGCCAGATTTAAGGTGCCCCCGTAAGCGTTAGACTAACAAAGATCTGTGTTCCTAAACTCAGTTCTCATGGGACTGAAACAGGCCAATCCCCATTGAGCTTGAGTAGATTGCACAGTTAAAATAAATTTGGTGAGGGAAAGCAGGCAATCTCATCAAAATCACTGGACCTCACTTGTCGATTGCGTTCTATTTGCAGGCAGAAGGTCTTTACGAAGAGACACTTGTTCTGTCTTTTATAAAAATCGAATCATCATCGAAACAAACCTTGTCCTTCCTTGTTGCTCTAGTTGTAAGGACCCTTTTCGTCATTAACTCATTTAACCACAAGACCTCGCGAGCAAGAGTGACTTAAGAGTACTTTGTAAAGACTGGCCTAAACTAGGAAGTGTCAAAAGCTCGATAAACGGCTTATTACACCAAACTAAATGAAGATGCTAGGATAAACTAAATTCGCATAGGATCTGCTCACCACCGAGGACAGTCGTAAAGAATGAATAATAAAACGAATCTACGTCAAAAGTGTGCCAACTGAATGCTTGCACAAGAAACAGAAGAAGACCCACAAAATATTTATGAACTAATCCAATTCAAAAGCTCCACAGCGTCAAGTGTCAACAATGGCGACTGTCTTACGAGAATATTCCCCCAGTTCGGCTTAACCGAGCGATTCCTTTCCGGGAAATCGTTCACCAACAGGGGCGCATTAATTGAGAACACACTCAGGACAATGATTTATTTTCATTCAGTTCAGTTGTAGCCGCCCGCACTGTTTGCACTCGGCGAAGCAGATAACACTCGACAGCGCACTACTTGAGATCACAAATTTCCATTTGCAGCCACTCTTATCGCCCGTGTATTCGTATTTCGCGACAATTTGAGCACTCTCAATGCGGTTGAAGATGTATCCATTTCCTCAACCAGCGTGTAGAAGAAAAAGAAAAAAAACAACACTATTCTCACGTGACGGAGTGTGAATTGACAGTCAGAGTTGCTATATCCACATATTCAAATTTTCCAACTCGAAATTCTGTACGGAAGAACGAAACCGGCGCAACTACCCGCAACGAGAGATAAATATCCACTGATTGCGGGGGCACCTCGGTCGATGGATAGTGGGCTACGTTTCGCTGAGCACACCGAGTAAATCGATTCTTCCCGTCCGGCAACGTGGAGACGACTGAAGTGTCACTGCACGAATAATAGAAAGAAGCTTGCCTGTCGGTGGGGCGAGGGCGAGTGATCAGTGAAGATGTCACTCACGGCGCGGCTTTGGCGCGCTTCTCACTCGTCAGACCAGAATTTATGGCTACATGCGGAGAGCGGATTAAGCCAGACTCGAATTGATGATTGTTACGCATTAGCACAAGTTAAGTGAACTAATTTGATTGTTTTCAAAGTTTGTTTGCTCGGCTGTTTGTTTGGAAGGTCGGGGTGGTTGTGGATGGGTATGAGACATTGTTTTGACAGATTTCGTAACGAGTCTTCATTTCCGTTTGAATTATTTGAATAGTGACAGTTTCGCGCTTCAAATTTGTTATGCCATTTTGGGGGGTCGGTTATGCGAGATCTATTTGATTTGTCCGGATGTCCGGAATGAAGCAAAGATGTTAGGAAAATATGCAATCCGGGCTCCATTTTGCATCAAAGTCAATGACAGACATATGTTTCGCATCTGATTGAGTGTGGAATTCGAGAGGAAATGGTTGTTTTCTACGAAAAATGTACGAATTTACTTCCAAAAAAGGTTGATTAGCTAAGAGCAACCCACTTATCATCAAATATTCAAAAGACACATTAGTGCTTCCCAGTTAAAAGACTAAAAATCAGATCAGCCGAATGATAGACGATGCCTCAGATTTTGAAAAATAAGATCATTGGAAAATACGACAGAAATAATAGAATTTTTTCGTGGTCCGGATTTGACATCCCTGCTTCAATCACATACGTCAAAGTGAACTGTAGTTCGAGACTGTACGAGGGGCGTTCAATATTTTCTCGGTATCGGGGTGAAGCTGTGGTTGTATATATAAATTGACTTATTTATCATATAATACTATTATTTTAGTGCATTCATGTAAAATTTCATATAAATGAGATTATTAATTCGCGTTTTATCTCTAGTTAAACAGAATCATAATGGCAACTGAGATGATGATGGTGAAAATTGACCATCGCGCTGTAATTACATTTCTCACTAAGCAAGGAAAAAGTCAAAAAACTATTCATGAAGAGATGGTGGCTGTTTACCAGGGTTCCGCACCTTCATTATCAACTGTGCAAAAGTGGTCAAGTGAGTTCAAGAGAGGCACAGAGAGCATTCAAGACGACCCCCGCTGCGGCGCCCCGGCTACTGCTTGTACGGGAGAAAGCTTCAAAGAAGTCGAAAAACTTGTTCTTGAGGATGCCCGAATAAATGTGAAAATGATGGTAGAGATCACCAAGCTTTCAATTGGTACCATTCACACCATTCTTCATGACCATCTTAACCTTTCAAAGGTCAGTGCAAGGTGGGTGCCACGAATGCTCACAGCGCCTCAGAGAAAAGTGAAAATCGCATGCTGTAGAGAGCTTTTGGAGATGTGTAGTGAGAACGCGGACAGTGTTATGGATCGAATTGTTACTGGTGACGAAACATGGGTCCACCACTATGACCCTGAAAGCAAACAAGAGTCCATGCAGTGACATAAAAAAGGAACAGACGCCCCGAAGAAGTTCAAAGTCACTCCGTCTGCCGGGAAGCTCATGGCCACAGTTTTTTGGGACTCAAAGGGAATCTTGCTCATTGAGTACAAAAAAAAGGTGAAACCATCAACGCCACATCCTACGCTTCCATCGATACCGAGAATATATAAAATATATTGAAAAGTAGTGATTCTGTATAGAGTACCTATCGCGCAGCGACTAATCCTCCATCGGAGTGTACTGAAGGCAAAACTGGAACCAAATTCGAGGGGACTGCCTCTGTTAAAGATGTCTGAAGGCTTAACCATCAACACAACTACTACTACAACTACCGGATCTGTAGAAAATATGGCTGCCGCTAGTGAAAGTGTGTATCGATTTCATGGCGAGCACAGCATTGGGACTCGTCTCATGGGACATTGTGGCACATTTTGCATGTGCGCTTGCATCTACACCTTCATCAAGTGCAACTCACTCAAGAATTGAAGCCAGCGAGTCCACGAAATGCGTGAAAGATACGCCGATTGGGTGCATAAACAGCAGCATTTGGATGACTTTGAATTCCACACATGTTCTTCGGGAATTTTTATTCTTTCGGTGGATGCATTAACGAACAAATGTGTCGCATTGTAACAAGTCCCACACAAAGTCACTGTAGAGTGTGCCAGATGGTCCGGTTGTTTTTTTTTTATCCACACTTCTTCTAAAGTGAAGAAGAAGGAAGGCGTAACCGCCACCGTCACCTCAAATCGAATCGCAGATATGGACGTGGATGAGATGAGGTACAAGACTTGGATTGGCATCAACTGGTTCCTTAGCACTGTAGGAGTTCAGGCACAAGAACAAGGAACTAAGTCTTCTGTTTCTTGTACAGGCATTTAAGGAACTGGCACTGGAAAGATGGGTACAACACTGCACGCTCCTCCAGAGCTGATAGGGAATGCTTCCAAATCGACCCAGTGGCTAGAAGGTCGACATGTACTCGTTGGATATTATTTCATTCGAAATGAGCCAGCCACACTTTGAGACTCCTATGGAGCGGGTTTCGTTGTCCGAACGACGGACGACATGGGCAGGGACCGCAAGTGTAACAAGACTGTGCAAATAATCCGCTGATTACTACTGGACCACGAATCCTTGCCATCAACACTAGGCAGAGGAGATGCTATTGTCCGATCTGGTGCCTCTAAAGGCAGCCCTAAACGACGAACATGATCGCCGAACTTGTTCGTGTTGGTTCTTCTTGTTGCTGGTTAGCTGTTGCCGAAAAATTTCGATTTTTTCGTATTCGTTGGCCTTGATGTACAATTTCTTCTACCTTGGCAGACTTGGAGGCCAATGAATTTTAGGAGCTATTGCGTCATGCACTTGCCAATCCTCAGATCAAAGCTACTACGTTGCCTAGGGTCTACAGCAGAAGAGTGAGAGACAGTTTCGACCTAGACTTGGTATCACTAAGTCCAACTGTGGACATCCAACACGATTCGCTTCGCCTTTATTGCGAATAGGAACCTTTAACCGTGGAAGACTATTGAAGGCCAAGATCCAAATAATACGGGGTGGGCCACCTAGTGGTTTTTTTTTTAAATCATAGCTTATTTTGACACTGACAGCTGTATCCCGCTCGAAATCTTGACAGAAAGTCAGTATCACAGTTCCGCGGAACGAAATGAGTCGCTTTACGCTTGAACAACGTTGGAAAATATTGGAAGCTTATTTACAAAGTGAGGCCTGTGTAGCCCAAGTTCGTTTCTTGAGAAGAAGTTTTGGCCGAAATGAAGCACCCACCGCGACTGCTGTACGCAAGTTTGTGGGAAAGATCGTGAGACTGGCATGCTAGTGGACAACGCTGATGATCTCCGTCGTCGTACGTTGCGCACAGATGATAATGTGGCTGCTGTGGCCGAGACTGTGATACTCAATTCACGAACATCAACTCGCCATCGATCTCAACAGCTCTACATTGCACGAACTAGCTTGAGGAGAATTCTTCACAAAGATCTCGGATTATTGGCTTACAAGGTCGAATTGGTTGAGCAATAGAAGGCGCGCGACAATCTACTTCGTTATCGGGTCGCATTGTGGGCCTTAGAGCAGCTTGAATTGGACAACGATTTTGGGCAGAAAATCATCTTTTCTGACGCGGCGGCTACGTCAATAAACACAATTGCCGCATCTGGGGTTCGGAAAACCCGCATGTTGTTGTTGTGCATCCACAGAGAGTGACAGTTTGGTCGGGATCGGTCAACGGTGGGCGTTACAGAGCCATGTTAACCGACTATTTTTTCTTCTGAAATTGATGACATGGATTCGGATGAGATGAGGTTCATGCAGAATGGGGCCCCATGCCACACAGCCCATGCCACAATCGATCTTTTGCGCACCAAATTCCCAATTCGTGTTGGATTTTTTTGCCCTTTGAAATTTGTTTTTGCGGGAAACCATGAAGGACTGATGTTATGCCAACAATCCGGAAAGGATTCAAGCACTTAAGCCAATATCGTCCAAGCAATCCGTGAGATACAGTCCGAAACTATCAACAAGGTCTTGGAAAATGCCGGTGACAGAATGCGCTACTGCGAGGCCCGCCGAGCAGCCAGTTATTCTGAAAATCATACACGAAATGTGCATTTAAGACGTGTTTAGACTTTAGAGCACTGTATTGTCCTCGAAACACACCAGCGCCACATTCTGCATGCGAAACACTTCCTTTGTTCCTTCCTTGGATGATATTGCAACTGAGTACTGCACTGCAGCAATTTCTAACTGTTCGTACTTATGTCTGTCCAAATGAAAGACGCCCTCCTCGCCTCGAGTTAAACGCAGAGACCCTTAATTGAATTCATCCCGAGCGCAATAATGGATGGTGGTTAAGGGAAAGCAAGTAAAGAAGTGTCAGCCTTCGAAGAGCCAGTTTTTCAGTTTGACGCAGATTCAGTCAAGCTGTCAAGTGCCCGAATTCAGAAATTCACCCAAGCGGGTGTGTTCGTTTAGTCAACTTCACCCTCCATTCGCTGAGACAAGGCGAACCAGTTAAGAGGTGAAATGAAACAAACAGAACTCCCCACTCCACGCGTCCTCTTGACAAAGTAAACAGACACAGATTTTAATTGAAATTTATAAATTTATACAAAAAACAAACGGCTACCCCGCTTGGGTGTCGCAGGACCAACCATCGTCCTGTCGATTAGTGTCAATTAGGTGTGTGGCAAATGGCGAATGGCAAACGTGTCCCTGCATGCGTTATCTCCTGATGAGGGTTCGTCCATTACATCAAGAGTTAACGACTGGGCGCATGGGTTGGCTGTTAAATTCCACATCAAGGTCAGCCGACACACGCTGCTGATGGACGAACGCCCGAACTACCTCTTAAGACACGTTTTCCTAATTATCTCTCGACTTATCGTGGAGCCAATTTTCTGCCAGTTACTTCTGAATAATAATTCAATTAGGTCGGTGGGCGGGTCGGAGGACGGAGGCGCAACTCAATGTCAAAAGTGAAATCAATCCCCGAAGGGACTCGAATGAGACGAGAGGATGTCTGTCTAAGAATAGCGTGAATCCATGGAGCGTGGTTAAAATGCAGATTTAGCCGGCCCCACATGGGCGGAAGATAATTATCTGTTTGTGACTCGACAAGTGTAAACAATGATTCGGCTATTTTTAGTCGATTTCATTCAGGCACGGGTACAAGCTGCGGGGATACATCATGTTACACTGACAGCCACGTTTGCTGTTTTAAGTGATTTTCAATCTCTGCCTTGTCCTGGGTGCTGAGGTCTGCTGCGCTTAATGAAGGCGCAGGATTTGTTGAACAGATTGTGTTTACCAGCTAAATTTAAACGGATACCTATCACCATCAGGACAACGTCAGGCCACATCCGGAAGCTTGGTCCTTATGCATCCACCTTATAGGTCGAACCTGGCAAAGGTCCACCAACCAACTGGACCTAGCACCAAGTGATTACCACCTGTTCCTGTCCACGATTTTGCTGATGAAAAGTTCGCCTCAAGAGAGATTCCTGTGAATTTGAAGCACACAAATCAGGCCTCTGCCCACTGGTTCTTGTCTGTGAAACATTAAGTTGGCGTCAACGTAATGAATCAAATGTTGCGACATGTTGAACATACAAATGATATGTGTACAACGAATAAAACCAATGCACGTTATCAAAACGTCGAATCTTCCTTCGGAGCACCGTTGCAAAATGGGATTCCACAGCCCAGCGGTAGCCCAGAAGCCCAGAATTTGCAGAATAAACGATAAAATGCACAGAAAAACCGGATTTAAATACACTGCCTGCGAAGTGCGTGTCTGATTCAAATAATGATGAGTCAAGAAAATACTTCGTAATATCAATGTTGCTGAAATAAAGATAATAACACGTCCAAAGCGTCAAAAACTTGAATTATTTCATTGAGTTCCATCAATTTTCATTCAAAATGTGTGAAGGTCCAGCCGAGGACCTATTTCTTTGATTGATGGAAAGGTTTTAGGACACCCATTGACAGCGTTGGCTTAGGAATGCACTTAGACTGTGTGGGAGTGCAATTTGTTCCACAAATGATATTACTTGGGTCGCTTAGTTCGTTGAAAACGTAGTGGAGAGAGCTGGACAGTTGCATAGATGTAAGACAAGGTTCCTAATCTGTATTGCTGGGGCTTACAGGAGCTGGCAGGGATTCCTTCTTGGCGGCGCTTGAGACTCTTGAGAGGATTGCATGCTTTCTATCAACTCAACGACCCCATCTAGTGAAGACACGAGCGACAGCTAATGACCCGGTTAGAGTGAAGCCCCAAATTTAAGGCACTCACTTTTAAAGTCCCAAGCGTACATCCTTCCACAGTCAAATCGATCGTATAAAACTCGAAACGTGGACTCAGCATTCTTTCCGTTCTTCTTCGAATCAATAAGAGAGCAAGAATGCTCGTCGAAGTGATTTCAGTCGTGTGTAAAATGAACGCAAACGACGCGATAAAAATAAACACACATTTGCCTTTCTCAAAGTTTCAATCTCTCGCATGAGTAATTCAGTGTTCAGCATCCTTTCACAGGGTGTCGCCTTGTTTTTATTAGCCATCTCCGTTCGGTCCTCTCCCACTTCGGTGCTCCTGCAAAAGTGCTGCTTGTCATTGTAATTTAAACAGGATCCCACTTCGGGCGAAATAAAATGGGAATGAGGACGTTTGAATTATGTTTCTTTCTTTTTTTTTTTCCTCTCTTTTATTTTATGCGCCTCGCTTTTTGGCAACTCTCCCAAAGAGTGTTTGCCACTGTTAATGGTGCATTAGAGGCAGCGGAAACGATGAAAATTTGAATGCAAGTAGTTTCGTATTTTGTCCTCACTAATTGCTTTGCCTGTCATTGTCACTGCATGCAGAAGCATAGGCGATTGGATTTGTGCTGGTGATTCGGGAGAGACATTATGCACTCCAGACGTGAAAACTGGGTCATGGTGTACGAGCACCCAATGGGTCAGTGCTTACACATCGAATGGGAGTGCGGTGGTGACTGTGACTGTGACATCACATCTGTGGGCAGTAATCCTTCTCGTTTGACAGTTTGAAGTGACAGTCGCCTTTGTTGGTTGAGCAGTTGAGCATAAGGGACGATGGTCCACAAACAGAATTCGAAATGAAGTGTGACTTGGCAAGGAGGCTTGTAATTATGTCGGGCCATTGAATGCATGATCCTTGAGGAATTGAGCTCGTTATTTATTTGATGGGAGAAAGAAACCACTGTGAAGTGAAACTTTCCTTGGAACTGACCTTGAAATGGGACCAATTCAAGTCAAATCCAGAAGAAATCAGAAAGGAATCATTGTTCTGAACGTTCACCACTCGCCATGTGCCTCCAAAGGCTCCAATCCGCAAGGATATCGAAATAAGGTCACAATTATGACTTGTCAAAATGGTTGCTCGACAGTTGAGCGACTGCCGAGAAAACCTTAAGCTGGAGTCGGCGGAGGTTCGAATAGTGGACCTCGCTGCCTCAATGGCATGGAAGAGCTCGGAGGAAGGAAGATTGACTCGCTCTGTGTTGAATGGTTGCAAAATAAAGTTTGGGTCAACGCCTGAATGTGTCCAACGTCGATGATGTGAGGGACCTCGGTGTAAGAAATGTGCATGTGCTTTCCAAACTTATGACAAATCAGCGGGGCCAGCTCAGAACCGATTATTTTTCAAGGCATCACAGTGGATGTCATTGTTTCCCCAGTGAATCTGGATGGGATCCAGAAACCACGACCAAAAATACGCCGAAATGTGCAAGGCGTAGGAGAACCCATCTGCATCGAGCTCAAGCTGCATTCGATAAACGGGCAATTAGATGACCTTAGTCAAGGGACACAGAATGAAGCACATAATAGAACGCACAGTTCAAGTGGGTGATCTAGAAGACAGGCCCAGATTCATCTCGGACTGTCGCCATATTAGATGTAGTAGAAAGAAATCCATTATTTTCCCAACAGATGGCTTCTATATCTCGGGCTGTATACGTTCGATCGGGCTAAACTAAATGCCATTAGAAAGCTAAGATTTCGTTCTAAAATGTCTTCATGTCACAGTTTTCTGAATCATGGACTCAGTTTTGTGTGAGCGGGAGTCAAAGGTGCGCCAGCAAAGAGAAAATGCGCCATATTTTACAGTTTTTCTTCGATAAAGGCGAAAAGGGCAAGCCAGGCGGATGAAAATGTGAATAACGTTTATGGTCCTGATACTGTAACAGAAAACCGTGCGCAGTTTTGGTTCCGTCGATTCTGTTCCCGGTATTTTGATGTCAAAGATGCACCACGCTCTGGGAGGCCATTTTGTCGATGAAACCGTAAAGTCTGACCATCATTTAAGCACTGTTTCGATTGCCCAGGAGCTCAACATTCCACCAATGGCCGTTTGGAACAATTTGAACAAGGCTGGATACAAAAAGGAGCTCGATGTTGGGGAAACAGTTAACGAGTTAACGCCAAAGAACCTCATGGACGGAGTTTCCATCTGCGAATCATTGCTGTATCGCGACAACGTCAACCCGTTTTTGACACCCATGGTGACTGGTGACGAAAAGTGGATCACTTACAACAACGTCAAGGGAAAACAGTCGTGGTCGGAGCAAAGGATGGCCAAGCCAAGATTGACGGCCAGGAAAGTCTTGCTGTGTGTTTGGTCGGATTGGCAGGGAATCATCTATTGTGAGCTGATCTTCTACAGAAAAACTCTTAATTCGGACCTGTACTGGTAATAATTGGACTGTCTGAAGGAAGCAATCGCTCAGAATCGGCCAGCTTTGGCCTGTAGGAGAGGAATTGTGTTCCATCAGGACAACGCCAGGCCACACATGTCGATACCGACTCACTAGAAGCTGCGAGAGATTGGCTGGGTGGTCCTTATGCATTCACCGTATAGGTCGGACCTAGGACCGTTCCTGTCCACGATTTTCCTGATGAAAAGTTCGCCTCAAAAGAGGCTTGCAAAATTGAAGACTGAAGCTCACAAATCTGGCGTCTTTCCACTGGTTCTTGTCTGTGAAAACCCTCTGTTTAATGCATTCCCTTTTTGGTGTTCAGATCAAGCATCTAGAGGCACTAAACTTCTCAGTCGTCTTTACCTAGCCGAATGCAAATACGCCACGACTTAAAGCGACGACCCGCAACATCCAAAAGGTCAACTCATCCTAGCCTTGCTCATAAGTTCTCCTCGCGGACATTTCACTCACAATTTCAAGAACTTCTCGTCTTGGTTGCAATTGCTTGCCTTGAAAGAATCTCATTTGCTAAATATTCAGAGTGAGTAAATAAATTAACACTTTTGGACTATTTTTCGTCAGTTGACTCCTTTAAACGACACGTGCCTTCAAAAACTGATCTAAATTGCGACGAAAACCAGCCTTTCACATTCATTATCCAAGGAGTCCTTTGAACAATTGAAGAAATCATTGATCCATTCTTCCTCTTCTGGTTTGTGCGTCGCTCCAGTCCCAGGTGAACCTGGGCCTCAACCGACAAGTCTTTCCGACCTTGCCCTTGATCTGGCACAATCTGAAGAGGTTGTCAGTTATCTCAAAACAAGACTTTGCGCTGCATAGTTCGTGCCTATGCTCTCTGAAACATGCAGCTTTGAATCGGCGGTGGTCTGTGTGTCGATTTACACTCCTAGGGTGCCAGGATCTGCCGTAGGTTTATTGTGGAATTTCCTGGCCTGTAGCCACACTGATATGGCGTCTGGCGAACACACAAAAGGACACAGAAGATCTTCTGCAATCTTATCAAACGTAGTCAAAAGGATCATGTACAAAAAGATCAAAGGCTGTTACTACTGCGACTCACTAAGGTCCATCAGCCACCATACGTACAAAATCTGTTGGGTTCCAGGCCACAGCTCAATATCAGGGAACGAGAGAGCAGACGAACTCGCCAGACAAGGGTCTGCAATGGACATAAATGAAGCGGATACAACACTGAGACCACCGATCAGTGCATTATATCGGACTACAAGCGACATAGTACAAGAAGATGCCAACTCGTCTTGGCTTGCAAGAAATGACTGTCACCCGACAAGATCAACGCGGCCAGAGCTTAATACCGCCAAGACAAAAAAACTTCTGACGTTAGATCGTATCGTGCGCTCGTCGGAGTGGTCACAGGACACTGTCCCATTGAAGCAATGCTCCGGAAATGGAACGCCGAATCCAGCCGGAGCTGCGCCGACGAAGAGGAGACCGAGACGATCCAACATCTGCTGTGTCACTGCCCAGCTCTCCAGAATGGGCGCCTAGCTTCTCTGGGCCACAGATTCTTCACAGTGACTGCGGACGCAGATATATCGGATCCCTTAAAATCCACGGGGTGGTTTCAACCACCACTTGTCATGACTGGTTACTAAGAATTGTGTCCAACTAATGAAGGGACTCACAATGGGTCCTTTGGCGATCGAGTGAAAGTGATGGTCAACCATTACCCTTGTCAGACCGTGGGTACACATATGTGCACCTTATTTTTTTTGTTTTTAATTGTAACTAGTAGTGACAGCTTGTGACCACTTTTTTTACTTGAATGACTTTCTAGAAGTACATACAGTGCTCCGCAAAGGTTGGCGTATTTTGTTGAAAACTGAAACCTGAGGCGTTGTTTTATTGGAATTTACCTTTCAAAAATATTTTTAGCTTATATTTGGTGAATGACAGCCATTTTTTCCAAATTGCATCATTGTACGCAAACTTTTGTGGAGCACTGTATTTTTGAACTCTATCAATAGTTGGCTCTGCCGAAGCGGTTCTAGGAATAAAATTCTTATTTGAATTTGACAGTTGGAAAAAATTTCAGGAAAGCCGCGCTCGCGAACTTTGAAATTCGATAAAAAATTAATTTTTCCAGTTAGATTCAATTTTCTTGTGGTTTTCTGTTGCTAAGATGTTGATATTGTTGTTTAAGAAACTATGTTTCTGGGTGGCTTTCCATTTTAGTCATAAAAATCTACATTTCTTTATTGGTACACATACGTGCACCTTAGGACTAAAAATTAGTTTTGTGTAATCTAGGACTGTTTTCAAGCTTCAACTTGAATGACCAGCAGATTAAGGATTTAACATTGAATTTTATTTCTCTGGAGACGACGATGATGAGGAATATCTGCCGTCAGATGGTGCCATAACTCTTCAGCAGTCCGAAGAAATTGAAGAAGATGAAGAATCGAGGCCACCTGAGGCAGATGCTGAAGAACTGAGCTGCGAACCTGTCGCGTTTGTTCTGGCGCACTAAGGAGATGACTTCACGTGGACCCGTGGTATTGCAGATGACGTGCTAACTTCTCAGGGCAGTTGCATGAATGTGTTATACACATTTTTTGGATATTTGGGGTTCGATTTTTGGCAACTTGAACTGTGATGAAAAATCTTCGACTGGGGTCGGGAATCGTTGAAAAGCTTTGTCGAACTGTTGAAACCAGCTGTGTTTTGTACACAGTTAGATTCTTTAGGAGTCTGAAACTAGCTGAGCACTTGCTAGGAAAAGAAAAGGATATTTTTCTGATAGGGACACTAATGACAAATAGGACTGGAACTGCAGCAAGTAAATTGAAGACAGATAAGGTGCTAAAAAGGGGACAGTGGGATGAAAAAATAAGGGGCGATGAGAGAGATGTATGTGATGCAAAGTGGATGGATACAAAGGCTTGGTACAGCCACTTGTTCAGGACGTGGTCCTGCAGATACCTGCAAACGTTGGTGTTGAAAACAGAACAGAAAAATTGACATAGATCGTCCAGCAGTAGTCAGATATTACAACACCTGCATGGGTGGTATTGATTTATGCGACAAACTGATTGCTTACTACCGAACTTCAATGCGTACAAGAAAATGTACTGTGAGAACCTTTTGCCATTTTCTCGACCTGGTTGTCGTCAATTGCTGAGTGATGTACACGCGCTGTTGCGCTGAAGAAGATGTACAACGCAAGGACAAATTGGGATTACTTCAGTACAGACTAAATTTGGCCAAAGCAATGATGAAGTATGATGGTGAGGGAGGGGGGGGGGGGGGGAGGGAGGGGGGGGAGGGGGGGGGGGCATCGTGGCTCTAGATTTTGTCCCAGTTCTAGCCCCACGGTAAGTTCCAACTCGGATCCTGAAGACAATGGGCTACGATGCACAAAAGAACCTCCTGCTCCGATCAGTGGTGCCACAACGACAATCTGAAATAAGGCTTGGCTTGGGAGGACACCACGACGGATGAAGTTGGTCAACTTTTAACTTTTTCAGTTCCTTTCATTTTCATCATTTTGCTGTGATGTCATAGTGGGGGGCGGATGGATTTCGCAGTTCGGACGCAACCTCTGTACAAACGGACAACTACGATTTTTTGTTGATTCTAAACGAAACTCACGCGGATTCTATGGGTTTGGCTCTTTATCCCCGCAGCCTTGATTTTCGCAGATGCGTGTGGATAACTGTCATCCATTCGCCTCATGCTAATACGCTGCAGTCTATGCTAACTTCTATCACTTGAGTACTGAGCGAACATTGTCTGTCCCAGAAACATACGAGTTTTCACGAAATCATTTCCCTTCTGTTATCTCATGCCAGCTCGCCCTTCTTAATTAACGCCACACCGTGCTATTGCCAAGCACTCTTTCAATACTTCTTTTATCTTCTCCCCAAATCAACAAAGATACGCTTTAATGATATCCCACTGAAGCTAAGCAAAAATAAAAAAAAAAAAAAAAAAAAAAAAAAAAACACCCCGTACATGCTGGACTAAGTGAGCGCAATCTAGATAAAATGCAGTAAAGCTCGATGGTTTTACGGAAGATAAAGCATATAAATATCCAACACTTCATTAACTCGTTGAATTTTATATGAATCATTAACGATAGCGGTGATGTGTCATAAAGCGCTGTGCACACGCCAGCGCGGCTACGAAATGTCACAGATGTGTTTACAATTTTGACAGTTTATTTGCTTTGCTTAGGCAATCGCGGCTAAAATTGTTCATAAGTCGATCACTCAGTGTGTGGCTTGTTTGAATTAAAAACTTTTATCATTTTCGACGACCCTAAGCTTGACAAGACGTCAGAAGAATTGTGTAATTAGTGTCATGTAGTGGGAGCTGGAGTAATTAATGCGTACATTTATTGGCGATGTTTTGCTCAGTGAAACTTGAACCGCGGCGTGGTTTACTTGTTCAGTGGTGTTTATACTGTCGTAACCAAATAAGAGGCAATGTTATGTGAATAAAAAGGGACACATGTGATCGCTTGTAACCGTACCACAAGTGGACGCATTGCCCACTTAACAAATTCATCAGTTCTGGACGATGCGTGACAGCAAAGAAATGGGACCAACTCAAGACAAGTCCAGACGAAATCAGAAGAGAATGATAGATTAATTGTTCTGCACGTTGACCTACGGGAAGTCCTTCCGGAGATTAAAGGAACTACGGTCATTTGGTAATTGCAAGCTTGAGCAACCTCCCCGCTCAAGGACATCGAAGAGTCTAGAGATAGACAAAAACTACGGGCCTTTTATAAAAAAGCCAAAAGCGTGGCTTCAGGCTTTAGGAAAGGCACTCAGGCTCTTCGAAATCGTGAGGGTAGCCTTGTAACTGACCCGCAGGAAATAGTGGATGTCTTTAAGCAGCACTTCCAACAACTGCTTAATGGGCCTGACCAGGAGAGAGTGATCCCAACTCCAGTCGATGAAATAGTCCTCCCACCTAGCTTTGAAGAAGTCGGAACAGCCATTAAAAGGCTGAAGAACAACAAAGCCGCAGGCACCGATGGCCTACCATCAGAGCTCTTCAAGGCCGGTGGCGATGTTCTGGTGGGGAGCATGCACCAGATCATCTGTAGAATTTAAGAAGACGAAAGCATGCCCGACGACTGGAATATCAGCCCCATATGTCCCATGCACAAAAAAGGCGATCTTGCCTCTTGCAACAACTATAGAGGTATATCCGTGCTCAAGGTCGCCTACAAGTTCCTGTCCAGCGTACTGTGTGAACGTCTAAAGCCGTTTTGCACCACACTAATCGGCACGTACCAGTGCGGCTTCCAGCCCGGAAAATCGACTGTAGACCAAGTTTTCACAGTAAGACAAATCCTGGGGAAGACCAGTGAGTTTCGATACGTCGATACGTACCACCTTTTCTTCGATTTCAAAGCCGCATACGACAGCATTCATCGCAAGGAGCTATTCGATGCGATGGCCGAATTCGGGATCTCGGGCACACTGATCCGGTTATGTCGCACCACGCTAACACACACGCGATGCACCGTGCAGTTCGGCTCAAGGATTTCTGAGACTTGCACTGGATTTCGGCAAGGAGATGCGCTGTAGTAGATTTCTTCAATCTGGTACTGGAGACCCTAGTGCGGAGGGCAGCTGTAAACACGGAAGGCACTATCTTCTACAAGTCGGTCCAACTGATGGGGTACGCAGATGACATCGACACGTCGCGCGTTCTCAACGTTGTGGAGGCATTTACGGCGAACTGGTCTCAAGGTCAATGAGGACAAAACGAAATATATGCTGTCGACCAAAAAACGTTCCGTCGCACACCATCTTGGACAAAACCTCACGATCGACAGGTACAATTTCGAGGAAGTAAAGGGGTTTGTCTACCTCGGGGCGAACGTGAACTCCACAAACGACATCACAGTGGAGATCCGTCGTAGAATCGCCCTTGGCAACCGGTGCTATTTCGGTTTGTCAAAACAACTGGGCTCAAGACTCCTGACTCGAAGGACCAAAATCATGCTTTACAAGACTCTTATTTTGCCAGTCCTGCTCTATGGAGCCGAAAGCTGGACGCTAAGCAAAACTGCAAAGATTCTTGGTACCTTCGAAAGAAAAATTCTACGTCGGATATATGGTCCCGTCTGCGAGAAAGGTGAATGGAGGAGAAGACTCTACGAAATGTACCAAGATGTGGATGTAGTCCGGAAGGCAAAAATCCGTCGACTGCACTGGCTCGGCCACATCGACAACAATGCTCCAGCGAAGAGGGTCTGTGAATCCGAGCCTAGTGGTTCGAGAAGGAGAGGAAGACCAAGGAAGACCAAGTAATCGCGGATGCAAGACAGCTTGGTCTTGATGACTGGAAGCAGCGTGCCCAGGACCGTCAACGATGGAAGGCAGCAATTGCTCAGGCTCGGACCCTTCATGGGTCGCCGGCCTGATAAGTAAGTAAGTAAGCTGAGTCAAGCTTTTTTTGATGATTTCTTCACCCCGTCACAATCTTCATCGTCTGGTTGAACTGGCAGCGTCGAACTGACGGAGAGTTCTTGGAAATCAACCATTCCCACAGTTCGTACTGAATCAAGATTTTCGACGTCAAACCGTGGTGTTCTTGATCGACATCGTTGTTTTTCCCCCGATTTCTGTGTTTTTGCCGTCGCTGTAAGGAGGAAATATCCTTCGTTGAAACAAGGAAATACTCCGAATTTATACTGGCTTCAATGGCAGTGTAAATCCGGGTTGAATGACCAGGAGATCGTAGACGTTTTTATTTCTCATATTGAGCCGTGGAAAGCGCTTGCTAGAGAGAGAGATAGACCGTCCACTACTTTAGCAAATAGATGTCATCCTTGTTGTGGGCATCCTCACGGTCTGTAGGGGCATGGACGCAATTCAAACTGATGTCGAATATACGAGGTTCGTTTGACAAGTCGTACCCAAAAACAAAAACGGAATGAACAAACAGAAAATATGCGACTTTTATTAGAAAACCAAACGTTTGGCAGTGAGTTCTAGGAGAGTCTTCGTAATTGCGAGGCCAATTTTGTTTACCCACCTACAACGTATCATGCTTCCATTTGACCAGGACTCCCAGCTACTTCTTAGTGAGCATGCCCAGGAGAGAGTGCTGGGTGACGAGAAAATTCCTCCCAATGACCAAATCGACAGAGTTAGCAAAGACCTTCAGGTAGGTACATCGATAGAAGCGGTGGTTCATAGAGAACCTAAATAGCAATGTGTGCCGTTTTAAGGCCACCGCTCTGATTATATAGTTGAGGAGTATAATTGAGATATCACTAAAACCTACCAAAGGATTTTAAGAAGGACATTAGTACCCAAATATCCTTCGTAGAAATCCCATCAAGTGAGTTGAAGAAGGCTCTGCCAAGCGCTCGCTGTCTGGCTCTTGCAAGTGCCGGGCAGTTACAAAGGAAGTGCGGTAAGGTCTCTCTCTCATCGGTGTTGTTGCAGCAGTTTTGGCACCATTTCCTATCGGCCAGAGTCTTGTACAGACCGCCACCAGTCTTGCGATATCATGTCGGTTTCGCTGTAGGAGATCATTTGTTCTGGATCGATTAAACTCAGGTAAAATTCTTCTTGATGTAGCACAGTTTGTTAGTCTGGCCCATCTGTGGTTAGCCATTTGAAGGAAGTGCCTGCTTGATGTCGTACAAGTACTTCCTCTCCAAGCGTGCTTAGAAGGGCAGAACCTTGCCTAGCCTGGTCATCAGCCTTCTCATTTCCTGGGATGTCTAAAGGCCTCCAATTGCGGCATTCGCCCAAAATGCGATCCCATCCATAGAAGTTCATCCATGCTTAATGTCGCCTATAAGGTCATGTAAAACGAGTGAACTGTGGTGCGTCTAAAGTCTATATTTCGGCCCAGCAAATCGACTAAAGACACAAGTACAAGGTGGCGCAAAATTAATCATCCTCTCGGAAGATGTTATACATTTTTGCAAATGGCGTCGTACGTCAATCATATTTGACATTTGTGAACTAGACAGCTGCAGTATACAAACAGACAAGCAATGTACCGCTATACTCCGCAAGAGCATGGAATAATTGTGTCAATTTTTGGTGTTAGCGCAGTGTGAATTTCGACGTCGATTTCCTAATCGTGTCGCGCCAACTGGGCAAACATTCCGGCACTTAGCTCCTCGACTTGAGCAGACTGGAATCACAGGAGACCATGCAGGGCGTGGCCGTCACCCCACTTGTTGAGAAATCACGGCTGTGGCTGCCGATGTCGTCGCTGAGTACGAAGAAACATCGACCAGACGACGGACCGCGCAATTTGGCATCACCAGATGGACCCTAAAGCGAATTTTAGTGAAAGACTAACACAAAGTGCAGACAGTGCATCAGTAAATACATCCTGACCGTCAGTCGCGTCGGAATTACGTCAAGACGGTTTTCCGCATAAGCGGTTAAGTGAATAAGCTAAATCTTCGTATCCGTGGCACTGAAAATCCGCGTGTGATGCACGAAGAGTCATTACATCCGCTCAAAGCCACTATGTGGTGATTGGTGCGTTTTTTTCTGAGGACTCCATTGGCAATACGGTCACTTTTACGAACGCTTCAGGGCCATGATAAACGACATCTTACTGCCGGAATTCGATGAGCGGGGCTTGGTAAACGTGCGGTTTCAACAAGACGCACACACAGCACGAGTCACTCTGGATATTATCTTCAATCTCATGTTGGAAAAGCAGGTGTCAGTTCAACTGTTGCGATTGAAAGTCAATGATAGCAGATGGCTTTAACTCAGTCTTAGACTATCTAAGGGCATCTGGCCTAAGAGGGAAACTAAGGTTAACAGTATGAATGCCATCCAGAGTCCGGCATAGGACCAGCTTCCACAGTAATCACTCGTGTTTTGCTCAGTTTTATGACGACTTCGAAGGGCAAAGTGTGAACATTTCTAAGTATACACTCTGAGTATACTCTCGAGAGCGTGGTGATGTAAATTAGAAGTGTGCCGCACTTAATTGCATATGCCGACGATCTAGTAGCAGATCAGGTCCGAAGTTCGATGTAATAAAACCTTGTTTCAACGTGACTTCGAACAAATTCAACGATTTTGCGGCGACTAGAAGTTTATTATCAACTTCCTGAAGTGTGAAACTATTGTTTTCAGGACCCCATTGTACATGGCATCATGGGATACGCGCACAAACTGGCGTAAGTTCGGCATTGTTGACCCGCAAGGACGACCGTAGGATGTGAAAAGTGTAGTAAGGTATCATGGCATTTGGTTGGATCAATATCTGTATTTTGACAAACATATAGATATTGCTCTGACGAAAGCTAAAAAGGCCTTTGCTGTCGCAAGGGGATTGTTTTACAGCAGTCAACTTGACACCAGAGCGAAGGTAATCTGCTACTTGGTCCTCATCCGGCCTGTTGGGGCCTACGGTTGTTCACTGTGGTTCAATGTGAGTCCTTCCCAGATCGAAAAGATGAGGTTGTTCGAGAGACAATGTCTTCGCACTTGTCTCCGGTTGTATCGTACACCCGCGTCTGAGTACAAGAAGTTCTATCCTAACGAGGTAATGTACAACGAGGTAAACTTGCACAGGTTAGATAATTTTATTATTATTAAGCTGATCAGAAGGCATATTGCACGAGCTATTACTTCTTCCAATAGTCTGATCTCTGAAGCTTACTACCCGAAGGTTATGTACCATGAGAGAGTGAGACTCACCGGCCTTATTCCTCCTGAAGCGTTCCACTATCTGTCATCTTCCATGTCGTACGCCGAACAGTGGACAGGCGACCCCAATATGAAAGGGATGTCGCTCGCAGTCACGAGGATCTCCTCCGGTTCAGTAGAGCGATCTCTGCTCTAGTCAGACGAGAGTCTGCCAAAGAACGGCAATTTTACTGGTGGTTACACCAAAACCAGTCCCCGCAGCTGGATTTTCAAAATGACTCGGTAGTTGACCATTGTGGGCAACTTACATACTCGTAGGTGTTAGATTTAAAAAATTATATAACAAATAATGATTGTCCATAAAGACAGAAAAAAAAACATAGTCTAAGCCGAAAGGCACATCTAAATTTAGTTCAGAATAGCTTAGAGTACCCGTATAGGGTCAGTAGATTAGATGTAACAACGATTGTTAAGTTAGTTAAGCTAGTTTTAGGTATTTTTGTCTAGCATGTAAGAAAAATGAATTTTAAAATAAAACAAAAATGAACAAAAAAAAAAGAAAAAGGAATGTATGGAGCATTCAAAAACAAGGGAAAAGTGTTACTGTTCCAAAGCGCCAAGCGAACTGCGATCTGTTCTTGTTTCCAAGGAACTACTTCTCACATGAACTCAAAACAACTCTGAACAATGTTCACAGAGACTGAGCAATTAAAAGAAGACATTGTGATTCCGTCACTTCTTTATCAAAGCAATGTGTAATGTGTACCCACAATAAATCCAAGGAATGGGAAATGACACTTCGCTAAGTTTCGTTAAATTTCCCTTAAATTTAAAGGGAAATGACACTTCGCTAAGTTCCGTTAAATTTGTCTTCAATTTAAAGGGAAATGACACTTCGTTAAGTTTCGTTAAATTTCCCTTCAATTTAAAAGGAAATGACACTTCGTTAAGTTTCATTCAATTTCCGTTCAATTTAAAGGGAAATGACACTTCGCTAAGTTCCGTTAAATTTCTCTTCAATTTAAAGGGAAATGACACTTCGTTAAGTTCCGTTAAATTTCCCTTAAATTTTAAGGGAAATGACACTTCGTTAAGTTTCGTTGAATTTCCCATAAATTTAAGGGAATTTGACGGAGTTGTGGGTACTTTAAGAGTTCATCGGTTGCGAGAACGTATAGATTTAGTTTGTTTCCTACATGCAACACAATCAGCAAATGTCTCCCCTAACCTCGTCAACAAAATAACGCGAATAGCACATTATGCAGCCCTGCAACACGGCAAAGCAAATATTACATAACAAATAATTAATTTCCCATCCGCTGAACTGATGAATTGCCCTCCATCGCATGTCACACTGTTCGCTAAGAAACGTTCCGCTCGCACTGCAAAGTAGACGTCATCAGCTGCATACGCTGATGGCTGGGTCACGCACCATAGCGTGCGTCCATAAATACCTTCAGCGCTGCGATTTTCCCCACAAACCACAGCTGATTCCAACTCGAACTATGTATAGTTTCATAAATTCGCGAAGGTACCCATATTCAACGGCTTTGACTGAAGTTTGAGAGACGTCATTGACCTACAAAAATTTATTTGATCTTCCCTCCCCACTAACTCAGCCTTTCAGTGGTGTCGAGCCAAATTAATGAGAGCCCACAAAACTCTCTCCCTCACCGACATCCCTGTTGTTCCTCTGTCAGATACAGAGTGTCATTGCCCTGTCAAATAAGCCATAAATCCCGTTAATTACCACCCCTTTGACTGACAAGGTGCGAGAAACTAGACAATCCCCGGAATGTGGGTACGCGCATCTACCAGAGAAGCTCGCCATGACGCGCTTCCATCAGAAATGGTGTCCCTGTCCCTTCGTAATTGATTGGCGCTAGAGGACAAGGGCAACAGTGGCACTGCGACAACCGCAAATTGAAAGTTGTATTGATTCTCAGGAACTTAACGAACGGAATTATCAATTATAGATGTGGAACCATCATGGAGTCTAGTCGGCGGCGGGGCATCATTGGTTGGGTTACGAGCATTTCAAGGGCACCGCTTGGCTGTCTAGCGAGAGTACACATGTCTCTGGCCCAAGTGCAGCAACATAGCCTCGAGTGCATGCCATTGATTGAGTTTTCCTTGAAATATTTATACATTTCTTGTTTGTTTTTTTTTTTTGTCACCAACAAAAAGCTAAAGACAACAAGATGGCCACACATCGAGGGAGGGGGAAGGTTGTTCAATCGATAGCTTTTGCTCTTGAGGGTGGCTGGTTGTGTAATCGAACGTCCTTTGGGCAGGACGAACATGAAGTGCTTGCTTGTGACGAAGCCGAGTGGTTGTTTGTTTCGAATAAATTATCCAGCAACAGCGGTTCGTTTCAGCTGGGGCGTGCTCATAACGTGTGTCCTAATGGACCCGCTGCGCCAAAGTAACGAAATATCAACATTTGTTCGAGTGTCGGATGGTGGTTGGGCGGGCGGCGACACTGACAAGGCGGGGTTTGACTGATTTTCGTAATCAACCTTTCCGTCTGTGACATGTGATGGTGGTGGCTGGTCTCCTAGTTGTGTTGTGTG
Organism: Eristalis pertinax; assembly: GCA_907269125.1. Classification (NCBI taxonomy): domain Eukaryota; kingdom Metazoa; phylum Arthropoda; class Insecta; order Diptera; family Syrphidae; genus Eristalis; species Eristalis pertinax. Next base: position 49,850,447 of record OU026147.1, read on the forward strand.
CGACGTTTCAGACATTTTACGACTATTTAGGCGTGATTTTCGGCAGTGGTTGGATGGGTGTTGTTATTTTTACAGGGACACGACTAATTCGCTCCCATTCCTTTGCGGCAAGTGGAGGGGGTGTATAATTAATGTGGGATATTGGGGAGTATTTATTTTAGAAGCAAACGAAGTCCAAACAGTCTATCAACCGATCGACTCTGGGAGTGACTGCTGTTCGCTACAACTCCGACACATACTCCGAAATTGAAAGGGATTTGGAAAACTGAACCAAGTGTCAGTGAACAGTGAAAGTGATTCATCGCACATGAATTTTGATTTATTAAGGGCTTACATGCTCCACATGCTCCATCCAAACAAAAAAGGCGAACTGACATACGAGTACGTCTTGCAACAAATACATGCTTAAGCTCGCACATAAGATCCTGTCGTCCAGCGTACTGTGTGAACCGCGATAATCAGCACGTACCAGTGCGGCTTCCGGCAAATCGACCAAATTATTACTAAATCCTTACACATCATCTTTTTATTAATTTTAAAGACGCATCAATTTACTCTCGATCAAAGAGACAGTCACACATCACCGGGGACACGATCGTCAGCTACAATTTTGACGTATTTAAGGGGGATTGTCTACCTCGGGGCAAACGTGTCCTAGTGGACATCCGACGTAGAATCGCACTTGGCAACCGATGCTACTTCGATCTGTCGATACAACTGAACTCAAAACTTCTGACTCGAACCAAAATGATGCTCTACAAAGCGCTCCTGCTGTGTGGGGCCGAAAATTAGACGTTAAGCAAAACTGCAGAGTTGATTCTTGGTGGCTTCGAAAGAAAAAGCTCTACGTCGGATATGTGGTCCCGTCTGCGAGGAAGGTGAATGGAGGAGAAGACTCTACGAAATGTACCAAGATGTGGATGGAGTGCGGAAGGCAAATATCTGTAAACTGCACTGGCCCGGTCACATCAAGCGCATGAACAACAAAGAGTGTGTTCGAATCCTTAGAGCGTCCTGATTCGAGAAGGAGAGGAAGACGGAACAGCTGTTATAAGGAACAAGTCATCGCGGACGCATGTCGGCTTGGCCTTGATGAGTGGAAGCAACCCAGAATCGGAGGACAGCTATTCCTAAGGTTCAGCCCCTCTAAACTGGCCTGGTATTTAGGTAATTAAGTTACATTCACTATCGAAAAGGAGACCCATTAACTGCGCCAACTACCGACGGATAAGTCTCCTTCACATCGCGTACAAGACCTTCTCTGTCGTTTTGTGTGAGGGACTGAAACCATTCGTGAATAACTTGGTCCTTTCAGTGAGATTTTCGATCGGGAAAATTTACTATCGATCACATCTTCAAACTACGTCCGATTCTGGAAAAAAAACCGCATGAAATGCAGATCGACACCCACCACCTATTCGTCGATTTCCAGGCCGCATATGACAGCGCACATAAAGACGAGCTAAACAACGCCATGTCTAGTTTTGACATTCCCGCCAAACACGCCAGATTGTGCAGTATGACGATGGAGAAGTCTCGCTATATTAAAATCGGGATGTTCAATGTCAAAAAAAGGATTTAGGCAAGACGACGCGCTGTCATGTGACTTCATGAACATAATTCTTGAGAAAATCGTTCAAAATTGACGCACCAACACAAGAGGCACGTTCTTCCAGAAGTCTGTACAACCGTTAGCATTGACGTGATGGGCAGAACACAGCGAGCCGTCTATGACGCACAATGGACCCATCTTGTAGGTGAGCCACGTCCGCAAGGCCGTAAGGGCACCCATATACATAACTACCTACCTACGAGGCATTTGCTGGCATTGAGACGAAAGCGGCTAAAATGAGTCTGGCGGTTAATGATGCCAAAACGAAGTGCATGCTGTCCTTAAGAAAAGACATACAACTTCGACGTCTTGGACAGAGCGTCATAATGGGCAGCTACAAGGACTTCGTCTACCTCGGTTCCGCAGTAAGCAGTACGAAGAACATCGGTACCGATGACAAAAGCAGAATAACCCTTGCTAACCGCTGGATCTTCGGGCCCAAGATGCACTTGAACAGTACAGTCGTCCGCCAAGGACCAAGCTGACTTTGTATATGACACTGATAATCCCAACCCAACTGTATGGCGCAGAGGCATGGACGATCAATGCGAGAAGTCCTTGGTCTCATCGATAAGAGTTCTGGATGCGATCTTTGATGTTGTTTGAGTTGATGGGATCTGGAGGAGAAGATTCTATCTACCCAGTGTAATTATTTTTGTCCACTCTTCACGGAATCCACGATAAGTACCTAGGGCATCCAAACAAAACTCTGTATCTGAACTGGACGTAAGTTTCATTGTTTTGCGTCGATGTGCGCTCGTCTAAATCACAAATCAAAAAAAAACGCGCTGAAGTCTGTTCACACTCGACTACATTTCGACTGACCAAGCCGACCTCTAGAGACGCTCTAGAGTTCACACCTTTTAGTCCATCAAGCTAAATCGACCGACCAGGTTGTACGACTTCCAGTAGAGTCAGACAAATTAGCACTATCCAGTCTCTTGCAAGATTGTCCTTTAAGTTCTGTCAATCGTCAGTAGATCGTGATTTACTAAACTTACATTCCATAGCATTGACAATATTATCCTCGGAATCAACACTTGTCACCAAGTGCAAGGTATTGCTAGACAAGGATCAGAGGAGGTACTCTGCAGGTACTCTGGAGGTACCTGAACCTGTTTTGGGACTACTCGTGTCCTTGGTTAGGGCTTCTATCCATGAGTGGGCCTTTCGATTGTACAACCGGAGGTGGCATGACTCTCCAGAATGTGGACAGACCAAGCTCATGCTCCCAAACGCCTGTAAGAAATTCGCGCCATTCTTCTAATCGGTGTACTAGGGAGCCACTCCTAGTCAAACGAATTAGATTGTCTCGACTCAGGTGGGTCAGATAGGTCATGTAGAGAGAATGGACACCAACGCTCCGTCTAGGAAAGTCTTCGATCCAACCCCCACCCGAAATCGAAACACATAACCACAGGTGTACACAGGTCGTAGGTACGCCTAGTTGGGCCGCTGTGGCAGTTGGAAGATGAGCAATGAAAACGCTAAAATATCCTTACTATAAACTGTGGAATTTTTAGGCGGACAACGTGGTAGAGGAAGACATCGTCTCCGATGAGGTGACCAGCTGGAAAGGGACGATAATCAGCTGGTTGTTCGAAACTGAAGCCACCTAGCCCAAGACCGTACTAGTTGGAGAGGCATATTGATGGTCTCCGATGAGGTGACCAGCTGGAAAGGGACCATAATCAGCTGGTTGTTCGAAACTAAAGCCACCTAGCCCAATACCGTGCTAGTTGGAGAGGCATGTTGACTGAGGCACATGGGCACACCGGATTGTAGCGCCAGCCAAAGAAGAAGGGAACGGGCCACTACACATTCGCAAACACCTAAATGTGCTTAGCCTACGCGATAAAACCCTCTGCGGCGCCTGCGGGGAAGACGACGACATAGCAGAGCACTTCCCCTGCCACTGTCCTGCCTGTTTGCTCGGATCAGGTGACAGGTGCTGATGCGGTGAGACTGGATGATAGAGGCTCCTCGTCGCAGAAGTCCCCTCCGTAAGACCAAGAAATTACAGTAAATGTAGGATTACCAGGCAGCACCCTACATTTACTGTAATTTCTTGGTCTTATGGAGGTGATACAATGGACAATGGACCAGTTTTTGAGTCTGAGTGTTTCAGTGTAGCGTCCAAAAACAAAACAAAAACCAAACAGTTCAAAGTACAGATGGACGACATATGAAAGCTGTCATTTGCCGATCATTTCACACATTTGGTAGCACTAGAGCCACAGTGCAGCCCAGTTCGAATGAATGATGAATGGAAAGTGGAAGTAAGCTACGCAACAAAACAGCCCCATTATTCTAGTGATATTTTTGGATTCCTGTATAAACACGCAGAGAAGCCACAAAAAACTGGACTCAAGAGTGGGGTACCATGGGCGTGATGTTTGCAGACATTTTGAGATACACCTCCCAGGGGTTCAGCCCACGGAAACAAATTCGAAATCTAAAATTTAACGATAGCTTAAATTATTCACGGGCTTTGGTCACGCTTCCAACTCCCAAATGCCTGATGGAGGCACACAGACCTCCTTACAAGGTGTTTAAGGTATGATAAGGAAAGGCCATTTCAATGGCATTTGATCAACAGCCATTGATCGCCAGACAAAAGGGGAGACAGACGACCTGTTTGAGAGGGAAAAGCTCCAGCAACGTACCTTGGTGTTGCTTGAACTTCGCTTTAGCGCAACAACTAAATGGAATAAGAAACCAAACAATCACACATGAGATCTACTCGTTCACAAGCTACCCAATGACAGCACAATGTCACACCGAGACATTCCCTGCAAATCTTGAAAAAGCAAAAGCTGGGAGAGAGAAAAAGCCACCCCCAATGTTACGTATACGCCCGAGTAGCATCAGACAATGTGAAGAACTGTGTGCACTGCATTCCTTTTTAGACGTCCTCGTGCACACTTCCTTTAGAATGTCTAAATCAATACGAGCTCATGCAATCACTTCCAACGCGAAAAACAATGCGCACACACCCCAGGACGGCCGACAAAGAAGCCTATTCACCCATGACGCTGACTTTCAATTTCCGCTTTTCAATTTCGTTTTGTTCCTCTGTTCCCCGCATTCGCCACCAACCCCCATCACGTGTAGGAGCAACGTGCAAAGAAGGAAAACCATAATCGAATCAATAAAAGTGAAAACAAAAGCCGAGCAGGGCTGCAGGACGTCGTGCCCAGCGAAAGCGACCTACATTGCCGCCCGCAACCGGAGTAAGCGCTTCCAATTAAATCAGGAATCGCTGTCAACCCGTGTATTTACCCATCATGGCAGGAGCAGTGTGCACAAACTGTGCAGACCCCCTCCCCCCAGCCCCTCTCCACTTTTGACCGTTTTGAAGAGTAAGGTCGTTTCCGAGACACCCTCTTCTTTTTGTTTCCATGCTGCAATGCCATTAGTCATACGGAGTACGTGATGTCGTTGCAGCCTTATGCCTTGGTGCAACTGAAGTTCAGAAGTACTTTCCATCGTGGCACCCACACGGAGGAGGTGGCACACTGGGCGCGCCCCGTGGCGAGGTAGTCTTCTGTTGATTTATGGAAACGCAAAATGAATGTGAGAGTCAAATTAAAGTCGCCCCAAGTGAGTGGGGAACGAGGTAAGTTTTTCAGTGGAAAACGAAAGCTGGATGAGTCCAGTTGAGAAGAGCGGATGCCGCAGCTTGAGAGGAGCCTCCGCACGAGTCCTTTGAAAGCTAAATTTTGATTTGGCCAGTGGGTTGAAAAACGGAAGAAGATTCATATGCGTTAGCAAAGTGACTGGCGTCGGAAGACGGCTGACAGTGTCTAGAGGCATTTGTTCGAATTTCCGACGTGTGGAGTTCCGTGTGAATGGCGGGAGAAGCTATGTTGGCAGGGCAGCTGTGTAGTTTTGTCTGCTGACCTGGAATTTGTTCGGAATTCAATTGTAAACTGGTGGTATTTGTCTTCCGAAGGACTGAAAGGAGAAACTGTCCAACTGCCAGTAGAGAGCAACGGTTGAGTAAAAGAGTGTCATCGAGAACTTGCGACACGGACAAGATTTCAGAGTAACTTCACCAGGACTCGTTGAAGAACTCGAGAAAAGAAACTTACCGTCAATGCATACAAATCAAGTAGAAATATGTGGTGGTCCGGACTTGACATCCCTGTTTCAATGGCAAACCACCTAGCCACCTAGTGGTTTTTTTTTTTTTACATCATAGGTTATTTTGACACTGACAGCTGTTTCCCGCTCGAAATCTTGACAGAAAGTCAGTATCATACTTTCGCGGAACGAAATGAGTCGCTTTACGCTTCAACAACGTTGGGAAATATTGAAAACTTTCCAAAAACAGTGCTGTGCAGCTCAAACAGTGTGTTTTTTGAAAAGAAGAAATTTTTGGCCGAAGAGAAGCAACCAATGCTGTACGCAAATTTGTTCAAAAAGTTCCTGAGACTGGTGTGCTAGTGTACAACATTCATGGGAGTACCTACGACTTGCCAGGGCGCTACAAGAAAGAAAGGAGGAGGAAATACTTTGTTGTAGACGCGGCACTAGCTTCTGTTGTTCTCTCACGAGTTGATGAGACCTGCAGTCTAATGCCGACTCTGAATGTCTAAGTTTAAGAAGGTTTTTCTCAGTCAGTCAGTCAGACATTTATACCCTTTCTTCAGCGAAAGGTGGAGACGTGAAAATTGTTTTGTCGTGCGGTGTAATTGAACCTAGACAACATACGGTGAAGTGCGTAGGTGTGGATAAAAATACCCACTACCCCACGGCCCACAGTGAGTTGGTTTGTATGGAAGAGCGGAAAAAATCAAGACCAGTGTACCGATCGTAATGAAATTTGGCACCCCAACCTGCTTACGTATACAGACATAGGTAAAGTCGACTCTAGGTGACACTCTCTGGAGCACCTTTACTAATGTAATCGAATTAGAGGAAATAAATCACTCAGAACTAAGAATTTATATGGGAACTAAATATAAGTAATTCACAATTCATTTATTTAATTTGATACAGCTTGGCAAGTGTGAGTGGTACTCACTTTCCTAAGGTTCGGTACCGTATTTTTATTTTTTTCCAGAAGAAATTCTGAATACTACACGATGTCTATTGAATACTTCCACTTCGTGTGTTCCACTGCGGTGTTGTTCTGTGTAAAGTGTTCTTTTGTGTTTAGGGGATGAAGTTGATATCGTGTCGATTTCTCAGTTTCGGGCAAAGACAATTTGTGGCTGAAAACTATTTTTTCAACTTTCGATATATCTGTTCAGAAATGCACCGATTTTCATACTTATCGGTTTTAAGTGTCCTCGTCGAGTTCTACAGAGCTGCACAAGACCCTTCATAATTTCAATATCGACGTACGGTGCTCACAGATGAGAATGTGGCTGCTGGTGGCCTTCTTCGAAAAGGAGGGTGGAAACAATGTTTCGGTCAACGGTGGGCTTTACAGAGCCATGATAACCGACTTTATTTTACACTGAAGACAAAGATTTGGACAACCTCTGGTTCATGCGAGATGGCGCGCCATACCACCCAGAAACCATCAACAAGGTCTTGGAAACGTGGGGTGACAGAATGCGCTACTGTGAAGCCAGCTAAGGCAGCCACTTGAACGACGTTGGGAAAGTTTGTTCTTACTAATAAAGCCATAATACATGGCGTATATATTATATATATTATATTTTATTGGATTTTTAAAAAAGAAACTTGTAGTTGGCCCACCTTATATGTCTAGTTTAACGTTTGCTACTTTGCGGCACCATCGCTCAACAATCGCTGAATAGGTTAAAATTGTGAAAACTGCAAAAAAAAAAGTGATTCTGTGTATGGTACATTTCGCGCATTAAGAGCGACTGATCGACATCGACAATCGTACATTGGAGCGTACCAAAGGCAAAACTGAAAACAAATTCGAAGAGACTGCCTCTGTCGCGGATGTTGTTGAGGGCCCATCCGTCATCGAAATGCACTCTCTGCAGAATTATGCTCAGCAGAAATATGGCTGATTTGAGTGAACCCTTTAACACTTAAAGAACATCCACGTTCATCGACTTCATGGCGAGCACAGCATTAGGGCTTGTCTCATGGGACACTGTGGTACATTTTGCATTTGGAAACCCTCGTTGTGAAGACAACAAAACACTGTGTTACTTGTCTTACGTTGAAATTCCGAATTCCGTCGGTTCAAGTGTTGTGTCAGAGATAAGGTAGCCACAGAACGAGGTATCACAGAATATCCTCAACGTCACATCGTTTGGAAGTTCACGATGAGAACTTCAACGATGTTCTGTTGCGTACGAGACTTTGGACTACACATTTTTAAGATTCAACTCACCAGATCTAGCGAGACCACAGAATGCTTGAAACATTCGCCGATTGTGTGCTTAAACATCAGCATTTGGGTGACTTTGAATTTCACGCAACATGTTCTTCGGGGATGAGGCTTATTTTTATTCACTCGGTGGATGCATTAACGAACAAAATTGTCCCAGTAAGAGATCCATTGCAAGCCCACAAAAAGTCAGTGTAGGGTGTGCCATTTGGTCTGTTTTTTTGATCCACACTTCTTAGAAAATGAGGAGGAAGGAAGCTGTAACCGCCACCGTCACCTCAAATCGAAACCACGTGACGACCACCGATTAAAGAGCTGGCACTAGAAAAGTGGGTACAACATTGTACGCTGCTCCAGAGCTAATAGGGAATGTTTCGAAATCGGCCAAATGGGCAGAAGGTCTACATGTACACATTTGGTACTATTTTATTCGAAATCAAGCAGCTACTATGGAGCGGGTTTCGTAGTCTCAGACTGTGCAGATAGTCCGCTGATTACTGGACCCCGAATGCTTCCCATCAACCCTCGGCAAAGGAGTTACTGCCGTCCAATCTGGTGTCTCTGACAGAGTTGGAGGCGAATGAACTTTAGGAGATATTGCGTCATGCACTTGCCAATCCTCAGAGTAAAACTTAGAAGCATTAGGTTAGGTAGTTGGGCTGCCAGCGAAATCGCCAGCACACTTAGACCATGTTGGTCCATTGTGATACCCATAGTCAGACTACTACCACTGATCTACAACTCCAGTGATAGCGCCGTTAATTTGATCCCAACGGCAAATGGTGACTGGACCAGATTTGAAAACCCGATAGAAGTGTTTTAACTTTGCTTTCACTGGGATTCGAACCGGGGACCCCTCCAATCAGGGGCAGGCACTCAACCAACGGCGCCATCCAGCTGTATCAAGAAGCATTAAGGTATCAGGTGACTGCAGCAGGAGAGTGATGACGGTTTAGAACACTCCTACCACCTAGACTCGGTATCACCAAGTCCAGCTATATACGTCTCAAACAACACGATTTGCTTCGCCTTTATTCCGAATGAAATGATCAGCACCAGTTGTTTGGAGTTTTGAGGATGTGGCGGCTGGCCACCAAGACCGTGGAACTTGTCGCCGTTGGCTTTCCTCTTGAGGAGATATGCTAGTGCTTATGAACACAATTTTGATGCTTTGAAAGCGGATATTCGTAAACTATGGCCCGAGATATGTCGAAAACCATAGAATAACAATTCTGTAAGGACTTCCGTGGAACTGTTGAAGTATCCTACATTATGCCAAGATCCAAGCAATATATTGAAACAAAAATTCGATCGAAATCTAAATCATCAATGTGTCTTATTTAAATATACTATAGGAGCCACAAAATGCATTTCAAAGGAACTCTTATTATACTAGCAAAACGTTAAAGAGATTGACGCAGGACACAACATTAACGCTGTCAAACCCCCAAACTTCCCCAGGGAAGCAAGACACTCTTCACGCAAAAATACTATTTCCTCATTCCCCATCGATTGCAAATCGCTTAAAACCCCTCACCAGACACTAAAGAGATGACGCGCGCTTCGACCGATATCAATCTCTCGAAATAGACATCAAGTGGCCGGCTAAAAGTATGAAAATGAAGTTAATTACAGTTCTCCTGTTTACTTCTTTCATTTTAGTCGAGGATAGCGTGCACAGGGATTTAATTAAGGGCTTGGATGAATATATTATGGAAATGCGAGTGCACTTAGACGCAAAGCTCCCGCACCACGGTGCAGTCAACTGCTGGGCTATACTTACGGTGGTGACCACGAAGGACGCACGACTCGGGAGTAATGAGTGACTGTGGGCTGAATGTGAACGGACTAAGCAGCTGAATTAATGGATTAAAGTGCACTATTTGTAATGGATTGTCCTTAATTTGTGGTGAAAATAGATCAATAATGGTTCTGGAAGAATGTGACAATCAAAGGAAATCGATGAGCACGGGGAATGAGTGTGTTTTCAAAGTAATTCCAAGTGATTTTTTCGTCGTTAAGGTGAAGACAAGGTCACGATAGGCATTTAATCCAATTGAACTGGTAGTTCTTGCTTTCAATTCACACGTGCCCCGTCAACAGTCTAGGAATGTAACAGAAGCCAAAAGCGATTTTCACATACGCGGCACAAAAAGTTAGATATGTTGATTGACGATGGAGAGGCTATGTTCCTAATGGCATTGTGGTCAACAAAGTAACATCTAGAGATGACTCAGCTCTCCCGGCAATCTTGTATAACCAAACCTCGCAAATCGAAAACAGTTCAAATGTAAAGCTCCAGCGACGAGCCCAACTAGCGGCCAATTTTGCCGACAACCAGTCAGGTTCAATGAGTAAATATCTAACACAGCGTCTAATCGTACTCAGTGGCAACCTGTTTGCCGTGCAAAAGCAGTCTCTCGATATATCTGCCTATCCAAAGAGTAAGTAACAATCACAGAAGCATGTTGTAAAGAAAATATTCTGTGCTGGAAAGCTTTGACGAGACGATGTGTAACGTGAACGCAGGAATATTCATATCAACAGAAATTTAAAGGTGGGAACAGATTATCATTTTTTTTTTTTTTTCAAAACTATCCATGCCTTTTTTTCAGGCACCTTTCACTGGACATTTCAGCTATTTCCTTTCATCTTACATCAATTTTAAATCCATTTTTTCATTCTTAATTTTTTCACATGCGAAATTGCGGTGCCAGCTTAAAAAAACACATCTGTCAAGTGTCAAAAACGAACCCTTAATTGACAAGTTGTACGGCACACCTTAATTTCCTTACAATGATGTCGAGAAGGACCAGTGATGGGTCAACTCGAGTTGATAAACCATTTCAGACGGAGTTACATCCAACCCGACTTGAATCGAGTTAAATGTATGTCAAACCGAGTTGCCGACACTAAAAAGAATCGAATAATTGAACAGGTGAAGTGAGCACACGGTGGCGTTGTGGGTCTGTCCGCCGACTCCTAAGCACTTGAACGTCGAGATCTAGGTTCGAGTCCCAGTACGACAAAAATACTTTTCACGGCCCCACCTCTTTCGAGTTACTGACAATGCTGAAAGTGTAGAACTGTCTAGAAAAAGCTTCTTAAACTTGTCTGTTCGGAGTCGGCATTAAACTGTAGGTCTCTTCCACTCGTTAGAGGACAACAGCACGCACAACTCGAGTGGTTGCTGAGAAGCTAGGCGTTGGCCCTCTACGGGCTGTAGCCGCCACACATATTATATTATTCGCTTTTCGTTGGTTAAGACGAAGTGAGCACATTCCACATACAAGTGAACATTGTTTCTGTCGAGTTGTACTGCCCGGTTCAATACCTAGTTGGAGGTTCTGTTTCTCATGAGATGGTCACGGAAGCACATGGTATATTTGCCCTTCTCGTTGCTTCCTTTTCCACAGGCAGGAACACAGGACCCGCGGTAGTCCGACCATTGTCTTAACTGGCACCACCTTTAGTCCGACTCATAACGTGACTCGAGTGCAAATACAATTTATTTCGGAAAATGTTAATGTTAATGTGTGCGCCACCACAAAGTTTATCTTAAGCATTCATTTATAGCATACTTTGCATTGTAGTTGTTCGGATTATTGGGAATGCTGTTTCAATTAGTTCCCAACTACAAGGAGTCTGAGGTAGTACTATATAGGCCGACAAATTCGATAAACCGATACTGCCTTGGAAAACGTTTGTCGGATTACCGCGGGTTCACTGTAAACCGAGTTAGCTGTCTCGAGTTGCAACTCGGGTTGACTCGGTTTATGAAAGTTGCTGTTTGCACATTACTAAGAAGGACCTGTCATTGGCCTCATCGTTCAAAGCCTTATAAACTCGTATATTTCCTCTGAAGTTCTCACGGTCAACGCATACGTTCTTGTTCTTTGTGTCCGGGATGAATATGGGCCTCAAGCAACAAAGCCATTAATCCATCGCGACCCTAGATTAGCTGCCTATCTCCGAGTAAGCTTCGTCTCCATTTATTTATGGCACCTGAAAAGACAAGTCCGCTTTGTTGCGTTATCCCGACTCTTCGGGCTGTAGCCATGCATTTAAAGGCTCTAGACGCTGAGACGACGTAAACATAGACCCTGACTACCTCAAAGTTGTAGAGGCCCATTATGACGCATTAAGTTCCTGAAAACCACATCAGCATCATTGTCTTCTGTGACTTAACTGAAGGAGCCGCGGGGCCAAAGCACGTAGGCAACTCGATCCTACGACATCGACTTTAATTCATCACGAGCTATGACTAAGCGCAACCAGGCGAGCTTTTAGATTTGGTCCAACCACCTCGTCCTGGGTCTGCCGAGCGGCCGCCAACCTGAAGGAGTCGCATTCACGGCACGAAACGGAAGTCCTGCTGATGAGGACATTCGTGCCACGTGACCAAAGTATCGAAAAAAAACTTCTTTCTGTTCGAAGAAGCAGCTGCTCAAGCTGCTTAAGTTGGTGGCACAGTCCAAGCGGTCTTCTTTCTTGTGGATCGGGTATGGTTTTCGCCAACCATGTCAGCTTAATGATGGGCTGGTTCATGTGCCGAACCATCCCAAGCTGCTGCAAAGATTTCACCGGGCCGCCCGAAATCTGCCCCATCAGCTCTGTTAGACTTCAGTCTCGACGATAGCATTCTTGACCTAGTGTCGACATTAGGGGACGGAAGATTGAGTGAAGCGTTTGAGGCCTTATCGCCATTTAATAGTGATTGTTCCATATTCTCAAAATAGACTGCGTGTCTACCACCAGTTCTTTTGGCAAGCTTCCGTCCAAGCTTTATATCCATCGCCTCCTCCGCCATCGTCACCTCGATATACTCTACTCCGTCAAGTCTTCAGAATTCACAGGAAATGTAAAACGTAACAAAGATTAGTCTCACTTAAAGGCTGACCACACAATCATGCTTGCTTTGCGTCCCAAATCCATTTTCAATTCGCCCTCCTCCGGTAAATGAAGCCCAAAAGAAGTTCCAGTGGCACAATCTATGCAACACCACATTGCATTGGAACTTTGCTATTTCCCAGTCACATCACTGCAAAGGGACGCGGCAGTTGCGAGCCCTATTGTGACAGCAAATCATTTGTTCATTCATTCGAGTGTGAACCAAAATGTTGTGTGCCCCGTTGGAATGCCCAGAAGCCATAAACTCGACCGTCTGATACGATTTCTCGTGAAAACAACACACGCTATTCCAAATGACCAAGTCCGGGCACACAAAGAAACAACGTGACACCTAGGGGGGACGCGTCACAGAAATAGACGCATCACCCCCACGTCACCACCGTGTATCACTGTCACTGACTGAAAAAGACGAACGAACGAACGAAACGAATACGTAAGGGAAACCTATTCCAACTCAAAGCATGAACTTGTTTCTGTTTTCAATTCAATTTTAGATACGTTCCATTCGAGGACTCTGACTCGGCCCCGGCGTCTATGACAGATCCAAGGCGTGGGACTTATGTAATGCAAAAGTTTTGTTCCTGCATTGGAAACAAAATAACTTTTAACGGAGATGATTTGAAGGTTTTCCGAAGTTCTGCTGTGTATTTTTGAATTCGATTGGGAAACTAAGTCCGTCACAACGGCTGAGCAAGGGGGGGAGGCGGGAATTGTTTTTAATGTATTTTGCTGTTTTTTGTTGTCACTGTGAGCGGTGATACGACGTTTACAGGTGTGCAGCTGATGGAAAATTCTTGGAAAGTGAATTTGAACGTGCTCATCTGAGCAGGAAGCGGCAGTCGCTGGCGAAGGTGAAGAAGGTCGAAAGTGGTGAATACAAAGTTGGGACTACGTTAAGATTTCAAGGGAATGTTCCTCAGATGTAGGCCTAGCCAGACTTTCCCTCCAGGAAAAGCTCTGCTTTAACGACACAGTTTGCTTATGTTGGAGTCCTGGACACTAGGGCGCTAAGGAGAATTTAAGTCTTTCCCTACCAATGAAGAACAATTTCTTTGAAATCTTCGATGAACTCCACTAAACAGGGGTAACAATAAATGGATCAGGACTTCAGAGGGAGCCCCCCTAAGTTGAATTCCCATGAGATATCAAAATCAGTTCGAGTTAGAGGGAGTTCGACTTAGATGATGGTTTTTTGCATGGCAAATTGAGGTAATGCCAAAATATGGCGAACAAAAACTTCGAGTTAGAGAGAAATTCGACTTAGGGAGACTTCACAAAAATATCCAAACATAAAAACGATTCCAAAGAAATTCTGAATTGCGACTTATTAATCCCCATTGTCCTTGGAGACAGACCTTTAGGTCTAGCCTACAAAATAGGGGTGAACTTCTCAAATAGATCCTAGAAATTATTCGTCGGAATCAAACGTATGTTAAGCACATTGAATTCCGATCTTGACAGGTCTGGTGCCCCTACTAGATAGAATCCAAAAGCGAGCGATAAAACTTATAGTCGCAAAGTCATTAGACTCGCTCAAGTGAGCTAGCCAACTGCATTCCTCCTCTCCATGAATTCACCCGCATTACTCGTCTCGCCAGGAATGCTCATCAGTTTACTCTTAAGCCTACTTTCGGGCGCACTGTTAAATTTAGAGACTCGTTCTTCAGCCGAACTACGCGAATTTGGAATGCTCTTCCCAGCCCTACATTTCCCACAGACTACAACCCCCAGATATTTAAGACCAATGTGCACAGGTACCTCCTCTCCCTTTCTCCATCTATACCTTCGGCCCGTGCTGTGTCTTGACACCGGACACTTTTAAAAAAAAAAAAAAAAAAAAAAAAAATACCGAAAATCAGTTCTGCGGCGCATGCTCACATGCTCTAGCGTCTTGTCTCTAGGTTGCGACTAATTCCATTGATTCTAAAAACACAAGCAGATCTGATGGCAGTCGTGTTAGAAACAAACATGCTTACACTCTAACATAGATGAGGGTTAGGTTATGTTTGAGTGGCTGGCTCACATTAGACCACGCGGTTTCTAGCACTTCTATTTATAAGCCAGAACCAATTGGCACTTGCAACAAAGCGGTTTAGCTGGCTGATGGTGATGTCGATCAGCAGTTCACTCTGGTTATTGAAAAAGTAGGGCCCTACAGGCTGGGCCATCTAGTGGATTTTTTATTGAATCTTTGGTTATTTTGGCACTGACAGCTGTTTCCAGCTCGAAATCTTGACAGAAAGTCATCATCATACCTCCGCGGAACGAATTGGGTCGCTTTACGCTTCAACAGCGTTGGGAAATATTGAAAACTTTTATCCAAAGTGAGTGCTGTGTAGCCCGAATAGTGCGTTTTTTTTTAAAGAAGAAGTTTTGGCCGAAATGAAGCACCCACCGCGACCGCTGTACGCAAGTTTATGCACAAGGTTCGTGAGACTGGTGCTACTGGACAACACTCATGGGTCCCGTCGTCGTACGGTGCGCACAGAGGAGAATGTGACTGCTGTCGCCTTCTTCGAAAAGAAGGCTGGGAACAACGTTTCGGTCAACGGTGGGCGTTACAGAGCCATGATAACCGACTTTATTTTACACTGAAATTGAAGACAAAGATTTGGACGACCTCCGGTTCATGCAAGACGGCGCGCCATACCACCCAGCCCATGCCACAATCGATCTTTTGACTACCAAATTCCCAAATCGTATTCTCAGCCGTCATGGCGGTGTCAAGTGGCCGCCCGGAGCTACGATTTGGTAGCTTCGGAATTTTTTTTTTTTGTGGGGAACCGTGAATGACCGATGTTATGCCAACAATCCGGAAACGATTCAAGCACATTCGGCCAATATCTTCCAAGCAATTCATGAGCTAAAGCCCGAAATCATCAACAAGGTCTTGGAAAATTGGGGTGACAGAATGCGCTACTGCCAAGCCAGCCGAGGGAGCCACTTGAACGACGTAGTATTTCACAATTAATGGGAATGTTTGTTCTTACTAATAAAGCCATATTACATGGAAAAAAAATCATTTTGCTCATTTCATTGCATTTTTAAAAACAAACTTGTATTTGGCCCACCGTGCTGATGTTAGTTCCTACGACTAGCCACTGCATGATCAGAGGAGGTGATCTGTGGTCTCCTCATCAACTTCATTCATGTAGCTTCTGCAGAAATCATTGTGGGGGACACATATCCTGCGGGCTTGTGTACCAGCTTAGCCTGAGCGGACGCACGGTCAGTGCCAAGATTGAGTGGCTATATTTAGGAAGCGTAGCCTTCTAGATTTGCGATTGATTCGTTGTATGGATCTTTAGAAGATGGTAAGCTGTAGGGATGTACATAGAGGTCTCCTCCTGGTGAGAGAGAAGAGGTTATACCACGCCTAGCGAGTTCATCGGTACGCCACTTTTTACCGGCACCCATTTAAGGTGTATACTGAAGTACTCAGTCAACTCGTTAAGAGACAGCTGACAAGAATGTTTTTGAGTTCAAAATGAGATTCAAAATGATAAACATTACACAAAAGTATGACATCTAGGGACTTGGCGGCCTGACAGTCCGAACAGTGGCGTCCCTTTCAGATATCAGACTGTTTTTGAGCGTCTCTTTGATTGATATGGTCTCTGCCTGGAAGTGGCTACAGTAATGGAGAAGTTTCAAGGAAAGAGCAAAGTTGAGATCTTTGAAGAAGGCACCTACACCCACACCTTCATCCGACTTCGCTCCGCCTGGGAATGAACTCGGCAAGCAGCCTCCAGTCATGTCTAGAAGGAAAGGTGGTAGAGACATTTCTTTCGAGGATGGCTAGAGCTAGGAGGCGACGGCGATCGGTGTCGGTGGCGATCGGTATCGGCGGCGATCGGTATCGATGGCGATCGGTATCGGTGGCGATCGGTATCGGTGGCGATCGGTATCGCTGGCGATCAGTGTCGTTTGGGAGAAAATTTAATTCGTTGAAAGAAGTGGCCGATGTTGAGTTCGGACCACAATTGAACTGTCTTGAGTCTACCTGTTCAGCTGGTGGAGATGGAAAAGTATGTTAAGCATACCAGATGGAGCGCGTCTTAACGCTCCGCTGATGCACATGCAGGCCAGTCGTTGCACTCGATTGAGTGTGTCACAGTCGGCAGATTTATTTAATGCTGTCCACTAAACTGAGACCTCGTTCATTAGTATCGGTTTGACTGACTCTGACACAGTGAATGCTACACCGATTTTTGTGCAACGGCAGGAAAGAGCTGTGGAGTATGACAAAAAAACCGTGACATTGTAAGTTTCGTAAGAATAACAAAACAGAACACCCATTTTACTGCACCTGAAACCATTCGTGAATCATCTGATAGATCCTTTGCTGTTTCAGGGAGCTGATCTGGAAGTCCAAAATCGACCAAATCGTCACACTACTCATGGCAGATCTTGAAAAAGACCCAGAAAATGCAGATCACCACACATTCGTCGATATCTGGTTTGAAATTCCTTCCAAACTCGTCCTGATGACTTGGATAATTCTCGCTGCTCAATCAAGGTCAGTAATGAACTCACAGGCACTTTTAATGCCAAAAACTCATTAGCAGAAGGCGTCTCGGCTCGCAAGTAAACATTGCGAATACCGTCAGTACCGAGATCAAACACAGAAGAACTCTTGTCAACCGCTGGCTCAAGAGTCCTCTCTCGAAGGACTAGACCGACTTCATAGCGCGCATGGATAATGTTCAGCTGAAGGCCATGGCACCTTGTCCATCCAAGTTCAGCTGCATGGCGCGGAGACATTGTCAATATTAGTCATCTGCCTTCGTAAGCAGATGATGAAGTTCTTGGTCTGTTTGAGTGAAAGGTTCTTCGTCCAATCTCTGGTCCTGTGTGCGTTGATGGCATTTGGAGAAGAAGATTCAACAATGAACTGTATGGGCTGTACTGCGACATGAGTCTAGTCAGCCCATCTACCGATTCGAGGCCAGAAGAGTCTTCAATTCTGCACCAGTGGGACAACGCAGTAGAGGCCGTCCAGAATAGCAGAAACCGATGGAGCACACAAGTGGAGAAGGACCTCAGTCAACTTGGCGTGCTAAATGGAAGGCACATGGGTAAATATTTTGCCAGCTGGAGAGGCTTAGTCAATAAGAGCCACAGGTCCACCCCGGACTATAGCGCCGCCAACCACTAAGTAGTGCAGTAGCTCAGAATAGCATCAGACTAGATGTCTAATAGAAGGTGTTCAAATCAGTTTCAAAGGATCTTCAAGAGATGAAAATGCTCGAGGAATTGACGTCCATCGACACCATCTGGACTCTCATTTCCAAGAAAAGTTCTCCATGCTCTTGACAACAAATAGATTTTGGACGATAAAGGCAACTGAAAAGGACCTGCACTCAAGTCGAGAATGTGATGCGGAGAAAATAATCCAAAAAACCTTAAATTACCGCAACAAGAGCACTTTAAACCAAACAAATCCAGCCCATCGACAGGGCAGGGCGTAGATAGACATGGAGTACACCTTTTCGAGTGTCAATGGGTTACGTAGAAGTGAATAGACCACCAGCCCCCGCACATAAACCACTAATGACCACTTAAATTCATAGCACATCCTACGCCCCCGCCCCTCAAAAGCCATCGAAATAAATTGTCTCGTTTAACACGGGGGTTCACCTCCTCGTATAAGCTCCGTGAAACTAACCTCATCAGAAATTCATAACTTCCCCCGGCCATTACATGCTGTTGTTCCCTCCAAGGTTAGATTTTGTCAGGCTTAAGGCCGCATACAAGCTGTGTCCCAAATCATCCGACATTACCCAGAAACTAAGCGAAACATGCAAACTCCTCGATGCCCTTCCATTCATTCATCACAAAGCCATTAAGGGGGAAAAAACTGTATCCATTCGATATCATTTAGTGGCATAAACAAGCGAGCTCCACGTAGGGACAAGCAAATGACAGAGAGGATGGATCCTGGCCTCGGTCGCCGGTGCAAATGTCCTCAGGACCCATTGAACTTTCTCGCTCCTCGCTCGTCGATACTCACGCACACCTGGAATTCAATTTCAATCTCTATCGAAAATTAAACGCTAATACTGCCTGATGGACAAACACCATTATTACGGACAGGGGAAAAACAACCTCCCCCCCAATTTCGGTGGGGACATCGATTTTCGATTTAACGTCATGGCTTAGTACACCAAAAAAAAAAAAAAAAAACTGCACAGTCTGAGGTGGTATTCAACTCGGGAGCAGGACCGCTGAGTGGGCTCCTTTTCTGCGGTGATTACATAAAGCCCATCGTCGCCTTTGTACGTTTGACGCCACAGACTCTCGTGATGCACAGAACTAAATTTTGAAATCCTTTAAGTTTAAACACTCACGCACGCACCCTCTATCACTCTTCATTCGATTTCGTCAAAACAAATAAGAAACAGAACGCATTAGGCCAGGCCTTTAAATTGAACCGAAATCCAAATCCAAATCGAAATCGAAATCGAATTGAACCAAAAAAGAAAAAAAACGCGTCAAGACAACAGAATGAGAGAAAGAAAAGAAAAAAACAACGTTCTGCTACTCGATAGACAGAAACTGAATGTACGAAACGAAAACGGCACACTTTTCACCCGCGCCGCACACGTCAACCGTCTGAGGAAGGATGCGAAGGGACACCACCAGGCACTAGGCAGCAGTCGCTTTCGCTGGATTTCCAATGATTTTCTCACTGGGGCCGAGAGCTTTTCTGTGCCTTTTCGCTTTCCTTTGCGGTGCGAGAGAGAAAGTTGTCCGCAATTGATGTAGGTTGATGGGAAATTGGAAAGTAGAGAGCTTTTGTTTCGGTTTTGTTTTCTTTTAATCCTTTTTTTTTTTTGTGAGGCACACACGCAAGAAGGCAACTTTTCCATCCACTTACGACACACGGCAGCTGTGAGTTCGCGAGTACTCTTTGAATGTCATCTGGACTCTGATGATGGTAGGAGTGCGAAGGGCAGCGCAAAAGAAGAACACAAAATAAACAAATGTCGATGGGGGTTGTGGTGGCATTGCCAGGCGTATCGTTTCTTTTTTTGTGACAGCTGACAAGTGATTTTTTTTTTGGTGCTTGGTTCAGAAATGAAGGGCTATAAAGAGCTGACATCACAGCCGACATCACCCCCTTTATCCATAAGCGAATTTTACCGACTTTTTTGAAAGTTATTCACGAAATCATGTGAATTATCTGATTGGTCCGCTTGGTCCGAGAAAACGATACAAAAAACGGCGTCAGAAAATTGAGTGGCAAGAGAGGTAGAAGTCGCTATCTCTTTTACTTGATTTCGTCATTAGCTGTCAATTTTGAAGTGCCTTGCAAAACAGATGTTTGTTGACATAAAATAATTCCATTTTGCCACCGAACCGTCATTAGCTGTCAATTTTGAAGTGCCTTGCTAAACAGTTGTTTGTTGACAGGAAATAATTCCATTTTACCGCCGAACCTTCATTAGCTGTCAATGAAGTCCCTTGCAAAACAGCTGTTGGTTGACAGGAAATAACTCCATTTTGCCACCGAACCGTCATTAGCTGTCAATTTTGAAGTGCCTTGCTAAACAGCGGTTTGTTGACAGAAAATAATAGCGTCGGAGCGTCGGGAAATCGGGAGGTTTCGAAACTCGGAGGGAACATGGTATAACAGTGCCCTATTTTTGGCAGTTCACGTGTGATTCGCGACATGTGTCAAAGTCAAACATGCCCAGTTAGGGTTGGTATTTCATAATGGTAACGACCTGCGTCGTCGACAGCGTCTAATTAGCAGTAAGTGAGCCGTACCAGCTGAACAAGTGACGCTGAACGATCATGTTGCCCAAAAGAGGTCGTCATCCTTGAAATCGTCGAATAGCTGACAGCGAAATAAAAAGCTGAGCGTTAGTACTCGTCGGACCTCCGCGAGCCTTGATAGCTGCAGCCATTTTTCTTGGTGCCCCGTGGCGTTGTGGGTATATGCGTCGACTCCTACACGCACTTGGTCCTACCTGTCAAGGTTTGATTCCCGGTACGACAAGAAATCCTTTTTACAGCCCCACCTCTTTCAAGTCACTGACAATACTCAAAGAGTATAGCTGTCTAGAAAAAGCTTCTCAAACTTGGCTGTTTGGAGTCGGCATCAAACTGTAGGTCCCTTCCACTCGTGATAGAACAATACCACGCACAACACGAGTGGTTGCCGAGAAGCTAGGCCTGGTCCGGGCTGTAGTGCCATCTATTGGTTATTATAGCAAGAACCGAGGTATCAAGGTTTTTTGTATCTTCAGGACAGATTTTTGCCCATTCTTCAGTTACTGCCGTTCGAAGGTCTTGTTTAGATGTTATGGTCCGTTTCCTGATATTTTTGTCCAACACTTCCTATAGATGTTCAGGAGGAGGAGGAGAAATAAGCTGTTTGGGGACACAGTACAACAACCATTCTTTGACAATCTTTGCTGTATACTTTGGGCCATTGTCTTGTTGGAAGACCGAAGGCGATGTGAGGCCCAATTTGTGCATACTGGGGAGCAGATTATTCTTAAATATGGCTTAAATAAGGCTAGGTATTCATTGATGATTCAATAAAAACAAGGTTTCCCGTTCACGCAGCCGACATGCAACCTCAATCCATTACTGAACCTCCACAATGCTTTGCGATCGAAGTGAGGTTTTGGGGCAGAAGCTCGCTATTTGATGTTCTCCAGACCTTAGTCGTGCGTTTTGAACCAAATATCTCGAACTTTCTCTAGTTATTAAAGCTTTTAAGCAGTATTTGAGTTAGTTTTCGCGAACGTGGGGCGTTTTCTACTGATGATGACGTATTTTAAGTTCTTTACTAGTAGCCGCTGGCTGTATTCACATTTTTGACTCTCACTGTATGTGCAGGGTTTTGCGCCGTTTCGTTACCATGAGCGAAACATGGATCCATCACAACCCACCAGAGACCAAAACAGTGGGTTTTTATCAAAGTGAACGTCCACCAAAAAAAGCAAGAGTGGATCTGCCGGTCAACAAGTACCGTGGCCACAAATTTGGCACGTGCTGTCATTTATATCGATTACCTTCAAAGGAGTAAAATGATCACCGCCCAATAGTATGCAAAGATTTTGCAATGATACTAAATTGATTTGAAGGACGAATGCACAGCCCTAGAAAAGAAAGGAAGGCAGTTCCTGGGAAAGCATTTGGCTTTCCGAGCGCCAGGTGTCGGTACTCTATTTTAACCCCTCTTTCCATTGACTAGCCGCGATTTACATTCTAATCTTGGGTAGAAAAAGATAACGGTCTCACTACTTAAAAACAAGACTTCGTCAAAATACACGCAAATGTCTTGCCAAGGCAGAAGGTTTGCCATGTCGCCTGACAGCCAAGCAGTCATCAAAACTAACGCCTCCTTTACTCCTTATTCAAAGTTGGTACAGAAATGGGCTGAGCTAGCGTCGATAGAAGGCCAGCTCAAAATGTCTTTAATCTGGGTTCCAGGTCACAGTGACATTCCAGGAAATGAGAAGGCCGATGAAATGGCTAAGCAGTGCCCGCTTACGGAGGAGGTGCATATCCCACTAGCAGCAGTCAAGGCCAACATCTGTGCTCACTGCCTTGAAGTAGCAACCCTCAGATGGGCCAGACTGACAAGCTTTGCAAACATCAAGGAAAATGTGACCCAAGTACCGATCCTACACAAAGGATCTCCTTGGGCCAGTTTAGTGACAGGACACCATTTCTTCTGCGCCTGTCCGGTACTTGCTACGGCGAGATAGAGAGCGCTTGGCAGGCCATTCATCAACTCACTTGACGAAGGACATTAAAGAACGTATGTCTTTCTCAAATACCTCATGTTTTCATAATTCGAATGAATTGTAAGCCGTCCGTCACCATTTTTGTTGTGACGCTACCGAAACAGATCACAAAATGATCTTCGCCTGAGAACATCACAAAATTGAGACCAGAGTCCGAGATGAAATATGCACGCACCTTAGCTCGAGTCCAATCCGGTCGTCTCACTCCATATTCCAAAGCTCGTTAAAACATGTAACCTACCTCAAGTCATCCCTGCAACACCAAGTCCAGTTGTCCTCTGGCAACAGTGCCGCCATATGCACCCCAGTTGTCTGCACAGCGAAGCTTTTTTTCTTGTTTCCTTTTTTCCCTTCATTCTGCTTCGACGGGACATTAAACTGAGCTTTTTTTCCTTCTCTCTGTCACATTTCCAGTACACCTGCACCGCGCTGGGTTTTAATGAATGAACAAGCTTTTACTCCAATGCAAATGTCAAGGGACTCAAAAATAAAAGCCCATTCAGAATTGCTTACAGAACATGTGTACATTCGGTGCGGCGTCACTCTTACGAAAGAGAACGCCCATCGGGAAAGAGAAACTCTGGCCGAACGAAAAGCTGCACTTAACAGTCTAATGAGCAATCACCTCACAACGCTGTAACGTGTTCAATTCAAAGGTGGCCTCAATACATACTGAGTGCCGTAAACAAGGCCGCCGCGCCGCCTCGACGGGCTTTGAAAATCAAATTACCATGAAATCCGGCGACGCGGGTGTGGGAGAGCCTGGTAAACAATTGCTTACGCAAAGGATATTGATTTACGCCCTGGGAAATGACAAAAAAATGTAATTGGTTTAAATTTGGGTATTGCGCGGCTGTGTATGAAATGCTGGCACTGTGGGCAGTGGTGGAGAAGGCAATCTGGAGAGCCTCAGAGCGGGCCCACGTAGTTGTCTATTTACGTCTTAAGGGCTCTCGCAGTCGTAAGTGTTGCTCCAAGTGCGTACTTGTCTATGTTTGCTGGCGGATTATAAGGATCAACAGATGGAGGTAGGCGTTTCTGAGCGAGTACGTGGAGGTTTTACGGCTCTGAGGCGTTGCGAGTGGTAACTGCGACTTTGTTCCTGTGGTTCTTGGAACAGTTTTTAGGGATTTCCGAACTTTGACAGTTGATAGCGGCCATATTGTTGAAGCTACATCTGTCAAAATGGCTGTCATTTATTCAGTCGGTCACCATGGTAGCGCAAAGCGTTCAACAACAAGTACAAATGATAAAATTGTTTCTTTTTATGAACCTCCATTGCTACAAGCCAAACGAGAAAAGCCCACATGTGTGCATGAAACTATTACGGCACGAGTCAAAATGACATGTGTGTACCAGGCCTATGTCCACAAAAGGCAAATATATCTGGGGGGCAAGCTCCTACTATCAGAGGAAGAAATTAAGTCACACACTTTGTTTTGATAAAATATGAAGTTCGTATTCAGTTGTGGATATACAGGGTGGGCCATCTAGTGTGTTTTTTTTTAAGTCATAGGTCATTTTGACACTGACAGCTGTTTCCCCCTCGAAATCTTGACAGGAAGTCAGTATCATACTTCCGCGAAACGAAATGGGAGGCTTTACGCTTCAACAACGTTGGGAAATATTGAAAACCTTCCAAAGACAGTGCTGTGCAGCCCAAACACTGCGTTTTTTTGAAAAGAAGAAGTTTTGGCCGAAATGAGGCACGCGACTGCTGTACGCAGGTTTGTGCTAAAAGTTCGTGAGTAGTCATGGCCCCCGTCGTCGTACGGTGCGCACAGATGAGAATGTGGCTGCTGTGGCCGGGAGTGTGAGACTCAATTCACGAAAATCAACTCGCCATCGATCTCAACAACTCAACATTACACGCACTAGTCTGAGGGGGATTCTGCACAAATATCTCGGATTATTCGCTTAGAAGGTCCAATTGATTCAGCAAAGAAGGCGTACGACCATCTACTTCATTATCGGGTCGCAGTTTGGACCTTGGAGCAGCTCGAATTGAACAACGATTTTGGGCGAAAAATTATCTTTTCTGACGAGGCGGCTACGTTAACAAACACAATTGCCGCATCTGGGGCTCGGAAAACCCGCAATTTGGTGTCGAGAAGCCAGTGCATACACAGAGAGTGACAGTTTGATGCGGATTGTGGAGTGGTGGCATCATTGAACCATTTTTCTTCGAAAATGTGGCTGGAAACAACGTTTTGGACAACGGTGGGCGTTACAGAGCCATGTTAACCGACTATTTTTTTACTGAAATTGAAGACCTGGATTTGGACGACCTCTGGTTCATTCAGGATGACGCACCATGCCACACAGCCAATGCCACAATCGATCTTTTGCGCACCAAATGCCCAAATCGTGTTATCAGCCGTCTTGGCGATGTCAATTGGCCGCCACGGAGCTGCGATTTGACTCCAATGGGCCTTTTTTTGTGGGGTGCCGTGAAGAACCGAAGTTGTGCCAACAATCCCGAAACGAATCAAGCACTTTAGGCCAATATCTACAAGCAATCCGTGAGCTAAAGCCCGAAACCATCAACAAGGTCTTGGAATATTGGGCTGACATAATGCGCTACTGCCAGCCAGCCGAGGCAGCCACTTGGACAACAGTGTATTTCTTTTAAATGAATGGGAATGTTTGTTCTTACTAATAAAGCCACAATACATGGAAAAAAATCTGATTTTGAACATTTTATTGCTTTTTTAAAAAGAAACTTGTATTTGGACCACCCTGTGCTTTACAAGCGCTCAATTAGGCAAGCAACTGTGACGTTAAAAGCACTTAAATGCTGTGAAGAGCAATCAATCCGTCACATTGTCAAAAGGACACGCATCTAAACTGTTGTAACATTATCGAGGTAGATGGGGTGAGGTAGCCGTGCAAACTGACTGGTTCAACGCACTGCCACTTCGATCAATTAGAGTTGATCCATTAATCCATTCCCCATTAGTGAAACGAACTCCCGTCAATCCTCGCACAACTCTGACGGCAGTTTCTAAGTACATTCGCAATCAATTTGCCCTGTCGAAGATTAGATTCATTGAAGTAATTTGAGATTCATAAAACGACTTGAGTTTATTACACAAACGCCGATTATTTTTTCCATTTCACAGTGTCTTGACCGCAAGTTCGACGCACTACGTACGACGCACGACAAAACCAGCCAATACCACCCGTTCTGATTACAAAATCACGTTTTCCATTTTATTGTAGTTTCCAGCGACGAAATGAAAAGCGTGTCTCTCCCGCAGCCCTTATCGAACGGGTAACTCAAATATTTGTCGTAACCGTGCCCCGTCTGTGTGTTGACTGTCGATTGGCTACACATTGCCCGTATCGCTTTCTGTCCAGACAGCACCTGGCCGAGTCGTTCATTCAACCGGAATAAGCGCTGAGATGCGCCTAAGGAATTCAACCCACATGCGGGTGGTTTTAAAAAGGAATCCCCCCGCCGCCACAGTCCGTTCGCCCCCGATGCCCATGTGAACCATCTGGCAACCCTTGCCCGAGGCGTTGTGATATGTGTGTCATAGCGAATTACAAGTTATACTCCTCTCCGTCCAGACATAATCCGAAATCGATTTTTTTTTTCTTTCTGTTGTGTTTCTGTTGGCGCTCCTACTTTGCAACCTGTTTCTTGAGGGGCGGCCTGGCCGGGCAGACACAGTCGTAGGGCTACTGTTTGCTGGCAAAGGGTTTCAGGTTACCTTTGTTAGTTGTAAACTTATTCCCCCCCCCCCCCCCCCCCCCCCCCACTCTGGCCGGTGCTGGTGTTTGCTTGTCCAATTAGACTTGGGTTACATTAGCGATCTTAAATGTGATGTAATGGGTGCTTTGGCTGGCGCTCTCTACTCAAAACGGACAGGAAGTGCAAGTGGGGCATGCCGCAAATAGGAGCACTTAAAGAGCAACAGGCTCAGCGGCAGTTCAGCCACGGTGGCAGTGTTGCAGTGTGACTGTTCAGAGAGAACAAATTAAGTGTCAACCTAGAAAGTGATATAATCTCTCTGAGGATGCCGTGATTTGGTAGACAATGAACGGGGGACTGTTGTGACCACAGTTCTAATCGTTGTCGAGGACACACAAGAGTATCTCGTTTTTCTCATCGTGTCGCGGTGAACTGGGACTCATTTAAACTAGATGTTGCCCTCCGAATGCATGGGTATTCCTCGTTTGAAGAGAGTTGTTCTCCGATACTTTATCGTTCTTTCTTGTTTCAGATACTTTATGTGGGCCTCTACGACGGCTATTTGCGCCATTGTGGTCGATTCGAAGCAATGTGCTTTAGTGCTTCCGAACTGTCGGGGTTCTGGTGGCACTGTCCAGCGCCAAGTTTTCTTTAGACCGCCAGATCTTCTGCCATTATCCGTCAAAGGGGTTCGATTACATTGCATGGTTAGTTTGCAGCTCCCTTTTGATCAACAAACCACTAAGATCGTGTCGATATCGTCGTCGAATTCAAGTGCCTTTCCCATGGATCCGATTCACTCAGAACATCTGCAATATGATGCGTAAGACATTTTCAGTTTCCTTGTGAAGCCACCACACCTTGTTCAGTTATTTCTTTAATTCAATCTAAATTCAAGTTTGGCACCACTTCATGGCACCCATCACCCATGACATAAGTGACATCAATTAAAGAGCACCGAGCAATCAAAAAACAGACTTGGGACCGTCAAAAAGTTTAGATTTGCCATGAATTAGTCTCAAACAATTGAAATAACTTGTCAAAGTCGTCGCAAATATGTGAACATTGTGTCAAATACTTTCAAAGTTACAGAGATACCTGCAGTGCGTCTACGTGCGCTGTCACATTTTCAGAACTTTCGCCGTCAACTAGACAACTAGACAAGCGCCCATCAAACAAAACGCAGACGTGATCTTAACATTCTTCAGACTTGCATGTTGCGGCGAATACCTGCGGTGCTACTCTACTTTCATTCTTATCTCAGATTGTCGACGCACATCATGTTTCATATCACATATGCTGAACTTTTGAGTGTCATTTGACGATGATGCACGCGACGCACGTGAAGTGTTTTGATAATTGAGAACAAATTCAAGTGAAAACGGATTTAAATTCAAGACGTTTGTGGATATGTGCTTCTGTCACGTGAGACAAGACTGCAACTTTTGTCGATGAAGGTATAAAAGGTGTGCACCTTTGGCTCTGAAGCAATGAATATTTCGCTGTGCAGCGCAACACTTCGAAAAGAAGCTTGATCTTGCCTTCATTCAATTTTTCGCTGTGCAACAGTAGCGTCACCATTGACATTTTTCTAGTCCTGACTTCACGGCACTTTCTTTCGGGATATTCTATTGCAGGGGAT
Source organism: Eristalis pertinax (assembly GCA_907269125.1). NCBI lineage: Eukaryota > Metazoa > Arthropoda > Insecta > Diptera > Syrphidae > Eristalis > Eristalis pertinax. The sequence goes on from OU026147.1 coordinate 49,878,398, forward strand.
AATAGAAAAACGGTTTAGATTCGTATTCAGTTTCCGCCTGCCATTAAAGTACGTCCAATAGAAGTGTACAAAACTAGTTTGTTTAAAATAAGTAGACCCTGACTTCAATTATCCCAAAACCCTGGTAGCTAGCAATTTACTTTTGTTATTGTTTATGTAATAATAATAATCCTGTCCAGTCCAGTCCAGTTCACCCTGATTTTGTGTGCCTACAGGACGACACTGACAAGGTTAGTGGCTATTTGAAGTCTTCTTCTTTAGGGACTATGGACCTCAACTTAGAACAGATTCAGACCTAATGCCGAATTCCACAAGTAAGAGTACCCTAACTGCGAGTTTGACGAGTGTAAAGGTCATATTGGGTGTACTAATACTTTACAGCTTCTGTATAAACTCCACTCATAGACAATGGCAAAGAATGTAGGCTGTAACCACATTAGGCAGCATTGGATTTTGTAAATCAACCCAATTTTTAATTCTCTATTGAAATGACTCGACAATGTTGTCGAGTAGGACAAGGGACGAGAACGTGTGCTAAACGAGTATGACAAGCTGATGAGGGTGAACAACTTAAAGCCTTCTAAGCTTCGTTTAGTAAATCTTTAGTGAATATCTGAAAAAGGATTGGAGACAAAAAGCAACCCTGGGCCACACCAGTTTTTGGCCGACAGCTGTTAAGGGCAGGCAAAATTTTGTCCGTTTGCCTCTTCCAACGATTTGAGAACTGAGCTAAATGCCCAAGTCAGTAGACGGACTATAAGAAATAGGCTCATAGAAGTTAGGCGCCATGGAAGAGTAGCAAGAAGAGTTCTTATGGTCCGACGAAAATATGTGCGGCGTCCTAAGAACCAGGAGCTTAATGCTGTGTACACCAAGAAGACATGTGAAGCATGATGATGGCAGCATCATTAACGCTGTAGTATACAGGGACATTATGCATTACACCCTGCTGCAGTATACAGAGAATACCAGCAAGTTAACAATCCCAAGCAATGTTCAAGGCTGGTCAAAACCTGGTTCCAAGAAAATGACATCGAATTAATGAACTGGCCGTTGCAGTCACCAGACCTAAGCAGAATTGAACATCTTTGGGAAGGAGTAATAGCTGCCTTCCGTCGCTGACGGACCTGAGCGCGCTACCGGCGGTACCGTCTTAGTCTCATTCTCGAACAGGGAGGATCGGATTCGAAGACGCGCTTAGCTGGAGCATTAGTGTCCATGCGCTCGATGTGCCCAAGCCAGTGCAGGAAGTTTCAAAAAACAAAATAAGAAGTCGCGATCATTTGTGGCAGGTGGTCCATGAAACTTGGACAGAGTACTAGTGGATTCTATGCCATGCAGATGTCTTGCTCTGTTGAAAAACAACGGAGGAGCTATAACGTAAGTAACATTTCAATATTTTCTTAAAGTGATGATCACATTTTCGCAAAGGAGTACGATGTTCAAATGTACAAATGAGTACAATTACACAGTAAATGGTGTTTGACATTTTTAATTTTTTTCCAATTTCTTGCCTGTAATCTACGGAATCTTTTTGGTAAGTCTGAACCTTGTACGACCTCAGCAAATGGTAGTAATTACCGATATGCTTGAAGGCCTTAGAATTATCCGTGTTTTTTTCTATTCTAACTTTGTCCAGAGTTTTCAAAATGTATCCGCGTGTGGCCGCCTCGAGATGTTATTTATTACCTTCTCCGGACTATATACTTTCATAATCCGTTGAGACATTTTGCGCTCAGCTGCGCACCCCATACAATTTTTTTTGTTGATGGTTAAACATCGCTCATATAATTCTTCTTCTTCTAGTGGCACTACAGTCCGGGGTCCACCCCTGGGCCTCAGTCAACAAGCTTCTCCAGCTGGCACGATCTTTAGTCAGCTGTCTCCAATTTCGCGCACCAATTTGGTTGAGGTCCTTCTCCACTTGTTGGCGCCATCGGTTTCGTGGGCGTCCTCTATTGCGTTGTCTCACTGGATCGGAGTCAAAGACATTTCGGGCTGGAGCAGTATTGTCCATGCCCTCTACATGGCCTAGCCATCTTAGGCGCTGAATCCGTAGACGCCTGACAAGGCTCATGTCGCTGTACAGCCCGTACAGTTCATGGTTGCATCTTCTTCTCCAAAAACCATCAACGAACGCAAACAGGACCAAAGATGGAACGCAGAACTTTTCTCTGGAAAAGACCAAGGACTTCTTCATCTGCTCTTGAGACTGTCCAGGCTTCTGCGCCATATAGTGTTAGCTTGGTCCTTCGAGAGAGAAAGCTCTACTACTCAATTGCCTCTTGAGCCCAAAGACACAGCGGTTGGCAAGAGTTATTCTGAGTTTAATCTCGGTACCTGGGAGCCGAGATAGACGAAGTCCTTAACTACCTCGAAGTTAAAGCTGCCTACGGTGACGTTCTGGCCGAGACGTCGATGTTGTGGGTCCTTTCGTGACGACAGGATGTACTTCGTTTTGCCCTCATTCACTGTTAATCCCATTTTTGCAGCCTTTGTTTCAATACCAGCAAACGCTTCATTAACGGCTCGCTGTGTTCGTCCAATCACGTCAATCCGCGTTCAATATATTCTCGGTATCGGGGTGAAGCTGTGGTTGTATATATAAATTGACATATTTATCAATCTCAATCGTTTTATCTCTAGTTAAACAGAATCATAATGGCAACTGAGACGATGATGGTGAAACTTGAGCATCGCGCTGTAATTAAAATTCTCACTAAGCAAGGAAAAAGTCAAAAAACTATTCATGAAGAGATGGTGGCTGTTTACCAGGGTTCCGCACCTTCATTATCAACTGTGCAAAAGTGGTCAAGTGAGTTCAAGAGAGGCACAGAGAGCATTGAAGACGACCTCCGCTCCGGCGCCCCGGCTACTGCTTGTACGGGAGAAACCATCAAAGAAGTCGAAAAACTTGTTCTTGAGGATGTCCGAATAAAGGTGAAAATGATGGCAGAGATCACCAAGCTTTTAATTGGTACCATTCACACCATTCTTCATGACCATCTTAACCTTTCAAAAGTCAGTGCAAGGTGGGTGCCACGAATGCTCATAGCGCCTCAGAAAAAAGTGAGAATCGCATGCTGTAGAGAGCTTTTGGAGATGTGTAGTGAGAACGCGGACGATATTATGGATCGAATTGTTACTGGTGACGAAACATGGGTCCACCACTATGACCCTGAAAGCAAACAAGAGTCCATGCAGTGGCATAAAAAAGGAACAGACGCCCCGAAGAAGTTTAAAGTCACTCCGTCTGCCGTGAAGCTCATGGCCACAGTTTTTTGGGACTCAAAGGGAATCTTGCTCATTGAGTACAAAAAAATGTGAAACCATCAACGCTACATCCTACGCTTCCACTTTGCATAATTTGCGGGAGGAAATTAAAAAGACAACGCTCCTGTTCACACGGCGCGAGTGTCCAAGGCTGTTGCGCGAGATTGTGGTTTCGAAGAAATCCAACACCCACCCTATAGTCAAGACCTTACCCCTAGTGATTATTTCCTGTTTCCGGATTTGAAAAAATGTCTTCGTGGCAAAAGATTTTCGGTTGATGAAGAACTCAAGTCGGCAATAAATGGGTATTCTGTTTAACTAGAGATAAAACGCGAATTAATAATCACATTTATATGAAATTTTACATGAATGCACTAAAATAATATTACTTGATAAATAAGTCAATTTATATATACAACCACAGCTTCACTCCGATACCGAGAATATATTGAACGCCCCTCGTACATTCAAAAGAGATAATTCAAGCCTGCATACTGCCACTTGGTCAATTGTCCGAGGACGCCCTAGAAGCGAGCAATAAGGAATACAAACGATTTCGAGAGCATTTTAGCCGGAAATCTTTCAGAAAAGATACGAATAGAGATGTATTAAACAGTTTTTTAATATCATCAGATCCATATCTTTCGAGTCGTAGTACAGCGCCCCATAGAAAAAGGAACCCACTTAGCTATACCAACAGGAATAAAGTTCCGCTAGATGTCGAAAATAACACACTGTGCGCTGCGTATTTTGCAAGATTCTATAATATACCTAATGGTGTGCATCAATTTGCCGACTAGGTCTATGTAGACTATTGGCTTACAGCCGACAAGACAAGGTTCCATAAGAATTTCGTTCACCACCAATATCCAGAGAAGAAGAGAAAGTATGCCATCCTGTGGAGTTCCCCTGAATTCTATACCCACAACATAATTTGTACTCATTGGCTTTGCTTCCTTGTGAGAATCCATCTATACGTTCAAACGCACATCTTCTCACACCACCAACTCTGTCTGACGTCATTGCAATGACAAAAGTACATACACCTAGACATGCTATCGCGAGCAATCGCAGGTCATGGCGCAAGAGCCGCACTGTTGCTTACACCAGAATAGAATTCAAACAAAATCTTTTATGGCACACAGTCGGCCAGATAACGTATCTGAACAAGAGCGACGAGATTCAGCGTCGTCTAGACCACAATAACGACGCGTACAGTTAATCTCATGCGAAGGTTGACACTAAAAACTTCCAGAAGCGATTAAAATGTCCCCTTTTTGCAGCTTCACCCTGAAATTGTCCATTCATCGGGAATGAATGAAGGGAACAGCGCGGCGATGCCGTCATCCGCGCATGAACTGGATTAGAAATTACATAAAATCACACGATGGACAAGGAGCAATTCTCTGCTAGATCTCGCGGTGGAGTCACGAACGTGTCATAATCGCCCACTCGTAGCTGGAATTATTTTGTTTTTTTGTGTGGTTATGTTCCCTTCTGTGATAAGATTAAAACGCGTGATTAGTCAGTTTGTTTTGCTTTCACTGTGCTCCGTGGTCGACCGTTAGTCATCAGCCACCACGCGACTGGCAGTGTGGACTTGTGGAGCCGCCGCCACACCACTTGACGGTGGCGCAGAGGAAGCAGGACTCATACACCGGACATTGGCTCAAGCCGAAGGCAATCATCATGTTAATCGATTTCCGTTGAACATCAACCAGTAATCGGATATCGAGCACAATGACGATGGGCCACAACCAACGAAACCAAATTGGAAATTGGAATCAATTCACGAGGTGAACAAATAATCGACTTTGCGGTTTATTGACATAAATTCTACGTAATTCGTGCATCAAAGGGATTACCATTACATACGTGTGAACAGGCAGCAGCTCGACCACAAGTGTAATCGTTTCCTTGGCGTTGTCCGGGCAACAAACGAATGACCGGGCAGCATTTGACGGGCAATGATCCATCGATTTATGTTGAACGGTTTGGGTTTTCCTGCTGCCTAATCGAGACTGAAGTTATAATTGAAACCATGCTCCCTGCTCGGGTTGCATGCGCTTAATGAGGCGACGACTACCGTCACGTTGTAATTAGTTTACTTTTTTCGTTCTGTCTTTTTTTGTGCTTTGCTGCGGGATTTGATAAAAACGAAGTCAAATGCGTGGAACATGAAATCTGTGCGAATGGCGAGTGCGGTCAGAAGGGGTGACGTGGTGATAGGAGGTGTAGGGCCTGGTTTCAAGGAAAGTTGCGTCGAAATAGTACAGAGTAGTGACCAGTTGAGTTGGTTTTCTGCCGTAAGTGGCTTCAGATGTTCACTCCACTAAAGCTAGCCTTAAACGACGAACATGAACTTGTACATCGAAGCCAACGAGCGACTCAGCCCCTACACGAGAAAATACGTAGCGAACACGAACAACTTCGGCGAGCATATTCGTCGTTTAGGGCTACCTTAAGACAAAGGAAGTCTTTGCCCGTCCCTGGGATGAGATAGGCTGACAAAATTTCCTCTGAACACTAAAGTGGCAACAGCTTCACGGCCATGCAAAGTTAAAAATCAATATTTCCCAAAAGGAAGTCGCTTTACTAAGAACTCCTGCTTTGCGTGCTTGCGTCTTAATGCCTGCTGTCGTTAAGAAAGTACGTCATGCCTTTTGCAGGGGTACCCCTTCTCGTTCTTTTGCTGTTTTTCTTGCACTCATCTGATCTGCCGAAGTGACTGCTAGTGGCATCACTTTGTTAGTCGATCGGGAAATTGGTGGGAGTGTTTGTTAATCACCTAAAACCGCCTAAAGAGCTGCGTCCGAAAACAAGAGACGATAGGTTTCAGCGCATAAAGGAAGGACAAATAAGTCGCTTCTCAGGATGAGGAAGAAAGCACTCACAAGCACACTCTCTTCTCTTCAGCACCTTCCACAGTATTGCATCTATTCCCTTTTAGTTACCTAATTTGGATGATAAAGGGTGACTTTTTAGCTCTTATTTTTTTGGCAACACTGGTTTAAACAGCTGATGCACGTTTCGTGTTTTGTTTCACTGTCAAACATCTTCAGTTTAGTCTATAATTTAACCATGAATCGTCTTACAAACGAACAACGCTTGCAAATTATTGAATTTTATTATCAAAATGCGTGCTCTGTTAAGAAAGTTCATAGCGCGCTTCTTCCGAAAAATTGTGTTCAGCGACGAAGCTCCTTTTTTGGCTCAATGGGTACGTAAATAAGCAGAATTGTCGATTTTGGAGTGAATATCAGCCAGAAGCATTGCAAGAGCTACCAATGCATCCAGACAAAGTCACAGTTTGGTGCGGTTTATGGGCTGGTGGCATCATTGGACCGTACTTCTTCAAAGATGATGCGAATCGTGAACAAAATGAAATGATGTCCAACTTTGTTTTGCCCAAAATGCAAGAGCTTGACTTGCATGACATGTGGTTTCAACAAGACGGTGCCACATGCCACACAGCACGCGCAACAATGGACTTATTGAGGGGCGAGTTCGGTGAACGTTTTATTTCACGTTCGGGACCGGTCAATTGGCCGCCTAGATCGTGCGATTTAACGCCTTTAGACTATTTTTTGTGGGGCTATGTTAAAGCTCATGTCCATACAGACAAGCCCGCTTCAATTGACGCATTGGAAGACAACATTGAAGCATTTATTCATGAGATACCGGCCGAAATGTTGGAAAGAGTATGCCAAAATTGGACTAAGCGGATGGACCATTTGAGGCGCAGTCAAGGTCAACATTTGCATGAAATAATCTTCAAACATTAAATTATATGGACCGTACTATCGATTCAAATAAAGGTTTCATGCATTTTTCTGAATTTTATGTTTATTTTTTTGAAAAAATTTCCTATAGCTTTTAAAAAATCACACTTTACTTGTTTTAACTGCAGTATGCAGGGTTTCGCATTCTACTAGTAGCATTCCATGTTTGAAATGTATACCCATTTAATTTGAGCTTGGCAACGGCATCTTCTTTGGGTATTCACAAGGAAGGACTGCTGCCCCCTCGGCCACCGTCGACCCCGTGGGTTGTCTGCCCGCAACATTTGCAACAGTTGCGTAGTTTCTGCCCACCGAGGTAGCCGTTTGCTTCGAGGTTCCTGCCTCCGACCAGCTGCGGGGATAGCCTTCGTTTTTTATATGTACTCCGCACGGGTGGAGAGATGAAGCTACTGCGCCTTTTTTCGGAGGTGGAAGGTTCCGAGCTAGACCCTGTGCTCGTCTGCCGTTTTCCTCGCTTTCTCAGACACTAGGCCCCTCTCCAGGTAGCGAGGATACCACCTTATTCCTGCACCACTGAGCCCTCTCCTGGGGGGATCATTCAATCCACCAGGTTGTCCCGGAGCGAGTGTCAGTGGACAATTGCGCCATATTCCCTTAGCATCGGCTTTAGATGATTGAGATGCCGCAGAGTTCTTCACCTCCACGTCCCATTGCTGCCTCGGCTAGAGATAGGGAAGCTAGAGCTTTGCTCCTGTTTGCTCCATCGGCAGTTTGCATGTCCTTGCCTATCGGTTTGTCCAGGGGTTTTGCAGCGTTGCACCAGCCTTCCGGCACCCCTGCTGGCCGCTTCAGGTTTAGTACCTTTAGGGTTTCTGTTACTTGCTGCTACTTTTGAGTTACCCCCTGTAGCTTGCTTATTTTTGTTTTCGGGCTCAATTTTGATTCCCACGAGTGCCTAAGGAGATCACAGTCCGCCATGCCAGAGACTCGCATTAGCGTTGTAAGGCCATTTGTAAAGGGTGGTTAAATTTTAAGGGCCGATGTGAACGGTCGGTGTGAACGGTCAGGCAGTTACTGTGAATGGTGTTCGCTATCGTTAAATGATAACGAACTTTTTATGGCCCGAATTCGAAGATATGAATGTGGACGATATGTGGTTTCAACAGGACGGTGCCACTTGCCACACAGCTAACGAAACAATGGCTCTTTTGCTCGACAAATTCAATGGCCGTGTTATCTCACGTGGTGGCGATGTCAATTGGCCGCCAAGATCATGTGATTTGACACCGTTGGATTTTTTCTTTGGGGTTATTTGAAAGAAAAGGTGTACGTCGAGAAGCCAGCAACAATTCAAGAGCTAAACGGTGAGATAATTCGGCACATTAACGGCATAGAATCTCAATTATGCTTCAGCGTCATCGAAAATTTGGATCATCGGACGGAGGTGTGCCGCCGAGGTCGCGGCGACCATTTGGCCGACATTTTGTTCAATATATAATTGAATCGCACCAATATTATCATAATAAAAAGAAATGACAATAATTTCCTAAATAATTTGTGTTTTATTCAAAATCAACATCGGCCCTTAAAATTTAACCACCCTTTACTATCCGGGAAATGGCCCGGCTAAGGAGAGTATTACCAGTATTACCTCCAAGCGGCGAACTATAGCCAGTAGGCACTGTTCACACAAGACCCTGGATTAGAGGGGTGATAGACTTAGTTCGACGGCTAATCAGTCCTTCTGGTCGGGACACCTCTGTTCAGGCTGTAGTGCCTGTCAGAGTCACCCCTCAAGCAGGCATTGAGGGCCAACTTAAGCCCCCGTACCACCTCAAGGTATCCATCCCGCGGAGGCGCTTCACCCTCGTTGGCAGTTCTTCAAGCGTTCGATGCAAGGCCCGTGTGCGGCGTTATTCCGGCAATATCGTCTCGAGCCTCTATAGGCCTTAGCGCGTCCAATGTGGTTGGCTTGTTAGCGTTAACTAAGTGGCCCAGGAGAACATAATCGAGAAGTGAAAACCGACATTTTGCCGTGAGTTAACCCAATATTTTTTGTCGTTCCGCCGATCGCTACGACGTCTTGGATTCGCACCACTCTCCATCTGGTCGCTGATTTAAGGACACGAACAACTTCGGCGAGCATATTCGTCGATTAGGGCTACCTTAAGACAAAGGAAGTCTTTGCCCGTCCCTGGGATGAGATAGGCTGACAAAATTTCCTCAGAACACTAAAGTGGCAACAACTTCACGGCCATGCTTCACGGCCATGCCACAAGCGTGAACAGGCGATGCATGATGAAATGGTAAACCTTACTGAATATTTTGACAGTTAGATGTCATTTGTAGCTCTGACAGCTGCTGAATGCATGTTAGTTGGGGAAACTATCAATGCTATCTGGTCACCCTTTAGATTGTCATTTCGGGAGATTTATTGGAGAATTCGTGGTCTTGAGTTTCGTTTTTGCTCGAATGCCGTTGGAGGGACTGATACTTTCTCGCCCAGTGCCCAAGAAGCGATGTTAAGTTGAGACGTGAACGACTGAACATCTGGCATTCCATTCCGCATGGAATTGACGAGCCAGACAGCAACCCACAAAATATGCCAATACGCCGTCGTCCACTCTACTTGGATGAGAACTCTGCCCATCCAGAGCGCACTCGTCCTCGCTCATGGCCTTGTAGGGCGGCCAAATGACGTCTCTTCCGGTGCCCACCGGCTTCAGGTATACACTTCAAAGTCATTCTCCGGAAAACACACAAATATCTTGTGCTCCTCGCATTGACTGCATTAATCCCATTATAATTGAAGATTCCATGTCCCGTCGGTGCAGCACTACTTTGCATGCAAAGCGGAGGAATTATTCAGCAATCCTCCGTCGTCCTGTATTCTCAGCCACAACACGGAACATTCCTAAATGTAATTTCTTTTCTCCCACTGAACACCAGCAAACGTATGACAACCGCAATAAGAGAGACCAGTGGGGGGGCTGCCTCGGGGCGATGTTGCACAAGGATGCCACATCTCCTCCACTCGCATTCAAGCACCACAAAGAGAACTCTGAATAATTACTGAAGAGTGTTGGCAGTTGCAATGCAACTCCACCACCACCACCTCCGCCAGCAGCAGCAGCAGCAGCAGCAGCAGCAGTGGTTGAAGAGGTCTAACAGATGCGTTAGCCTCATGAACTCGCCTCATGTTTATGGAAATAAGTTCATTTTTTGTTTTGCGAATCTGTTGCTTCACTCTGACACACTTCGGGCGCTGTACGCTGCGTTGACACAGAGCTGCCTGTATCTGGGGCGAGTTTCTAAATTTCTCCAAAACTCTATCGAATTAGAGGCTTCCGCTCAACCGCGACCCGTCGAGACGCTCGAATGAATTGGGTAAACACTCCCGGACTGTCACACTTTCGATTTCGTTCCGATCGTGTGCAAACAGTGGACGCCTTGAACAATGCGATTGAGGGGATTTCTCGCGTTGACAGCCCTTTTATCCAGCAGTTGATCAAACATGGATTGATATGACGCGTGACAGTGATGTGGCAGCATAAGCGAACGCGAGAAGCTAAAGAAAACCTGGCGTTCTTCCGATTTGGGGTTGCGGCAGGCTTCGTTATCTAAAGAATGATTGCGTGGTTTTTTTTTCTTTTTGAATTAATCACGTCGAAAGAACCCGGAGAGTGAATCATTTTGTGCGTTACGACGGAGTTTGACGAAGGCGGCGAGTGGCGTTGTGGTTTGGGAAATGCAAAGATCTCGGTGTTCATGTATTTTTAGAAATTCAGAAGCCGATGACGCAAGAAAAGTTGGCTAAAGTGCCCAGCTTCTGATCGACGAAGGCTCTGATAAGGCGGGCACTGCATTCGCCGTTTGTGGGCAAGTTTCGGACGAAAAACTTACCGCATCGACTTATTAAAGTCGGCAAAGGAATTGTGCAACGTTCTCTTTTGAATTCGCATTATTCACGAATAAGAGGCAGAAGAAACATTTTTGTGGGATTCTGTATGTTCTGATTTACGTACTGCTTCATGATCAACAACAAATGAAGAAGTTGCTCTATTAATGGGGCGGTACGAGATGAGCTCTACGAGGAGAAGAAGGGAAGCGCAACAGTTACTCCAGAAGAAAAAGAAGGAGCGAAGAGAGAGAAGCGCGCGATCGAGGAGATTGAGAGATGTTAGTGCAGGAACGACGTTCGGAAACTCTACCAACGGATAAGAAGAACATGCCAAGTTCACAAAGATCGAACGGAAGCCTGCAGGGATAAGGATGGGAACCATCGTCTTCTTTTTTGAATGACGCTGAAGGCCGAGGGGAACCTGGGTATCAACCAGCAAACCTCTCCAATCAGCGCGATCTCTGGCTAGTTGTGTCCAGTTTCGCATGCCAACTTGGTTGCGGTCCTTTTCCACTTGGAACGAACCTAGAACTTTTATCTCGAGGAGACCAAGGACTTCTTCATCCGCTCGTGAGATCGCCCATGCCGGCGCACAGCAGGGCTGGGATGATCAGTGTAGTGGGTGAATTGCAGTCGGTACTGGAAATTTTGGAAAGATAACTTCTGCAGACTGTACAACGGCGATGAAGACTGGGCAGGCATCCAATATAGGCGATGATGGACAAGAATTCCTTCTGCCCGACCTCAGGGAAGTTACGGCATCAATGACCCAACTAAAGTCAAACAAGGCGGCTAGTGCCGATGGACTGCCAGCCGAACTTTTCTATTCAGCGCAGCAATGATTTGGTATAGTTTAAGACAAACACACCGCCCGACTGATGGAATCTCAGCATCGTTTGCCCAATCCTAAAGAAATGAGACCCTCTAATCTGTGCCAATTACAAAGGACAAGTCTCCTGAAAACAGGATAAAGTATATTTTATGCCGTCTTGGTAAAGCGCCTCAAAACGTGAATCACCAGTCTAATTGGACAATATCAGTGCGTGTTCAGGCCAGCGAAATCCACTGCAGTTAACAAAATGCAGTTAACTCTCGATAATTCGAATTTCATCGAACCATAGTAAAACTTCGAATTACAGGTGTTCGAATTATGGAGATTTCAGAAACATGTACATATATGTGTAAAACCGAAAAAATGTTATCGTCTCACTAAAAATGTACGTAGTTTTGTAAGCTTCTTTGCTTCTTTTGAAGTTACGCACAGAACTGATTCCCCGCACTCATCTTCGTCATGATCCGAGTTTTCTTCCTCAGATGGTAGTAAGTCTGCAACCGTTAGGGCTCCATTGAATAGTCTTCAAAGCGGACAGACTCTTGGAATGAGACTGAGATTTCTTCGGAATAAGATAGGAGATTTCAAATGCCCGTTGCCTCGTCAGGGTTTCAATAAATGGCACACATTGTCATGCGATTTCTTGAACACTATTATCGAGAATCTCGTGCGTAACTCAAACGTCAACACCAGAGGCACGATCTTCCACACACTTGTGCAACTGCTCGCATATGCCGCTGGCATTGACATCATCGGCAGGGAACACCGGGATGTCAGATGAAGCGGCTATTGCTGCCTACGAGAAAAGTCCACCAATACTGACGTCTTGGACAAAGTGTTACTGTAGACTGCTATAACTTCGAAGTAGTGAAAGACTGTGTGCACACACTACCCGGGCTCCAAAGCTAACACAGGCAATCACACCACCGCGGAGATAAAACGAAGGATTACCCTTGCCAATGGCTGTGTTTTTTGGCTTGGAAGGCAATCGAGAAATAAGACCCTCTCTCGCAGAACCAAGTTATCCTTACATAAGACCTTGATAGTTCCAGTCCTGCGGTATGGCGCAGAAGCATGGAGACTAACCAAAACGGACGAGGAGATTCTTGGTAGCTTTGAGAGGAAAGTCCTTCGTATTATCTTTGGTCCCGTATGTACTGATGGTGAAGACTGAACTCGATCTGGTCAAACGAGTTCGAGTCTCTCGTCTCAGACGGTTAGATGGGTCATATGGAGCGAATAGACACCAATGCTCGGGCCCGGGAAATCTTCAAATCGAACCACGTGAAACAGCTGGATGGTGCATTTGGTTGAGTGCATCCCCGGTTCGAATCCTACTGAAAGCAGAGTTAATACGCTTTATCCGGTTTTCAAATCTGGTCCAGTCACCATTTGCCGTTGGGATCAAATTAACGGCACTATCACTGGAGTTGTCGATCAGTGGTAGTAGTCTAACTATATGGGTATCATATTGGACCAACATGGCCTAGTGTGCTGACGATTTCGCTGACAGCCCACTCTACCTATCCTACGACCACGCCTCCGGTTGCATACACAACTGGAATGGGACCTCAATCAGCAGAACGTGCGTAGCTAAAAGCAACTAGCAAAGGACCGTGCTAGATGGAGATACGGGTTGTATGAGGCCCAGGTCCATCGGGGGCTGTAGCGCCAAAGGAAGAAGAAGTAAGATGAAATAAAATACGCAGTCATGAAGAAATACTCGTACACCATTCAACATTGTGTAGGCTAGGTGTCGAAGACTCTTCGGACCAGAGCCAAGGGTAGGCCATTCAGATCTTGGCTATCGCAAAGAAAAATGATTGCTTCATGCGCTTTGAAAAAGACAAATTCGTTGTATCAATGTATCAACTCAGCATAGTCCCTTGACAAAGGGCTCTACTATTCAATTGGTTCTTCTTCTTTGTTTGGCGCTACTGTCCGAGTTGGACCGCGATCTCAACCAAAAGGTCTCATAATTAGCGCGATCCATGGCCAGCTGTCTCCAATTTCGCACGCCATGTTTGTTGAGCTCCTTCTTCACGTGGTTACGCCACAAGAGACGCGGACGTCCATTGTTGCGTTGTCCCACAGATTCGGAGTCGAAGACTCTTTCGGCCGGAGCTGAGTTGTCCATTTGCACTGAATGGCCCGCCCAGCCACAGTAAGAATTGGAATTATTCAATTGGTTGCTAAGAGCTATTCTGTGTTTCATTACGTTGTTTGAAATACAGAAGAATTCGCTCATAACGACCACTGACGGGACACAAGTTTGTCGCTGTTCTAAGCGATTGTTGCATTGCACACCAAACTTTAGGTTTTCACTTAGTCCTTGTAACCGAAATGTCGTTATAACCGAAGTCGATATTCGCGAATTCTACTCTAATTGCTTACCAGCCGTAGTAGACCCTGACAACCTCGAAGTTATATGCATCTGTCCATTGAGGGGCCTTGTCCAAGACGTGGATGCAGCATAAATGTTCATTATTAATTCCTCGTTCAACGTCAGGCCATTTGCCACTGCTTTGTTCTCAACGCTTGCAAACATCTCATTGGCGGTTCACTGCGTTTTTCTAAAAAATGATGTTGAAGAAGTGACATTAATGCCCGTCGCCTGTCTCGAAACGTTTTTTGAAATTAAGGGCCCCGGCGATTGCCCTAGCTTCGTTGATGGAGTAGCGAGAGTTCTCCTGTGCACTTGACGAGCTTCGCAAGATTGTCAAAACTTGTTTGGCAACACTATTGTGGGAGGTGTTCTTCGATATGTCATAAATCATAATAATCATGACATGCACCTTAGCTCTTATCTTTGTTGTTTTGTGTGCATGTCCAATCTAGTTCTGATCTGACCACCGACAAGAGATGTTGTACTGGCCGGCCGACACAGTATTATGCACTCTGTCTTAACCCACATACTCCGGGTAATTTATTTTTTTTCTTACTGTTTGCCTCATATGCCTGTTTTACTCAGCGGATATTTTATTTTCTATTACATTTAGCAAACACTATCCTCAAAAGTGAAATTTTGAGATATAATAGGAGCATTGTGTCTAAAAACATTTTTTCTCCAAGAAAAATTAAAGAAGTCAGAAAGATTACATACATTTTATATTTGAAAATAAATTATTCTTTTGTATGAAATATATAAAAGCAATAATAGTGCAATGCAACATCGCATTTATTACATTTTGATGGTGCATTTTGGTGACATACATGGCATCGTGTCCGTTTATCTTGCTTTATTATGAGGTGATTCATTTGGTCGTATCTAGCAGCAAGATTTTCTACAGCAGATGAGCGAGATGACATCTTCTTGAAAGGGCTACGATTTTCTTCTATAAGACTTCTAAGAACAATGCGACGAGGAAAACCTAGCTGGTCAAGCTTTCCCCCATTAAACTTGTGTAGTTGCCATGCATTAGTAACTGCCATTTCTATGCAATGGATCATTAAAGGGAAATACCACTTATTTCCTCGAATCTCACACCTGTAAAGGCTTATGTTCTGATCTGATCGATCTACGCCTCCCATTTCCTTATTGTAAGTACTTATAGCTTTCGCCTGTTCTATGGTAATATATTTGTTGTCCGATTTACTGAATCGTTTGGCCATTTGTGTGGGTAGAGCCGGCACTATGTTGGAGGCAATGTGGACCTCACTGTTATCATTCCATTTTCGATTGTAGCACCTTTTACTTTTTGAATTAATTTTGTTGAAGGGATAATTTCTAATGCTATTCTTTCTTATGGTCCCAATGGCTCCAATATTTCTCCATCTTAATTCGTCCAAAAGTTCGATAATCGTAAAAAATTTGTCGAAAGAAATTCGACAGTCAAGATTGCATGGTCTATCTTTACATAGACGGTCGCAAAAATTTAGAACTACCTTCGAGCCAAGTGGGTATCCGTTGTAAAAATCATTCATAGTGGACTGCTTTCTTTGATAAGGATCAAACCAAACTATATTGCCATTAACAGTTGCACCTACCCAAAATTTGTATCTCCATCTTATAGGTTTCCTCTGCATAAATTGTTTTGTGCTATGACGACCAAAGTATGGCACCATGGCTTCGTCGACACTATATGTGGGGCAAACTTAAGAAGCTTATTATTCAATAAATTCACATGTAATGCCGACATGATAAAGTTAAATCGATCACGGGACAAAGATTCTTTGAGTAAGTATCCAGACCTTTCTCCCAATACATTGATCGCCTGGCAAATCCATTGTAACCGCTAAGCAAAAGAATTCCAACAAAGCTCTTCATTTCCGCAAGAGTTACATTTCCGATCAAATTCTTCTGCGCAGCGTAAACATTGGTATGATGGGTTATCAGATCCCATACTTCGGTGTCAAAAAATTGCGAAAATTCGTCAATTGGAAATAGTTGATTTTTTGCCAAAGGCATATCTACATCATGAATTCTTACTCCACTCTTCAAGTCAATTTGTGTATTCCATTTCTAAGCTTGCTTCTGATAGGGCTTCTCGATTCTTGGAATGGAAGTCTTGAGAATAGCCAGGGCCTAGGGTCTTTTCAAAGATCTCTGATAGTGTGAAAATCTGGTCTACCGTGGACTTCTTCTCTCTTCCGGTACACAATACACCACAAGAGCTTGGCTTACACACAATAGACAAGCAGTCACTCTACCAACCTATCCCTCGGTACGTGCCGCTCTCAAAAACGCTTCTTTCTTGTGGATCACAACCGCACATACTTGAATTAAACATAATCACTGTGCCTGGCAGCGCATAATTCATCACACACCCAGCTGCTATCAACGATAAGGTGCGGGCCAAAGACTCATATATTCAAACTCAGACCCTCCATGGTTCGCAGGACTGATAAGTAAGTGCAGACTCATATAATTCAATCATAAACGTAGCCACATATTGTATGCCAATCAAAAATACAGAAAAACGAGAAGCAAATGTCCCTCCTTCTGAAAGAATCTAGTTCTGAAAGACGTTGGTTTTCAAGTCTTCAAATGAAGTTGAAACAAAATGGGATGGAACCTGATCTAGAGACTCCCAGAAGAGCTGCTTTACCTGATTCGCAGGTTAAGCTAAAATAAAGTCAATTCAGTTTTCTTTCTAATTACAAACGCATGACTTTCCAGCCATCAGCGTCACTTCCAAAGTCGACATGGAGTCATAAAATAATTTCGTGTGCCTTTTCCGGCTCACTTTAGAGACTGCTCGACCAATTTCAACCACAATCTCAGCTGCTTTGAGCGACATGGTCCACATCCAAGCTATCCCTTTCATTTTCACTTAATCAAGTATGCAGACCAGTGGACAGCGGTCGCCTCTCGGATCTCCACACACTCCACACACTTCCAAATCATTACTTTCACAACCGCCTGTTCATTCCCCTTGAACTTCACAGCCATCATCTGTGACGCATCCATTCATAAACACCGACTACTCAGAGCACAGATTGCGCTGTATCTAAGGAGAACTGACATTAATCCATCCCAGCATCTAGTCAAACAAACAATTTGCCAGCCCCAGGTAGACAAAGCCCCCCAAAAGTTGAATAACCTGTCTCGAGAGGCTGCAAGAGCTATGCTGCCTCCATGGGTACACATGTACACAGACACGCGGCTGAGGTAAACAAACAAGACCCGATGTACTACTCACTGACCGCTAGCCAAATTCAAATCCAAATCGACAAACTGGTCCACCAGACTTAAGACACGCAAAGCGGAAAGTCAAGGTCAGCTGGGCAGTTTACATTACCTTCTCCGCCGCGTTTGCCAACGTCTTGAATCTGGGAGTGGGGGGGAGGCAGCAGACTCATCATCGGACTCCCGCATTCCATGTCAGAGCGATTCAACAAAGAGACGTACCACATCAGCGGGAATGAAATGTATGCATGCACTTAATTGGTGCTCTCTTTTGTGGGCTTTTATTGGATTGCGTCATTTCTAGAGAGCTCGCTTCTAGGCCGAGCACCACACCAAATGTGGTTCACTCACTACTTTTCACAATGACGACTATTTTAGATTAGTATTATTTTACAGGCACTTACCGTAATGACTACATCTTTGATTGTATTCCGATTGCGTATCACCATGCCAATGGGTTTTTTCATATAAATTTTCGGCATTTTGTGGCCCTCAGTGGTGTGGCAGCGGGTGGCGAAGATTGCAGCGGTGGTGGCGACGTGCTGTGATTGATTTGGCTACTGATTGTACGGCACGGTTGCTCCTCCAATCAATCACTCACAAAAACAAAAAAAGGACTGTGTAAATGCATAAAGGATCGCACACACGCACGCACAATTTGGCAGTTTGGCTACGAGACGAGATCAACGAATCGCGGTATTGTGTGAAGAAACTGATGGAAAATTTCGATTCTAATTCGCCCGAATAGACTAAATTTTATTTTTCACACAAAACGAGACATTTTCTTTTGGAATTTTCTCATTCATCGTCGCACACTGACATTGCGTCGGACCGCACTCGCGGAAATTTCTTTTCTTTTCCCACGAATCGCACACAAATCTTTGTTTCGCACTAATCTTGACGTTTTATTCCGTGCGCTAGCTGCGATGTGGAAATTTCGATGGGGAAACTTGCAAGGTTTTTACGCAGACGATAGATGGAAATTATTCGCAAAGGTTTCCGCGAAAAGTTTGAACACACGAGCAAAATATCTCCGCATTCCCCTGGTCAATTGTATATCGCTTTTGTGGCTGATAAAAGAAATCTGACAGCTGGCGAGTGGGTGCTTGTTTCTGAAGGTTAGACAGAGACAGATGATTGTTGGGCAATTGTGAGGGCAGATTGTCAAATGCACAACGGAAGTGATGCCAAAATGCGGTTGTCGTTTCCAATATGAATACTGTGTGATACCAAGTCCGCACTTTTTTTTAATAATTTTTAAGAAAAAAATAATATAAATTTCTTGTTTTAGGCCAACATTTTCGAATATTTCTTGTATTCACGTATGAAATTGTGTATATTCCCTTAAGGCCGTTTTAAGTCCTATTTTACGACAAAGTACTTGGAGTATGGAGGTAGTTTGACATCGAGAGCAATGCATTAATCCGACCAAGGAGGCAGCTAGACGTCGGAGACACGCAGGAATCCGCCCACGTACTTGTCCAATTATGGATATAACAAGCTTAAGGACAGACAGTAAGAGTTATCCAGAAACCACGATCAAATCCCTTGAGTCTGAAACTAATTTAGACCCGCCACTTGAAAGCAACAGAATAAAACGAACGACGTTTCATTAAACAAATAGGATCTCCTCCTCCTTACATGATTTATTCGCAATCCCTGCTTCACGTGAAATGATAAAGAAATGCCTGAATTTGTTTCGAAGCACTAACTGTCACCAGCAGCAGTGGAACCTGGTACTCCTGACTGTAGTAGCACCTCGAAATCTGCGATCGATTGGGATAGTCTTGACCATTTGGCAAAATCGCCAAACGAAACGTCGGCGGACTTGGTTCCGACTTCTTGAAGCACTCATTATGGAGGTACACGTCGAAGTGGATATCCAAGCACTCCGTCTCCGTGTCATCGTACTCAAACGGCGGCTTCAACTTGACGATGTCGAAGCTTTGAAAAAGCCTCTGAAACTTCTTGTACTCCTCTTCCGCAGTCAGAAAATCAATGAAGCTCCCCTGTGTCGCAGGAGTCTCAGCATCATACCGCGCCCGTTTGAAGTTTGACGGTAATGCTGTGTCAGCTTTACGTTTTTCCGACGGTCGACACTTCTGTGCGAAGGAAATGGGTTTTGGCTCATCGTCGGCATCGTCCTTTGGCTGAATTTCTCCGTCCTGACTTCTTATTCTTTCACAGATATCATTCATCGATTTCTCAACATCAAGGAAGTGTTCACTGGCCCTCACGTACCCTGGAATCGGTTTCTTTTGCACTAAATTCAGGAGTATATCCCAGATGCAATCTTCCGCTGTCGGCTTCCTGGCAACAAATGCTATATTCTGGAACTTCTGCACAATGTATCCGACTCTGGCGAACATGGAATATACCGAGTATGTGTTGTACTTGATGCTTTCGCCTTCTCCAAGTAGAAGAATGTACGCCTGTTCAATGGACATCCTCATCGAGTTGTAATATATTTCCAAACGATTCTGGAAATAATGAGAAATTATGTCGGCTTGAAAATGCTGGTACCGCAAGTACCAGTTCAAGTAGGAAAAGTGCTTCGAAATATTCCAGGTAGTGATCCCCGTTCAGAAAGTAGCCAAAGACTTCGAACTTTCCCTCCTTTCTGAGGACCTTAACAGCATTTCGATCGGGGTCCCAAATACCTTCGGATCTGCCAGCAATTCTCTCAATTCGTGGCAATGACAGCTGTTTTCTTAGCTCGACTGTAACCAAATTTCTTGATTTCATTGAAATTGAGGGAATTAATAGGGTCCTACCATATATCTTGGCCAATTCTTCACTTTCAGCAGGCAGCTCAGAGGGTTTGGTCTTCTTGAGGCCCACTTTCAACGATCCAATTTCGATGTTTCGCATGGATATCAACTCATGAGCACTAGCGGATATAATGGACATTAATATGGAGAACGATTTCTGACGGTGGGATTACCTTAATAATTTTGCTTTGGGATAAACTTTTACTTTTTCTTCCATTTCTACAGAATTGTGGTGGGTTTTGTTTATGAAATGTATGAGAAATGTCAATGTCAATGAGTGCATTCAACCTCGAATAGGGATGCAACCGGTGTTTCTTCTGTTTTTCAGTTGCTCGTAGTCTTAATGCAGGATTACATCGGAGTTTGTTTTTACTTTGTTATGCATCTATATGCTGACTTAATAATTATTAGTAACTTTTAGCGTTTTCCATACTTTTTCCATGTCAAATTTTCTGATTTGCTTCTATTCCGTATACAGTCTAATTCCGAAGACAGCTGCTTGCATTTTCACAAGAAATTTTGTGAAACGTCAAATGCGTCAGACAGACGTAAAAATTAACATTTTCTAGGCGATTTTTGTCGAAATTAGTAAATTATAATTGAAAAAAGCCGTACAAGCAAGATCATCGACCTATAGCGCCGTTCACTCTCAACAATTTGTCGATACGATTTGACAACTATGCTTGATGGACCAAATCGTCAATGTGAACGCACAAGTTGGTAGTCTTGTAGTACGGTAGACATTTTAACTATTTTTTCCAATTTGTCGTCAAGCAAATCGTATCGACAAATTGTTGAGTGTGAACGCGGCAGATGTCCAAAAACTGAAGAATATACTTTCCCACACCCATGATGTGCTCTACACCCAAGCTATCTGCCTATCATCATCCCCACTTCAAGTGTAAGAGAACCCAGCATGTTTTTTCACAAACTGTCACATCTCAAACAAGTGCCGAACGCACGTGTTATTTTGTGATAGATTTTACTCCTTGTGGCATCGTTTCTTCCGGAAGAAAAGTTTTTTTTTACTGAAATATCAAATCGCTCAGCATGGTGAAATTACAGAAACCACTTCCTAAGAAGTTCAAAGACAAGGCAAAGCTTGATAATCCTATCAAGAAGCAGAAGGAAGAATTGAAGAAAGGTAAAGGCAAATCGGCAACGAAGAACATCACCAAAAAGTTGGTGCAAGAAGAAGTTCCGATAAAAGCCGTTGAAACAGTCACCAAACCGATCAAGGGGAAGAAGTCTAAGGAAGCGAAAAAGGCCGACAAACAGCAGGAGAATCTGCAAACAAAGCCCATTGTCGCAGAGAAAGCGAAAGAGTTGAAGACAAATGGCGCAGTTGAGGTCAAGGCCGGAAAGAAATCGAAGGTGTCACAGCAAAATGGTTCAACAAAAACGCCCGCGCTCCCAGTGACAGTTGCCGCGCAGCCGATATCGGTGAAAATCGTGAAGGAAGACAAGAAGGAAACAGTAAAGCAAGTGAAAGAGAAGAAAAAGCCTGCACCAGCTCCAGCTGCAGTTCCGAAGGCCACAGTACCCAAAGAAACTCAGGCTCCCAAGCCGGCGGCGGCGGTTTCCAAGGTACTCCCAGCAGCCAAACCATCGGTTGCCAAGGAACCCAAAGCAAAGGCTGTGGAAGCATCAAAAGCAGCCGCGGCTCCTCCCAAAACGAAGAAGAAGGGCGACAAAAAATCAGCACCCGCTGAAGAAGAGGCAACTCCGGCTGTAACTGGTAGCAAGCTCGTTAAAGAAGAGGCAACTGCTGCTACAAATGGAGGCAAGCCGCCGTTCAAGAGATTGCCCAGACTCAAGCCGGAACAGATAGCTGCCCTGAAAGCAGAACTAGACCCCGTAAAGGATGAAGAAGAAGACGTACAGCAAAACGGCGAAGGCAAGCCAAAACGCGAGAACAAGATCTACCGGTACGAGCCGTTCCCCTACGACGAGAAGAAGTTCGATGAGATCGTCACCTTGGAGAATGTCACAAAGGTCGCGGAGGCCCTGAAGACCGTGGTGCAGAAGGAGACAGCGAACAAAAAAACCGGCATTTTCGACGACTACCGCTACTTGCTGCAAGTGGGCTGCTTCAAAATCCCCAGCTGTCCCAAGCGGATGGTGAAAGTGTAAGTAAAAGTCATTCACTCTTCTCTCTCTCTCTCTCTCCGTCCCCCGTCTAAGTAAATGCATTTCCTGTAGATTCCTGCGGCACGCGATGGTCGAGAAGGGTGACGACGTCCTGTTCATCGTGCCCGACCTGCAGCGAGGAGGCAAGGTGGATTACGAGCCAACAAAGCAACACTGGGAGGACCTGCTGCGACCCATCGGAATGGATTGGATCACCGTCATGCCCATGAACCAGTTGCGCAAGGAGTGTGTCACGTTCGAGCAGAAGAGACGCCTGTGCGCCAGCTACGATCACTTCCTGTGTGACGGCCGCATAGTCTCCCATGTCGTCGGTTTGATTGGAAAGGTAAGCACACGCGGGAGCATCCCCAAAATCGAATAACACATTTTGTTCCCACTCACAGTTGACCCAGAGGGCCCGCATGACATTGCACGCGGTGCGAAGAACGCGCCCAGAATTTCTACAGCGCGACATCCAGTCCGCGCTGAACAGAACCGCCTACAGGCAGCTCTGCAAGAGCACCACTTACTCAATTCCCATAGCCACGCACAAGTTCACCGCGGTGATGGTGGCTGAAAACGTGATCAAAGTGGTCAAGAAGTTGAAGAAGGTCTTCCCCGGTGGAATGGGCAACGTGCGTAGTTTCTTCCTGAAGATCGACATTCGCGGCACCTCGGCTCTGCCGTTCTACGTGAGCATGGCCAAGCCACCCGAGGAGACGCCGTACGTCGTGGGCCCGCGCGAGCAGAGGATGCTGCTGATGAAGCAGGAGGCCAACGAGGTGCTCTCGAAGTTCGCAATGACCAAGGAGGGTAAGCTGATCAAGCTCACCAAGGCGGGTGTGGAGAAGAAGCGCAAGCTCACCGAGATGAAAGCCGCCCTCAAGGAGGAGGAGAAAGATCAGCCAAAGGCGAAGAAGGCCAAGAAGGGGGAACAGCAGCCGGAAGTGAAGACCGCCCAGACAGAGGAGCCAAAAGCGAATGACGCGAAGAAAGAGGCCACAGACACGAAGAAGGGTCAAAAGCAGAAAAAGAAGGAAGCCGAAGTGAAGGAGCTGGAGCTGCCCGAGAACGAAGAGGACGACGATGAGACCAGCGACGATGACGACGACAACGAAGTACAGCTGGCCGAGAGCTCCGATGAAGAGGAGAGCGAGGACATGGGGCAGTTTGATCAAGAAGAGGACGATGACCAGGACAGTGGGGACGCAGAGAGCGACATTGAGATTCTGGAGAATGGTCTGGCCGATGAGGATGACGAGGAGAGCGATGATGAGCAGCAGGAAGACGCCAACACAAGTGGCGGCGATGACGACGACGACGAGGAGGAGGACGACGACGATGACGGCGACGAGGATGACGATGAAGAAGACGACGAAAGCAGTTAGGTTAAAGTTAGGGTCTGCAAATGTCGTTTTAGGTAAAAATTTAATAAATAGAAATATCTATTTAAGTTGTTTCGCTTTTTTTTTTTCTATTTTGAGGTTATGTTTGTGGCGCTTGGTTGTCACGAGTTGCTGAAGTCTCAAAATGTTGTATTTCTCTTGTGTGAGTGTACCTACTTCATTAGCTCTGGAAATGTGCCCTTATGGCAGTCTCTGGGCTCCAAGAGTCCCCTAGTTCGTTTGAGAATCTCCCTGAGCACGTGGCGTCATGACATTCTAATGCTTGCACACCATTGGACATGGAAACGCAATTCTGCAGTCCACTCGACGTGGCTCGAACGAAACAAGAGACGACGGGGCCGAGGGAAATATTCAGGAGTAGTCAATCTAAATGCTTAAAGCTTTTTTTAAGCACGAAAACGGCGAAACGGCTAAAAACGCAACGAAAAGTAACATGTTGCAAGTAAATGATGTCTGCTGTCTTAGAGAAGAGAGTTTGTGTACGTACAGAGAGTTTTTTGGAGGCTCGGTCTGCAAATTTCCTAGCGTCCGATTGCGATTGTAGCTTTCCAACGTCAAAACGTGGTGTCCTGCCTCGACTCCGCAGTTCTCTCGATATTCTCATCCTTACCTTGGCTACAACAAAGAAATGATCCGAGTCGATGCTGCCTCCTCAGAATGTTCGGACATCGAGAATACTGGAGAAGTGTCTGACGTGCGTAGAGTAGACCTATGCACAAGCAGGGATCGCGCTGGCGTCCTACCAAGTTGGGTGCAATCAGCATCTTTGCCTTGTGTACACAAGCCCATGCTTGTATCTGGTTGAGGCCAAGGTCCACCACGGACTGTAGCGCCAAACAAAGAAGAAGAAGAAGGTCCGAGTCTGGGCTGAAGCTATGTTCACGTAGAATACGTTGTCTTGCATCCGCGTTGACTATCGGAGCTCTCCATCTTTATAGACCTGATCTCCACCTCGAACCACGATAATGGGATGTAACGAGCACGTGATGTTCAGACGCTCGTTTTAGCCAAGCCAGTATTGTCGACGGAATCTTGTCCCCCAGACTACGTATGTACATGTGGTCGATTGGCCCTGTTATTCTCCTCACTTCCCTTGCAGATAGGATATTTCATCGACGTACCCTGCGCCGGGAAGACAACTCCATTGCGAAGTACGCCATGCAGTGGAATCCGCTTATCCAGGCAGGAAGAACAGCGGGACGCCCTTGGCAAACGTGGCGCAGAACAGTTGAAGAGGAATCTAGTTCTTTAGGAATGAGTTGGAGAGAGTTCAAACGCGTTGTAAAGGGTGGTTAAATTTTAAGGGCCGATGTTGATTTTGAATAAAACACAAATTATTTAGGAAATTATTGTCATTTCTTTTTATTATGATAATATTGGTATGGTTCAATTATGCATGGAACAAAATATCGGCCAAATGGCCGCCGCGACCTCGGCGGCATACCTCCATCCGATGGTCCAAATTTTCGATGACGCTGAAGCATAATTGAGGTTCTATGCCGTTAATGTGCCGAATTATCTCATCCTTTAGCTCTTGAATTGTTGCTGGCTCATCGACATACACCTTTTCTTTTAAATAACCCCAAAGAAAAAAATCCAACGGTGTCAAATCACATGATCTTGGCGGCCAATTGACATCGCCACCACGTGAGATAACACGGCCATTGAATTTCTCGCGCAAAAGAGTCATTGTTTCGTTGGCTGTGTGGCAAGTGGAACCATCCTGTGGGAAGCACATATCGTCCAGATCCATATCCTCAATTTCTGGCCACAAGAAGTCCATTATCATCTCGCTATAGCGAACACCATTCACGGTACCTCATTTTCGAAGAAGTACAGCCCGATGACGCCCCCAGCCCATAAGCCGCAGGACGAACTGGTTGAGCATGCACAGGTGTTTTCACATTTCCTACAGACCCAGTTTGCTGAAATTTGCTCACAATTCTACCGATTGACAAATCATGTCGATTGGTCGATTATGCTGACCCAAAAAATTACGAAGTGCACGATATGCATTTTCATTTGAACGCCCATTTTCATAATAAGCCTGAATAACTGTAATGCGTTGCTCGATTGTGTATCTTTCCATGGTTCAAATTGAGTTAGTCTGAAATTGAGAAATGTCAAACGAAATGCAGAAAAAAAACTTGACGTTTAGGTGTGGTTCACATTCAACATCGGCCCTTAAAATTTAACCACCCTTTACTATCAGGCAGCAACTTAGTTTTGCTGGAATTTCATGCTCTCATCTCATCAGCACCAAATAACTGACACCTGCTCTGAGCAAAGGCGGGACAGTGACATAGGAAGTGCTCTACAGGTGCTATCTACGGTTTCATCACTTAGGCCAAGTACATGCCCAACCATCCATGCAAGCACTAACCAAGGACGCGGTAGTCCTAACGCAGGTTAAGGCCTAAAAGTACCCCCTTTGATCCTTGTTTAGCAAGTTCATGGGTGATCTGATTTCCCATGACTATGCACAGTCCCACAGTGAAGGTTTGAACTTAATTTAAACCGAGTTCAAGTCTTTGGTTTAACTCGTCCGGTTTCACTGTGAAATCTGAACTTCAGTTCAATTGAACATGGTTTGTGCAATTCGATCGAAAAAAATCCAGCAGCACTTTCCATTTCTGTGCTTTTTAGTTTTAAAATACTTTTGTGCATCTCTATGGAACTTTTGTAGCGTGTCCTTGCTGTTGGAGAAGCAAAAATCTTGATAATCAACCGAGGAAGGAAAACGCTGCTGAATGGGACTCTTAATGCCAGATGGAATACAGGCAACACTTGCCAAATCTGGCCCCATCTCGATCCCAAAAGATCCGACAGCCCGATCTCCCTAAAGATATCCAAGATCAGCACCGAAGTGGGGATAATCAGGACACTAGGTCCTAGTCTTTAGACTGCCTATAGGGTCTACATGCAGAAAGATTAGGACTATTCTCCAATGACTTCTGCAGAAGCTGTCAAGATGAAGAAGAGGAGGAAAATGTGCAACGCCCTCTTCTCTGCAGCTGCCCTGCACTCTCTTCTACTAGGAAAGCAACACTGAGCTCAAACTTCTTTAACAACCTATGTGACCATAACGAAACACCAACTAAATCGTTATTGGACTTCACTGACAAGTCTGGCTGGCTATCATAATCACGCCGCCCCAACACCCCTTGTAAACCCACGTGGCAGTACAGCCTTACCTATGGGTCTCCAATACAATGCAAATGATTTCAATACAAGGAATGGATCTCATTACCGAACGCAGAGTGAATAAAATACGAAAGCTTGAAAAGAAGAGCCAGAGAAACAAAATGGCGCAGAACTGATGTTTCAACGGAAGTATAATAATAATATAATAATATAATATTGGTGGCGCTACAGCCCGTAGAGGGCCAGGGCCTAGCTTCTCAGCAACCACTCGTGTTGTGCGTGCTATTGTTCTATCACGAGTGGAAGGGACCTACAGTTTTATGCCGACTCCGAACGGCCAATTTTGAGAAGCTTTTTCTAGACAGTTACACTCTTTGAGCATTGTCAGTGACTCGAAAGAGGTGGGGCCGTGAAAAGTAGTTCTTGTCGTACCAGGAATCGAACCTAGACAGGTAGGTCCAAGTGCGTAGGAGTCGACGCACATACCCACAATGCCACGGGGCACCGGAAGTATACTCTCGCTTAACTTAAACTTCAAATTGAACTCAGTTCCGAGCTTAAACGAAACTGTGAAACCGAATAAATCATTAAACTGAAGCTTAAGCCAAAAGTGGAGTTCATACTTGCACTTTGGCGCAATGCCAGAAACATGCAAACGAAACGAAGTGGACCAATGATCCAAGCATTCGCTGAAAATACTGTTTATTTGATGTAATCTGTGAGATGCAAAATCGGTAGATGATCCTTAGTCGCGCAGCAAAATCTGCTGTGTAAAGCCATACTGAGAGTTAACACTTAGAGAACGTAGTGTTTTGTGTACTCTGTGATGGAAATATGTCCCTCAAGAAAACACAAAGATTTTGTACCGCTTATCTGATTATTTGCTACCGGTTAGGGTTTATGTCCGTCGGGGGATTGTGAGTCTCAATGTATTGCATGTTGCTGTGACTGTCACTCTTACCTACCGAAGGTATTTGTTGTGTTGAACATGTCGGCGGCTATGTTCCCACTTTCTGGCATATCCTGCCTAGGATCCTACTGAGAAAGAAGGCAGGCGGACCTGTTTCTGTTTCTTAAACCCACAATGGACTAATATTTTGGCTGGCTTAGAATCCTTGTTTGCCTTATCGTGTCAGTCCGAATGTCAAAATTCATAACTAGTCAGAAAATTCCCCGAAACACGGTGGCTTCATCACCAAAAGTCGAAGCAAGTTAATTGGTACACCGTCGTTGAGCGTTATTCTAGACACCTGAATGAAATGCTGTCGGAGTCCTGACCTCTTAAGCATTCCGCTCGAACCGACTCTTCCCAAAGTTCTTAGCACCATCTGTGAGGACCATCTATTCTGAGTAACTAAAGGGTGATTTTTTAGCTATTATCTTTTTGGCAACACTGGTTTAAACAGCTGACGCACGTTCGCACGTTTCGTGTTTTGTTTCACTGTCAAACATCTTCAGTTTGGTCTATAATTTAACCATGAATCGTCTTACAAACGAACAACGCTTGCAAATTATTGAATTTTATTATCAAAATGTGTGCTCTGTTAAGAAAGTTCATCGCGCGCTTCTTCCATTTTATGGTCAGTTTAATTTTTGGCTCAATGGGTACGTAAATAAGCAGAATTGTCGATTTTGGAGTGAATATCAGCCAGAATCATTGCAAGAGCTACCAATGCATCCAGAAAAAGTCACAGTTTGGTGCGGTTTATGGGCTGGTGGCATCATTGGACCGTACTTCTTCAAAGATGATGCGGATCGTAACGTAACTGTGAATGGTGAGCGCTACCGTGAGATGATATCAAACTTTTTTTTGCCCAAAATGCAAGAGCTTGACTTGCATGACATGTGGTTTCAACAAGACGGTGCCACATGCCACACAGCACGCGCAACAACGGACTTATTGAGGGCGAGTTCGGTGAACATTTTATTTCACGTTCGGGACCGGTCAATTGGCCGCCTAGATCGTGCGATTTAACGCCTTTAGACTATTTTTTGTAAAAGCTCATGTCCATACAGACAAGCCCGCTTCAATTGACGCATTGGAAGACAACATTGAAGCATTTATTCGTGAGATACCGGCCGAAATGTTGGAAAGAGTATGCCAAAATTGGACTAAGCGGATGGATCATTTGAGGCGCAGTCAAGGCCAACATTTGCATGAAATAATCTTCAAACATTAAATTATATGGACCGTACTATCGATTCAAATAAAGGTTTCATGCATTTTTCTGAATTTTATGTGTTTTTTTTTTGAAAAACTTTCCTATAGCTTTTAAAAAATCACCTTTTAGAAGATTATCTTTCGAATAAAGTAAATTTCAATTTAAAAAAAATCATCTCTGTTTTATTCCATTTCAGAATTCTATACCTCTAAAAAAACACCATTTAGTAGTACATTTCTTCTTTCGAAGGCTCCATAAATCACTGCAAGTCTGCTTATCGTTCAGTTTTCGCCTCTATACAGCAGCACTGACAGAGTAAGTTCTTTGTGGACCAACATTTGAATGCCCTCATCATCATCATCATCTTCTGACCCGCATGATCCACTAAAGGGGTCGCGGGGGTAAACCACTCACGAGAGATCTCCAGGCAACTCTATCCTCCGCCATCGACTCTAACTCATCAGGATCATATGCCCAAGCGTAACCCGGCGAGTTTTTGGACTTGGTCCAACCACCTCGTCCTGGGTCTGCCAAGCGGTCGCCTACCTGCTGGAATCGCATTCAACGACCGCCTCGGCAGTCGTGATGATGGGGACATTCGTGCCACGTGACCAAACCACCGAAGCATAGCCCTTTCCGTTCGAAGAAGCAGCTGCTCAATGTTGAGTTCCTCGCGCACTGCCGTGTTTCTCACCCTATCCCGGTGAGTAATTCCCACAATCCCATCTCAGCAGCTTGCACTCGCTGCTGTCATTACCCAAATTTCATGACCATTGGTGAGAGTTGGAACAAATACTGAGTTGAAAACCGCTAACTTGGCTTTGACACCAAGCTCGGCCTTTCTGATTACAGAACTACCAAGCTGTGTCAAAACTGACCCAGGTTGACCAATCCTACAGGAAAAGCTCAGCATTACTCCTTCCATCACTCGTGAAAAAGACTTAAACTTCTCCACCTGATTCAATGGGACTCCACTAACATGCAGAGTGCATTGAACAGGCGTTCTGAAGATGACCATAACCTCCGATTTGTCCACGTTAGACCTCATTCCAGCATCAGCACATACGGCCACAAACCTATCGAGTGCGCGCTGGAGTTCCGTCTGGGAGGATGTGAGGATAACTAAGTCACTCTCCCAATGTGAAACATTCCTCACTTCGGCTGCGCTGCAACATCCAGTCCATATATGTATACAATGAAAAGGAGAGGTGACAAGACACACCCTTGGCGAAGTCCAACGCCCACGGTGAAAGGTGTTGATTTAGCACCGTTTACCCGAACACAGCTGCTACAGTTTGTGTATAGAGACTGAATGGCCATCAGACGGGGACCATCAATCCCATACTCCTCCAGAGTTTACCTCTAGGGACTCGGTCATATGCCTTTTCCAAATCTACAAAACAAATGTAGATGGGTTTGGCATACCTCCAAGCCTTCTCAAGTACCATTCTTAGAGTGAAACGCTGGTAGGTTGTACTTCTGCCGGGACGAAAGCCGCACTGTTCAAATTACTAGAACAAATTTCCAGGCGTCCAGTAAACTGATCAAATTCAAATCACAAACAAGAAACCTCTTCAAATCGTATTCATGACGTCACTCTCTCCACTTTTACTCCGATTGTACTCAGTTTACCAGTCGACATTGGCAACACTTCCCCAGCTGTGCAAAAAACACACACACGCACACTACTATAGATTTACCTTCGTCGCTTCTGAGGCTGCTTCAATCTGTGAACAGCTCCACCATTGCCGTTCTCCCGTGTGCTTTTCCACTCTCTATGCCGTGCTCCTCTTCAGTTTTCAACGAGCCGCGATGGGAAAAGCTGCGAGGCCAGCAACGCTAACCAACGGAATTTTGTGAAAAAGAATAATTTGTCCCAAGTCAACTGCAAACACAGATCAACATCTCAGATTTGAGGCACCTGGCACGGTCCTGCGATTTTCCGATTAATTGCAATGCTGGCCTAAGTGCACAGCCCGGGCGGTGGTAATCTCTTGATACTGCAAGTGGAATTGCTCGTCAATTCATTGTCCCCCCAGTGTTCCCCCAAGTGCGGTGGTTCCCCCCCCCCAGTGATTATGAGTGTTCAGTGATGTGAGTGAAAAGAAGAAGAAAAAAGTTGCAAACCTAATTGTTGCAGATGGCAACCCAGCCCGTGGGATATTTCAGAGAACGTCCAGAACTCCAGAGCCCCGTCGCTCCAGGAACTCGTCACTAAAGGTACGTCGGACTTGGGGTGAATTTTGGTTTTTTTTTTCTCGAAAATTTTGCAAAATATTCCGAAGGAAAAAAGTTCAGTTGTAGCGCTGATGCTGGGGCGATTGGAGCTGGGGTAGGATCCACCTAACCAGCTGCTGCTGTGGCTCTCCCAGAGTGCTCCCGCTCTCTTCTTGTTTATTGATTTTGTACAACTCCTCCTGTCTCTGTCATCGCGGCGTGAGCATGAGTGCGATGGCACTTCTGTTGGTCCACCGCTGGGCTGGTCTCTCCTGCGTCTGCTAAGAACCTTTTTGTGCAGACACACGATGCTAGTGCAGAGATTTTCTCACGCTGCACTATCGGCGATAATCTCTGTTGCATCTCTCGCTGTGGCCGCTTCCCCACGTTTTTCTGCAGCGCGCACCGATTTTGTTTCTTTCTTGTTTTTCTGCTGCTTCACTGCAAGAGACTCGTTAACCTTGCTTGTCGCTCATGTGAGCCAAGTATGGTGCTGTCACCGGGGCACCAAAAACGAGCAAAACACACCTCAAAAGAGACCTGAAAGCGGCGCCCAGGTAACCTTATCGACAGACACCAACCAACGACGTTGTATGTGTGTGGGGGTTTTTTTTTGAAGGTACTGTTCTCTTCTAGCCTCTTACCAAATTTGGCATCTTATCGATTATGGCGCTTCGGCCCACTCGGCCCCGTGGGAGTGCATTTGGTGTCTGGATGCATTCATCTC
The DNA here is from genome assembly GCA_907269125.1 of Eristalis pertinax. Classification (NCBI taxonomy): domain Eukaryota; kingdom Metazoa; phylum Arthropoda; class Insecta; order Diptera; family Syrphidae; genus Eristalis; species Eristalis pertinax. Next base: position 49,910,333 of record OU026147.1, read on the forward strand.
ACGTAGCGGTTGCATTCAAATTGGGATTCGATTTTCGGTGGAACGGCTGTCGGGGACGCTTTCCAGTTAAATTCATGGGCCAACAATTTCCCGTGATTGACTGTCAATTGGAGACGGACGTGGCTGGAATGGAAATGATTGATGCAAAGGGCTACTGTGTCGGATCTAGGACAAGCGGCCAGCGTGTGTGAAGGCTGCAGATTTATGGGTTAGGGCGGTGCTCGAGGGAAAGATGAAATGACTGTGCTGACGAGATAAGTGCAGCTTGAGTGTGCTGTGGACCTGTTTCCGGCACGTATGCATGGCCGAGGCCTGTAAAGCTTACACATGAGGCGTGCTTTGAAGGAGTTTTTTTTTTCTCAAAACGATTATGGTTGACTTTCTTTATCGATGTCAGCTTGATGTTATTGTTTGTGGAGTCCTTCTCAAGCGCTGCGGAGCAACATAATTGATGCCGAGAGACTCTGATTCATGATCATGAGCATAACTTGGACGAAGACTGTCACTAGACCGTGAATTATGCGAAGTTTTGGTGACTGTCTTTCTGTGAATGCCGATGTGTAACTGCAAAGAAGCGGTAAGCTGTCTAATGGTGTCATTCTTCAGTCCAATCAGATGACAGTGGTCAAAACTGTGTTCATTAAGCGTAATCTAATTGCACACCGAAGTCTAAAAATTAGTCAGACAGCCAATTTAATTGAACGGCTACTTCTGTTGTCAGTTGACACTTTTTGACTGCGTTTTTGTAAACCATTTTTTTCTATAAAGCTCATATGGGAATAAACAAATCCACAAAATAAAAACGTGCTCCATCATCATTGTCATCTTCTTCTGACCTGAATGAGCCCCTGAAGGGGTCACGGAGGTAAAGCAGGCACGAGAGATCTCGAGGCCACTCGATCGAGTTATGCTCAGCCACAACCAAGCGAGTTTTCTGACTTGGTTCATCCACCTCGTCCTCTGGGTCTGGCAAGCGGTCGCCCACCTGATGGAGTCGCATTTAATCGACTAAAAACATGTTTTTCATTTCTTTTCTGGAAATTGAACGAAGTTGGCTTACATCCTCGATCCTCTGGTCTTTAAAACGTGTCAGTCCGTCCTCCTTTCTTTCTCGGACCTAGTTGATCGAGCTCAACGATTGTTTGATAAACAAGATCACCTGATTTATATGCTTTCCTAAATCAGTCTTCCTCGCTGGACCAAATACAGGGTGGGCCAGATACAAGTTTATTTTTAAAAATGCAATTAAAATGAACAAAATTAAATTTCTCCCATGTATTCTGGCTTTATTAGTAAGAACAAACATTCCCATTAATTATGAAATACAACCTCGTTCAAGTGACTGCCTCGGCTGGCATCGCAGTAGCGCAGTCTGTCACCACAATTTTCCAAGACCTTGTTGATGGTTTCCGGCTGTAGTTCAGGGATTGCTTGGATGATATTGGCCTTAATTGCTTGAATCGCTTCCGGATTGTTGGCCCACAAAAAAAAGTCCAAAGTGGTCAACTCGCAGCTCCGAGGCGGCCAATTGACATCGCCAAGAGGGCTGATAACACGATTTGGGAATTTGGTGAGCAAAAGATCGATTGTGGCATGGGCTGTGTGGCATGGCGCGCCATTCTGTTTGAACCAGAGGTCGTCCCAACTCATGTCTTCAATTTCAGTAACAAGAAAAGTCGGTTAGCATGGCTCTGCAATGCCCACCGTGGACCAAAACGTTGTTCCCAGCCTAATTTTGGGAGAAGACCACAGCAGCCTCATTCTCTTCTGTGCACACCGTACGACGATGGGGACCATGAGTGTCGTTCACTAGCATACCAGCCTCCCGAACGTTTTGCACAAACTTGAGTACAGCAGTCGCGGTGGTTGTTTCATTTCGGCCAAAATGTCTTGTTTTCGGAAAACGCATTGTTTGGGCTACACAGCCCTCACTTTGGAAATACATAAGTTTTCAAAAATTTTTAACGTTGTTCAAGCATAAGGCGACTCATTCGTTCCGCGGAGGTAGGATACTGACGTTCTGTCAAGATTTCGAGCGGGAAACGGCTGACAGTGTCAAAATAACCTATGTTTTAAAGAAAAACTACCAGATGGCCCACCCTGTATAATAATAATAATGGGTGGCGCTACAGCCCGTAGAGGGCCAGGGCGTAGCTTCTCAGCAACCACTCGTGTTGTGCGTGCTATTGTTCTATCACGAGGGGAATGGATCTACGGTTTCATGCCGACTCCGAACGGCCAAAGTTGAGAAGCTTTTTCTGGACAGTTATACTCTTTGAGCATTGTCGGTGACTCAAAAGAGGCGGGGTAGTGAAAAGTATTTCCTGTCGTACCAGGAATCGAATCTAGACATGTAGGTCCAAATGCGTAGGAATCGACGCACATACCCACAACGCCACGTGCCACCCTGTATACAGCTCAGAATTATTTCCTGACGCCAAGAAATTCCGCTTCGGCTCATCGTCCAGTTTTCGGTTCAAGGTGACAGGATAAATCGAAGTAGCAGTGCTTTTCATGATCCATTGGGAGTGGGAAGTGGGATCTTTACTTATATAGGCAAGTCTAAGGCTCTTAATATCATACATAGTACATACTCGTACATATATTGTAGTTCCATTTCTATTCTGTAAATTGAAATCGATTTTGTGATCAACAGTTGGAAGGTAGGTAAGATGAAGCCCAGTTGCTAGGCACTCGTAGAAGTACGATGTAGACCAACTAGCAGTGAGACTATTTTGAACCAGCGGATAAACATAACGAGCCAGGATTAGCAACACTAGCCAGAGTTATCGTAAAATTTCAAAGTGTACTTACAGTGGTGGTCCAGTATAATGAATGCCTGCTTTTTTCAATATCATTGGTGTCTCTATTTAACGTACGTACATCATTCGTTATGCTGGACCACCACAGTACTTGCTCCAGGAAACTTATGTTAAATTTCGACACCAATTGTCATGTACGTACGCGAAGAACGATTGATTTTGCTCCCCATATAAGTAAACAAAATTGAACGAAACTTAACGAAACTGCAGAAACTGTGGTATTGTGGTCACAGTGCATCATTTCTGTTTATTCGCTAAGTTGAATGAAGTCTTCTTACATCCACAACGGTTAGGCCTTTCATCGTAGTGCATCGATCAAAGTAAATCAGAAGAGGTCGGAACATGAATCCTCGAAGTAGGGATCGATGAAATCTGTCCCTGAACCAAAACGTGTCATGTACAAATTCCCCAGTTCTTCTTTGTGTGCAGTGGCAGTCTATGGTGCCAGCCTTCACAGTTCAGACAAGACTAGTCTAAGTGCGCACATGCATTCTTTCGAAAGGGTACATTATGTTGCTAAAAGATAATAGAGGATCTGTTTCGTTTGACCAGAGCCCTCATTGGTGTCCTTTCTGACATCTAAAGGACGTGACATTTGGAATGTAAAGCTTGAACAGAGTCTCGGGTAAAACCATTGAGTCTCCTGGTCTAAGGCATTCCTAGCCATCTTGACGGAAAGTATACTTACTTATCAGGCCGGCGACCCATGGAGGGTCCGAGCCTGAGCAATTGCTGCCTTCCATCGTTGACTGTCCTTGGAACGCTGCTTCCAGTCAGCAAGACCAAGCTGTCTTGCATCCGCGATTACTTGGTCTTTATACCGGAGATTCGGTCTTCCTCTCCTTCTCGAACCAGTCGGCTCGGATTCAAAGACCCTCTTTGCTGGAGCATTGTTGTGCATGCGCTCGATGTGGCCGAGCCAGTGCAGTCGATGGATTTTTGCCTTCCGGACTACATCCACATCCTGGTACAGCTCGTAGAGTTCACGGTTATGTCTTCTCCTCCATTCGCCTTCCTCGCAGACGGGACCATATATCCGACGTAGAATTTTTCTTTCGAAGGTACCAAGAATCAACTCTGCAGTTTTGCTTAGCGTCCAGCTTTCGGCTCCATAGAGCAGGACTGGCAAAATAAGGGTTTTGTAGAGCATGATTTTGATCCTTCGAGTCAGGAGTTTTGAGCCCAGTTGTTTTGACAAACCGAAGTAGCACCGGTTGCCAAGGGCAATTCTACGACGGATCTCCCCTGTGATGTAGTTTGTGGAGTTCACGTTTGCCCCGAGGTAGACAAACTCCTTCACTACCTCGAAATTGTAGCTGTCGATGGTGAAATTTTGTCCAAGGTGGTGTGTGACGGCACGTTTTGTGGTCGACAGCATATATTTTGTTTTGTCCTCATTGACCTTGAGATCAGTTCGTTTCGCCTGTTCTTCAGTCGCCGTAAAAGCCTCCACTACGGCACGTTGAGAACGCGCGACGATGTCGATGTCATCTGCGTACCCCAACAGTTGGACCGACTTGTAGAAGATAGTGCCTTCCGTGTTTACAGTTGCCCTCCGCACTATCTTCTCCAGTACCAGATTGAAGAAGTCACACCACAGCGCATCTCCTTGCCGAAATCCAGTGCAAGTTTCAAACGGCTCAGAAATCCTTGAGCCGAACTTCACGGTGCATCGCGTACGTGTTAGCGATTCAGTTTTCCTGGGATCATCATCGAATAGCTCCTTGCGATGAATGCTGTCATATATGCGGCTTTGAAATCGATGAAAATGTGGTACGTATCGATTTGAAACTCACTGGTCTTCTCCAGGATTTGTCTTAGTGTGAGGATTTGGTCTATAGTCGATTTGACGGGCCGGAAGCCGCACTGGTACGTGCCGATTAGTGCGGTGCAAAACGGCTTTAAACGTTCACACACTACGCTGGACAGGATCTTGTAGGCGACGTTGAGCAGGGATATACCTCTATAGTTGTTGCAAGAGGCAAGATCACCTTTTTTGTGGATGGGGCATATGGAGCTGATATTCCAGTCGTCTGGCATGCTTTGACCGAAAGTATAATAACACGAAGGCGCAACAATTCGAGGAAGGCAGAGCCTAACATTTTTTTGGTTTCAAACAGCGAATTTGGATAAACTTTTCATTGCTTTTCATTTGTGGTGGCGTTGTGGGTATGTGCCTCAAAAGAGTAGTGCAATACGTCAATGGACACCTTGGAACATTTATCTTGACTCTGGAATGCAAATTTTTTATTGTACAAAATCTGCGGCGGTCAATCAATCGATTGAAGAAAACCGGAAGTGGACAGAGAGTGAATTCTGATTCCGCTTTCATTTCACTTATAAACGCCAGTCAAAAGGACTATGAACCACAATTTATCAAGTCTCGACAATCACTCAAGAACTGTCCAACGAAACATCTCATAGAATCGCAGACCAAATCAGAAACCAATCAGAAAATCCCCTTTCATTGGACGCCATTGAAGAGAATTTCAAACTTTCGCCATCCCCAACGCGAAACAATTGAGATCTGAAGAGACAAACAAGAAAGAAAATGCCCAGCTGTGTCATAAATTTCTAAAATCACTTATTAAATGGATGCTCGCTTCCCTTCTGACGCAGATCCCAGCTCGGTACAGAACACCCCCAGCCTGCTGCAGCAGCGCGAGCGGTCCACCCTTGACTTGGATTTGATTCATTTGTTTCAACCCGGTAGCGGTCTTTATTTTTAGCCAGTCTTACGGGCAAGTGTATCTTCTCTCAAGAAGCAAACAGGACACACACACACCGAATCCCCGTAGAACGTTTAAATAAACAACACAGGTGGAGGCTCTTCATCTTCGTCATTGTGCTGTGCTTTGGCCGGGATAGCGCATTTAGTATCGTAAGATAATTTGTTGCCAAAAGCCCCTCTCGTACGTCGAGAGGCACATGCACAAAAAGCCGAGAGTCCTTTGTCCTGCCCGCTGGAAGTGGAGCGAAACACTTTCATTGTGCATGTGTTATTGTTGACTGCACTGTGTTCAGCTCGCTGTGTGGGATGGCAGTGCTTCCCGGCACCCTGCACCTTGGACCATCATTGTCACCATCAATTTCCTCCGCAATCTTCGTGTGTGTGTTTTTTTTTGTTTGCCATGCACATCATGTTGTTTTGTTTCATGCGCCGGAGAATACATGTCGTTATCCTTGGTAAAGGCGGTTGAATGCACACGAGCGGAAGAGGCGTTCCTCTTGCGGGGAGTAATCGATAGTGACAACGGAAGGACTTATCGGTTTCAAAGGAACACAAGCACGATGAATGGGCGTTTCTCGATGTCAACGATAGGATTGTGCGTGCAATGACTGCCTGTGGATTTTCCTTGAATCTTGATAGAAGGATCAAGAGGTCATCGGAGGTTGAGGTGCATCGATGCTGGTCATGGCTGAGTAGTGAAATGTTCTTGAAATTGATCGTTTTTTTAGAACTGTGCGCTCATCTGCATAATTGAACAAGTTGGTTGGGGACAGGCAGAGGAGGCATACAAAAAGTACAGCCTTGGTGATGGGTTCATAAGTATTTCGTTATAGGATCAGGATAGATGGTCCTCACAGATGGTGCTAAGAACTTTGGGAAGAGTCGGTTCGAGCGGAATGCGTAAGAGGTCAGGACTCCGACAGCATTACATTCAGGTGTCTAGAATAACGCTCAACGACGGTGTACCAATTAATTTGCTTCGGCTTTTGGTGATGAAGCCACCGTGTTTCGGGGAATTTTCGGACTAGTCATGAATTTTGACATTCGGACTGACACGATAAGGCAAACAAGGGTCCTAAGCCAGCCAAAATATGAGTCCATTGTGGGTTTAAGAAACAGAAACAGGTCCGCCTGCCTTCTTTCTCAGTAGGATCCTAGGCAGGATATGCCAGAAAGTGGGAACATAGCCGCCGACATGTTCAACACAACAAATACCTTCGGTAGGTAAGAGTGACAGTCACAGCAACATACAACACATTGAGACTCACAATCCCCCGACGGACATAAACCCTAACCGGTAGCAAATAATCAGATAAGCGGTACAAAATCTTTGTGTTTTCTTGAGGGACATATTTCCATCACAGAGTACACAAAACACTACGTTCTCTAAGTGTTAACTCTCAGTATGGCTTTACACAGCAGATTTTGCTGCGCGACTAAGGATCATCTACCGATTTTGCATCTCACAGATTACATCAAATAAACAGTATTTTCAGCGAATGCTTGGATCATTGGTCCACTTCGTTTCGTTTGCATGTTTCTGGCATTGCGCCAAAGTGCAAGTATGAACTCCACTTTTGGCTTAAGCTTCAGTTTAATGATTTATTCGGTTTCACAGTTTCGTTTAAGCTCGGAACTGAGTTCAATTTGAAGTTTAAGTTAAGCGAGAGTATACTTCCGGTGCCCCGTGGCATTGTGGGTGTGTGCGTCGACTCCTACGCACTTGGACCTACCTGTCTAGGTTCGATTCCTGGTACGACAAGAACTACTTTTCACGGCCCCACCTCTTTCGAGTCACTGACAATGCTCAAAGAGTGTAACTGTCTAGAAAAAGCTTCTCAAAATTGGCCGTTCGGAGTCGGCATAAAACTGTAGGTCCCTTCCACTCGTGATAGAACAATAGCACGCACAACAGGAGTGGTTGCTGAGAAGCTAGGCCCTGGCCCTCTACGGGCTGTAGCGTCACCAATATTATATTATTATATTATTATTATACTTCCGTTGAAACATCAGTTCTGCGCCATTTTGTTTCTCTGGCTCTTCTTTTCAAGCTTTCGTATTTTATTCACTCTGCGTTCGGTAATGAGATCCATTCCTTGTATTGAAATCATTTGCATTGTATTGGAGACCCATAGGTAAGGTTAGGTAGTAAGTAATAACTAGAAAAGGGGGGTGCTCCTGGGCCAAAATTCGACCCATTGTACTGCCACGTGGGTTTACAAGGGGTGTTGGGGCGGCATGATTATGATAGCCAGCCAGACTTGTCAGTGAAGTCCAATAACGATTTAGTTGCTGTTTCGTTAAGGTCACATAGGTTGTTAAAGAAATGGGAGCTCAGTGTTGCTTTCCTAGTATAGGCGAGTGCAGGGCAGCTGCAGAGAAAAAGGCGTTGCACATTTTCCTCCTCTTCTTCATCTCGACAGCTTCTGCAGAAGTCATTGGAGAATAGTCCTAATCTTTCTGCATGTAGACTGCCTATAGGGTCTACATGCAAAAAGACTAGGACCTAGTGTCCGGTGATTATCCCCACTTCGGTGCTGATCTTGGATCTTTTTAGGGAGATCGGGCTGTCAGATCTTTTGGGATCGAGATTGGCCCAGATTTGGCAAGTGTTGCCTGTATTCCATCTGGCATTAAGAGTCCCATTCAGCAGCGTTATCCTTCCTCGGTTGATTATCAAGATTTTTGCTTTTCCAACAGCAAGGACGCCCTACAAAAGTTCCACAAATCGATGCACAAAAGCGTTTAAGAACTAAAAGGCACATAAATGGAGAGTGCTGCCAGATTTTTTTCGATCGAATTGCAAAAACCATGTTCAACTGAACTGAAGTTCAGATTTCTCTGTGAAACCGGATGAGTTAAACCAAAAACTTTGACGGAGGAAGGTCGGTATCAAGATATCAAGGTGGAATTTTCGCGATGTTGCTATGTGGCTGCGAAGAGCTCCCTCGTCCAAACCTTTAGACCCGAGGTAGATAGTAGTGCTAGATCTAGATCCAGATAGCAGTGCGGATCCCCTCATGCGAGTAGTCGGTCTTTGTTTTGCAGCGGATTAAATGGAAATCTGTTCGCCGACTTACATACCTTAGAGTAGTTGTAAGGTGTAAACACATGTATATACGTATACAGGATGGGCCAAATACAAGTCGCCTTTTAAAAATGCAATAAAATGAACAAAATTAAATTTCTCCCATGTATATTCTGGCTTTATAAGAAAGAACAAACATTCCCATTAATTATGAAATACAACGTGGTTCAGGTGGCTACCTCGGCTGGATTCGCAGTAGCGCATTTGTCACCCGAACTTAGGCCACAACTTCTTCTCTTCCGCACAGCTTGAGCGGGCTGCACAGCACTCATTTTGGAAATAAGTTTTTAATCTTTCCCAACGTTGTTCAAGTGTAAAGCGACTCATTGCGTTCTGGTGACTTTCTGTCAAGACTTCGAGCTGTAAGCAGCTGTCAGTGTCAAAATAACCTATGATTTTAAAATTAACCACTAGATGGCCCAGCCTGTAGAACACTTGTCGACTGCTTTTTTCATTACCTCCAAGACATTGCTGATAAACCTTTACTCTGATTTTAAAGATTCATATGAACTTTTGGATGGTTAGACCAACAACAGCTGTCAGTGTCAACAATAAGGGCACAACGAACCAAAAGGCACCAAAATGGCTCCACCAGGACCTTTGTGAAACGTCGTTAATGGCCGTCTACCCACTAACCTAACTCAGGGGAGATTCTGGTGACTGCTGCTAGAGAGGTACGAGTATTTTAAACAAAGCTCAAGTCTGCAGCCGACCACAGTCTCTCCAAAGCAAGAAGGCAACATTATCCAGCATCGTTTCGAAATTTCCAAATCCATCGAGACAGAGGACAAAACCTGCCAAGCAAATCCAATCAATGCTTGGAAATAAGAAGAAAAAAGAAAAAACAACCACAATTCAAAAATCAAACAACCAAAATAAAGCCCCAAGCAGACAGTGCCGCCGTCTGGTCCATTCCCCTCGTCGCGTGGTAATTGCAGGAACCCAACACAAGTCATTAAGAGCACTGGGTGAACAGTGTGGGCACAGCACTAGCATCTATGTGAACGTGAAAGCATTAACTCGTTAAATTGACTGCCGGCCAGATACTTAGAGCAGCCCCTCTGCCGCACCGAATGACTCCGCGCGTCTCGTTCGAGAGAAGATCACTTATGAAATGATGATAATGACGAAGCGACCGCGGGGCCAGTCTTTTGAATAAAATCCGCTTTTGAGTGTTTCTTTAATTTTTGTTTTTTTCGTTATTTTTGCTTCTTCTCTTGAGTGTACACCTAGTCGGCGGGTGATACGTGTGGGAACAGTGCCATTGAAGCAGAAAATGAGTTGTAGCTTTTGCGGATTCTACTCACACAGTCCTCGTTGGGATTTCCTCTTGTCGGCCGTTTAATTGCGAATGGCACTGCGCTGCAGTTCAACAAACCGCTGCTGACGCCTAACAACCGAAAAACAGTGTTGAAGGCTGTTAAATGTTGAAGTGGTTACCAATAGGTGTTTATCGGTGTATCGGTCGTTTTTAGAGGGGGCTACCACTTTCATGTGCGCGTAGAAAGTTGTGATGTTTGGACTGGCTTGCGGGTCCGGAAAACAGTAGTGTTTTCGTTTTTTTGGACTAAGTGATTGTGATTGCATATCTCTTTAAATGTTGTCCCCTTTGGCTGGGTTCTCTTGAGGGTGCTGCCACTGCTGGATGTAGAGAGAGAGGGCAAGATTTGTGGTGATTTGTTGCGGATTTTTCGAGTACATCATGATGTCATCTGCCGTGGTGCACGGGGGGAGGTGCGTCGACTCCTAGGACTTAGGCAGAAATAAAGTATTAAGGAGAAAGACAACGACCGAAGGACTCTTGTCCCTAAAAGTTGTTTGGCATGTGTTTTAATAAGGTTTTCTTAAACCAATCGGAGTTATCAGAGAGTGCCAGAATGCTATCAAATAGACCATCAACATCTTTACGGAAAAGGAGACAATCAGCTGCGAAGTCATATCTCTTCTGGTCTTAAGATCAATCTCCTACACAACGAACAACTTTCACAATTCACAGCTCCGCCTCACTCGTGTGCTTAGAGAGTATATGCACGTGTCAGGAAGGAGGACCAGAGTGGACAGAACGACCAAAAATAGACAAATTCTCTTGCAATTTTGGTAGGCTTCTACAGAACAGGCGCTACTGTTCGTTTAGAGGACGCTTTCAAGAAAGTAATAAATTTCTCCAGGTTCCAAGATTAAAGTGGATAGACTTCTGCCAGCGTTTTGTTGTAAATGTTCACATCCTACGTTCTTCTCTAATAATACCGGGTGGGCCATCTATTAGTTTTTTTTTTCAATCATATGTTATTTTGACACTGACAGCTGATTCCAGCTTGAAATCTTAACAGAAAATCAGTATCATACCTCCACGGAACGAAATGAGTCGCACCTTTGAGCAACGTTGGGAAATATTAAAAACTTATTTCCAAAGTGAGTGCTGTCTGCCCAAACAGTGCGTTTTTTAAGAGAACAAATTTTTTTGCCGAAATGAAGCACCTACCGTGACTGCTGTACGCAAGTTTGTGCGAAAAGTGATGGGTTAGTGGACAACACTTATGGTTCCCGTCATCGTACGGTGAGCACAGATGAGAATACGGCAGCTATGCCTGAGAGTATGAGACTCAATTCACGAAAATCAACTCGCCATCGATCTCAACAGCTCAACATTACACGCACTAGCCTGAGTAGAATTCTGCACAAAGATCTCGGATTATTCGCTTACAAGGTCTAATTGACTCAGCAATTGAAGGCGCGCGACCACCCGCTTCGTTATCGCTTCACAGTTAGGGCCTTAGAGCAACTAGAATTGGACAACGATTTTGGGCGAAAAATCATCTTCGAGGCGCATTTTCATCTCGGCGGCTACATTACAAAAATACAATTGCTGCATCTCGGAAAAACCCGCACGTTGGTGTCGAGAAACCAGTGCATCCACAGAGAGTAACAGTTTGATGTGGATTGTGGAGTGGTGGCATCATTGAACCATTTTTCTTCGAAAATGTGGCTGGAAACAGCGTTTAGGTGAACGGTTGGCTTTACAGAGCCATGTTAACGAACTTCTTTTTTATTGAAATTGAAGACATGGGCTTGGGCGACCTCTGGATGGCGTGCCGTGCCATACAGCTCATGCCACAATCTTTTGCGCTCCATATTCCCAAATCGTCTTATCGGCCGACTTGGCGATGTCAATTGGCCGCTGCGATTTGGCACTTTTTTTGTGGGGAATCTGGAATCCAGAATCGATTCATGCACTTCATAGCAAACGGTAAGCTACAGCCCGAGATCATCAACAAGGCCTTGAAAAATTGGTATGACAGAATGCGCTACTGCGAAGCCAACCGAGGCAGCCACTTGAACGACATTGTATTTCATAATTAATGGGAATGTTTCGTCTTACTAACAAAGCCATAATACGTGGAACAATTTTATGTTTGTTCGTTTTATTGCATTTTTAAAAAGAAACTTTTATTTGGTCCACCCTGTTTAGTCAGCAGTACTAGATTCCCTCGCGGAAGAAACCACCCAGCAACCTCGAGAGAAGGTCTAACCCCCAACCAAGTCGACCATACGAGTGTTGACGCAAGGTATTCCCCTGGGATGCATGAATATTCAAGGGCAGTCTGACCATTTCCCCATAAAAACAGCATTCAAGGCTCGGTTGTTCAATATCTAAAAGCGACGCCTGAAAGACGATATGTTTTGACAATGGATCTCTGAGCGAGCCTGGGATTATGAGACCCTACAGAGAGCACAATCGACAACGAAATATGCGTGCATTTCCACTTAGCCATTAAGATGGTAGCTGGTTTGATTCCATTAAGCTACCAAAGATGGCTCGTATGAGCAGAAAAAGCATGCGTGTTGTGTCTTGGAGACTGACCACTTCCGATTTAGTTGAGGTTTCTGACGGCTTCTGAGCTCTTTTGACTATTGCTCATCCCTGATGCCTTGTCCCTCCGAATTGAACATGAAAACTCTCTTCATCGAAGAGAACTTATGTATCCTTCTTATTCAGGATTCGCTGCAGCCTTCCAAGCATTTACGCCTCGCTCTACAGGTCCTTGGAACTTTTGGGGTTAAGTCCACAGACGCTTGGAACTTAACCAGGCTAGTTAGACACACTTGTTCTCTACAGTCGCCGTCAACGTAAATGGACTAAAAGTTAAGAGCAGTGTGTGTCAAATGCTTCCTTATTTGCTTTTAACAAGGTCCACCACTTGGCGTCCGAATGCAGAAAGGAGAAAGTCCGGCATTTCTGATCAGCAAGTGGACTCCAAGAAACGAGACGCACGTCTGAATAGCCGATCCTTCCAAAATCAAAAGCTGGACATGTACGCTACATCTTCGACTGACGTTTCTGACTGACTTCCATTTCTGATCAGCAAGTGGACTCCGAGAAACGAGACGCACGTCTGAACAGCCGATCCTTCCAAAATCAAAAGCTGGACATGTACGCTACATCTTCGACTGAGGTGTCCTTGACTTCAGCTCGGACCACGGGAAACAACTTCTGGCATGGCGTCCAACCTGACAAAGCAAAATGACTTAACTAACCGTTCATTCAAGTCAAGCGTAACACCCATTCGTGCCATGAGTCCACATCACAGTAGCACCATCGTGTTAGTGTGTATTTATCTTCCAGGCAACATCATCATTTATGGGAACTCCCATTGCTGCCAAGAACAATGTTTCCGTGCTAATTGTATCCTCAACCCATTCGGTGGCCACTCTTAGTTCTTAAATTGCGAGTGAAATGGGTTTTTTTTTTCTTCTTAACTTTCACTCGCCGCACACGCCGTCCTGCTGCTCCTAAGTACACCTCCGGCAGGCGTACTCGTTCCGCAAATTACAACAGGATTGCCGGTGAATATTCCAAATAATGTCCTTTTCTCACGCGAACGCCACGCGGAACGGGGCGCGCTATTCCCACATAAACAGACGCCCTTTTTGGCTGAAAATTGAATGGGGCCGAGTAAGTGATTTCCGAATTTTCTGCCAAGGACTTTTCGGCATCCATGAATATTCAAAATCCTTGAATTTGAATTTCGTCGCCGTAGAGCGCAGGCTCGCGACTTGCGAACGCTCTCCCATCAGCTGGGCGAATGTTTTGCAGAATCCTTCGTCGATTTCCCCAAGCAGGACCAATCCGCCGGAGAGCACAGAGAGAGAGAGAGAGAGCTCTGTGATTCATGGGAGAGTTGAGACCGGAGACGACTGAAAAGCTCTCCATCCTTATTCCGTCATTCTCCCCCCACTTCCATTATTTCATAATCAAAGTTGTCCTTGCCCCAATTTTTAAAGAATATTAAGGATTGTACTCTGCACTCGGAGATGCGAGTGTGTGACATTCACCGAGTGCGAGTGTGAGTGTGTGTTGGCTGGACAGAGACAACAGCACAATGTGAGTCTAACGTGACGCGCTGAGCCAAGGAGGAACCGACGACAAAAGAAAGAAAAACAAAACCTCACAGTTTAAGGACATTCTTCTTGTCATCTCATCCTTCGGCAGACGTTCAGGGGGATGCGAAGATTGTTCTATGGATTTGATGCCTTTGTATTCGACGCCGCCATATTTGCTCTCTAATGGGGGAGCCACTCTGGGGAGTGGGCTGTCGGAGTGCGAGTGAGAGGCCGCTTCGTTGACGTAATAATGTCATGACGTTGCTGATTGCTATCGTTATCCTGTTGTTGCTGGCAACTCTATTGTGAGCACTTGACTATTGTTGCATCACATCACACACATATTGACATCGTGACCTGTTTGCGTGTCGAATGTCCTTCAGGATGTGCAACTAAGAGAATTCCAACACCTAGGCACGTTTTGATTTAGTGTGGAGGAGCTGCTGGGTGGCTCTAGTCGGAGATTCTATCGATGGAGCGATGTAGTTGAGCGTGATGACTGCTTTGAGTTTGAACGGTTGTTTCCTTGGGATTGCAGGAAGGGCGTTGACACTTCGAATCTGCATAACAACGAGGAAGGGTTGCATGACAACTAGATAAGCCAGTCAGGGGGACGACATGTCAGTCGATTAAGTGGTGGATTTACAAAGAACATGACGAAAATTCGTGTTTAAAGCGCCTAGAATTAGAGGATTGTGTTCAGAAACACTATGCTCAACGCTGACAAATCACACGAGCTTGGTGGCAGTGGATACATCACCAGAACGCGAAACGACTCGTCTGACAAATGTTTCTTTCAATGTAGCCAAAAGAGGTTGAGATGCGGCAGCGAATACTCTCAAAGTCGGTAAACATTAGCCTATTGCGATGAGAATTAACGCTAGTCGTGCCTGATTGAACTCGAACTGAACATTATTAGGTGTGATTTCTTTAAAAAAAGCACTTAAAGCGGCTCTTAAAAAAAAGCAAGTGATCTCAGAGACCTATTGCGCCAAATTTATTGATTTCGGAGTTTCTAAAATTGTGTAACCTCTCTGGGTGGTTGATGGACTTCGGAAGCATATCCTAGATGAGCATGTCTTGTTAGTATTTTGAGTCTGTTTAGGCTTGGACGTTCGACTAGCAGATGTTTCCTTGTTTCTTTAGTCTGCGCAGAAGGAAAAATAACATGTTAAGTTCGCAAAAACCGAACGGAAGCCTGCAGGGATAAGGATGGGCACATAGTAGTGGAATTACAGTCGGTGCTGGGAATATGGATAGGTCACTTCTGCAGACTGTTTTTTTTGCGAGAGTAGGTGAAAATCTTCAAAAGACACTATGTGGAACGGTCCCCAGTTCCCACATAGCGAAAGGGATTTTTACCCCGTAAAAACTCCTCTCTTCAAATAAAATATATTTCCACTACAACTAAGTCTTACACTTATCCAGCAATTTTACTTTCTTGGTTTAGACGCATTTGGCAAGAAATTCTCCATTGAGAGTTCTTGCTATCACCGCAGCTAAGCGCGGGTTGAATTCACCGTGCTAGGTCAAGGGGTTTGGTCCTTTGTAGACGGCGATAAGCGTTGCTTTCGTCGAGAATTGGAAGGACAACAGAGTTTATGTGCTCTTCCAGACGACGCTTATGCTTACGAGCAAAATTCGGAATTTCATCATGAACTGATGGAATTCCAAGATCTCTGTGGATGTCGCTGTTTCGTATATACCAGGGTGCGTTGACGATGGCCCTTAGCACTTTATTTTGAAATGTTTGTAGTATGTTTCTATTACTTTCTTTGGTACAACCCCATAGTTGTATACCATACGTCCAGACGGGTTTTAGCACTTGTATATAAGCAATTTGTTGTCAATACTTAGCTTGGAATATTATCCAATAAGCCAGTACATGTCTTTGTATCTTAATTCGAGCTCTTCACGTTTCTTTTTGACATGCTCCTTCCATTTAAGCTTTACATCGAGAGTCATTCCGAGGTATTTCGCTTCATTACCGAAGGGTATTTGAACATTATTTATAAAAACGGGCAAGTTATTAACGTTCTTCTACGTAAAATTTATATGAACGGATTTAGCTTCGTTAAGCTCAATTCGCTGAGTGTTCGTCCATTCGTGTATCCGGTCTAGAGCACATTGTAATTTTCTGGTTGATTATTCGACCGTTTTGGCAGTTACTAAAATGGCGGTGTCGTCAGCACTATGCCTACGACCTGCGGTATATCGCTGCTATACAGTAAGTAAAGGAGGGGACCAAGGGCACTTCCTTGAGGTACTCCAGCTTGTATAGGTAGCATTCTTTCCCATATTTCACACGGAAGATTCTATCAGTTAGATAATTCGATAAAATTGTGTAAAGTCTTCTCGGAATTAACTGTCGAAGCTTGTGTTTCGTGCCAAACCTTGTCAAAGGCTTGCGAGACATCGAGAAATACAGCTGAGCAGACTTGATTTTGTTCAAATGATTTTTTCTATAACATCAGTTTTTCGATGTACTTGGTCGATAGTTGAATGCTTAGGTTTTCTTAAGCCTTTGGCTGCTTTCCAGAGTGAGTAATGGGTATCCTTTTTTACTGACAAGCCTGCCAACGGGATGACGACCAAAATACCGCTGTCAGGCAGAACAGTTCATCCAATATTCGCCCTTCCGACCTCAGTGAAGTTGCGGCAGAAATCGTCAAACTAAAGGCGAACAAGGCTGCTATTGCCGATCGACTGCCTGCCGAAATCGTTAAAACAGCTGGCGATGATTTGTTATTTTCCATACATCAACTCATCTGCAAAATCTGTTCGGATGAAAGTATGCCCGGTGAATGGAATGTCAGCATCGTTTGCCGGATCCAAAGAGAAAGGAGACCCTCTAAACTGTGCCAATTACAGAGGGTTCAGACCAGCGAAATCCAACATTGACCAAATGTTCACATTACGGCAGATCTTGGAAGAAACCCAGGAGTTATAAGTCGATACTCACTATCTATTTATCGAATTTAAGGCCGCGTATGACAGCATTTAAAGAGATCAGCTATGCAGCGCATTGTCTACTTTTGGCATTCCTGCAGTCCGTCTTTGCAGAATGACGATGGAGAATGCCCGTTGCTCCGTCAAGGTCGGTAGTGACTTCACCGAGACCTTTGATTTCAAAAAAGGAGTTAAACAATGCAACGCGAGTTAAATAAGGCGACATCATTCTCGAGAAGATCGTGCGTAACTCAAACGTCAACACTAGAGGCACGATCTTCCACAAATCTGAGCAACTGCTCGCATACGCCGCTGACATCGACATCATCGGAAGAACACAACTGTCAGTGGGGCGTTTGAGAGCGTCGAGAAAGAAGCGCCTAAGATGGGTATTGCCGTCAATTAGGGTAAGACAAAGTACAGCTGTCCACAAAAAAGTTCCATCAACACAGACGTCTTGGACAAAACGTCACTATCGACAACTATAACTTCGAAGTAGTGAAAGACGTTGTCTAACTGGGCTCCGAAGTTAACGCATGAAATAAGACCACCGCGGAGATAAAATGAAGGATCACCCTTGCCAATCGCTGTGTCTTTGGGCTTGGAGAGCAACTTTTTGAAAAGTCATAACCCGACAAACAGCATTTGTATATAATGAACGGTTTTCTCCAATGGGGAGAGTGGTGCATGAGGAAGCTTTATTTCCGTTGTTCATTGTGGTATCATAATTAAATATGGAAAAAATATATCCCTTCCTTATAAGTCTATCTGTCTGAACGTGAAAATTTCAACAACTACTGAACGGATGTTGAATCGGTTCGCACCAATAGACAGAGTGGTTCATGATACTATAATAATAATATGGGTGGCAATACAAACCGTAGAGGGCCAGGACCTACCTTCTCAGCAACCACTCGAGTTGTGCGTGCTATTGTTCTCTGACGAGTGGAAGGAACTTACAGTTTTATGCCGACTCCGAACGGTCAAGTGTGAGAAGCTTTTTCTGGACAGTTATACTCTTAATCGTATTTACGGTGGCCCTACGTTGCAATGATTAATGAGAAGTCTCGCCTGCGATAATTTTGTCTACTTCTGTTTGTATTAAAGGGTGATTTTTTAGCTATTATCTTTTTGGCAACACTGGTTTAAGCAGCTGACGCACGTTTCATGTTTTGTTTCACTGTCAAACATCTTCAGTTTGGTCTATAATTTAACCATGAATCGTCTTACAAACGAACAACGCTTGCAAATTATTGAATTTTATTATCAAAATGTGTGCTCTGTTAAGAAAGTTCATCGCGCGCTTCTTCCATTTTATGGTCAGTTTAATTTTTGGCTCAATGGGTACGTAAATAAGCAGAATTGTCGATTTTGGAGTGAATATCAGCCAGAAGCATTGCAAGAGCTACCAATGCATCCAGAAAAAGTCACAGTTTGGTGCGGTTTATGGGCTGGTGGCATCATTGGACCGTACTTCTTCAAAGATGATGCGAATCGCAACGTAACTGTGAATGGTGAGCGCTACCGTGAGATGATATCCAACTTTTTTTTGCCCAAAATGCAAGAGCTTGACTTGCATGACATGTGGTTTCAACAAGACGGTGCCACATGCCACACAGCACGCGCAACAATGGACTTATTGAGGGGCGAGTTCGGTGAACATTTTATTTCACGTTCGGGACCGGTCAATTGGCCGCCTAGATCGTGCGATTTAACGCCTTTAGACTATTTTTTGTGGGGCTATGCTAATACAGACAAGCCCGCTTCAATTGACGCATTGGAAGACAACATTGAAGCATTTATTCGTGAGATACCGGCCGAAATGTTGGAAAGAGTATGCCAAAATTGGACTAAGCGGATTGACCATTTGAGGCGCACTCAAGGTCAACATTTGCATGAAATAATCTTCAAACATTAAATTATGTAGACCGTACTAACGATTCAAATAAAGATTTCATGCATTTTTCGGAATTTTATGTGTTTTTTTTTTGAAAAACTTTTTTATAGCTTTTAAAAAATCACACTTTATAACTAAATAATGTTGTGATGAGAACCCACAGACTTTAATTGAATTCAAATAAGTTCAGCGAATTCACAACAGAATTCAAGTCAAATTAAGTGAATTCAATTGACTTCCATCAATGATTTCAACTCTATCATTGCTAAATATTGAATGCACCAGTCAATGATTTCAAAAGAATGGTGACTTCAAATTTGTTAGTTCTAAGAATGCATTTCCAAATTAATGCAGTCTTTTACAGCTCTGCCTGCCAGAGAATGCAATCCACGAATTGGATGAACCTATCTAGCCTCCCCTCGCTTGCACATGGAACCGAAGAAAACCTACAGTTAATCATTTACTTCCTTCAGCCGATCTTCCTGCAACATCCCATCAAGTGATTAAAAATCTAATGAAGATGATTGTAATTGTCTCCAATCGCCAACGTCTTCTCCCTGGCCATCGCCTTAACGATAACTGAAGTCTTTCCCTCTTTACATACATAACCTCCATCAGATCAGTTCATCTGCGCGACGTTTCAGAAAAAAAAAGATGCAACTAGACGCAGAGGAACGGTGTCCTCCCATCATTTGTCACCCCGGGCAACTACGTCAAGTGACTAGGCACTTTATCAATTACATATAGTTGCATAACGGTATCATCTGACACTTGCCAGCGTGGTGTAGATTGACGATAAAAACGTGCAAGTGGAACTGGACGTGTCACCCGCAGCAGTGTTGTCGACCTAATTTTTGCAGCTCCACCTGTTGCTGCTCCCTCATCCGACCATCCAGCCTGTGCGCGAGAACGAGAAGAAGTGCTAGGTGCCTCGCACTTGCAAGCATTCAAGTGATGACGGTGACTGCGAGGAGCTCCTCTCTCTCGCTCCACGGAGTAGAAGCACTAATTAGATGATTCCATTCAAGATGCTTTGGAAAATTTAAATTAATGACGTGTGCCGGTCCTCGGATAGTTTCACTGCCTTTGCAGACACTTCAGTGGTGACGCGTTGATGAACCGCCGCGGCGCGACGATGTGAAAGACGTCACCACTAGCGCACGGCTGGTTGCATGCACTTCAGCGCTTCTTCTTCTTCTCTGTCTTCCTCGGCAACCCGCGGTGGCATGGTGTTACAGTTTTTCCTTTTCCACCTCGGGTTGGTTTTCTTTCATCATCTTCGACAAGAAAAAAACAGAAACAGAACACTCTCAGAGCGGGAGAGAGGGCAAATGCGAACGGTAACAAGCGTCCCTCGCGTGTCGGCTCGCGCAAAGTGCACGCCGACCACATGTGTGCTATGGTTAAACGAGTTCTCCTCTTCGAACGGAGGTGGGACAAGGAGGTTCACGGGTTCTTGTGAATGCTCGCACGGAAGTCGTTAATTAACGTGTTACCAACACTCAAGGGTCATATCCCATCGGAAACGTAATTACACTTGGGTTTGAAGAGAAGACTCCATTTAAACTACTTTCGGATTGATGATCAGGGAATGGGTTCGCCATTGTGACGAACTTCCTCCCGTCGGCAGATGAAATGACGTACACTGTACGTGTGTACACAACAGAAACTCCATTCATCATGGCATATTTGCCGAAGATTGGTGACATTTTATCGGACAATGATCTCTGGGGCCCGAACCGAGTGCAGGAGAGTGTGAAATGTGAAATGTGAAAAGACGCTGCAAACAATTAATCAATGTGAGTGAGGATCTGGGGACACTTCGTTTGTAACGACGTTCAATTCTGGGAATAAAAGGATTTACTTCCTTTGCAATTGTTTTGAGTTTTTGAGAAAATTCTTCTTTTGGTGTTTGACACTTCTTTACTCACTTTTGTAGGAGAAAACGAGAAGAGTCTGATGCAGTATCATATCATCAACCTTGCCAGCTGGATTGGGCGGTTAACAGCTTCGTACCCCGTCAAATCTCCAGGCCGCGATGGAGTCATGCCGGCTGAAATACAGCAAGTTCTAGACATACTACTGTTTAAGACACAGCTACACTCCAAAACTGTGAAGAAGAGCTAAGGTGGGAAGTGGGAAAGGTGCACATAAAGTACCAAAGGACTTCAGACCCATCATCCTGTCCTCATTTCTTCTGAAAACAATGGAAAGGCTGGTGGATCTACATATCAGAGAAGGTATCAACTTCAAATCTTTACCACCTTCCCAACACGCTTATCGCAAAGGATACTCAACAGAAACAGTACTTCACTCCTTAGTCAACACCATTGAAAAATCGCTTGATAACAATGAATATACAATGGACGCCTTCCTTGACATAGAGGGAGCTTTTAATAATGTCAAGTCCGAAGCAATAATCAATGCCCTAGTCAGACTAAAAATTACACAGAGTATGCGAGAAAGGATTCGGAATGTCGTATACTGTAGTTCCCTATCCATTTAGGACTAGGACACCACAGTATTACTAGGAGAGTATTCAGAGGAAACCCGCAAGGACAAAATCCTTATGGAACTCAGTAATGTCGGCTACCAGCCACTAGCCTACGCAGAGGACACGGCCCTAGTCGTAAAAGGCAAATTTCTTCACACCATTCGAGATATTATGGAAACTTCGCTAAATAAGTCAGCAAAGTGGATAGAAAGAGCAGGTCTAGATGTAAACCTGTCCAAAACCGAGCTCGTATTGTTCACATGAAGATACGAAATACTTCAAATAAGTCCACCAAAGCGGAAGAATAAGGAACTAAGTTTCACTAGTCAAGCCAAATACTTAGGCGTAATAAAAGACGAACTCTACGAGCTGTACCAGGATGTAGTACGGAAGGCAAAAACCAGTCGACTGCCCTGGCTCGGCCACATCGAGCGCATGGACAACAATACTCCAGCAAAGAGGGTCTTCGAATCCGAGCCTCCTGGTTCGAGAAGGAGCGGAAGACCGAATCTTCTCCGGTATAAAAGGCCAAGTAATCGCGGATGCAAGACAGCTTGGTCTTGCAGACGAGAGGCGGCACGCGAATGACCGTCAACGAGGGAAGGCAGCAATTTCTCAGACTCGGACCCTCCATGGGTCGCCGGCCTGATAAGTAAGTAAGTAAGTAATAAAAGACAGTAAATAAAGCTGGAAACTAAACATTTAAGACCGCATTATATAGGCGGGCAACAAATGCCCGACGACTGGAATATCAGCTCCATAACCATATGGACCCCATCCTACATCTTACAAGAACTACCAAGTTATATCCCCTCTCAGCATCGTCCGTGAACATCTAAGTCGTTTTGCACCGCAATAAACGGCACGTCCCATGCGGCCTCCGGCTCGGCAAATCGACTATAGACCAAATCTTTACACTAAGACAAATCCTGGAGAAGACCAGCGAGTTTCAAATCGATAGGCACCACCTTTTCATCGATTTTAAAGCCGCATACGACAGCATTCATCGCAAGGTACTATTCGAAGCAATGGCTGAACTCGGGATCCCGCGAAAATTGAACTGATTGTGTCGCCCAAAGTACTGTAGCTTTGGCCAAGCAACGGGCTGTTCATTTCAAGGACTTCCGAGCCGTTTGCAAACCTGCACCGAATTTCGGCGCTGTCATGTGATTTCTTCATCTGTTATTGGAGAAGGTAGTGCGGCAAGCAGCGGCAAGCTTCCGTGTTTACGGAAGGCACTATCTTCCACAAGTCACTACAACTGTTAGGCACGCAGGTGACATCGACATCGTCAGGGGTTCCCAACTTGTCGCGGTGGAAGCTTTCACGGCAGTTGAAGAATATGCGACACAAGCTGGTCTTAAGGTGACTGCATGACTAAATTGGAAATTATGCTCACTTAGACAATCCGGTCTACTGTCTACGGTCTACTGTACTGTCACGTTCGACTTTGTGTCGAAAAACCCCTCTCGGGATTTTTTTTTGTATTCCTCTTGAGATTTGTTGCTTATATGTGATTTACTCTGAAGTCTTTTATAGCCATTTAGAGGCTTTAAGAAATTGTAGTATATCCTTTGGATCTATTTTACTCAGATCTTCTAGATGGTTGAAGTAGTATTCGCCTAGCAGACTTCTTCTTGTTTCCGCAAGTTCGGGGCATGTTCCGAGGAAGTGTAAAATTGTTTCCTCTTCTTCTTCATCCATGCAGCTTCTGCAGAAGTCTTAAGGTCAATGGGAGACAAAACGATGGAAATATGTATATGCTGTCGAGCAAAAATCGATCCATCGCTCACCACTTAACACAATCAGTTACAATTTCGCGAGTAAATAAAATAGCAAAGGAGTTAGTCTACGTCAGCTCAAACGTAAATTAAACAAATGATCCGACGTAGAAATCTATGTGCGAGGTTTTGCCCCGTTTCGACACCGTGGACGAAGCATGGATCCGCCACAACACACCGGAGACGAAGAAATAAGCGATACACTAGGTTTCTCAAGGACATCTTCATTAAAAACAGCTCCTGCGTATGTTGACATTGATGTGTGTCTTAATGTTGAAGGTTTTTGCTATTTCAGATCAGATTAGGTGTCGTTAGATGTCGTGTCTGGTTAAACAGTGTTACCTGCTGTTTGCTGCCTTTAGGAACATGTCGCCCAACCTTAGTGGTTGGATCCTTTATGTTAGCCTCGTCCTCGTTCTTTCAACAGCTATTACATTTCCGAATTTCTTGCATTCTTCGTGATATAATGCGAACCAATACCTAGCATTTATGTTAGGTTAGATTAGGTGAGTGGGTAGACCGGAAATAAGCCACGACTCACTTAAGTCCAGTTGGATGCCCATTGGGGGAATGTAACCTCTTTGCTCCTATTTCGTCTCACTTCAAGTTGGTGTCGATATGTTTCTCAGCCATCCTGCTATTTTGATATCCTGATAAACCTAAACGGTGGTCCCAGAGTGGTATTTATGAGATCCTGGAGGTCCTGGAAGAAATGTTCTCCCAGTGTTCTGTATCTCAACTGACAGAGGCTGAAGCAGTTACAGAGATGGTGAGGAGTGTCCTCTTCTTCATCCACGTCATCGCAGCCTAACTAGTCAGCCATTTTCATTTCGTGATACTTCAGCTGATTATGACCAGTTAGTGCACCAACGTTAGCAACTTTTTACCGCTTTGAAGGAGTTTGTTGATTTTTTTCACAAACTTGAGCCAGTGCATCCGAGTGGTTCCACTTTATTCTTGACATCCGCAAGATGTTGTTTGATGCATAGGGTGGACTGGGATGATTTGATTTCGGCCCCTTTCCTGGCAAGTTCCGCTGCCTCGTTGCCGGCTATGTCCCTGATGATATCATTCTGACCGCCAGGACATCTGCTTGGAAAAAAACACAGGGATTCTGATGGAGCAGTGCATTTTTAACAATTCGTAGGAAATGCCAGCACCTGTTCCTTTTATATCTTCGATACATCAGCATTGATGTTACTCCCGCTTGAGCTGCCACTTGAAAGAACAACTCTATGCGAAGCTGCTAGTTCACTGAATACTTTAATTTTGTGAATATTTGGGTCTGTAAAGGAAATGTGTGAACGCAGTAATTGTCGTGTACCTGAACACTGCGCGCTTTACAAAGCCATAAAATACAACACTATGTGATGATATGAGTGTGGCTACAGTCCGATGTATACGTAGGCATAGCTTCCACAGCAATCATCCGTGTTATGCGTACCATAGTCCTCGCACAAGCTAAGGGAGCCTAAAGCACTGGCCCGACTCTTATAGACAGTTGTGCTCTCTGAGGATTGTCAGTGGCTAGAGATAAAGCAGTGCGTTATGAAAGTTGTTCGTGTCAGTAATTGAACCTAGAAACCCAGCGTAGGAGTCGACGCACTTACCGAATACTCCATGGCGGGTACCCTACGTTGAGAACATGTGCAGGAATACTCTGGATAGTGCATCTTTGACACCCTGCTTCACCGTTCCGGTCGCTGCTTACGATTGTCCAGACACAGGAGACTCTATCTGATGTTAGTGCTTGCACTTGCATTTAACGAGTCTCCCTTGTCATTCTGAGAAGCCAAATGCCACGCGATTCGTCTCTATCGACTAGCTCCATGTCCGTTGCCAATGATGCTCGAAATCAATCGGTAGGTCGGCAGGAGATCTTTTGTCGTCATTGTGATCTTTAGGACTAATGATAGAACTCTTGGATTGACTTGGTTTTTGAATCAAATACAGTGAAGGACAAGTGCTCTTTGTTAAGAAATAAACTATAACCTTTAAGAAGTGATTTGTCAAAGATCGCCATGACACGAACCAAAAAGCACTAGAAGATTCAGTGATGCACTGAGCATGTACTAGCGACCGACCTGATCTAACATCTGCCCCACTGACATCGTAGCCGTGATGGATTTGTTCCTAATTACTCTTAATGACCACGAGCTAGGTTTTCCGCGATATAAAGTCTATGCGACGAGTGTTGTAACTCTTCTTGCTGCGTGATCATGATGCAATGTTGGGTAGTTAATGGGGGTCTGCCGCGTTTAAAGAGGAGAGAGTTGTTATGAAGCAACGATGAGTCTTATTCACGTGCGACTGCTTGGCCAGGGAGCAAGAAACTTCTAGAGACGACTGATGTCTCATCCTCCCACTTCCTGCTTCAACCCACTCAACCACCCACAACACACTCAATTTGTGTTCATAAATACAGTGCACAAGAGGAAATATTGTACACACAAGCAGAACAAGCGCATCCCCACCGTCTAAGGATCCACGCTGTAATTCCAGAGAAGGGAAATGTCTCTTTGTTGTCGTCGTGGCACATTCTAAGAAAAAAAAAAGCTCGCCCACATGAGCATCTGAGCATCGTCTGAATTCCTGGTGAATCCTTTCAATCTTCCGTCATCACTACCGCCGTGCTTTCAAGCGCTTTCATTCGACGCAACGATGCCTATGTGCTCCCATTCGAAAGCCCTTCTTTCAGTGTAATTACCATAACTAAATTCCCAACATTGCGCTCTGTTTAATTCAAGATCCATTACTCCAGCTAAACACCTTAGACACAATTGCTCCCTGGCGCGCTACGCGCACACACACCCGCACACACACACACACACCGAGGCAGACAGGCTGAATTCCTTAAAGAGACCTCGTCAATAACAATGCAGTCCTGTGCTGAAGAAGACGCAGAGTACACCGGGAACTTTTTCAAATGCAATCCGATGGATGGCAGGGAGTGGGGATCTAGAGCGGCACGGCGGGGGATGGTGGCCTCGACTACTTTCCCCGCCGCCCGGTCTGTGAAACCTATTGGAGCGTCAGCACGCCCTACATCGATTTGAAAAAAAAAAACGTTTTTTTTTCTTTTCCCGTTTCCACCTGTAAGTTTGACTCCATTCAATCCCCAGTCGGAAAGAACTCTTTCTGAGACCACCTCCTCCGCCCGGTTGATGGGCGTCAAGGGTGCTTTAGAAAAGCCAGCGAGTAGCCTCGACAATATACAATTATTTCCGCACACATGAACGTCAAATGAGTACAGATGGCTGCTTGGGCGGCGCATACGGCATCAACCATCCGCCCGCCTCTCGTACATAGCACACCAGCGAGCGCAACGTAAGAGCGCAACGCTGTAGCTCAGTTAGCGGGTGAGTTCGTTGACATTTTCACATAAATATTGTCGGCTCCATGAGCTGCGCCTGTATTGGTGAAGGGGTGCTGAGAGGGAATCGAGCTCACACTTCCTATGAAAACGGAAAAGTATCTTCAAACGATTTTTCATGCTCATCTCCACCGGGGGGAATGTTTGCCCATCACCCGCCTCGCTTCGAGCCCTATCTCTCCGGTGGTTGCTGTTGTTGTTCTTTGCTCGGGGGTGGTGGGGGTGGCTTTTGTTGATTTGCTTCGGCAACAACAAGTTTTAAGTGGTCTCTGTGGCGCCATCTATTGCGTATGGACAGCGGGATTGATAAAAAAAAGGATTCGTGGCAAAACAAAAACCCGACGCGGGAGGGTTGACGACGCGTATCGGGTTTGAATGTAGGTCATCCGGGCGGGATTGCGAGTGCGTATTGTTGCGTTGGCAAAACAAGAGGGTGACATTTTTCATTCGCAACGGGTCAGATGACAGCAGGTGTCCAACGCAAAAGGTCAGTGGACTATTTATATCACTTGATGGAATGGCCACTGACGTCGGCTGGCCGTAGGTGGTATTCCTGTGTGAGGCAAGAGGGGGTTGGTACACGAATGGGCAGCGATTTGTTACACACGCATTTGACATTTTGCAGTAGGATATTACGCAATTCAGTTGAGAGAGAGAGAGTGCTTGTGAAAAAGTGGATAAGTCGGGTAGTTTTTGCGGAGCCCTTCGACTGCTTTAAAGCATTCATCACCGCATCCCAGAAAGAGCGGTGGAATGGGCAGAGCTAAATGGGGATAAAAACCTGCGACATATGCATACTTGGGTAATTGCAGCAGAGAGAGGCACTTATTTTGATGTGCACTCACTTCGATGACCTCAAGGGCATATCTTCGAGACCATTCGAACCAATCCTGGGCAAGAGAGGCATAGTTTCTAGAGCCTTCTCGATCACAAGAGGCACGATCTCAATGAGGCCCGTACTGGGATTGCGACGGAAGATGTTTTTTTTTGGTTGATAGACTTGAAAAGTTGTTGGTTGGTTGAAGAAAAGAATATACTGTCTGATTACCAAGCAGGCTTTAGAAAAGGTTGTTCAACTGTAGACCAAATTTTCTCTCTGTCATCGATTGTCAAAGCATTCCAAGCAAGGAACAGAAGGATTTTTTCGTTATTTGTGAACTTCAAACGCTTTAATATACAAATTATCACAACTAGGTATCTCTACAAATTTTCTCCGTGTAATTAAAAGTATGTACACAAATCACTGAGGCCAAAGTTTGGGATGGTAGATGCTACTCTAAATGGTTTAAAACTAATACGGGCGTGAAGCAAGGATTGCCGCTAAGTGCTCTTTTGTTTGCATTGTTCATAAACGACATTGAAAACTATCTTCCTGGTGGAATAAGAATGGCAGGACTCCAGGTAAACGTTCTTTTGTACGCTGATGATCTCGTCATTATATCAGAGTCAGAAGAAAATTTTAAATTTGTTGATAATCCGCTTGGCAGATTACTGTTTAAAATGGGGACTTAAAATTAATATCGAAAAATCAAAAGTTATGATATTTTCAAGATACGAAGGGCGTTCAATGTATTCTCGGTATCGGGGTGAAGCTGTGGTTGTATATACAAATTGACATATTTATCAAGTAACACTATTGTCTTAATACATTCATGTAAGATTTCATATAAATGTGATTATTAATTCGCGTTTTATCTCTAGTTAAACAGAATCATAATGGTAACTGAGACGATGATGGTGAAAATTGAGCATCGCGTTGTAGTTAAATTTCTCTCGTACAATCGAACTTGTACTAGAAGGAATTTCATGTTGGATGGGACGCGTTTGGAAGTAGTACATCAATATAAGTACCTCGGAGTGATAATTAATTCAACATTAAATTATAAAAGCCATCTTACTGAAAAATCCAGAAAATCACAAAGTATAATTAACTTTGCATGGAAAAAGATAGTTTTCAAATAACAATATAAATCTGTCAACCAAGTAGCAAATCTTCAACTCAATTGTTAGATCTTCATTGTGTTATGCTGCGCAAATTTGGGGATTGAAAGAGTTTGGAGAAGTCGCGAAACTTCAAACGAATTTTATTAAGAAAATATTCAACCTTCCTATAAACACTCCAAATTATGCTATTTATTTAGAAACTGGATTACCAAAGCTTTTTATTGCCACGTTAAAACTTCAGGGTGATTATTTAACTAAAGTATTGGGTTATCCGAACCAGCGTTTAACCAAAAATATGTTACTTTATGAAACAAGGAACAAAAACTGGTGGTTTGCAAAGTGGCATCAATACGCGACTAACTTTGGCGAAGACTTACAAATGGACGTAAGCAGCACTCATACCCTAAGAGTCCAATGATATAGAATTATTGAAAAACAAGAAGACTACTTTCGGAATATCTTAATAGAGACAGCAGCTAAATCTGAAAGCAGAATAATATACAGCCAACCAACACATAACCTATATATATGGTAATTATGTTCGTGATGAGCTTAACTCCAAAGAGATCGCTTTGATTTTCAACCTGAGCTGCGAAGTATTAAACATTAACGGAAGGCCATATAATGGGAGTTTCAATCAATTTTTGACTGGAAAACCCTTGCCAACTACCAGAAAGAAATAATGAAGTTCAGAATGCTAATAATAACTGAATTCGAGTATATTTAATATAACACATAACATTTAACGCAAAAAGAATTATACTAAATTTTAAAATAAATTGTTTGTTATATCTTGTGACTGTATGATATTAAATATTATTAATTATTGCCAGTTGAGCTGATGGCACTGCCAATGCTTCTAAATTCAAATTAAGAAATTTAATGTACATATAAAGAAAATTGTAAATTAATGAATTACTTACTTACTTACAAGTTTCTTTTTAAAAATGCAATACAATGAATAAAATTATTTTTTTTTCCATGCCATAATACTTTATTCGTAAGACGAAACATTCCCATTAATTATGAAATGCAACGTCGTTCAAGTGGCTGCCTCGACTGGCTTCGCAGTAGCGCATTCTGTCACCCCAATTTTTCAAGACTTTGTTGATGGTTTCGGACTGTAGCTCACGGATTATTTGAATGATATTGCACGTAAGTTCTTGCTTGAATCGTTTCCGGATTGTTGGCATAACATCGGCAAAAAGAAGGGGATCAAATCTCAGCTCTGATGTGGCCAATTGACATCGCCAAGACGGGTGATAACAGGATTTGCTGCGTAAAAGGTCGATTGTGGCATGGGCTGTTTGGCATGCCATCCTACATAAACCAGTGCTCGTCCAAATCCATGTCTTCAATTTTAGTAAAAAAAAAAGTCGTTTCACATAGCTCTGTAACACCCACCGTTGATCGAAACGTTGTCACCAGCCTCATTTTCGAAGAAGGCTTCAGCAGTCACGTTCTCGTCTGTGAGTGTTATCCACTAGCATGGTTTCGGGCTGTAGCTCACGGATTGCATTCATTCAGGATGTTTTTACATTGATTTTGTCGTCGAGGCAACCATGGCCAGATAAGCAAGAAAGTGTGCGTCTTCAGTGACTCGAGTGTGTTCGATGAGACAATGCGTTCGTCTCTAATGTCATGAAAAGTGAAAAATGTTCTTTTTCAATATTTTCAAGGTTTTCGAATGGAATTTAGGATTCAATTGAGCCGAATTATTAATTTGACACTCCATGCGATTGAAGGTAGAAAAACGAGTTTCGAAAAAAAAATTACATGTTTGGCACGAAAGAGTATAGTAAACTGTCAACACAATTATTTGGCCGAAAATTAACGAATGTTCGGCGAAGTGGATTTGATGAGGAAAAATAGGCTGAGGGATGTCCGAATGGAGATTTGCAACGGACGTGCCTTGTTGGCTGATAATTTCCGAGCGGTATTTATGGCGGTCAAGTGTGCGGCATTGAAATCGAGGAATCAGTTCAGTTAGACGGCTTGGGCTGGGATGCTTTAACTCTCATGCACAGTTGCAACTTGCTATTATTCTGGCCTCAGTTGTTGCCGATACAAAGAACTGCAATTTTTAATTAAAATTTACCAGAAGAATTTCCGGCTAGTCACACTTTCGATGAAATTTTCAGTCCAGAGTCAGCATCTACGTGTAGTAATCAATTCAACCAAATGTCTTCGCTATGGATTGGATGGTCAGGGAGCTTCAGTTGCAGATTAAGATCCAATCATCTGTCAGCTACAAGGACGATTCCACACAAAAAAATAAGCTGACACGCAAAAAACTTTCAATTTGTAAAAGAAGTGTCATATTTTCCGTGGGAGAGTGGATTTTTTTACCAAAATGAGCGCAAGATTCGAATTCGCCTCTATTGTGCAGTAAATTGTTGGCAACACTGAAAAGGAAGCCATTTAGCAGTTGACAGTTTAGGGTTGGCAAAAATGAAGGCAAAGTGAAGAGATTAATTCCATGGAGACGGCATCTGTTGTAGATGCTAAACAAACTGATCGTCCAAAAACAAGCCGTGTCCTTGTTTGGTAAAAACGAGACCCTTTGAACTGCGCCAACTACAGAGGCATCAGTCTCCTAAGTATCGCAACAAAATCTTATCTGCCGTACTGTGTGAACGCCTGAAGCCAATCGTCAACACCCTGGTTGGTCCATACCAGTGTGGGTTTAGGCCAGGAAAATCCACCATCGACCAAATATTCACACTGCGGCAGATTTTGGAGAAAACCCAGCAGAAACAAATCGATACCCACCATCTTTTCATCGATTTTAAGGCCGCGTATGATAGCATCTATAGAGACGAGCTATACAGAGCAATGTCTAGTTTTGGCATCCCTACCAAACTCGTCCGTTTGTGTAGGATGACGATGGAGAATGCACGCTGCTCCATCAAGGTCGGTAAAGACCTAACCGAGACTTTTGATGTCAAAAAAGGATTCAGACAAGGCGACGCGCTGTCATGCGACTTTTTCAACATCGTTTTCTTGAAAGAATTGTCCAAAACTCGAACGCCAACACCAGAGGAACAATCTTTCAGAAGTCCGTCCAACTACTCGCATATGCCGACGATATTGACATTATTGGAAGAACGCAGCGTGATGTCCATCGGGTTTTTATGGGTATTGCAACGGAGGCCGCGAAGATGGGTTTAGCTGTAAACGAGGGTAAGACCAAGTATATGCTGTCAACGAGAAAGGACACCCAACACCGACGTCTCGGTCAGAACGTCACAGCAGACAGATATAACTTTCAATTCAGACAATGACACCAGCGCTGAATTCAAACGAAAAAAAAGATTAGCATTTGCCCCGAAGACTGGTAGCAGCAGTCACACTTAGGCCAGAGTAGGTCCGTTGTGATAATGTGATACCATGCTGATCTAAGACCATATTCCACAAACCAGTTTGCGCATTTGATGAAGCTGATAGGAGTTGACTGATATTGATACTGTTTAGTTCTGCCAAGTTATTGAAGTAGTATGCGTCTAAATGACGTTTTCTACGTGTGGAGAGAGCATTGCAATTGCATAGAAGATGTGTAATAGTTTCTTCCTCCTCTTCATCCCTGCAGCTTCAACAGAAGCCATTAAAAGGGAGGCCTAGTCTGGAAGCAAGCCCGGTAAGTAAGTGGATAATGGTACCAAGGTTGGGTCTACTCAATCTGATCAGGCTACGTGAGCGTAGCTGTTTCTTAATGAGGCATTTAGTGCCGATAAACCATCTACGATATTTGTTAGTAAACGTTTGACGCTTCAGTAGATGCTTTGCAGTAGCGATAGGCATATCTCCATCCGGAAAGAGTACCAAATTGGTGCCACTTCTAGCCAGTTCGTCCACTTCACAATTCTCTGTGATATCACAGTGTCCCACACAAGTTGGCGACAATTCAGGGAAGTCTAAGTCGGCCAGTGGCGTTGTGGGTATGTGCGTCGACTCCTACGCACTTGGATCTACCCGTCCAGGTTCGATTCCTGGTACGACAAGAAATACTTTTCACGGCCCACCTCTTTCGAGTCACTGACAATGCTCAAAGAGTATAATTGTCGAAAAAGCTTCTCGAATTGGCCGTTCGGCGTCGGCATAAAACTGTAGGTCCCTTCCACTCGTGATAGAACAATAGCACGCACAACACGAGTGGTTGCTGAGAAGCTAGGCCCTGGCCCTCTACGGGCTGTAGCGCCACCCATATTATTATTATTATAAGTCGGAACAGATGACTTGATATTACATTGTTGTTTAGCCAGCACAGGGCTTCTTTAATATTTATAGTTTCTGCTTGAAAGCCGCTACAGTGATTTGGTAGTCGGAATGACAGTTGGATGTTTAGCTATCTTCGATCCGTCTGTGAAGATTCGCAGGGAACCTGTGTACCTTACTTACTTACTTACTTATCAGGCCGGCGACCCATGGAGGGTCCGAGTCTGAGAAATTGCTGCCTTCCCTCGTTGACGGTCATTCGCGTGCCGCTTCTCGTCTGCAAGACCAAGCTGTCTTGCATCCGCGATTACTTGGTCTTTATACCGGAGATTCGGTCTTCCTCTCCTTCTCGAACCAGTCGGCTCGGATTCAAAGACCCTCTCTCCTGGTTGTCCATGCGCTCGATGTGGCCAAGCCAGTGCAGTCGACGGATTTTTGCCTTCCGGACTACATCCACATCCTGGTACAGCTCGTAGAGTTCGCGGTTATGTCTTCTCCTCCAATCGCCTTCCTCGCAGACGGGACCATATATCCGTCGTAGAACTTTTCTTTCGAAGGTACCAAGAATCAACTCTGCAGTTTTGCTTAGTGTCCAGCTTTCGGCTCCATAGAGCAGGACTGGCAAAATAAGGCTTTTGTAGAGCATGATTTTGGTCCTTCGAGTCAGGAGTTTTGAGCCCAGTTGTTTTGACAAACCGAAGTAGCACCGGTTGCCAAGGGCAATTCTACGACGGATCTCCCCTGTGATGTAGTTTGTGGAGTTCACGTTTGCCCCGAGGTAGACAAACTCCTTCACTACCTCGAAATTGTAGCTGTCGATGGTGAAATTTTGTCCAAGGTGGTGTGTGACGGAACGTTTTGTGGTCGACAGCATATATTTTGTTTTGTCCTCATTGACCTTGATATCAGTTCGTTTCGCCTGTTCTTCAATCGCCGTAAAAGCCTCCACTACGGCACGTTGAGAACGCGCGACGATGTCGATGTCATCTGCGTACCCCAACAGTTGGACCGACTTGTAGAAGATAGTGCCTTCCGTGTTTACAGTTGCCCTCCGCACTATCTTCTCCAGTACCAGATTGAAGAAGTCACACCACAGCGCATCTCCTTGCCGAAATCCAGTGCAAGTTTCAAACGGCTCAGAAATCCTTGAGCCGAACTTCACGGTGCATCGCGTACGTGTTAGCGATTCAATTTTCCTGGGATCCCGAATTCGGGCATCGCATCGAATAGTTCCTTGCGATGAATGCTGTCATATATGCGGCTAATCGATGAAAAGGTGGTACGTATCGATTTGAAACTCACTGGTCTTCTCCAGGATTTGTCTTAGTGTGAAGATTTGGTCTATAATCGATTTGACGGGCCGGAAGCCGCACTGGTACGTGCCGATTAGTGCGGCGCAAAACGGCTTTAGACGTTCACACAGTACGCTGGACAGGATCTTGTAGGCGACGTTGAGCAGGGATGGAGCAACAACCTCCATAGTTGTTGCAAGAGGCACGATCGCCTTTTTTGTGAATGGGGCATATGGAGCTGATATTCCAGTCGTCGGGCATGCTTTCGTCTTCCCAAATTTTACAGATGATCTGGTGCATGCTCCCCACCAGAACATCGCCACCGGCCTTGAAGAGCTCTGATGATAGGCCATCGGAGCCTGCGACCTGTGTACCTTACAATTCATTAATCGGAGAACT
This sequence comes from Eristalis pertinax, assembly GCA_907269125.1. Classification (NCBI taxonomy): domain Eukaryota; kingdom Metazoa; phylum Arthropoda; class Insecta; order Diptera; family Syrphidae; genus Eristalis; species Eristalis pertinax. The sequence continues at coordinate 49,944,700 of OU026147.1, forward strand.
AAAACCTGTGTTATCTATTTATATCAAATCTTGAGTTAATTTTGGGACACCCTGTAACGTGTTCTCGAACCAAATGGAACAATCAAAGAATGACATTTGCATGATTTCGTGAATAACTACAAAAAAAATAGTGAATAGCTGTTAAAAAGTGGCTCAAATTCGTCTCTGGGCAGTGGGAAAATCAGCTGTGAAGTCGGCTGCCAATGGGCAAGGGAACGTGGCAACAGAACGCTCTCTCGTACGCAAATCGTTCAACATGTCGAAATGTAAAAACGCTTGTATTAGAAGTTAAACCTCATTCCACGGGCCTTAACGCAGTATTCCGGTCCGTGTAAAGCTTGTGTTAGAAGTTAAACCTTAATGTCTGACACACGCAGTATTGTGTGTCAGGTATTAGCCTTTTTTCCGGAGAACAAATTTGCTACAATAAAAATTCCTTCTGATACCAAGCAGGTCGAGTGTTTGTTGATTGCTTTGAGTAAACGTCAACACAATTATCTCAAGTCTGGCGACTATGAAAAAACACTGTCTCTTGCACTTCCAATAAAGGCTGCAAACATTTAACTGAGCCCCTCTTTAGAGTCTCCCCCCCCCCCCCCAACACTGCTTCGCATTCAATTTGAATTAATTGCCATTCAACTGTAGTGCATCACCAACTATTCAGTCAGCAGTCTGCACTTTCATCATCTCAAGCTGCCATCCCTTTCAACCCAATGAATCCGAAAACAGATTCCATTCAGCTCACGAAAGAGTTCTTCTCTTGCATAAACTGCAGTTGATTACACAGCCATCATCCAGAAAGAACAAAAAAAAGGTCTAGAAAGGGGAACAATGTCATTGTAAAAGAAGACAAACATTCAAACATTCAAACACAACCCCTCATCCAACCGATAGAGGCGCTGCAGCGGTGTCTTCACGGCGAATTCCGAGTAAAGTGAATGAACTAGGCACCAGCGGGGATCGCAGACGGAACGTGACTTTACTTTAATATTTACTCTGGAATGGTTTTTTTTTCCCCCGGCCATGCCATGGGAGAAATGCATTTGAACAGCAGTTCGTCATCAGGCGCTATTGTCGCTCAAAGTTTGGACACGGAGACTCCACAGAACCACGTGTGTGAACAGCACACGTTTTGTTAGCTCAAATGGGAACTGGCAAGTCATCGGTGGGGACGCCTCCTCCTCTATAATCGCCGGCGATGGTGACGGGCTGTTGATTGCGGCTGAGTTATTCGTTATTGTTGTGCCATCAGATATGGGGATCTGGATCGATTTAAAGGAGATTTGAAATGTTTCGGTTTGATGAAGATGATCCCCCAAATGGAACTTAATTGGAATGACGCCTGAGAAGCTGTGAAACCTTTGGGTGCCGACGTGGATGCCGAACGGTGAGACGTAAACTCAGAGAAGATAAAGTCGAAATTACTTTAGGACGTGGTCATCGTGATTTTGAGCCATTCAGCTGCGAATAATCATAGTGCTGGTCTGGCAAGTGTTTTTTAGGCTGCCAATGAATACATCAATTTGTTCCTGTTCTTTGCTTACGGCATTGTATGTGCTCTTAAACGATAAGTCGTAAGCAAGCTTCTTCTACTTTTTTGATGGGATGGACCTGGCCCTCAACTAAAAGCCTCACTAGCTAGCGCGATTTCTGGCTAGCTGCCTTCAGTTTCGCACGCCAAATTGGTTCAGGTCCTTCTCCACTTGGGTGCGCTACCTTAGACGCGAGGTCCTCCGTTGCCTTGTACCATGGGCTCGGAACCAGAGGCTTTTCGAGACAGACTCAGTTGTCCATGCTGTCTACTTGGCAAAACCTCTTTAGGCGTGGTATTCGTAGACGCCTCAAATCACTGTTCAGCGCGTCCAGTTTGTGGCTGATTATTCTCCTCCAGATCCCATCAACGTAAACAGGACCAAAGATCGCACGCAGAACTATTCTCCCGAAGAAGCTAAGGACTTCTTCATCCAGTTTTTAGATTGTCCATGCCTCTGTGCCGTAAAGCAGGACTGGGATGATCGTTGTCAATCTGGTCCAGTCGAGAATTTGCTGAAATTAGGCGATCGAATTGATTTAGTGATCAAAGTAAGTCATCCATGACTCGGATTAGCAACGTTCACACTCAACAATTTGCCGATACGATTTGCTAGACAACCGTGCTTGATTGGCCCCAAATTGCCAATGCAAACGCTCGTTTCTACAAAGTTGGCAGACTTGCAGTACCGTAGACAAAGCATTTTGACTAGTTTTCCAAGTTGTCGTCAAGCAAATCGTGTCGACAGATTGTTGAGTCTGTGGATTTCGACTAAATTTATGATTTCACACCAGGATGACCTTGCTCACGGCAGCTGCAACTTTGAAGCTGTTAAGGATTTTCCTTGGCAAATTACAACATGGGCGCTGTCATGGCTTATTTCCGCGGCGGATGTGGGCAGAAAAATGCTGCAATCAACAAGCCGTACCAAAAGGCGCTGCTAACAAACAAGCAAAAAGAGGAAGATGGGAGGAGAAGATGGGAAGAGAAGATGCTTTTCTGCTAAAAGAACGTGTCTCTCGCGTCCTTCCGACTCGAATATATTGAGCTATCTAGGAAAAGGAGAATACGAACCCATTTGAAATGAAACATCTTGGTTGGGCTACAGTCCGAGGTGGACCAGGACCTAGCTTGTACGAAGGGCGTTCAATATATTCTCGGTATCGATATGAAGGAAAATGCGAATTCAATTTAAATTGTTTTTATTTTTCAATATAATCTCCCCTAACACCAATGCATTTTTATTATTTTACATCTTGAGATAAGCTTTTTTAAACCCAAAAAAATAAATTTCCTCTTTCTCTGCAAAATACCCATTTATTGCCGACTTGAGTTCTTTACCATCCGAAAATCTTTTTCCACAAAGACATTTTTTCAAATCCGGAAACAGGAAATAATCACTAGGGGCAAGGTCTGGACTATAGGCTGGGTGTTGGATTTTTTCGAAACCACAATCTCGCGCAGCGGCCTTGGAAACTCACGCCGTGTGAACAGGAGCGTTGTCATGAATTTCTCCCCTTTTCTTTTGAATTTCCTCCCGCAAATTATGCAAAGTGGAAGCGTAGGATGTGGCGTTGATGGTTTCACCTTTTTTTTTTGTACTCAATGAGCAAGAGTCCCAAAAAACTGTGGCCATGAGCTTCCCGGCAGACGGAGTGACTTTGAACTTCTTCGGGGCGTCTGTTCCATTTTTATGCCACTGCATGGACTCTTGTTTGCTTTCAGGGTCATAGTGGTGAACCCATGTTTCGTCACCAGTAACACTACACATCTCCAAAAGCTCTCTACAGCATGCGATTCTCACTTTTTTCTGAGGCGCTGTGAGCATTCGTGGCACCCACCTTGCACTGACCTTTGAAAGGTTAAGATGGTCATGAAGAATGGTGTGAATGGGACCAATTGAAAGCTTGGTGATCTCTGCCATCATTTTCACATTTATTCGGGCATCCTCAAGAACAAGTTTTTCGACTTCTTTGATGGTTTCTCCCGTACAAGCAGTAGCCGGGGCGCCGGAGCGGGGGTCGTCTTCAATGCTCTCTCTGCCTCTCTTGAACTCACTTCACCACTTTTGCACAGTTGATAATGAAGGTGCGGAACTCTGGTAAACAGCCACCATGTCTTCATGAATAGTTTTTTGACTTTTTCCTTGCTTAGTGAGAAATGTAATTACAACGCGATGCTCAATTTTTACCATCATCGTCTCAGTTGCCATTATGATTCTGTTTAACTAGAGATAAAACGCGAATTAATAATCTCATTTATATGAAATTTTACATGAATGCACTAAAATAATAGTATTACTTGATAAATAAGTCAATTTATATATACAACCAACGAAACCCCGATACCGAGAATATATTGAACGCCCCTCGTACAAAAACCACTCGTGTTGCGCGTGCTATCGTTCCCTCGCGAAGTCAGGTGGCCTACAGTTTATTGCCGACTTCTTAAGGGGATGTTTGGAAAGCTTTTTTTTTTTTGTAGAAAAGTACACTCTTTGAGCACAGTCAGTGACTCGACGGTGATGGAGTCGTGGATTATGAATGTAAGTCGTTTCGGGGATTGAACTACACAGTCTCAGGACGGCTTACTACCCAATTGTTCAACACCAAGCGGATGCCAGGCAGTACGTATCAAACTTTCAAATTCATCTAGCCTATAGCCGACACCAATATCTTCAAGAAGCTGCTGTCTTTAAACAGACCAGAGATTGGTGATCTGGTAAACAGCCAATACTTTAAGGAATGCACTCTGACTTGTTGGTCCATTGTCACGCTGGATCTGTTAATTAATCCGGGAAACATTGGGATGTTAGAGAGTTCTTTACATGTGGTGTGGTGTGGAAACCTCTTCTGGTTGTGAATCATCTGAATTCCACAGGAAACACTTGTGTAGTAAGGTCACTCACGACTTCTTTGTGCACCGCTTTAGTTGTCATGCATACGAATATAGGAAAATATCTCTTCATCTGCTTTTTCTTAGTTGCTTCCCTCCCATGCCTTGATGTCGATCGGGATCGCATAGTCGACTCCTGTATGTGAGAAGGCTCTTGACAGTTTTACTCTAGGAGCGTTAATTTGATCCCAACGGCAAATATTGACTGGACCAGATTCGAAAACCGGATAAGGCGTATTAGTTCTGCTTTCACTAGAATTCGAACCGGGGTCCCGTCTAACCAGGGACAGGCACTCAACCAACTGCGCCCTCCAGTCGTTTCACCACCATATTAGTTCAACTTGTGTTGTCGAATACTGACCACGATTCAGAACTTGTCTCAACTCAAGCCTCTCTAGTTCTACAAATCCTTTTCGACCATCAAATAGTCAATCTACAGTAAATGCGAACAAGCTGTAATCCATCTGAATGTCAATCAAGTTACCTCAGATAGTAACGGCAAACGATTGGAACCACTTTCATCAAAGAAGACTTCATCTAATGTCAACCACAGACGCTGACAAAGTCACTTCTCGTCCGACAGAATCACATCCCTTGAAGGCAACGCACTGGTAGTTCTTCTCAGAATTCTTAAGCCGCGTCATAAAACCTCGACTTGAACTCAGTCCGACGGGAAACCGTGCCAAATGGGATGCCAGCCTTCGTCAAAGTTCCCCATTTGCTGCCGTAAAAGTCAATTACCCGCATTAGTGCACTTTCCTGTCCCGTAACCTCTAATAGGCCTAGTTATGAGCGATGACAAGTGGGAATGTCATCACACTCACGGTCTTACGCAACCCAGGCGACCGCCCTCCGCCCTGGCGGTCTGTTTGTGGCTCTACGCTGAGTGCGTCGATGGGCTCATTCGGTTTCCCATTTGATGTCTTATTAACGTCTTCCTCGGATGGTGCGTCCATTTTTGGGGATCCGCACTTGGTTTTATTACCGCTGTGCTGTTCCCTTGGAAAAGTAATTTCCTTCGAATGACCCTCAAACACACACACACACACACTAGCCTACACTCCACGCGTTCTCCAGGTGAGCAGCAGTCGTTAACGAGCCGCCGCAGCTACGCCCCGTCCACCAGTACATCGTTCCGGGAATGGCCCTCGGTTTAATGAGATCTATTTTCGGCATACTAACGCTCCTATGGCAGCGCTACAATAATGTGAGGGACCCCACACACGCGACCCCGCCATGAAATCGAATCCGATCATCTGTGGCCGTGGGCTCATAAATTCGAAATTCATATCCGCCGCCAGCCTTTGGATTCTCCTCAGACCACAGACCAAGTCAGCGATCCGCCGAACGGAAGGGAAGCGGGCGGATGAAAAAGGAGAACAGAACAATAGCATAGCGGACCTCTTGGGATTTTCATGTTCCATTGACGACGGGCATGGCATGGTTCCCATGCTTCTGGATCAACGCATCCAGCCGGGCCGCATGAGAACGCCGCTTAAACGGAGTCCCAGCGCAGCAATTGGGTCTGTGCAGCGCATTGAGCTACTTACGTACGCTAAATTGCAAGTTTTGCGCGCTCGAATGCATGCGGCAGAGTCAGCGGTATCTGGACTGTACGCAGTTGGACTGACTGACTGTGGAGTGAACTCACAATTATTTGTCTGCTCTTTTTCTTTTAATTTTGCTGGCTTGGAGCAATTGCTTAAATTGAAGCACTCGCGGATACGCGGATAAGGGAAAAATTCTCATTACTTAGGGAAAAAATTCCGATGTGGGTTGCGAAAGTTCGACGGCGCACGTGGAGGGGGCAGGCGAGGGCCACTTCGATAGGAAAAGTGTGTCAGAGCGAAGTTGCATAAGATATCGGCACATGGGATTTGCCGATTGGATTTATGTCTTGAATATTTACTGTGGATATAATTTAGGTGTTTCTTACAGACGTCCAGACAGCTGGTTACACGGGAAAGGAGACCCCGTTGACTGCGCCAAGTGTCGAGGGATAATACTCCTTCTTGAGCACTTAAAACCGCTTATCAGAGGCAGTGAGGCTTCATGTCTGGCAAGTCCTCAATGAACCAGATCATCATACTTCGGCGACCGTGGAAAAAAACCCATGAAATCCATATCGATATAGACCACCTATTCATCGAGTTCAAGGCCACCTACGGTAGCCAGAATAGAGAAGAGGTAGACAGCGCCTTGGCTAGTTTTCAAGCTTTTTCCAAGTTCGTCTGGTTGTTGAAATTGAGGATGGACAACTCTCGCTGCTCCTTCAAGCCCGGTAATGAACTCGCCGAGACCATCGATGTCAAAAAAGAGTTCAGATGAGGAGGCGCGCTTCCTCTTGAACAACCCATGCCGCGAAGGCAACGACACCACGACGGGAGAAGACATCTCTTGTATCGAAGGGTTGGATTTAAGTCAAAAGGCGTACTACTTCCCTTATGAAAGATGGTGGGTCATTTGTAGTGGAATTCTTCGTTTCATACGTTTGCTTAGCCGGATTAGTGCCGAACATTCACACAAAACGTGCTCGGAAGTCTCATCATCTTCGAGGCAGAGCCGGCAAGCCTTGTCCTGACACAGTTTTATTTTGTTAAAGGTGTTGTTCGGGCCACTGTGGTCAGTATGAAAGCTCGCTAACTTACCTTATTGCGATGGAGGGTGATGCTCCTTCCCCGAATACTGGAGGGAATCAAAATTTCGAGCACAATTAAGAAAGATGAGAATGATGAATCTCTAAATACACCAATTTCTGCTCCTGCTGTTGAGCAAGCAGAAATGATCAGTCACGACGCTATTGAGCATCTGACGGTCACAACATCTTCGGCTACCATCACCACTGATCAGTCAGGTACATCAGCTGTCAAGAAGGACGGAGCCATAAGGGCACGGCTCTTGTCTGCTGATACTACAAATGAAGAGTCAACAGCTAACACTAACTCTGACACCACTTCGTCCACTCTCATGGACTCGTGCAGCATTGCCACAAATAAATCGGGTTGAGCTACACGTAATCCCTGGCCATTAAATTGAATTCTGCCGAGAGAAGACGTCATAAACAGACCATTCGCAGAGGCGAATCCAAAAAAAAAGGCCCTAAGTTAAAAGTTTGAGATCAGAGCATCACCTTTCCACAGCACCAGCGACCAAGAATGCAAGGGCAGCACCCACACCGAAAGCTCCCACTTTTAGCCAAGTGGCCAGCGCTGTTAGGTTAGGTGTTGTCCCAGTGGACATCAACAAAGAACCGCTGTCCACAGAGCAAATGGCTCTGTTTCAGGAGGCCGTTGTAGACGTCTCCATCGAACTGTGGCGTGTGGTCACATTTTTCAGGTTCGAACCACTAGATGGCATGGCTCGTTTTCATCTGTTCAGACAATGATACTGCTGAATGGATGAGAAACAACAATCAAAGTAAAAAGTGGACTGAACGTGACACTAGTGGAAGAAGGATCTTTCGCGAGGGTTCTTTCCACAGAGTCTCGAACTCCCCAACACAAAAATGTTGGCTTCTAATGAAGCACAAAATGAAGGCAACTTCATGGAAGGCGATGCAAAGGGTAACGATAGTCTCCTTGACTGTCTGAAAATATCAGAATATTATTGTGGAAATTTTGTCTGGCGCAGATCTCGATGGCTTAGATTTCCACTTGAAACATTGTAGGATTCCACCCCATTGGGTCTAAAGACTCCTGCTCCCACTCCAGAATCCGTCTTTTATCCGTCTGTGTATCATACCAGGCTTCTAGGGTCTTGTGCTGGGACACCATTGGATCAGCTTACGTGATCCAATATTTCAACTTCGAAAAGCCTATCGAAACAGTGCTGCCTTATTGAATTTTGTTGTTTCAATAGAATACGCCCCTCTCAGCTTGATGAGTGTGAAATTGATAATTCGGCTCAATTGAATCCAAAAATCCAATCGGAAACCTTGAAAATATGGAAAAAAAGGCATTTTTTATTTTGCATGACGTTAGAGTCGATCTCATTGACGTCACTGAAGACGCATAGTTTCTTGCTTGTCTGGCATTGGATTGATTCAAGAAGGAGAAGAGGACCGAACCTCTGGTGTGAAGACCAAGTGAGATCAAGACAACTTGATGATGGCTAAGAATGGATAAAAATTATTCGTCATGACGGGAATCGGAGCTAGACACATTAACACATCGAAGCCGAAACACAGTGCGGCGACCACTTTATAGGATAGGTCAATGAACAATTAGGAATGTACTTTCCCCATCATCGGTAATTAGATTTCCTTAACAGAGACTCAGTCTTCACCTTCTACTCGCTGCATCTTTCCCCCTATTGCTGAATCCGACGTCGCCGACCGAAACACCTTCCCGACTTCCCGACTGCAACCGCTCAGTTCGCGAGTATATCGTCAACTCCATTCGCCTTTCTTGCGCGACAGGGGCACATATCCCAGGACCATTCCACACAATCGCACTGTCACGTCTCCTTCCGCAAGACCACACAATTTCAAGCTGCAGGCATAATCAATAACATGCACCAGTGCCTGGCGTGACTGCTTCCTCTGCAGAGGTAGAGGTTGAGGTGGAAAAACTCTTGTGCAAGCCCCGTTCTCCCCGCCCCCTCACACGGACCCACACTCCGGCCATCCGGGCCCAATTTCACTTTCGAACATCTGATGTCGCAACACCAATTGCATGGCTATCGCCATTCGAATAATCTCGCCCGATAGTCGTGGACACTTGGTGCACAGCGTCGAACCTTATGCAAGAGTGTAACTGAAATTTACGATTTTGCGATAAGACCTCCTGTGCGCGCCCTCTCCGCCATTTATCCAGTTCACCTTATCAGCGGACAGCACCTCTCACTCGGCGAGAGGCCGGCAAATAGGGAAAAACAACACCAGCACCAGAGTGTTCAAACAAAGTCCGGCGATAAGACCACGAAGGCGCCCGGTCTAGGCGAGCGACCCAATCAGCGTATTTGACTAATGGTTTATCAATTTCGATTCTTCGAGCCTGTCTGTCTCGCAACTCATGCCACAATCTGGCGGCGCGCATCCATCAGCCACGCAGACCGTGGCGAGCTCGCAAGCGAATGTGAAACTAGAATTTTACGGCGATATTGGCATATTTTCCCGTGGCATTAATTTCCATCTCAAACGATCGCCTCAATGAGGTTGAACGAACTTCACAGATGAATAGCGGGACGGACACAGCGGCGAGTTGTTGCTCAGCTGACGGTGGCGGCGGTGAGGAGGCGAAATGAGGCACAAATCAATAGATTGCCTAATTAGTGCCGCTCCGTATATGGGACGGTAACTATTGTTTCGATGTTTCGTTGTTTCGTTGTTTCCCAAAGTGTGTCAGAGGGGGAGAGGTGGGAGGTGGAGAGACTAGAAAGAGTGATGATGAATATGGAAATCCGAAGAGAATGCCATGCCAATAGGTTCTAAAAATACGCGAAATGTGTGTGTGTTGACGGGCGGAAGGGAAAGACTGAAAGTAATCCCGAAAGATGTGGCAAATTTAGGACAAATGGCAAAAAGTGTCAAGTGAAATTAAACGAAGATGATGAAGCAATCAAAGCTTGGGCTAAATTCTAAGGATGAACCTTGTGGTCTTACAAAACCACAGGCGGTGGTGACAAGAGACCGGGTTAATTGGTGAAGGTTATCCGTCTACCTTACCATCCGCACATGTGGTTGAAATGAATATGGATGCCGTACGCGCAACTTTATTTTAATGATGTAAGCCTCAGTTGAGGTGCCTCGGTTGAAGTAAAGGGTGATTATTTAAAAGCTATAGGAAAGTTTTTCATAAAGAAACACATAAAATTCAGAAAAATGCATGAAATCTTTATTTGAATCGTTAGTACGGTCCATATAATTTAATGTTTGAAGATTATTTCATGCAAATGTTGACCTTGAGTGCGCCTCAAATGGTCCATCCGCTTAGTCCAATTTTGGCATACTCTTTCCAACATTTCGGCCGGTATCTCACGAATAAATGCTTCAATGTTGTCTTCCAATGCGTCAATTGAAGCGGGCTTGTCTGTATGGACATGAGCTTTAACATAGCCCCACAAAAAGTAGTATAAAGGCGTTAAATCCCACGATCTAGGCGGCCAATTGACCGGTCCCGAACGTGAAATAAAATGTTCACCGAACTCGCCCCTCATAAGTCCATTGTAGCGCACTCTGTGTGGCATGTGGCACCGTCTTGTTGAAACCACATGTCATGCAAGTCAAGCTCTTGCATTTTGGGCAAAAAAAAGTTGGATATCATCTCACGGTAGCGCTCACCATTCACAGTTACGTTACGATTCGCATCATCTTTGAAGAAGTACGGTCCAATGATGCCACCAGCCCATAAACCGCACCAAACTGTGACTTTTTCTGGATGCATTGGTAGCTCTTGCAATGCTTCTGGCTGATATTCACTCCAAAATCGACAATTCTGCTTATTTACGTACCCATTGAGCCAAAAATTAAACTGACCATAAAATGGAAGAAGCGCGCGATGAACTTTCTTAACAGAGCCCGCATTTTGATAATAAAATTCAATAATTTGCAAGCGTTGTTCGTTCGTAAGACGATTCATGGTTAAATTATAGACCAAACTGAAGATGTTTGACAGTGACACAAAACACGAGACGTGCGTCAGCTGTTTAAACCAGTGTTGCCAAAAAGATAATAGCTAAAAAATCACCCTTTACTTGAATTGAGATGGCTCAGTTGAGGTGGAGCGGTCCTGAAGTAAGTGCGTGCAGAATGGTAAAACTTTATTGTCTAAAATAGGTATTCTCTTACGGTTTAGACAGTCGTTCTTTTTTGTCGGCTCAAGAGCAACTCGAACTCTCGCAGACATCAACTGGGCGAATTTTGCGCAGGATCTTGAACCAAAAGGGTGGACCAAATACAAGTTTCTTCTTAAAAATGCAATAAAATGAACAAAATAAAAAAATTGTCCATGTATTACGGCTTTATTAGTAAGAACAAATATTCCCATTAATTATGAAAAATAACGTCGCTCAAGTGACTGCTTCGGCTGCCTTCGGAGTAGCGACACAGCACTCACTTTGGAAATACGTTTTCAATATTTCCCAACGCTGTTCAAGCGTAAAGCGACTCATTTCGGACCAGGATTGCTGTCCACTAGACAACCTGCGTACAACAGTCGCGGTGTGTGCTTCATTTCGACCAAGACTTCTACTTTTCAAAAAACGCACTGTTTAGGCACAGCACTCTCTTTGGAAACAAGTTTTCAATATTCCCCAACCTTGATCAAGCGCAAGGCGTCTCATTTCGTTCTGCGGCGGTATGATACTGACATTCTGTCAAGATTTCGAGCGGGAAACAGCTGTCAGTGTCAAAATGAACCTATGATTTAAAAAAAACAACTAGATGGCCCAAAATGTACATCCGTGTAAAAATCAATGCACCCCGATGCCAAGGAAAACGACGACAGGCAACGCCGTGGGTATGCTTATAGAAGCTAATGGAGCTACTGGAAGCGTCCCGATTTCAGAAAAAAGAAATCAACCCGACGAGACTACTATAATAAGCAAATCGACACATGCTGAATCAAGCTTCAATGCATCCACATTGCGTCCGCACTTCTTTGAAAACAACGATTACATTGCTAGAACCGAGACCGATATCGATATTCTTGTTGTTGTTATTTTGGCGCTACAGTCCACGATGTTTAGCCAGCTGCCTACAATTTCGGACGCTAAGTGGATCGAGGCCCTTCTTCACTTGTGTGCGCCAAAGATTGAACGCAGAACTTTTCTCTCGAAAAGACCAAGGGCTTCTTCATCTGCTCTTGAGGTTGTCCATGCTTCCGCACCATAGAGCAGGACAGGGATAATTAGCTTGGTCCATCGAGAGAGGTCTCTACTACTCAGTTGCCTTGAAACAGGGATTGGCGATTATTCTGCCTTCAATCTAGGGACTGGTGGTATTCGTATTCTGTACTGTTTACTTGCGAGCTGAAGTAGACGAAGTCCTTGACTACCTCAAAAGTATAACTGCCAATGGTGATGTTAGCCACGGCGTGCGTCCTTCCTTGAAGACAGCATATTCATTGTTTTGGCCTCATTCACTGCTAAACCCATTTTGGCCGCCACCGATTCAATGCCAGCAAACGCAAACATTACCGATCGATGATAGTGAATTTCTTTTGGCCAAAAATTGGATGATACGGGTAATGACGAGATATGGTTGCAGCTGTGTGACATCGAGGGCATGGTTGTCTCACATAAAGGCGACGTGAACTGGGTACCGAAATCAAGAAGACAGGCAAACAAATCTCATACTCCCCTTCGCGACAAGAAAATCCGTCTTGGATTGACAGGCTGTACAGGCCTTGTAATCATCATTCATTGAACGTAATCACTCCCACCTTTTCGATGAATCCACGGATGCCTTGATCTGCGACCTTACGTAAGAGGTTACCCTACTCGATCGCTCCAATAACGTCTTGATATTCCTCGTTTTTGTTGACTTTAAGAAAGGCCTGCATGAAGGTGGACTTAAAAGTTGCAAGTCATGCTCTATTGAATGCCCTAAACGTGATATTTGCTCCGAACCACTTTTCTGTCAATACATCAGCGCTGTGCTTTATCCTATTGGGATGATCAAGGTCTCGTTCTTATAAAGTCAGCTTGATCCTGCGAAAGAGAGGGCTTTATTAATGAACTGCCTTCTGAGCTCAATGACACAGCTTTAATAGAAAACGGACGGCAATGGCATGATGAATGCCGTGAAATTAGACTGACCTGTACAGGGTGGGCCATCTAGTGGTTTTTTTGTAAATCGTAGATTAGTTTGACGTTGATAGCTGTTTCCCGCTCGAAGTCTTGACAGAAAGTCAGTATCATACCTCCGCAGAACGAAATGAGACGCCTTACGCTTGATCAAGGTTGGAGAATATTGAACACTTGTTTCTAAAAGAGTGCTGTGCACCCCAAACAGTGCGTTTTTTTGAAAAGAAGAAGCTTTGGGAGAAATGAAGCATTCACCGCGACTGATGTGCGCAGGTTCATGCTAAAAGTTCGTGAGACTGGTATGCTAGTGGACAACACTCTTGGTCCCCGTCATCGTACGGATGAGAATGTGGCTACTGTGTCTGAGAGCGTGAGACTCAACTCACGAACATCAACTCGTCATCGATCTCAACAGCTCAACATTTCAAGCACTAGCCTGAGGAGAAGTCTGCACAAAGGTCTTGAATAATTCGCTTACAAGATCCAATTGACTCCACAATTGAAGGCGCGCTACCATCCGCTTCGTTATAGCTTGAATTGGATAACGGTTTTGGCCAAAAAATTATTTAGTCTGACGAGACGCATTTTCATCTCAGCGGCTACGTTAACAAACACAATTGCCGCATGTGGGGCTCGGAAAACACGCACGTAGTGCATCCACAGAGAGTGACAGTTTGGTGCGGATTGTGGAGTGGTGGCATCATTGGACCATTTTCTTTCGAAAATGCGACTGGGAACAACGTTTCGGTCAACAATGGGCGTTACAGAGCCATTTTACTGAAATTAAAGACATGGATAGACCTCTGGTTCATGCAGGATGGCGCGCCATCCCGCACAGCACAATCGATCTTTTGCGCACCAAATTCGCAAATCGTGTTATCAACCGTTTTGGCAACGTCAATTGGCCGCCTCGGAGCTGCGATTTGCCCCCTTTGGACTGTTTTTGTGGGGAACCGTGATGTATCGATGTTATGCCAAGAATTGGGAAACGATTCAAGCACTTAAGGCCAATATCATCGAAGCAATTCGTGAGTTGGAGAGCGAAACCATCAATAAGGTCTTAGAAAATTGGGGTGACAGAAGGCACTACTGCCAAACTAGCCAAGGCAACCACTTAAACGACGTTGTATTTTATAAATAATGGGAATATTTGCTCTTAATTATAAAGCCAACTATAGACGGAAAAAATTTAATTCTGTTAATTTTATTGCATTTTGTAAAAGAAACTTGTATTTGGCCCTCTCTGTATACATTGTTAAAAAATAAAATCGATTCTCAGTGAGAGTTTTACTTGTGCAGTCCTGAGGTGGTGAGCCCTCTAGTGTAACTCCGCTTTCTAGACTGGCTTCGGCGTCCAATTTTGCAATATTCTCACTTGGCGATTCGTATCACTGCACCGCATTCATTCCTAGTAACTCGAAATTCGCTGAATTCAAGGTTATTCGAACACGAAACCAGATTCCGAAGGGCGACTGGCTCGCAAAGTGAACAGCTGATGCAAATCCATCTGAAATAGAATACCCACATATTTGGGTTTCCAGAGACTGCCAGGATCAGTTCGTAGTACATGGGACGGTAAGAGGCGCCCAGCAGACCGCAGTCACCAATCCCCCACGACGATGTCTACGCAAATCCTTTGCTACACTGCCCGATAGTATGTCCGATGATTTGGGAATTAATAGCATGTCTGCCACGCCTGGGCCAGTGTCGAATCCTTATCCACACCTTGACTAGCAGCCCATCAAAGAGCACTATCAAATGACCCATCAACGCCGCTTCTTTGCCATCACCAGACCACCTCCGATCGCCGCAAAGAGGATACATGTATTTACAAATAGGATAAATCAAACACACAGCCAAGGTGACCAGTAGAATCGGGCAAATACACTCGACTATCGACTTCTTTTCTTCTCACTCGTTGGTTCGTTTGTGCAAGTGTGTGCCGATGAATAGCCGCAAACAAGTCGCCACTGCTGTTCAACATCTGTAGACACATCGTGTCCCTCTTCCAGAGAAATTCCCCTGCAGATGGATTCAAATCAGACACAGGACAGGGAAGAAAAAGGGAGTATCGTCAGCTTCCCTTGGGTGTCCGCTTCTCACTTCCTTTCCGGCTCGATGTGGGTTCTCAATAAATGAAGTGTGCCAAGGATGTATTTATATCGTGGATATCCATGACAGTCCCGGATGAAGGAGTCGCCTCCTAACATTTTGTATCACCCGCATCCTGAAGTGGCTACAGATGCTCGAATGCAGATGTTGGGAGCGCTGTTTGTTGCACCACCACCGGTGGGTCTGGCGCGAGTCGAAATTCATCTCGATGTCCTGCGGTGAAATATTAACGAAGGGTACTGCATTTGAAATGCGACACATTGAGGGGCGTAATTGAATTTTTAGTTTGTCGAGAGGTTCATTAAACTGGGGTTGCTGATGAGTGAGAATAATGAAATGAGATGCGATTGGGAAACTCAGGGAAACTTTGTTCAGACACGGGTCTCAGATGAATTGATCGTATTCTGCGCTCTAATGATGTCTAATTTGGGTATTAAGTTGGCTTTGTGTTGCCAGAAGGCGGTCAAAAGAATGAGGTTGCTCGTGGAACAGGAATGAAAATAGGTGGCTCCTTGTCTCGCATGTCAATGCAGATTCTTTGAGAGTCTAGAACTGTCCAGACACAAGGTTCCCCACTTCTAAGCCGGAGTAATGCGGTCTCCTTTCGAGTGGTTCCTAGAGAAGCCAGATACAGCACCACCTCGGACTTAAGCGCCACCCCCTACTCTCGAAACGTCCATCTCTACAAGAAACTTGTCAAGCCTCTGGAAGCAAATGCCATAGCAAGCAAAGAGTGTGCAGAAATAAGGGAAAATCTGGATTTACATCAAGCTGTAACAGCCCTGGACAGATCCAGAGCTCGATGACTTGGTCTGAGTATGGCAGCAACGGCGAGGTCCCTTTGGCCGGCGCTTGGTAAAAAGGGTTCAACATCATTGATCGGCTTTGGTCGCAAGGACGTAGGAAGGCTAGTAGGAGTGCTTACCACTGTTGGCACATATGCAATGCGTTTGCAGAAGCTGCTGAGTTGAGGAAGAAACAGAATCTAAGTCTCCAACATCTACTCTGTGACTGTCCAGCTCTAGCAAAGAAAAGGAGACAGCTCCTAGGAAAGCACTTTGTCGTAAAGCTGGATGACTTAAGCGGTGTTGAACTAAGAGCTCTCCTAAGATTCATATGTAGATCCGGGTGGGTTTTAGGACTAAAGTGGTGGTAAAACATCCCAAACAAGGGCAGAATGGCCCCAACACGTTCGTCTAAGTAAGGGCCGATAGGGCACCCAAATACCTCCCCACCTACATTATTTGTCGAGTGGCCAACTCGAAGACAGCACGCGGTTTCGAAAACCACAAGAGGCTTGGCCGTACCCTGGTCAATCAAGCACCAACCAGATTGATCACTGTGCCATCGACGCGACGTCAGACGCTTCTGCAGTATTCTCCAATCCAAAATAGGCGTGGATCATTTCCTTTTTCTTAGCCAACACGGGTATCGAGAAAAAAACCGAGTCCAGGAGGAGCACTACGGGTTGACATTGCAATGATTCAACAATTTGGTACTGCTGGGATCTTTGCCGATCGAAACTCTCCAAAAAAAAAAGCTCTATAAGTTCGACGCTGCCTGCGCTCAATCAATGGAAGAAGATTCGAAGAGTTGTCAGAAAACTATCGAAGCAGTTCACTCTTTGGGAAGCACGTTTAAGTACAACCTTTTTTTGAGATAGTGGCAAGACTTTACACATTTTTCTCAGCATCTACGCATCGTTGGGACATTCTCATAAAAAAAATGTAGGTGTGTCAGTCAAGAAACTTGTGGACACTAGATGGAGCGCTCATCACGAGGCTTATAAGCCATTGAATGAACATTGAAGATCGATGAAGATCAAGTCTTGAACTCCTTTGTGGTCCTCAAAAGGAAAATTTGGCTTCAAGAGTTCCAATTGAAATGTGGGGAAGATCAAAAAAGAAGAATAATATGCCAGGAGAGAACAACAATGAGTCAAAATAGGTTGCCAAATCTGGCTATACTTTCAATCGAAAAGGAGCACAGGAGCAAAGGACTTAATCGAAACATTCAGTGAAATAAAAGCTCGAAGGCACCTTTAAATTAGAGCTTTGTTCGTGCATTTTTCTTAACATTTTTAAGGGGTGTAAGCTTGCCTAACGCCCCTTGTGCCACTGGCTCTTACTCCGCTCATGCTGCCAGGCTCTGTTTCTTTGGACTCAGGAGGCAATTGAATGATCGAGTGGTGTCTCGAAGACTCAAGTTGACAAGGGTGTAACAAAATGTACGCAAAATTTGAATTTGTGCAGTAAACTGTTGGTAGCACTAAAATAAAAAATAAAAATTGACAGCTGATAGTTTAATAAGCCTACAGGCTAAGTGCCACAGTCCGTAGAGAGCCAAGGCCTAGCTTCTCAGCAACCACTCATGTTGTGCGTGCTATTGTTCTCTCACGAGTGGAAGGGTCCTACAATTTTATGCTGACGCCGAATGGCCTATTCTTATAAGCAGGAATAGGGACCGCAAAAAGAGGTTCAGGTGCGCACATACCCACAACGCCACGGCCGCCACAGCTGACGGCTTAGGGTTAGTAAACATGGAACGTCGCACAATACAACAACGGGCTTTCATTAGTAAACAATGTCTCGAAAATAATGAAAGTTCGAAACGCCACAGTTCGCACATTTCGTACAAAGTATGGTTTTTTGACTCAAGTCTGACGAGATTAATTGAAAAATTCAGGTAGATTGGGCACACTAAACACACTGGTCGTCCAAAAACAAGGCGTGTCACTGTATGATGCGGATTGGGGGCTGGAGCCTTTTTGAAAAGGAGGCTGGTCAAGCAGTGACTATTACTGGTGCTCGACACCGCGGCAAGATAACACAGTTGCTTCTGCCGAAAATGGATGACGTTGATGTTGCCAATATGTGGATTAAACAAGACGGTGCCACAGGCCATAAAGCCCGTGAAACAAATCAATCACTGAATGAGGCATTTCCTGGCCATGTACTCTCTCGTTTCGGTGATCAGATGATCAGAAATGGCCGCCTAGATCATGTGATGCAACACCATCAAGGCCGCAAGAACTGACTGTCACACGGCAAAATCAACGCGGCAAGACAAAGAAGCTTCTGGCGTTAGACCTTAACTCGATCCGTGAGGTCGTCGGAGTGATCACAGGACACTGCCCCATCGGAGCAATGCTCCGAAAATGGAACGCGGAATCCAGCGATCTCTGCCGGAGCAGCGGCGACGACGAGGAGACCAAGACGATCCAACATCTGCTGTGCCACTGCTGCCCAGCTATCCAGAATTTACGCCTAGCTTCGCTGGGCTTCAAAGAATTCTTCACAGGGACTGCGGACTTAGCGAATGCATACTTATCGGATCTCTTAAGATTCGTAAAGAGCACGGGATGGTTTAAGCCAGTACGCTACAGGATAAGTTGATAGAATGTGGACCCAAAAAAAGAAGGGACTCACAATGGGCCCTAAGCCCTCCAAGTGGATGTGTTGTTCAGCCATCACACTTCTCCTTCCAAAACCTAACCTAACCTAAAACCATCACATTTATGCAGAATGGTCATGCACAAGTTTCGACAGAAGACGCACGTATGCGCCAGGAAAGACGTGGAGGCCATTTCCCCGGTACGTTATTCCTCAAATAACCCTATCCCCTAAGTACTTTACAATTCAACCTGTTTTCTACTTAATTTAAATCTAGCCTTAATTTTGAGACACCCTTTATCACTACAGTCCTACAGTCCTGCTCTACGGCATGGATATCGTGAAGCAGATGGAGAAGACTTTGGTCTCTTCCAGAGAAAGGCTCTGCGTACGATCTTTGGTCGTATAACGATGATGCTGCACCGTTAGATGTCACACTGGATTTCAGGAACATTTCACTAAATAGTTGCTGTGTCTCGTAGGCTATATGACAGAGGTTCAAACGATACCTCACTTGTCTTGAACTCCTTCTTCCTTCTTGAAACTGAATCTCTTGGCCCTCAAGCGACGACTATTACATGCTCTTTCGAACAGCCTTCCCTTCACTTCCGGAAAGATTTACCTTTCTTCGAACTGTCGTGACATATTTTCCCTTAATTTAGACCAGCTCTGCCCATCAACCCCTTCAATCTCAGCTCAAGGTACACACGTCACTCATCAGCAACAGCAACCTAGTTCCAATTGAAAATCCCTCAAATCTCTGCCAGAAACCGTCAAAGCAGCCACCACCCGCTGTCGTGCAACAACTCTCATGACACCTGTCACCAGCACGCTATCGCTCTCATGTAACCTCGCTCTTCTCCAGTTTTGTTGACTCTGCCCCGTTTATCGGTCTCTCCGCCATCCATTCTCTTGCCTGCTGAGTGCTGCTGTGTTGTGTGTGCGATTATGCGATTTCATTTTCCGCTTATTATCCCATTCTCGTCATTGCATCGCACTTCATTCCGACGGCTAGGCTCCGTCTCCGTTCTTCTGGCACTGCATCCACATCCAAACAGTCACGGCGACGGCGAGCGACGACAAACCGTCTGACTATGTGGCCCCTGTTGGTTGCACGCATACACAAGCAAAATCCATCTAACTACGGCGAAAGTATCTAGGCAAGGCACTTGTGTAGTTCGAGTGTACTCGCGTGTATCTGTGTGCGTTCGCTTGCATGGGGATTGTTGATTCCGGACGGCCAGGCCAGCGCCAGAGTGATTGGTGCGGTTTTCAGTTGGTGAACCGCGTTTGAGCCGAAAGCAACTGTCCTCTGCGTCGCGCATTCTCGCGTTTGTTCGACTCGTGTGTCTGGAGTCGTCTTCAAATTTCTTTCGGTTTCCAGATTTGTTGTGTTCTTTTTCTTTCTTGCTTCCCATGGTGCGCGGTCGAAATTCGAGTTTTGCCAGAATTTGAATCTTCTTTTCGCGTTGTTTTTGTAGTTTTTGTAGTTTTCGTTGGTGGTTCTTTGGTATCGTTCGGTGTCTGTTCTTGTTTTTATCAGATGAAGAAGAGGTGTATCTCTGGGGCTTCAATTGGCACAGACGACGTAGAAGATGTGAGAAACGTGTTACGCGTGCGACCGTGTGCCCAAGAGCTGTGTGTGTGATTTGTGCTTGTGCAAAAATAGATGTTAAAGCGAATCTGTTTGGATTACAGTCGTAGAATCGGCGGCATTCGTCTGAAAGTTTTCTGGACGGGCCCCTGCTCCCAGGATTGGATACGGCAGTCACTTCAGCGGCGGCCAAATCAGATCGGCGGCTTATTGGTGAGTCGGAAACCTCGTTTATGTGATACCTCGGAAAGTTCATGGAGATAATCTCAAATCGCCGATAATTGTGCCATTTTATTGCCCACTGGATGTGCATGTGGCAGGTCCCGCTGGTGGTCAGGTTTTATGGACGTGGAACTATTGTGTGATGGTTTTTTCTTTTTCTTTTTCTTTACGATTGGCGACATTTAACTTATTCACTTAGTCGCACTTTAGATTGGCGCACGGAGTGGACTTTTGGTTTAATGGGCTCAACAGTAAACACTGATAGGGCATCTTTTATCGGCGTTTGATTTCATTGTTCCCGGTGTGGGGTGGGTGCGTGTGTGTGTGTGTGTGTTAAGTGGTTAACACACCTCACAGGACGCAGAGGCTCATGGATTAGGACCCTCCTCCGAGGTTTTTCGGGGAATTTTAGTGGTGCGTGATGTGGATTAAATCGACTTGCAAGCAAGTGCCGTGCATATGTCACGGAAGTTTGTTAATTTTGACACACTCGTGTTTTGGGTCAACTCAGACGGCAGGTAACACGAAGTTGCGGCGCATAACCGGATTTTTTCGTTTAATATTCAAAATTGGCTTCTGAGCATGACCAAATTGGTGAGTGGTTTGATTTGCTTTTGCTGTGCATGAGTTTATCTCACTCTGGTGACCAACTGGCCACGGAGTTGATCATCTCACAAGTACATCTTGGTTAATAAGGACTAGAATGGGTTCCAAAACAGCTGTCAACATCAAGTCAATCATTTGCTTTCTGACTAAGTCTGACAGGACGTGCTTCAGTTCTACGTACCCAAAGCTCTTGGTCCTTTGCAAACGTTCAAAAACACTACAAGATCCCTCAAGAATCATCTAAAATACCTCAGTTGGATTTCACGATTTAACCTTAAAGTGAACGACACTTCCTTAAGTTTTGAATTTCTTATGAATTCGGGTGGGCCATCTAGTGGTTTTTTTTTTTAAATCATAGGTTAATTTTGACACTGACAGCTGTTTCCCGTCAGTATCATACCGCCGCAGAACGAAATGAGACGGCTTACGCTTGATCAAGGTTGGGGAATATTGAAAACGTATTTCCAAAATGAGTGCTGCGTAGCTTTTTTTTGAAAAGGATAAGTTATGACCGAAATGAAGCAGCCACCGTGACTACTTTACGCAAGTTTGTGCAAAAAGTTCATGAGTGCTAGTGAACAACACTCATTGTCCGCCTCATCGTATGTGGCTGCTGCGGCCTTCTTCGAAAATTAGGCTGGGAACAACTTTTCAATCAACGGTTACCGTTACGGAGTCATGTTAACCGACTTTATTTTACTGAAGTTGAAGACATGGATTTGGACGACGTCTGGTTTATGTAAGGTGGCCCGCCAAGCCCATGTCACAATCGATTTTTCGCTCAGCCGTCTTTGCGATGTCAATTGGCCGCCTCGGGGCTGCGATTTGACCCCTTTGGCCTTTTTTTCTGGGGAACCGTGAAGGATCGATGTTATGCCAACTATCTGGAAACGATTCAAGCACTTAAGACCAATATTATCCACGGAATCCGAGAGCTACAGTCCGAAACCATAAACAAGGTCTTGGAAAATTGGGCCGACAGAATGCGCTATTTCATTATTATTGGGAATATTTGTTCTTACTAATAAAGCCAACCATAGATTTAAAAAAAATAATTTTGTTAATTTTATTGCATATTGTAAAAGAAACTTGTATTTGGCCCACCCTGTACATATTGCTCTTTTTAGAATTGAAGCAATGGCGTTTGTGAACTAGTCTGCACTTAATTTTGTTCGAACGGTAGGCTGCTGACAATTGAAATTGAAAATCGTTTATTCCTGTCGACATGTTTTGAATTCTGGAGCAAGATGAGCCAACCGTTTAATCAGCCGAAATGAGGAGCGCTGCGGCATTTTGTCAATTTGTGAAGACTTTGTAGCGGTTTTGTACCAAATCCATGGGAAATGAGAACTACTGTATACATCTGGTGGTGGGAGCTGTAACCTTTGTCGTCCATGGTCATGGTCGAGTGGAAGCAACACGACAGGAACTGAGACAAGCTGAGGCAACTGCGTTGAGTAACAACTAGGTCTTTGCTTCTCCGGTTGGTACTGAACAGGCAAGAGAACAGAAATTGATTAACATGGCATACAGCGCTTTTACTAGCATACGCTTGACCAAGAATTTATTCAAAATTCGAATATTTCAACAGTCATCTGTGCAACGACTGCAGAGTCTGTGCAGCCGGCTGAGCATAAATGATGTGGCAAGAGATGGAATACAAGAGTGCACTGTAGACCGTCGTCAGTCAATGGAGCATTTGATTTCTGATATCAGAGTTTCTCAATGCTCTGATATGTCTGGCTGGAGTCTATGTTTCGTTCGATGGAACTTCTACGACACGGAATGTGCATCGAAAGTGTCAAGTAGCAGACTTTAAACGATTTTGTTTGATGTACCCCAGTCTTAAGCTAACAGAAAGGGAGAAGAGTCCGATGGTAATCAAAGACGAACATGTTGCTCACCAGTAGTCTAACTCATAATGACCCTCAATAAACAGGTGCATTGTGTAAGCTGTAAAGTATACATATGGTCAAAATTTCTAATGAAAGCTGACAAATGATTCCATTTCCACTGCTGAGAAGCAAGGCCCTGGCCCTCTACGGGATGTAGCACCACCCATCTTAAGCATATTCCAAGCATTGGAAGGCTAAACCATCTAAATCTGTGATATGTCACCATGGAAGTGCATTCTATTTCAAGATCTTTCGCAAGTCATTGTGGTCGTTAAGCTTCGTTTATCGAACGAGCTAGCCAGACACGAACCAACTCATCTCTCCTCTGGACTCAGTAGGAGTGCCCATCCTTATTAATACGCACACTAGATGAATGGTAGGTCCTGCGGGCTACATTTCAAGATGGACATATGACTCAGACAAGGTCATCAGGACAGACAGTCTTTTGAGGGTGTACGCCGAAAGGTGTGCAGAAGCTGTACGAACGGGGAGGAAATATGAAGCAATTTTAGCATTAGTAGTATTCCCCTGTCCCTTTTGATGTCCGAAATGGTGTTAGGTTAGGTTAAAATGACCCACTTAGATTTTGCTCGGATCCTTTTGTGCTGTCCCTATCCGGTCATTAATACAATTATTCCTCTTTAGCCAAAGGACTAACTAGCACCTAAGAAATACCTGCTGGTTCCGTGGTGTATCTTAAGAGGATCCACTGAATTACTGAGTTGCAGTCAGTTGGTAGCTATGTCCAGAATCTTGATATTTGACATTTCTACTAGGCTGCTGAATCTAGCGTCCTTTTCTTTGTTCTTGCAAGGGCAAGACAAGTGATAGTGCAGCGTAGTTTCTTCTTCTTCCTCATTCCTACAGCTTTTGCAGAAGACATTGTAGAGGCTCCCATTATTCTTGCGTGTATGCCCAACAGGCAGTGGCCACTGATAATGCCTACGACTTTACTGATCTCATTTCTGTTTAGTTTTAGGAGTGTACTTGTTTTTTCCGAAATGGTGTACCCCAAGATTCTATTCTCGGGCCGATGTTATTTTCAATGCGCATTTGTGATCTCTCAGAGGTGATCTCAGTTTTTCTTGTTGACATGGTTGAAGACGGAGGATTTTCATTCAGTTACCGATTCAGTATGCATCCGATTCGTTTAGTCCTAACAAGACCAAGTTCATTCAATTTTCAAAACACCAGCGCTTCCTTTCCAACCTCTACCCCAAATAAACGAAGTCTGGAATAATAATGCAATAGTGAACAGACATAAACCGACCACCGGAACCGGTCTCTGGTTTGTCAATCAGAAAATGTCCACTCCCTCGCAACGTCAATGAATTTAATATTCTCAACGTACAGCGATCTGATAAAATCAATAAATAGCCAGCATCTGGGAACTAGTCAAAGGAAATAACGCAAAAAGTGGGGTTGAATAACTCAAACAGACATTTAATGAAGACTGAGAGGCCGGAGAAGGTGTTCCATTCAAATACGCGACCCATGGAGAAGTGGCTCTAGTAAAAGCATCGTGGGCACGTGCTGTCTGGGTTGTAGTGCAGTTGTGTCCCTATTCAGCCACAGAACAGCTTAGAAATTACCCAGCGTTATGTCGAAACAACGAAAGTTTCATTGTGGACATCAATGTCCACCACTCCGTCGAATCATGATGATCGGCGAAGGATTAGTTGATCGACGCTCAGTCAAACAGCACGGCTGTCTTAATGAGGGTCCCAGCAGATAATTTCCTTCTTTTCTGGTCGACTGCTTCCCTTCTCCACCAAGGTGACCATTGAGAAAACAAAAACTTGACCCAATTGTGGTCACCACAAACCAACTAGAATGTCTCTCCACAAAGTTCAAACAGAAACGACATTACCGGCAGCAATTCACAAAAAAAATGATGGATTCAAACGTCTCTAAGGTCGAAACACGATTACCTCTTGAGCACCCCAATTATCGTCTAATGGCAGTTATCTCATGGTTGACTTCTAAACTAGACCTCATCGCTCATAATTGCCGGTCGAGGTAACGCGTCATTGTCGCTACAACTTGCCAACCGCTTTAAGCCGCAGAAGGTCAATCCCCAGATGAATGGATACAAATGACGAATAAGGTGGCAGCAATATTACGCAATAATCGGTACATTTTTTGTGTTCATTTCATTTTTGGAACACTGTCTCAGCCAAGCCAAGTGAGACCCTTCGGGGAAGTGGCTGATGGCCTTAAGTGGTGTTTTTTTTTTTTTTTGGAGAAGCAATCTCCGCGTTTGGGTTAAGCGCGACATGTCGTTTTGTGGTAACGAACAGTTGGCATTCAAATTGCTTTTAGATTTGCATCTGGTTTTCTTGAGACGAGCGAGAGTTTTTATGTGAAAACCCTAGAAACTAGTCACGTACGACGTACGACAACGATTGAGACGTTTACGTTGATGTTAGCGGGTTTCTTCTTTCGAGTGGTTCTTGAAATTGAAATCGTCTCGCTAAGTCTGGTCGTAGCTAAGGGAAAGGGAATTTTTGAGATCAACGTACGCCGATGAACTCTTGAATGAAGTTGTTTGCAGTGGTCTTTGAGTGGTACTGTAATTGGCAGTCAATTTCATATTAATCGCGGACATTACCAAGATTTTGAGTGCCGAAGATGAAGTTATTTCTAAGGTTGCGACAACACATACGGAACACTTGCAATGTTTGGACGCACGGGGATTCAAGAATATAACAGAGAAAAGTTTGACTGAAGTCCTTGCATTGAAATGCCAGCAAGTATACTGAGTGTGCAGCCGCCGTGGTGCAGTGAGTGGGTGTCTAGGTTCCGACACGAACTACTTTCATAATCCTCAGCTCAACCCGTCTCGCGTATGCCTCGCTGGGAGATTATTTCCGTACCTCGTGATAGAGGAGTAGAACGAACAACACAAGTGGTTGTTGAAGCTTGACCGATGTCCACATCGAACTGTAGTCTGTTCACATGTGGTTATGTGTTCCTACGTGCATTAATCGAATCAGTAACCCTGGAGGGCATCTGAAATTCAAGGATTTGTTTGCTTTTTCCTAGTTCAACTTCCAACTGCCACAGCGGTCCAAGTCCAATGCAAGCAAAATGCTTTTCAAAAGTTTTCAGGCTCGGTACTCTTAGACGGCGCACCATCTCTTACTGAACAGAAAATAAAGTCGAACCAGAAGATGTCAATTCTACACTTAATGCAGGCAATTGTTGGCTTTAAGACGTTAATCATTGTGCTTAACATAATTATTTCGATTGTCAATGTTAGATGCATGCCTCGGGGCGTCTTCAACTAGAAGAGACTACAATAGACTTAAAGAGAGTCTCAATAAAGCCGGGAGGAACTAGTTTATCTCAATTGAAGCTCGGACGTCGAAGCATTAAGTAGACTGCAGCTAATCGTAAATCTGTCGTATCCGACGATAGTTCGCCGTGATGTCAACATGTGAAGATTGACTAATGAGTACCCTAAAACGACTTCTGTAGAGGATTTAGAGGACTAGGAGAGAGAAAGATGAAGAAACTCCTCAAACTCCCCAGCAGCTGCATAGAAGCACCTAGACTAGATTACACACTCAACAGTGGCGACCGTGGCGTTGTGGGTCTGTGTGGGAATCGAACCTACGCACGGTGTACTAGGTTCGATTCCCAGTACGACAACAATTTCCACGGCCACACCTGAAAGATTAATAACTGTCTGTGCCTATAGTCGCCATAAAACTGTAGGTCCCTTCCACTCGTTAGAGAACAATAGCACGCACAACACGAGTGGTTGCTGTAGAAGCTAGACCCTGCCTTCTACGAACTGTAGCATCAAGCATTGTCAAGCATTAATGTAGACAAATGAAATAAATAACCAAGACCAACTGCATCTCGTCGCCAAAATAAAATTCCTCTACATTTCTGCTTAACTGATAACTGATTTGTTCCATATTTGATTTGCTGCCAATCCAATGATTGGTGAATAGAGTATCGACTTGCTGACATCAAAAGGAAACCGATGGAAGTCTAGGCCGGTTCCGGTGGTAGTCGACAGTCACAATCACCGTCGCACCTAGTAAGTGTGCAACAAGTCTTGGAGAAGAGCATATTCGTTTCTTCTCTATCCTCAGAGAACCCAAAGAATTGATGATGTCCAAGAGTTCGATTGAAAAATGATCCACAACCGAGGCGTGCGGATCAGTGTTGGGACTTAAAATGTTCTCAGTTTGGTCGATCCAGAAGAAACAATGTGTGGTGGCTTTTATTTCAGCGGGTAAGAGCCTTTCGAAGATTAAGCAGAAGAATGATGTGGAATGTGGTGCAGACTTGATTGAATTGGAGCTGGGTTTCGTCTTGGTGATGTTGTCTGCTCTAAAAGTAGCTGAACGAACGAAGGAAGACGGAGGCTTAGTGCAGAGTGCTTGAGCCTGGTGGGGAAGGCTGATTCCTGTTCTTTTATGCGAATTAATGAGAATCTATGAGCTTAGTGGCTTGTTGCTAGAAAATGCTGCAGCAGTTGCTCAAAGTCGTCTTTTTGTAGCCACGGTTGGAACTAGAGTCTGAGATTCTGAGCGACTGTCTAATAATATGACTCGTACGTACGCATGCTATACTAAGTTCATGTGATCACGTGTTCGTCCAAATTTACGTGAAGGCACATGCTAATTTCACGTACGCATGTGAAATCGTAGGCTCTAGTAAGAACGCAAATGACGAGAGATCGGCGGAGTGTGAGTGGTAGATCTCGCTTACCTATTCAATTTCTTAGAAATTATACATTCTACCTTAACGCTGTCATAAATGAAATGAAACAGTTCCTCAAACTCCTTTGTGTTCACATGTTTGTAACACAGTCCTCAGTTACAACACTTGTTTGTCATTTTATGGACATATTGTCCTTTGAAATTGCCTTGTGAGAAAGGGTTACGAAGGAAGAACCGACAATAAGTGGAATTAAGACGAAGAATTACAATATTTGGTAGTCGATTTGGTGGATTTGAAAATTTTAGGAAATAGAAGTAAATCTACCGCAATTGTGACAAGGTCCCAACGTTACCTGTTGTAGAACTCCTTGCAATTGACATCCACTCAGCATGACAAGCGCCACACTTGAAGAGAGGAAGCACTGTCTACAGAGGCCTAAGTGTTTCTAGTTTTCGGAGAAGGTTCAGGATTCGTCTTATCGCTGAAAAAACCTACATAGAAAGTCTAGAGACAAGACAAGTAAGAAACCTCACTTGGTTTGTGGTAAAGATCAAGATCTCTTTTGATTACTTCGGCAAAGGTCTAATCGGAATCGTATTGATTGAGTTAGCCATCCAAGGTCGACGTGGCTGCGATACATAACGCAGCACTGGCGTTGAAAGACAACAACGTAACCGACAAATCGATCACCATTTTCTCTGATAGCCACACATTCTGACGCCGAAGCTGGTTATGCTGTTCAGACAGAGGATCAGTGAGATATCGTTGATGAAGGCGGTGACCCTCTGCTGGTTGCCGGGACATACTGGAATCCAAGGAAACGAAAAGGTCCGGAACCGGTGGAATCCCTAGCAATCTCGTATGCGTATAATCCACTCAACTCCATAAGAAACAAGCTAGACGACGAAGCCCTGTACAGAGCCAAAGCTCGATGGCTTGGCCTGAATGTTGGGACAACGGCGAGGCCCCTATGGTCGACGCTGAGTAAATAGAGTTTAACATCATTGTGATGTTTTTTCCGGTGTCATGGAAATGCTTAGCACTTTACAGTCATAGGATGTAATCAGCAGGTCATCGTCGATGAGTGCTGTCTTTGTTGAAGTGGAGTCAAGTTTTGATAACCGCCATGGCGTAGGCAGCCCTTTTCTGGATGTAATCGTGTTTCGACAAGGCTTATCGAATTTAACCATTTCTCTTCTTTCAAAATAAATTTGAGCAATTTGTAAAAGTTGCTTCGGCGTGAGTCTATTTATGGAGAAATGTGAAATCAAACTAACCTCAAAACAACCGAGAACTGTCAAATCAGCCATCCTTCGCCTCTAAAATAAACACCGGCCCTACATGTGCCATCTAAAATTGAAAATAAGATGTTGGAGAAACTAAAAAGTCATGTCAAGAGAACGGATTTTATTCAAATGGAAGGATCTGCCACTAAATTGTGACAACATGTCCCTATTAAGCCCTCTCAAGAACTGAGAAGCGACTCCGAAAAAGCCTTCAGATCTTAAAGAAGTAACAAATTGTCGAAGGTGCATTCAGCACGTCTGCTGTCTAGTTGTCAAGCTGACACGCTTAGTTGTTCCTTCTGAGCGGAAGCTTAGAATATTTACTGAATATTTTTTAAATTAATAGAACAACAAATAACAACGTACACAACTTGTTCTACCAGATCGAGGCTCAAAAGCGAACACAGACCACAGCAGCCACATTCTCATATGTGCGGGGATCATGAGTTTTGTCCACTAGCATACCAGTCTCATGAATTTTTTGCACAAACTTGCGTACAGCATTCCCGGTGGGTGCTTCATTTAGGCCAAAACTTCTTCTTTTCAAAAAATGCACTGCTTGGGCTACACCATACTCACTTTAGAAATAAGTATTCAAAATTTCTAGACGTTGTCCAAGCGTAATGCGGCTCTTTACGCTCCACGGAGGTATGTAACTGACTTTCTGTCGAGATTCCGAGCGGAAAACAGCTGTCAGTGTCAAAATAATCTATGATTTAAAAATAATCCAGTAGATGGCCCACCCTGTATTATATGCACCCTTCAGAGCTGCAGAGCAGAGAGAATGAATGCAAAGTTTAACATTTCAGTTCTTCATCGAAATGTTCTCTTTAAGATGATTCCGATTGAAATCCCAGGCACTTAGGGACATCAGCCAAGGGGACTAAGGAGACAATGGACCCAACTTGTTGGTCCAAATGATCCGCGGATGTAGACCCCAGGGGTTCCCGCATGCCACCTACCTACCCACCTACAGCTAATGGCTACATTTAGGAACTCAAAACTGCTTCCGGACATTCACTTCCCCCATTTTTTCGGCGATTTCCAACTTGATCTGTGGGTAGCTCTGAATAGACATAAATAACCAAAGTTTCATTGAGTCACACTTGCCATTCGACATCATTGAATGCGAAGCGTGAAAAGTTTGAAGCACCACAGGCTCCCGTCGTACCCCCACACCGCAGAGGACAGACAGAACATCGAATCTTTTATCCAAACACCATCGCACTCGAAAATTAATCATAAACTTTCTATTTTACTTTGAATCGAAAAAGTATCCCGAATTCCTCGCACAAGCAAGGGTAACTTGTTTAAATAATTTAAAGTCCCCACGCCCCCCCGAGGAGTGTGCATAACAAAGTTAAGATTCACCCTTAAATGGTCACCGACTCTCAATTACTTTTCATCTCCACCGAAACTGTCATCGCATAGACTTCCTCGTATAATTTATTCATATTTACAGTGCAGTTCAGCGCACACAGGAATCTGCACTCCATTGAAATGCCATCCATTAGAACCTCATCTGTATGCAAATGAATGCAAATTCAATCCGTTCAAGTGCGCGTTCTAAAAGCCATTTTTGGCCACAGTACCATTTTCGTGCTCTGTGTGCGTGCCTGCGTTCTTTTGTGCAGATTCGATGACTTCATCATCGACAGACCGGACCAGGAATCCACAATAGCTTCGTCTTCGACTTTAGTTCTGTTTAATCACATTTGTAAAGTAGTTTTTTTCCCATTTCGGCGCCAAGAGTTTAGCACGCCTTCGGGATGATGTGATATGTGTGGCTCCCAAGGGGAGATAGAGTAGGCGTCTGTTTCCACAAGCCGCATCTCATTCAATTGAGTTTTTTGGTGGATGGCCTGCCTAGCCTGAGCGATTGAATAAATTACCAACGCAAGGCAATTATAAAGCGGAACCGTTACATTGAAAGTCTGTTCAATTAAGCGAGTCAATTGAAGAGGAGGCATTAACTGGGAATCGCGCCATACACGGAAACCGAAGCTGAGACTGACTATATTCCGAAATTTACATAATTTCTTAATCTATTGACGCTCTAATGGGCATGTTGTTCAATAAAGGGAACGATGGGTATGTGGTCTTTGACACTTTTCATTGCCTCGTTTTGACAAATTCGGGCAAAGAGCTCATTGGCTTGTTTTTCTGTTCGTTTCTGAGGAGTGCCAAGCGGAAAAACGACGCAATAGAGCGCGTAGCAATAATGGAGTCGATGACTTGAACACGTGTAGATGACATTTCTGTCATTTTTGACAAGGTGCATGGTTCGATCACACGGACACACGAACTTTCAGTTTCGCAGCAGAGTCTCTCGCGTGAAATTAGCAGATATCGGTATGTTGCTTGGTGCGCTGATGATTTATCGTTAACTGTCAAACAATTCGTCATCTGTCAAACTCGTCTGTCAGTTGCAGTTGATTTCTGGTCCTCGCAAACAATAACACTTTGTTGCTTCCAGAGATGACCTACTTTCCGCTGCATATCGCTGACAACTACTTAGGCCCCCACATTCTAATGACAGATCTGTCAACCACTTAACCCAAACCCGCCAGCACCAGCACCAATGTCATCCAGAACCGTTCACCTTTTGCTGACCCACTTCTGGCTCAACAGAACAGCACAACAGCGCCACTGTGTGACACATCTCCACGGTCTCTACACTCTTGTCATTGAACAAAAGCTGCGAATCCCGTTAGAATTCAATTATGACATTGCATACACTCGCAGCGACATCACGTTTGTTCCTACCACCGTCTAACGGGTCAGTTGCCCATTCCGCAGTCGCTCGCAATAGCAAACACGATCTTCGACAATACCATAGTCCGCGACAACAGTGCCAGCCAACCAGTGCCAGTGCTGCGGCGCGGCGTGGCGTTGTTGTGCGCAATTACAGTTTGTCATGGGCGCATGGGCGCACAGATGCATGACGTTTAAAGCCCTGATGTGGTGGTGGCGGTGAAGGAGTCCACCTGCCTGTCGCCTTACCGGCATGTCGCAGTCAGTGCCATGCGTGCACTCTTTTACAGTTCGCTGGAATTAAGCAGCGCCTTCGTTGTCGCCACGGCTACAGCTCCGCTCCCCAGCCGGGGCAACTGACCACAACAGAGGGCACACAGTGTCGAAGAGTCGAATTTCATTATGTCGATCGCACGAGTACGTGTTGAATGTGCCAGCCACGTACGAGAGAAAATGCAACGAAAAAAACGAAGCGAAATTGGGAGAGACAGAGACAGAGAAAGAGGAAAACAGAATAAATAAATTCGTTTTCATTTCTTCTGCATCGATGCCTGCTTGCTGATTCGGCCGATGATGCAAAGAACAACAGCGGCCCAAAGCCGGTCAAAGCCTTCGAGCACTTTCTACGTTTTCCCCCGTGGAATGACGGTGCGACGAAATAATCATTTTCACCGGTTAATTTGGAAGTACATGCCAATCGAAAGGGTGAGCGGCCACACGATGCACATGTCCACATGCGGTACAAGTCGGTCGCCCTGTGGTATTTCAATTAATTTGTATTTCGGTATTTTTGACATCCTGTGCAAAGGCCACATGGCCAATTACGCTTGACTGTGGTACCTAATTCGTGATTTTTTTTTTTAAAACTAAAGGTCCAAACCCGTAGAATCCGTTGCGTGGATGAAAAATCTGGCGCTCTGGCAAGTCGTACGTACTCACATCTAGGGGTATCCTATATCAACAATCTCAGCGAACTAAATAGCTTCGGCATTTGTCCGTCAAACCGCCTTGTTATAAGCATCAACTAGTTCCAAGTTTAGGAGTAGTCAATCCGCGTGGTATGATAATGGGCCTACTTCGGCCTAAGTGCGACTGTCTTCTGCACTCAGTCAGGCCCAAATTTCCCACAGACTACAACCCGCAGATATTTGTGCTGTGCTTAATGCTGACTAAATTCTGGACCCCGAACACTTAAGGGTATTAGCAATGCCTTGAGCGCCCTCAAATTGTAAAAAAAAGCCTAACCTATAGGAATTACTTTACTTGATCTCGGACTGTTAGAATCTGTAGCTGAAAGCCAATGTAAGCAAGGACGTCCACAATTGAGCCGACCCACACAAGAAAAGAAGAACCTCAGTCAACCTGATCGAAGACAAACCAGCGTGAAGCGATGACACCTAGCGTCTTCAGAAAAGCTGGTCTGTTAACGTTTAGGTTCACCCAGTGCCCAGCATCAAACTGTAGAACCATCTAGAGGTGATCTCTGAAAAAAAATCTTCCTCCATTCCACACCACCCAGCTGCTGCATGAAACTATGTAGTTGTTCGATCCAATTTGGATGAAAACCCATTGGCTTCGCTGTAAAGTTGTCGAAGTTCAGTTAATTATTAAAATTACTGAATATTTAACGGCCATCAAATGCGATTGCATTGGAAGATTAATCATAGATGAGACTATTCCGAGAGAAAATCTCACGCGGCTTCGAAGCTTGAACACTTCCGTCCCCTGTCAGAGACAGCTCACTTCCTCCGCCGCATCCGCTCAACTTTCAAAGTTTCCATAACTGAATCTACTTACTTACTTGGGTTTTCAATTAGGATAATTAAAACCATCACTCCTCATGGCACTCGCGGGAGATGACGATAAACATGAAAATTATCCACATTCCACCACCGTCTTCAAGCCGAAAAGAAAATCTCTCTCTCAGCGATTGTAAGAAAGACAGAGCAGTAAATTCCCAAGAAGGGGTGACTGCACACACACACACACATCCGTCGATGTATGCCACATCTAGGGCAAAAGGATGACGATCGTCCTTCGGTCCCATTGACACAAAAACCAGTCAGGCTGCTGGGGAGTCT
Source organism: Eristalis pertinax (assembly GCA_907269125.1). Lineage (NCBI taxonomy): Eukaryota > Metazoa > Arthropoda > Insecta > Diptera > Syrphidae > Eristalis > Eristalis pertinax. Next base: position 49,978,493 of record OU026147.1, read on the forward strand.
GAATTTATGTCAAAAGTTGACAAAATACTCTCGAAACTTTTTTCTGCCAGTCGTTTATTGATTTCGGAGTGTAGTTGTGGAAGTAAAGTGTGCACTTTCCATTCATCCGGGGGGTGGGCCGGGAAATGCATGCACAACATGAACATACCTGAATATTCAAGAAGGAAGCCTGCAGAGTGCCCTTTGGTCGAATCTAATCACTTGTGCTCGATGGGCTCCGTTGGATGCGTTTAGTTGTGCTGGATATTGAACTTTGATTAGAAAAAGTTCTTGTCGAGAGCAAGAGGTGGGTCTTGTATCCTTGTAATGGAAGTGGATTTGTGCCGCAACTACTTCTAGAAGTTGCTGCGATATTGCACTGAAGAGTGGGTTAAGGAGTTCTCTGATGGATGGCCATTTTAGTGAACTAAACTTTATGTCGGAACTGAACGAAATGTCGTTCAAAACAGGTTACGAAGGATAGGAAGGTAGCATTGGAGAAACTTGTTGCCATCGAGAACTAAAGCATCACATAATAAAGAGGATAAAGAACCGTCTTCAGAAAGAGAAACCTTCCCTTTGTGAGTTGAAATGAAACAATACAGTGCTTGCTTGTTTTTTTGCTGGGAGATGCCCTCTGCATGTAGTGATGGTCCAATCTTAGAGTACTCTTAAGGATCCTTTGTAAAGCAGGGTGACTCTAAAGTCTACGTCTACGTTACAGAATCGTCTTCAACTTTCAATGTCGCCACAATTGCTTCTAGAAACTAACTCAAACTTCCAATACAAACCGTCACTTACGTACTTACGTAGAGAACGTTTCGATTTCGGTCTCAGTTCGTCGTTCGTCGTGCTTTGTCGTATTGGAAACATGGGTCCTTTCAACAACGTCTTGTCATCACTAACGCACTTGTAAAGCTTGGTGAAGCTTGTAAAGCTTGGGTGAAAATAGTCTCGGAGCACTGATCCATCACAAAAAGGAGTCATATGTGCACAACTGGAACTCCAAGGAGGAGGACTCTCTCATCATCTTTGGAACCTCTCTGAAATCGAATGGTTAACGAACCGCTTGCACTTAATCTACAGTCTCATATAACCCACTGGACCTAAATCGCCATAGTGAGACCCATTTTATTATATGACGCAGACGAGTGCTCAGAATCACCCCTTCCGACGTCATTCGAAGTCCTTTGTATATTTTCTGCCCAACAATTAGAGCCCACACTGCATCTCATCTCACAGACCACTCCAACTAGACACAGGTTGATCTTTTAACGAACCTAACGAGCTCTGTCCTCAATCACATCCTTGATCCCAGAACGCGAACTCTGAACCGAGATCATCATACGCTTTGGCGACTTAACACATGTCTACACTGACGGCTCAAAAAGAAAAGAAGGAGTAGGATATATTCTCGATCTTAACAGCAAACTGTCACATTGACCTACTGCACATTGCAGTGTGTTTCAGGCTGAAGAACTGTCCTGGCTCATATAGGGAGTAAGATCCAACAGTGATCTCAGCGTTTACAAGGACAGCCAAGCAGCTGTCAAAGCCCTGGAAGTGGTGTCGGTAGACTCCGAAGTTGTATCCAACTGGCGCTAATCTCTAGAGGAAATGTCTGACCATTTTCATCCTCGCCACCATCGAGATATTCCGGGTAACTAAAACTAAACATTGTCACTTGAATCTGAACACTCCGAAACATGTACATGCATCCCTTGTTACGTGTAGATCACAAATTAAGCAGTTTCAAGCTTATCCTGCGACCACTAGATGGACAACAGGGACCATGCGCAACTTAATCAAACTTAACGTAACTTAACGAAACTGAAAAAAGGGCTGTCTCTGTAGCGCGACAAACAAAAATGTGTCATTAGTGCATAATTCCGTAATTCCGATCGATGCTTGATGTTGATCAGCTTCTTTGACTGAGGACCAAGGTCAAGTCAACGTCTTATGAAGCAAACTCAATCGACTGTGAAAATTACCTGAAAACGGATGTCTACGTCATCTCTTTCTTCTGTTGACACCCACAGTCCGTGAAGGAACAACTTGCTTGTCAACTTTCGCTGCAGAAAATCCCACCTTCACCATCGTTGCCCCTTCGAATTGCCGCAGCAGTCAATAACTTAATTTAAACGTTCGCAAGTGACTGCTAAAATGCAGTACTCTGCCAACGAACACATAAATTGCCGATAAAACCTGATTCCATCCGAAAGTGCATAACACTGAGTATCCGATAAGGATCTCCTCAACTCATGTGGCAAAAAGGATGCATGCATCTGAACACACACACACACACGAAAGAGATGCAAATTTTATGCATGCAGGACAACTTTGACTCAAAACGCGAAGGGACAACACTTGAGAAGAGACACAGACGGAGGAGTGTGCCATGCCTTCACAGCACTCCATCCACTTCATAATCCAAATCAGCATAACAATCATGCTCCAGAAAATAATGATACCACAGAGCGGGACACCAAGTAAACAGTCAGAGGACGACAGGAAGGCAGACGCAGCAACGAAACTTAAAGGAACTGAAAGAAGGAAGACGGCTGCTTGTGCAAGTCAGAGGTTGTCCCCTGGGCACAGAGCACAGTTTTGGAGTACGTGGCTTGTAGATCAAGTGCTGATTCACCACTTGCATCATGGACAACAAAGCGAGAAAGGGGCGTACACAGCTGAAAAGTTTTCTGTGCTTTTTTCCCCCGCGAAGTGGGCTACAGTGTGGGTGTGTTTGGGTTGTTTTAACAGCGCCACTGTACCATATTTACGCTGTTTTAAACGAAAAAATTGAAAGGATGACACTCCTGCTGTTGAGCCTCCTTCGCTCCTGTCCTGAATAGTGAGATGGAGAGAGAGAGAGAGAGAGAGAGAGAGAGAGAAAAGGAACAGACAATGCAGAAGGAGACTTCAAATAAAACGGAAAAAAATTAGGACAACGAGCATTTTATTTCATTCCGTTGTTGCATCCAGAGCATTGCATTGCACTCCATCCTGTCTCCCCGGTCGTTGTTCTTATGCGCGCGAGAAAGATGTGCACTTTGTGGATGAGATTCTGTTTGCCTGACAACAGCTATCCGCACAGGCACATCCAGGGAATCTGAGTGAAGCGCTCACAAGGATGCTGAATGCAAATATATGTATGCGCTCGCATAATGGGTGAATGAATTTCTAGGATCCCTTTCTTTTCAGTTTCAGTTTGCTCCTCTCTGTCTCTCTCTCTCTCTACTCCCTCCTTTCGAACGAGATGCCATTAGGTGCCTTTGGTTTGAATCGCTGAGCGCAACTTGAAGGATGGCTCCTTCGCTGCGGGCTGCCGTCCCTTTGACGACGATGTGGTTGAACCCTAAGTACATCGATCCTGCAAATTGCTTAGGGGATAGAATCAATTTAACTTCGTCTATCTGCACGGTACACCCGCTGCCACAACCGCACACAACTTAACCCTAATTAAGTTGCGACACGCTGCACGGCTGCCAGAACGGAACCGACCACGGCCACCGTATATTTGTCGCAACGTTCACTGCGCCATGACCTCCAATAAATTATGCTAATAAGCGCGCGAAGACGCCAAAAGCCACGACGTCGATGAGCCCTTTTTGGTCTGCATTATGCATTCCCCGCGAGTGAGTGCCGAACACTGCTGGCGTTTTCTGCAACGCGTCAACCAGCGCTGGCGTGTCCAGATACAAGCACTGACACGAAGCAACTTTATTGGCACGATCGATTCGTTCGTTCGTTCGTTCGTAGTCAAATCACGTTTGCTGGTGGTGTGTTCTCAAAATTGTCTTTCCGCTGTTCTTGTACTGACATCTGTCAATGAATTGCCTCGTGGTGGGACGGCGGTGTTGTGTAACATCTGGAGGTGCACGTCATTCAACCGCAATACTTGCGTTGGTGGTACCGTTTTTGCGTTACGTAGGAATTACTCTCAATTTGCGAGGGATGTGTCAACAGAATGCACTCTCTGACGCAAATCTGTCAGCGTCTCGAAAAAGCATGCTCAAAGTGGAGGAGGAGGACTTTCTGAAATGTCACGTGGATGTGACAGTGTGACGGGGTTCACATAAATTGCGAGAGTTATGGTTTGCCCTGACAGCTGCAGGTAACACGTTCGTAACATTCGGAGTTGACGTTGCGCATTTCACACAGTGGGGAAGAAACTTACAGCATAGGTATGCCCTTTTTTGTTTGCGTCGAAGACCTGGTGAAATGTCACAAAAATGCGGTGTGTTATTCATCTCCTCGGTGATGCTGTCAAAATCTAAATTTGACAGGTTGACAGTTCCCCCTTTTCATTTGTTTATCGAACGCTGAATGCACTGTCACCTGAAGATGGGCAATCTGTCGTTTGAGTCATTAAAGTCAGATTGTCGCCAAATCTGAGTTACATAGAACGTCGTTCCAGTGTAAATTGGGATTCCCCTGTAAGACATTTTACGTTTCCTCATGGAATGTCATCAGATAGTCTGAGTGTCAGTGCGAGTGGAATGAATTGCATTCTCAGAAGTGATTACTTTTGGAATTCTGTGAAATCAACGACAAGTAGGTTCTATGAATTTGTTTATAAGACCTTGTAAAATGTTGGCTTGCTACTAAAAAACGTTAATTTGATTCTAAAGCCTAATTTGTAATTTTCTTTCCATTTTCAGGTAAGATGCGTTTCACTTTGACTATGCTGCAGTCCGTGATGTCACTTGAGTAACATCGAACAGATTTGTAAGTAACCTAAATTAGGAGTAATTCATTAATGAAATGTGCAAAGATCTCCCATGAGCAAGAGTTAAGTCAACGCCAATTACAGGGTGAACCAAATACAAGTTTCTTTTTAAAAATGCAATAAAATGAACACACTTAAATGTTGTCCATGTATTATGGCTTTATTAGTAAGAACAAACATTCCCATTAATTATAAAATAAAGGGTGATTTTTTAAAAGCTATAGGAGAGTTTTTCAAAAAAAAAACACATAAAATTCAGAAAAATGCATGAAATCTTTATTTGAATCGTTAGTACGGTCCATATAATTTAATGTTTGAAGATTATTTCATGCAAATGTTGGCCTTGACTGCGCCTCAAATGATCCATCCGCTTAGTCCAATTTTGGCATATTCTTTCCAACATTTCGGCCGGTATCTCACGAATAAATGCTCCAATGTTGTCTTCCAATGCGTCAATTGAAGCGGGCTTGTCTGTATGGACATGAGCTTTAACATAGCCCCACAAAAAATAGTCGAAATTCGTTAAATCGCACGATCTAGGCGGCCAATTGACCGGTCCCGAACGTGAAATAAAATGTTCACCGGACTAGCCCCTCAATAAGTCCATTGTTGCGCGTGCTGTGTGGCATGTGGCACCGTCTTGTTGAAACCACATGTCATGCCAGTCAAGCTCCTGCATTTTGGGCAAAAAAAAGTTGGATATCATCTCACGGTAGCGCTCACCATTCACAGTTACGTTACGATTCGCATCATCTGTGAAGAAGTACGGTCCAATGATGCCACCAGCCCATAAACCGCACCAAACTGTGACTTTTTCTGGATGCATTGGTAGCTCTTGCAATGCTTCTGGCTGATATTCACTCCAAAATCGACAATTCTGCTTATTTACGTACCCATTGAGGCAAAAAAGGAGCTTCGTCGCTGAACACAATTTTTCGGAAGAAGCGCGCGATGAACTTTCTTAACAGAGCACGCATTTTGATAATAAAATTCAATAATTTGCAAGCGTTGTTCGTTTGTAAGACGATTCATGGTTAAATTATAGACCAAACTGAAGATGTTTGACAGTGAAACAAAACACGAAACGTGCGTCAGCTGTTTAAACCAGTGTTGCCAAAAAGAAAATAGCTAAAAAATCACCCCTTACAAGGTAGTTTGAGTGGCTGCCTCGGATGGATTCGCAGTAGCGCATTTTGTCATCCCAATGTTCCAAGACCTTGTTGACCTTGTTTCGGGCTGTAGCTCACCTATTGCTTGGATATATTGGCTTGAATCGTTACCGGATTGTTGGCATAACATCGGTCCGTCACGGTTCCCACAAAAAAAATCCAAAGGAGTAAAATCGCAGCTCCGAGGCGCCCAATTGACATCGCCAAGACGGCTGATAACACGATTTGGGAATTTGTTGCGCAAAGGATCGATTGTAGCATGGACTGTGTGGCATGGCGCGTCATCCTGCATGAACCAGTGGTCGTCCAAATGCATATCTTCAATTTCAGTAAACAATAAGTCGGCTAACATGGCTCTGTAACGCCCACCGTTGACAGAAAAGTTGTTCCCAGCCTCATTCGAAGAAAGCCACAGAAAGCCACATTCTCACCTGTGTGCACCGTACGACGACGGGCACCATGAGTGTTGTCCACTAGCATACCAGTCGCTCGGACTGTTTGCACAAACTTGCACAAACAGTCACGGTCGGTGCTCCATTTCGGCCAAAACTTTTTCTTCTCAAAAAAATGCACTATTCGGGCTTCACAGTACTCACTCTGGACAAAAGTTTTCAATATATCCCAACGCTGTTCAAGCGCAAAGGATACTAACTTTCTGTCAAGATTTCGAGCGGGAAACAGCTGTCAGTGTCGAAATAAGATACGATTTTTAAAAGAACCACTAAATGGCCCAACATATGGTTGACACATATTCTGTGAAAATTGGTCATCGAATCGGTGACGCCCAAGCACCCAACTTCAGCTGGCTTCAATTTTTGAAGCATTCATATTATTGAGAGGCAAAGCTTAAACTAAACATATCGTCGTTCGGTTTGATATAATATGGTTGCCGCTACTGCCCGTAGAGGGACAGGGCCTAGCTTCCCAGCAACCAATCGTGTTGTGCGCGCTATTGTTCTCTCACGACTAGGATGGACCTACAGTTTATGCCGACTTCGAACTGCCGATTTGAGAAGGTTTTTATATTCAGTTACACTTCTTGAGCATTGGTTTGAGGTTTGATACATGCGATAAAATCCAGACCACAACATGGATTCCTTTTCCTGCGTTGCCACTTCGTCAACACATCGTTTAGTAAAATATCATGCTATCTTGCTATCGTCTAGCTCGGACGGACCGGAACCCCCGTCTATCATCCTCCATCGATGAAGTGGATCATTCTGTCGGACTCTGGTATGATGGTCCTTATCAGCGATTTAACAGTCTACAAACGTGATTTCTACTGATTCCCAGCATCGACTGCGTCTCAACTACTTGTCCGCTTTCATCTCAGTAAGCCTCTATGAACTTCAGTGAATGGATGGTAAGACTCGACCAACAAATCCCTATGTAAACAAGCGTCTCACCCTTCATCCTCATCTTAGCCGGCTCATTACAGAGCGAATCCTAGATTGTGGAGATTTCTGCTTTATGGCAGCCCAGGGCATCCGTTCAGCTTGTCGACTGCACAGGGTCTGATAAGGGACCTCAAAGTCCATGTGTAAAGCTGAAAATCGTTGCCCTTTCTTCGTGTGCTGGTCCTCAGTCCTCACTAAACTATATACTTTTTAAGCCGTGAAGGAGTTAACTTCACCTCTGCCTCTTACCTTTCATTAACCCTCGCGCTACGGCCTGTATGCATCTAGTTGCGGTAAGCTCGCAGATGGTAAGACGTCCGCCGCAAATTATCATATTCGCTTGTCACAGAACCCTATATATGGTATCTCCAACGTCTTCTACCCACACAACCGATGCTGAATTTCAATGCGAAACAATTAAATGATCCAGTTTTTCAAGAGAAAAATACAGCGAAAGCATGTTAAAATACTTCATGCACCCATTCAGCGAGGTTTTATCGTCAAACCCTGATAAGCACATCTTTAAATAATTCACTCTGTTTGCATGCAAAGCAATCACTGCCAGATAAGCAATAAGCGGTGTGTCTTCAGCGACTTCAATGAGTTCGACTCTGACGTCACGAAAAGAGAAAAACGCAATCTTCTCAGATTTTCAAGGTTTCCGGATGACATTTTGGATTCAATTGAGACTAATTACCAATTTCACACTCAACTCCATGCAATTGAGGGGGCAATTCTGTGAAACACTGAGAAAATCGAGTTTTGAAAAAATGACGTGAACGTGAAAACATTGGAGTCGCATTTTTTTTGACGGAAACTGAACGAATTTTCGTCGAAGAGGATGTGATGTTTTGTAAGACGACTTTCTCTGTCAAGGACGAGGTAAAGGCTGTGGGATATCCGAAAATAAATATAGAAGCGTAGTAAGGTGAGATTCTGGACGGACGTGACTAGGTTGCTTTTTTGGGAGCGATATTCTTGGTGGCCTGCTTTGAAGTGGGCTAAGTGGGCACCTTCAGTGTCGAGGAGGAGGACGGCGGAACGCTTCTGTTTGCACGGCTCAGCTCGTTGTCATGTCCATCAATCATCAAGGACTTGGAGAGGATTTTGTGTGGTTTCCTTAATAAAGGGCATTGAAATGGTGTCATGAATATCAGCCACTGTTGGGCAAGCAAGAAGTATGGAAACACAGTTTAAGATGCGCTACGAGGAGAATGCTGTTTGCTGATGGCCCCTCATGGATGGGAGAGGCAGTGTCGCGAAATAAGACAGTCCACTTCTTGTGTGATGCTACAGTCTGGGTGGATCTAGCTTCACACAACAAGCTTCTTCAACCAGCGTGACCTAAGGTAAGCTGCTTCCAATTGTCCACACTAAGTTGATTGGCAATTTCTTCTCGTTTTTCTTCACTTGTGTCCATCACTTTACATGTGGGGTCCTCTGTTCCGTTTGTCACAGGCTCGGGGTCGAACACTCTTTGGACTTGAACCTTGTCCACACACTCTCCTTAGGCTTTCCACCCGTAGAGGCCTAACTAGGCGTACAGCTCGGTTGGCGATTCTCATCTCATCGCAAACAGTCAAGTTTAGAGACGTGTTTTCTCTTCTCGAACTAGTTGCTAAGTTCTTCCTAAGTTCATTACCACCCAGCACTGGTACCCTCCCTCCAACAGCATCGTAGATAGGCCCTTTCTGTGGAGCAACGCACACCTAAGCCTGTGCCATTTTTTCCCACTCTCGACCAAGTGCAAATGGACTCAGGTGCCATCATTCATTTAATTACCCTTCAACGCAACTTTCTCAAGCCATTCGGCTGATCTCATGTTCGTTCTGTCATTAGTCGCCAGCCCTCTACCCCAGCCCCTTTACAACGCAAACTGACATTCTTCTTCCGCCCCCCGCTCTGCCCACCGACCGTTGCATGTAACTAACATGTGTAACCTTCTAATTAGTTTCACTAGTCTGGCCCCGATTGCCTGCTGGTTTCATGCCATTTCACATCAAGAACATTGCAGCCAGTCACACCAGTCGCTGGGTAATTAGTCGATTACATAAATTCACAATAATTGCAGTCTTCTCTCATTACCCGCACGATACATCATCGTCCGCAAGGTGACTCCGTTCCTAGGGATGTGCACACATCCACACACACACAGACGTTTCTAATGAAAACTGTTTATCCGCTCTCCGTGGAGCCGCCCGCACACACAATCGTTGAGGGCACGGAAAGCCCTTCAATTAGCAGCAGTAGTTCTGAAAGGCTGCATAATTGGGACACCGGCAAGCACCCATAGGGCCCCAGTGACGCACAAAACTGTGTGACTACGCGGCGCACTGATCGCCCCACAATTGCATCACATTGTGGAGAGCTCATTGAAGTGGCAAAAGTAGGTTGCCACCGCCACTTCAATTGAAGTTGAGGCTGTAGCTGAAACTGGCACCCGACAGCCGAGAGGATGGAGAAGAGCAGTCGATTTTTCTATTTGCATACACTCACACAGGCAGAGAGGAGAGAGAGCGTATCCACTAAGCGCTTTGAATTGAGCCTCACCTGGTCATTGCACCAACTTTGGGTTTGATTTCAGCTGATTCGCGCGGTTTCGTGGGAACCCGTTCGGTCTCGACTCGATGCGCTTTGAATTTTTGGCATTGTGACTGGAATTCGGGGATGTCTGGAATAGGGATTCGTTTCCTTAATTTTTTTTATAGTCTGCTGCACTTTGAAGTGACCTCGAGAGTGTTTTGATTCGTTTGGAGTCAGATCTCAGAAGGGTTTTTGATTTTTCACAAGGCACCACGGGGTGCACCGCTTGTTGGTGGGATTTTGTGGGAACTTTTGTGAGTGCTCGTAATATTCTTTCTGCCTTACGTCAGTTATCAGAAGGAATAGACTTGATGAAACCAGCCATGTGGACGGACGGAGAATTATTATAATTGAAAGGGAACCGATAAGTGTAGGGCTGGCGGTTCAAGCGGAGTGCCTAGGGTCCTTAGAAATCATTTCGAGATCAGAGAAATCTGGGAACGAGATTACAGCCGAGAACAAGGATTTAGATGCTAACCACTTGAGGGGGAAGCAGGAAGAGAATGATCATGATCATGATCCGATGCGATGTAATAATTAGACGACTGCCTACCTCCAAGACTGTGTTCGGAAAAGACCTTCTCTCAGCGGTAACCAGGCCGTGGCAGTGGAACAAACAAAAGTAACAGGCGCGGGTGCTTCTTGTGGCCTCTGGCACTGGCGACTTTAGAGAGACGACTTTAGCTGTGAATAACTACGATAAACTAAGCAGCAGTAGCGCTAGTAACTAGTGACCGACTAATCGATTGCCATATACTCCAAAAGCCGGGGAAATCAGAGCCTTTGCGTTGGATATCTTTGACGAACGTCAGTGGTACGTCCTTGGTAAATACGGTGCCCCGGCATTGGCTACCGGAACATACTGCTGTTCAAGGAAAGGCAAAAGTGGAAAGTCTTGCAGGAGAAGGGTCTGAATTAGGTGATTCTCTAGTAGTCTCTTATACCTCGTGCTTCGTCCGAGAAGATGAGTTTTTGGTTAGGTTCCGGATATCCGGTCAACATTTCCAGCCCCCAAATAAACAAACTCACGGCGTTGTCTATGGTCGTCCGGCTTAAATTTGTATGTCAGCACAATCTCTTACACGGATCTTGGTCCAAATCCGACCGCAAAATAAGCCCAAATGAGCTGATCAACGCCGAATGGATACTTTTGGGTCTTCTTCGATTCTGGTTGCTACGCCGGTTCTGTTTTCTTCAGTCCGCACCAATCTCTGTCTGGTTGGTGGCTACAGGTCCAATAGAGTGTACTCATGAACAAATTTATCCGCTTCGCGACGAATCGCCCGCACACTGACGCCATGATGTCACTACGAAATTCACATTGCGTATTTTCAAACTGAGTCGGAATTTCCATATTTTTTATTAACTTCCGCTTGTTCGGTAAGCGTGAAATGGTGTATTACGAAATGTCAAGCATCACTGAATATTTTGACAGCTGAATATCAATAGTAACTTTGACAGCTGCTGTAACATAACAATTGGAGAAACTATCATTGCTATCTGGTCACCCTTTACACACACCCCACTAAGTTTTTCATCACAGAGTACACAAAACACTACGTTCTCTAAGTGTTAACTCTCAGTATCGCTTTACACAGCAGATTTTGCTGCGCGACTAAGGATCATCTACCGATTTTGCATCTCACAGATTACATCAAATAAACAGTATTAATTAAAGCATGGATAAATTTTTTAAACTCCAATCGAGACAAGCTAAAATCAATTTCGTTGCAAAGTTCATTAAAAGTGTTTATACACCATGTAATAGGTTCATTACAACCACAGTTGGTTCTATGCCTCTTATCGTATAGTAAATTTCTCATCCGAAGAGATCTTTGGGGAGCATATATATTCATGAGAAAAAGTAAATCTGCTGAATTTGGCAATTAATAATATCACGGATGACCACGGCTGACACTGCCTTAGGGCTGAAACTTAAGGTTTGCAAGCCTATTATTTTACTGTACTCTTTCGAATCTGAGTTCTTGTGTATCATATGGCGAATCCCAAATGATGGAAGAATATTCTAAATACGGTCTGACTAACGAACAATAGATGGACTTAAGACTAGTTATATCCCGAAAATCTCTACTATTTCTTTTCAGAAAACCTAACATAGCATTAGACTTCGCAATTGTATAATCATAATGTGATGCAAAATTTAAGTTAGTATCAAAAATTACACCCAGATCTTTAACCTCTTCTAGGCGACTAAGTCTATGATCATTTATGAAATAATCATAGACAATCGGGGATGTAATTCGATATGCCGTAAAGATATTACATTTTTGAATATTCAGCTCTAGTCCATTGTGCTTGCACCATTCCACTAGTGCATGGATATCCAATTGGAAATTATTACAATCAGTTAAATTATTTATAGATAAATACAATTTAAAGTCGTCTGCGAATGTTAGAATTTTACAATATTTGAACATCGTTTATAAACAATAGAAAGAGTAATGGCCCCATATGGCTACCTTGTGGAACGTTGTAAGTTATAAAAGGAAAGGAACTACACGGCGAAGCCTAGAACAGACACAGAAATTGATAGCCGATTCTGAACGCTCAACGAGTCCTGAGCAAGAACAGGTTATCGTCAACGTTCAGTCTTAGTCGCAGAGTTGCACGCAGGCTAGTGGCAGTCCTTACCCGGCACTGTGCCCTTGACTTGCACACGCGATGCATCTTGCCATCCCTCACCGTCAGCTATGTAGACATTGCAGAGATGAAGAAGTACGAAATCTGTTCGACATCTGGTCTGCGAGACTCTCCCGCCTAGCAAGGAAACGAATGCAGTTTGTCTTATTTGTAGACCTGGCAATTTGGCCTTATTTCGGTTTCAATGTTTCTTGAACTCAAAAAAAAAAAAGCCAGCAAAAATGCCGGTTATTGATACACAGACCAGATTTGGGCGACCAATGAAAGGCAAATGAACGCGCTTCGCACGCTTTCCTTCTTTCAACTCCACTTCTCCGAGGAGTGGAAGCTTTTCGCTCGACTTAGTCCGTTTTTCTGGTTTTATGTCTTTCCGAAAAACAACCAACAACATTCAAGTCCATCCTCATTTCGTTCGCCCTTCGTTTTACGTCACCTGCAGAGGAGACATCAATTGCCTCACAGCGCGACCTGGAATAATCCCTCTCGAAAATTCTAACCACAAATGGTTGGCTCCAATCCTCTTAGCCAATCCTCCCCCTCCCCCCCCCCCCCCCCCCCCTCTTACAACACTTCGAAGCACGTGTAATTAATTACATAAAATGTTCGCAATGACATGTGGCATGCCACACTCCAAGTCCAAGTCCGGATCGACCCGCTAACCCGCACGAATTGTCATTCTGCTTCTTAATTAATATGCACATCTGCTTATCAGAGCTCCAATTTTAAGCCGTGCGGCATCGCAACGCGCCGCGCTATCAAAAGTCATTTATCTGTCGTTGCGTGTCCCGGTCGGCGGTGAATCGGACCTCCCCCCCTTTTTTCCAACATCAGCCGCAAATGTTGCCGTCAATTGTGAATGCCATGCTTAACAATGTAAATTGGGTCACCCACGAGAGTACATCGAAGTGAATAGTGCGCCGCGCCGTTTGAAGGCATCACGCGAAGCCCGCTCCCCAAATGTAGTCCGCTCGCACTGCCCACATACAGTCGCACGGACCGGCACGACGCTGGCAAAACGATTGTTCGCTCATTATTCACGCCGCAGCTCTCTGCTGGCCTGTGGTTGGCTGGCTCCATTGCTCGTGCAACTGATGGACCACCACGTTAGGGTGGCACTCTGATTACTCCCTAATTTAATGGTGAAACAGATTTCTCCGACAATGCTTGTGTCCACGCGCAGACGAGAGTTATTTTTTGGCAGTCGAACGCTAACATGGTGGTCGGCTGTCCACTGTGTGTCATTGACCGGCAATTAGTCACTTTGCAATCTAAATGGCACGCCGCGGCGCTGGACGGACGGTTGCGCCACACTGGAATTGTTTACATGATTTGGTGACATTTCGCTTTGTTCTTCGCATCCAATTGAGATAGTTGCGCAGATAAATGATCTAAATTAAATGGAATTGGGTGTTGTGCAGGGATGCTGCCTTAATGGATTGAATTCGCTCTTCTTTGAAACACTTGACCGCTATTTATTCTTAGAAACTGGGCAATGATTTGCGATTTGTCATCGTTCTGGCTTCTTACGCAACTGACATCAGATATTCTTGATGGAAATCTCTGCCGGTGCTCTATGGAAACGCGTTGTGATCTTGAATTTGGGATGAAATGAAACCAAGTCTAGTTCTTACGTTCTAGCGAAGAGCTCATCAGGTTGTGACGACTCTATCTACCATCTAGGTTAGTAACGAGCACACTGCGACCCTCAATGTCAGGACTTCTTGAGAAGATCGTGTCAAATTCGCAAGCTAAGACTGGAGGTACGGTCTTTTAAAAATCCGTTCGTATTCTTGCATACGCGCATGACATTGTCGGCACTGGGCGAATGCGACGAGCGATTGGTATCAATGAAGCGGCTAAAAAGTGTGGCAATGAACGAGCCCAATAACGAAGTATATTCTGTCTTCAAGAAAGAACAGAAAACAGAAACGTCTTCGACAAGGTGGCGCAATGTGTAGGTATAACGTCGAGTCAAGAACTTCGTCTACAATCTAAACACCATCCATATCGAGATCTTCAGATCTATCGCAGAATAAATCTTGTGAACCACTGTGTGTTTTGGACGCAATTCAGTAATAAAGGTCTCTCGAAGGTCTAAGCTGACAAGCCATTTCTGATAGCAGATCGCAGAGGCATGCACAATTTCAAAAGTGGATGACAAAGTCCTTGGTCTCTTCGTGAGAAAAGTTCTGCGTGCGATATTTGGTCTTATTTGCGTGGCTGGCATCTGGGGACAGGATTCAACCACGAACTGGACGTGCTGTACAGCGACGTGAGTCTAGCTGGGCTGCGACGTTTAAGGTGGCTGAACAAGGTAAAGTGCGTGGACAACTTGGTTCAAGTTCATAGAGTCTTCTACCCCGAGCCTGTGGCAAACGCAACAGAGGACCCCACATGTAAAGTGATGGACACAAGTAAAGAAACACGAGAAGAAATTGCCAATCAATTTGGTGTGGACAATTGGAAGCAGCTTACCTTAGGTCGCGCTGGTTGAAGAAGCTTGTTGTGTGAAGCTAGATCCACCCAGACTGTAGCATCACACAAGAAGTGGACTGTCTTATTTCGCGACACTGCCTCTTCCATCCATGAGGGGCCATCAGCGAACAGCATTCTCCTCGTAGCGCATCTTAAACTGTGTTTCCATACTTCTTGCTTGCCCAACAGTGGCTGATATTCATGACACCATTTCAAGCCACTTTAAAAGGGAAACGCCACAAAATCCTCTCCAAGTCATTGATGATTGATGGACATGATGACGGGCCGAGCCGTTCAACCACATGCGATCCGCCGTCCTCCTCCTCGACACTGAAGCTACCCACTTAGCCTGCTGCAACAAACTGCTTCAAAGCAGACCACCAAGAATATCGCTCCCAAAAAAGCAACCTAATCACGTCCGTCCAGAATCTCACCTTACTACACTTCTATATTCATTTTCGAATATCCCACAGCCTTTACCTCGTCCTTGACAGAGGTAGTCGTCTTACAAAACATCACATCCTCTTCGACGAAAATTCGTTCAGTTTCCGTCAAAAAAAATGCGACTCCAATGTGTTCACGTTCACGTCATTTTTTCAAAACTCGATTTTCTCAGTGTTTCACAGAATTGCCCCCTCAATTGCATGGAGTTGAGTGTGAAATTGATAATTAGTCTCAATTGAATCCAAAATTTCATCCGGAAACCTTGAAAATCTGAGAAGATTGCGTTTTTCTCTTTTCGTGACGTCAGAGTCGAACTCATTGAAGCCGCTGAAGACACACAGCTTATTGCTTATCTGGCAGTCATTGCTTTGCATGCAAGCGGAGTGAATTATTTAAAGATGTGCTTATCAGGGTTTGACGATAAAACCTCGCTGAATGGGTGCATGAAACGTTTTAACATGCTTTCGGTGTATTTTTCTCTTGAAAAACTGGATCATTTAATTGTTTCGCATTGAAATTCAGCATCGGTTGTGTGGGTGGAGATACCATATATAGGGTTCTGTGATAAGCGTATATGATAATTTGCGGCGGACGTCTTACCATCTGCGAGCTTACCGCAACTAGATGCATACAGGCCGTAGCGCGAGGGTTAATGAAAGGCAAGAGGCAGAGGTGAGATTAACTCCTTCACGGTTTAAAAAACATATAGTTTAGAGACGGCTATATGCCTCGGATAAGGACGGACTGAGGACCAACGAACGGAAAAAGAGCAACGATATTGCGTATTTACACGGGGAATGTGGGGTCCCTGAACAGACCATGTGCAGTCGCCGACTTCGCGGGGGCCTTGGATTGTTATAAAAAGGACAAGGACTGGAAAGCGCCGGGCAACATGAAGATGAAAAATTGTGACGTCTACTGTGGTGATTGCAACAGAGAGAGACGCGCTTTTTTCGTTGAGGATTTGATGTTGAAGTCTTAACTACCGTCTCATGGACAGAAGCTTACTGGGTTGAAAGCGGTAGAGACGCAGCCGATACAGGGAATCGGAAGGAATCACTTCTGTGGACTGTTAAACCGCTATGAGAACCATGATGTCACAGTCTCATTCTCACAGACGAGGGTTCCGTCCGTCTGAGCTAGACGATTGCAAGGATTGAAGGTTGAACAGAGAAATACAGCGTCATTCAAGTCGTGCTCCGAATTTTATCAATCACATGTATCAAACCGAACTGTGATCTGTTATTCAATGTGTGTACGTTCCACCAATAATGTGGTCAGTTGGCTTTAATTTTCGATTGATCCATATTATTAAAAGGCAAAGCTAGTTTTAGCTTTAGGAACGTACCCGATTGGGTGATTGAATGATGGATGACCAATTTCCAACAAGCTCATTTGTCACCCAGTGGCTCAATATCAAGCATCGATGGGAATTACAAACACGACAGACACTACACTACGGATTCGTTAAGTTTCGTTCAGTGCATATGGTGCCTGTGGACTGGGTTGAAATCTAAATCTGAATTGTTGATAAAACATCGGTAATTCACTGTTCTCAACAATCCGAGCCCCAGTTGAGGCACATTTGGTTTGTTAACGTAGCCGCCGAGATGAAAATGCGCCTAGTCAGAAAAAGTTATTTTTCGCCCAAAATCGTTGTCCTATCCAAAAGCTGCTCTTAACTCCAAACTGCGAAATGATTCTACTCAGGCTAGTGCGTGCAATATTGAGGTGTTGAGATCGATTGCGAGTTGATGTTCCTAAATTGAGTATCACGCTCTCGGCCACAGCCGTCCACATTTCCGCTGTTCTGTACGCACCCTACGATGACCGTGAGTGTTGTCCACTAGGACACCAGTGCCACGAACTTTTAGCACAAACTTGCGTACAGCTGTCGCGGTGGGTGCCGCGGAGGTATGATACTGACTTTCTGTCAAGTTTTCGAGCGAGAAACAGCTGTCAGTGTCAAAATAACCCATAATTTAAAAAAAAACTACTAGATGGCCCACCCTCGTAAATGTACGATCCTCTCATTTTTTAACAAACGTAGCAAGACGCAGTATTTTGCTGAAATTTTTGTATATTTTGTATTGAAAGAGAACGCCAGCAACAACATATGGTTCTTACTTCTTACAACTCTTAATAGTGTCCACTGAAGATCTGCACGTGCCATCGCTAGAACCGAAAACGGAAGCAGGGAGTACTTCACTCAATCTTTGGATCCATGAATGTCTTAAAACAGTGCAGAAGTTCTGCAGCAAATCGCCAAATGGAGTGTGTTCCAAAAAACGATTAGACTCTTACGTCTTCAAACGACGTCTTGTCTTTCACTCAGAAGCTTAGAAGCCCTAGTAATCGATTCCTGCCGTCTGGAGAGTATCACTTTCATTCTTAAGTCGCACATTGCACCTACAGATGCGCCTCCAAGTAAATGCAATTAGGCGGCGGCGGCGGCGGCGGCGGCGGCTGGCTAGTGCTCCGGTAATCTCCAGTTACTCCATCTCTCCTCGTACACTCGTACACCTAATTCTTTTCTTCGCACAAAGGCCACTCGTGCGATGACTGGAATGTCCACCACAGTCGAGGCTGGTCGTGGCTTACGTGAAAGTTATTCAATATCCATCTCTTTGAACGTGAGATACGAGAACCTGCTCGAAGCGATGTGCATTAAATCACTGCCAAGTCAATATCCATCGTACACCGTCTTCGGGCAAGAGAGAAGTCACTGTCTCTGGCCAACGCCATCGCCATTGCCATCAATTTGCAAGGCTACTGCACATCCATGGCATGGCATGGCGGCATTGAAATATGAGATTCATTCACCAGCTGCAGGTAGCTACACGGGACACTACACATAGGCGAACGGAGAGTGAACGGCGAAACGCTTTGAAACGTACAGAAATCCATGAAATGCATTTCTTCATCCAATTTATCCACAAAATGCGCCGTCCATCGCAAAGAGGGGGAGGGGGAGGGGCCTTGGGGGGGGTGCTGTTACGAGTCACCATTTGTGCTAACGAAAGTGCCTCGTGGAAATGTGTAATCTATGGCCTTTTTCACTTCCGGGCGTTTCGAGTTTCGGATGGCTTGTGTGTCTCTCCTTTCTTCGGGCTTAGATGTGCTGCCTTGCAGATTGGCTTCTGTGAGATACTTGAGCAGCAGCGGTATGTCTTGAGGCGGGATTATGTGAATGTTTGACATGTGGCTGCTGATTTTTTTGCTGGCTGGCGAAGTGGGGTTAGACTCTGGGGAAGATGACCGATTATGACGGTGGCGTTGGTGGGTGGTGGGTGGAGGGTTCCGCCTTAATCTTCTCATTTGAGGAAGTGAGTCTTTTACGTGAATGTCGTCTTTTCATTTGGTGGAGGAAATGGTGGCTGTGATGAACGCATACTCTGTGTGGCTGGGTTCAGTTCCCGACGCGAAGAGTCCGTCTTGAGTCACACTGAGTGTGATCTTGTCCTTGTCTCTTCAGCGTTCGGTATACTGTAGGTGGCTCCACTCGTGTGACAACAGTCGCAAGCACAACAGAAGTGGCTGCTGTAGAAACTAGGGTTAGGAGCACTTCGGATGGTGGCGCCACGCGTTGTGCTGTTCTTGCATGGAGACTAGTTCAAATTGGCTATGGACGAGGGAGGAAAGGACAGTCTGAGCTTTCGAGCAGGAGATGTGTGCATCCATGGCAGTCATACCTAATCACTCAACAGACAGTCCTTGAAATGGTCGGAGCATGCGTCACACTTGTAGTGTCGACTCGCCAGTACAACGGCTCCAGTCGGTGGTCAGATCACAGCTCCTCTAATAAAAAAGCACACAAAACAGCAAAGATAAGAGCTAGGATGCATGTCATGTGTATTATGACACATCGAAGAGCACTCTCCATGCTCCCATGCACTACCGTGGTGTTGCCAAAACACACAACACTGATTGCCGTCATTTTTCGGCGCTTGTTGAATTGACTGCCCCAAGTCCACAGAAGAAGACCTGGCCAAACAGGAAGCAACTCGCGTAGACTGCAAAAGTTCTGCATCAGTTATTCTACATTCGCACATCCTTGCCACAGTTCGCACAAAAGAAGTGGCATGACCAAGAAATCGATAGGAGCTGTCATTGTACTCAAAAAATACGCACCTCAGTCTTGATTTCACGAATTCATGCACCATATCCACTGCCTCCCCTTCAGACCGAACCGCTCTCAAACCCCTCGCTCACTTGCCGACGATTGTAGATTATTCAAAACGAATTCAACCGGCAAGCCTGCAGCTGTCCGCCTCGTGCCGGTGGTTGGCCGGAGCCTTGTTCCACATTCGCCACCAGTCACCACCCACCGCTGGACTCTTGTCTTAAGCCCACTTTCCACTGCTTAGCATTGAAGTGCATTCTATAATCCTCGGCAGATACAATTCATTATTACGCGTTCATTTCCCTTGCCCTCGAACCGTGTCGACCGCATGTGCGCATTATGCACCCGTTGTTCGTTCGCTGTCAGCTCTCTTGCAGCCCACGGAGTGAAACAAAAAAAAAACAAAATCAATCTTTGCCTCGTTGCCCATCACAGGTGTGCGCATTACAGTTGCTTTGCCCTGGAATTATGTACTTATCAGAGAATCGCATAACTCTCGCTTTCCACTCACGCGCCGACATTTTCACTTTCGACACTTTTCTCGGAAATCAATCACCGAAACCGTAACGGCACGGGTGCCGGAAGAACGCATCTCGCACCGCCGCCGTTATGAAATGTTCAAGTATTGCCGCAGTCGAGTGACTTAACTTCACTTCCTCATCCAGATTCGGAGTTATCCATCGGTTCCATCACGAAAGAGAGACGAGTGCGCGCAGTCAGCCAGTTGATGGGCTAAGAGCCCACTTGCCAGCTCATTAGGGTGCGTGCCGCTGGGCAGTCTGAGGTGATGCTTGATGACATGCTCTGGTTCGTCTGGGCGGCAGGCGTATTCGTCGGCGTTTGATTGTCGCATCCGCTCGCTTGCACTTGCACTCGACTGCGACTCGATGGCGAGTGAAGAGGGAGACCGTATTTTTCTCTTGATTGAGTCAATTATTTTTGAAAAATAGATCAGAGGCAGGGATTAGAAATAAGTCGTGAGACACAAGGACTAATGACGGATTCTTTTTCGGTCTCGTTTCAGATATGCAGTCGAGGCCTAATTCAATTTAAATCGATGTGAACACTCATCTCTGGGTTCTGGTAAGTAAACGAGTTGTAAGATAAGATCTGGCGACAATTTGTTTTCATTTGGCGCCACAGCAGGTCCTTCCTGAAGTGGATAGCCACTTGAAAGGGGCTGAGTGAATTCTGTTCCAAATCCAGGGTTATGAGGGTGAATGGTTAATGGTTTTGCTAATTCATACGTAGTTCAAGAGACATGGCAGTTATTTGGAAAAAAAGTGAATGACAGTCGTTCACATCTTGTTTATTTAATTTGTAATCTTGTCCATTCAACTCCTCCTTGTGTGTGAATATGTGAGTCCACTGAAAACCTGCTGATTTTTTTTGACTTTTTAAAGGACACAAGTTCAGTCCCAGGTGTCCCACCTTGTTTTTGATGCAATCGTCAATGCTAATGTCAACGATTCTCTTTGCTGCAGTCGAGCTTTAAATCGTTCTGCTATGAGAAAATACTCAGAGACGGCATTTACAGCTTTATTCGCACATCCAGGTTATTGGACATGTCAATGAACACTTGGTCAATTTGGTTGTGGGTTTGACAAACCGGAGAACGCCTGTTTGAATTGGTTGTCTGTTGTCGCAAGCACTTCGCCGAAGGTATTCTTGTTACCGATTTTGTGCTCCGGCCAGTTCATACTACTCTCTTAGTTTTCAGTCTAACCAAAATCCTAACGAACATACTGGGTGGAGCAGTTGTTTGAGTGCCTGCCCTTTGTTGGAGGGGTCCCCGGTTCGAATCCCAGTGAAAGCAACCCTTTTATCCAGTTTTCAAATCTGATCCAGTCACCATTTGCCTTTGGGATCGACTTAATGGCTCATATAACTCGAGTTGTCGTTCAGTGGTAATAGTCTGACTATAGGTATCACAAGTGTGCTGCCGATTTCGCTGACAGACCACTTACCTATCTACCGATGTTGCTGCTGGTAGTACAATAGTTTTCAGTCTTACTGCTCCAGTCTAGCGTTAAAAAACACCTAAATCCTATAGAACGTTGAGTAAAGTTCAAAATGAAGTGCTTTTGTGGATCTCCAGTCACCCACATTATCCACTAAAGGATCGCGTGGCCAAAGGTCCTCAGACATCGGATCTAACTCATGAGGAGTTATGCCCAAGCGCAACCAAGCGAGTTTTTGGACCTGGTCCAGCCACCTCGTCCTGGGTCTGCCAAGTGGTCGGCTAACTGTTGGAGTCGAATAATAATCCTTTCCGTTCGATGAAGCAGCTGCTTACAATTGAGTTCCTAACGTGCTGCAGGACGTACAGAGCTGCAGCAAGTTAATACGAAGTCGTTTGATATGTCACTCCCTCTTCACTCTGATGAGAGTGAAGAAACACGGTAGTACTAGGCTTGCGCATTTTAGTTCAGTCCAGAGAGCGTTCAGTTTAGGTTAAATCTGTTTATTGAACTAATTCGTTGTTCCAGTTCATTTAGTTGAATGTAGTTCACTGTTCAGGAAATTGATTCTTATCCTATTTCGCCGGTTGGTCGTCATATTATCACATACATTTTTAAAATGCACTTCACATACACTACCAACAACGAAACTATGCTGTATGCGCTTGTGCCGCTGATGCCAACCCAGATTTGCACAAAGCCCATGCACACACAAAGCGCTCACTTTAGTTCAGTTTAATGCTCAGTTTACTAGTTTACTAGCTTTTGTTTGAACTACCGAACTGAATTAAAATGGTATTGTGAACTAGTTCACAGAGTAGAGCTCTTTTTTGAACTACAGTCGGCTGCCTCTCAGTCGAATTTTCACGGGATATCAAAAGTAGTTCGCGTTAGAGGGAGTTCGCCATCTCTCGAAAAACCAAGCTGACTATATATGTACAACACACTGATCATCCCTGCCCTGCTCTATGACGCGGAGACGTGGACGCTATTGAAAGCGGATGAAGAAGCTCTTGGTCGTTTTGACAGAAAAGTTCTACGTGCGATCTTTGGTCCTGTTTGCGTTAATGGCGTCTGTAGGAGAATATTCAAACACAAATTATACGAGCTGTACAGCGGCATGCACATAGTTAAGCGTCTTCGTATAAAACGCCTAAGATGGCTGGGTCATGCTGATCGTATAGACACCACAACTTCGGCCCGAAAAAACCTTCGAAACCAAGCCATTGGGACAACGTAACAGAGGACGTCCTCGATCGAGATGGCGCACACAAGTGTAGAAGGACCTCAACCAACTTGGTGTGCGCAACTGGAAGCAGCTGGCGAAAGATCGTGCCAGATGGAGATGCTTGTTAGCTGATGCCCAGGTCCACCTCGGACTGTAGCGCCAAACAAAGAAGAAAAAGACGGAGATCGACTTAGGGAGAGTCCACGTGAACTAAACAAGCCTATACAGTACTGGAGGAACTCAATGTTGAGCAGTTGTTTCTTCGAACGGAAGGGGCTATGATTCGACTCCATCAGGTAGGCGACCGCCTGATTTTTCTCGCCAAATGGATTTTTCGTTTTTCCAAATATTTGCCAACTATTTGCTGACTTTTAGGTACTTTGGAACCTAAAGTTATATTTGTTTTAAAGGAGATACATTTGGCCTTCAAACTGCATCAACAGTGTTTTTTTTTTTTCCATTTTACTTACCAATTTTTTTAGACCAGACTTTTTAAGCCACCTTTTAAGGGCGGCATTTCAATGTTTGATGGGCTGTAACAAAGATGCTCCAAGAAGCTCCAACGGGAGACCAATTTTTTCTTAAAGCTAAAAGTATTCTCTGTCAATGATGCAGAAACTAAAAATCACTTTTAATGTCTTTTGGGAGAACGTGGCGTTTAAGTGGAGGAATATTTACGTACATATTATAGTTTATTAATTGACTGTTATCGTGACACAATAGTGGCTGGAGCGTTGAAGTCTTCTTGAAATATATTTTGACAACTTGTAGGGCTTGCTGTTGGGCAACGTCTGCATATGCATAGACAGTCTTCTTCTTCTTCTTATTAGGCCAGCGATCTATGGAGTGCATGAGCCTGAGCTATGGCTGTCTTCGATCGCTGATGGTCAGGGGCGCGCTGCTTCCTGTCATCCAGACCAAGCTGCCTTGCCTCCACGATAAATTGGTTTTTATACCGGCAGATCAGTATCCCTCTCCTTCTCGAACCAGGAGGCTCGGATTCGAAGACCCTCTTAGCTGGAGGATTGGTGTTCATGTGATCGATGTGGCCACGCCACTGCAGTACTCATTTTGTTTGCCTTTCGGACTATATTCACATCTTGCTACAGCTCGTAGTGTTCGCGGTTATGTCTTGTCCTCCATTCACCTTCCTCGCAGACGGGATTTTATATCCGACGTAGAATTTTTCTTTCGACGACAACAAAAAGCAGCTCTGCTGCTTGGTTTAGCGTCCAGCTGTTACTTATTCGCTGCTACTAATGACAGATACTTTCAATCAAGTTATTTTCTGTCTCTTAGATAACTCCTAAGCCAAATTGCCAATAGTCCTCCCAGACCGCGTCTACTGACACTTTCTATCAGCTTTTCAGCCGTCAATGTATTGAGGGATTTACTGAAGCCAACAAAAAGTACAAGAACATGGGGTTTTTTTTTAGTCCAGCATTAGCTGTGTTTGTAGACTGGCCTAGAAGCTACTCGAGGCTCTTATTTATTTTCAAAACCTGGTTGGTTTTTTTGGCAGTTCTTTCTGCTTGTTTATAAAGTTGTTTGTGCAATTTTATGATATTTTAGAAAAAAAGCACAAGTGGAATGAAAATATTTACAAAAACTGTTCTCGTTTTACGTAGGAATGTGAGTACACTCTTTTGAGGCTCTGCCACTTGTTTGGAAACCAATGCTAACACTCTTAAGTGGATGCCCATTCTGAAATAACGATTATTCTTCACTTGACATGAGCTTTCTTGTCAAATTATCTGACAAACTGCAACTCATTCGCTGTTACTTTTAGAGACACCCCTTGTGCGGAAGGTGTCTGTCTGGTCATACCTTAACAACGTCCGACTGTCCCAATGACCAGACCTATTTAGCCACCCACATCCGCATAATGTCTCATCTGCTCCGTCAAACACGCGCCCCTCCAACCATGTCACAAGTAACTAATTTCCAAAAGGACAAACAATTAATCTCGAACCATGCTTAACGGGGGGATGATGCAAATCCCCATAAATCCCCTGCCCAGCGCCGTTTCAGGTTAACAAACCCGCTTACCTTTCAAATGGCATCCACTTCAAAGCAGGCACCATCATTGTTCGCTCCAAATGAACCGACAACCTGCTGTGAACCCTTAAATATGGGTCAACTGTACCTCCGTCAAGCCAGCGGCACCGATCCCGGAAGACTCGTTTTTTCCCCCCACTTGGCACAAATATAACCATAAATCGTGGGATTTGTCTCCTCGCCTATCTCGCCTGTCGCGGATGTAATCTTCTCGACCCATTAGGCGGCGAAAGTGCAATGAGTGCACAATCACCAACCACCAACGGGACGGGACCACCGTGCCACATCGTTGCACACATCGCTGAAGAGGAAGCATGTTTCCATTTCACTGAATCTCTCCCCCCCCCCACCCCCACACACACACACCCAGTGATGGACAGTGAAAAGTTCGAAATAAATTTGATTAGTGCGCCGGCCATCGTCAGTCGTCTGTGCTGTGCCGCCATTCCCAACTCGTCCAAGTGTCAGAAAATATTTTTTGTTTTTTTTTTCGAAATCAACTCCCATCTGTGCCGCCAGGAGTAGTAACGCCAGTGGATTCTGTGCCAACTTTGCCCACTGAGCTGACGCGCAAGGGTGGCCCACTCTGGGAAAGTGGGACAAAGTGCCAAGACCCAGTTTTTGGTAGTCCCACTGCTTTGACCCGAAAAAGCAGAATCACTCCGAAGCCTTTGTCAATCCGCCAGCAGCCAGAAGTGCACTTCGTTCGGATAGTTGCGCTGGGAGACGACGGGGATAATGGAATCACGAAGCTTATGTGTGCTCGCATGGATGTGTGATTACGAGGTGGGACGATGGGGCAGAGCGCATTGCCACAGAGACGTGGAGTGACGGATGTGGCGCTGCAACCGGGGGGGGCTGCTAAATTGTTTGACGGAATTAATGCAATCAACTGTTAAATGGAGGGCTCTGGCGAAGCCTTCGAGCATGAGCTGGTGTGGGGGTCGATTCAGTGGACGCCGAGTTCACGGTTTCGAGTGCCGTCGAAATGGCCGTGTTTCCTCTTCAGTTTTAGGCTAATTGTTGCATATTGTAAGGCGATGATTTGACAGATGTCGTCCAGTACCTGAAAAGAGGAACTCGTCGACTAGTCAACGACCGCATGGAAGACTCATCTGAAGAAGTTCTTATTTGCTTGTTGAAGGACCATCCTTATTCACCACGACGCATGCCATTCCCACGTGAGCGCTTGAATGACTCCTGGGCTGCTTTGTGCCGTGATCGCTAGAGGTAGTGTGACAATCGACATTCTTCTTGGATTTTGAAGCCAGGACAGGACATCTGTTGGTCGTCTACATCGAAGTGAAGGGCATCATCCCGCCGGGCAACAGATTTTTGAATCACTGCCGAAACTCGCCCGCCGGCAAATGAAAGATACGGTCAACGTTGTCTGGCTGACATAACAAATTACTCAATTAGCCCTCTGACCGGTGACATGTGCACCTAAGCTCACCAATCGGTAAAGACACTCCGCACGTGCCGTCCGCACGAAGACGATTTCATGCTCAACTTCATGCCATCAGTCGAGATCTTCTGTCTAATCCCCTTAACTCTGCTTCAGCAGAAGTAAACCCCTTTTTCGATTGGAAAGATATGTCATACAGCCGGAAGGCACGCTCCTCTGCCAATCCGCTGATACACGCAAATCACACACAGTTCAACCCCATCAGCAAATAAGCAACACCAAGCTGAATGAACGCGTGTTCGACCGCGATTTGAATTTTTCCACGCGATTTTTCTCCCTAATCTCAGCACTTACGCCGCGGCGCACTGTGCTGCACTCACCACCACCCCACACGGTCGTGTCATCCGATGCCGACACCATCTGGGTGTCATCCACCGCCGAACCGAAGGCACTTGCATCGCAAACAGGATGTGAGCTTGCAAGTTATTCGCGTTTTCATTTTTTTTTTCTCGCAAAATATCAAAATAATCCCGTTAACAATGGAAAGCGAAAGTGCGACCGTGTTCGTTGAACCCTTTACGCAATTTTGCACATTTTTTGCGTTGCGTTGCGTTTGCCCGCGTGACTTGTGTCGGGGAAAAACAATGGCGACTGCTGAAATGTTTGTTTCCATGAGAGACGTCGTCGTAGCAAATTTCGAGAGATAATTGAGCTGAAGCCAGCGGCCAGTCTTGGTCATGCGATGGGAAAAGCCAAGGCAACCAGAAACGAAACGATGCTCGCGATGTAATTGAATCGATTAAGCATCTGTAATTATGAGATATAATTTGCCTCGGCGAAGTTCACTTAATTGCATTGTAACTGAGAAGTTTGTGCGGGGCTGTGTGGGTCTAGTGGGTGCAATGATCCAAAGTGGAGAGTAATTGAAGTGGGAATGGCGTGTCCCATGGACGATGAATAGGCTCTTTCAACCAGTAAATGGGGAGCTCTTGAGTGGACGTGGGTGTGGACTAGTGGGTGTTGACATTTTGCTCGCAGGAAGTGCAAGTCAGTGTACAGTGAGCCCAGGTGGACACTGAACGCGGAAATTCGGAGAGTCTATCGCTTAGTTCTTCGTAGTGTCTGGAAATCGGTTTGCATAGGCGTCACTTGTCAAAATCCTTTCTTGTTGACTAGCACAGCTTTCTGAGGTCCTGAGTACTACTCAACCCTTTAACCACTTCCACTTTAGGATAGTTGAGGAATGCAAGTCTTCTCTGAATTGAACCGGCAGGTTCAAATCGCTAAGATTTATCTGGGCCCCAAGCCACCCGCGATCACGGGAACTGAGATCGCCGATGAACTTGCTAGACAAGGATCAAAGGAAATACTCTTAAGAACCGAACCTGCGTTGGGACTACCAGCGTCCTCGGTTGGGCTTCCATCGATGACTAGGCTTCTTGAGAGCACAACAGTAGACAAAACAAGCGCATGCTCAGAAAAGACTGCAGATGACTTACCGGCATACTAACGAGTCATTACACATTCGTAATGTGCTTACTCAAGTCGGCAATAAATGGGTATTCTGTTTAACTAGAGATAAAATGCGAATTAATAATCACATTTATATGAAATTTTACATGAATGCACTAAAATAATAGTATTACTTGATAAATAAGTCAATTTATATATACAACAACAGCTTCACCCCGATACCGAGAATATATTGAACGCCCCTCGTAGCCTAAGCTATGAATCCGTCTGCGACGCCTGTGGAGAAGACGCAACTGTCCCGCCTTTGCTCTAATCAGGTGGCAGGGTAGGGTAGGTATTTCTCCGGAAGAATTTTATTAAATGTAGGTTGCTGCCTGGTAGTACAATGGACCTGTTTTTGGTCCTGTGTAGGAAGTCGTTGTTTGACGTCGTGTTTCGTTATTACCCGAACAAAGTTCGTAAGACTGGAGCGATTATCCGTGGTCGTGCCCTAGACCCTTGCTTCCCGATCATTCTGCCGAAGATGGTCTCCTTCTGGCATCCAGTGTCCCAGTAGGATCTTAACATCGCACTCCGGACAGTTGGCGTAGGCACCGTCCAAGAGGTAACGAAATAACAAGCGTGTGTGATATGAAATCGATTCTATTCTTATTTCGAAGCTACTCTATGCATTGAATAGGGCATCATTCAAATGACCGCCTCGGCTTCGCTGACAGTGCTTCAAGCGGCCAATCTAGTTTTTGATGACTCGGTCCAATATGTGCGGCATTATTCCGGCAATAACGTCTCGTCTATTGACCTCGAGCTCGTCCAAAGTGGTTGGCTTGTTAGCGTAGACTCGTTCGGACTTGATGTAGGCCCAAACTAAGCATAATCGCGGCGACCAATTGATAAACGCTCACCGTGAGATGACCCATTCGACAATTTTCTCGAGGTGATACTCCGGATTGACGCGCCATGCCACACAGTCCATGACGCAATCGATTTTTTGCGCACCAAATTCCCAAATCGTGTTATCAGCCGTCTTAGCGATGTCAATTGTCCGCCTCGGAGCTGCGATTTGACATCTTTGGACTTTTTTTGCGGGGAATCTGGAATCCGGCAAGCAATAAGGCCAATATCATCCAAGCAATCCGTGAGCCACAGCCCGAAACCATCAAGATATTCTTGAAAAATTGGGATGACAGAATGCGCGTAGGCAGCCGAGGCAGCCACTTGAACGGGGTTGTAAAGGGTGATTTTTTAAAAGCTATAGGAAAGTTTTTCAAAAAAGAACACATAAAATTCAGAAAAATGCATATACTCTTTATTTGAATCGATAGTACGGTCCATATAATTTAATGTTTGAAGATTATTTCATGCAAATGTTGGCCTTGACTGCGCCTCAAATGATCCATCCGCTTAGTCCAATTTTGGCATATTCTTTCCAACATTTCGGCCGGTATCTCACGAATAAATGCTTCAATGTAGTCTTCCAATGCGTCAATTGAAGCGGGCTTGTCTGTATGGACATGAGCTTTAACATAGCCCCACAAAAAATAGTCTAAAGGCGTTAAATCGCACGATCTAGGCGGCCAATTGACCGGTCCCGAACGTGAAATAAAACGTTCACCGAACTCGCCCCTCATTAAGTCCATTGTTGCGCGTGCTGTGCGGCATGTGGCACCGTCTTGTTGAAACCACATGTCATGCAAGTCAAGCTCTTGCATTTTGGGCAAAAAAAAGTTGGATATCATCTCATTTTGTTCACGATTCGCATCATCTTTGAAGAAGTACGGTCCAATGATGCCACCAGCGCATAAACCGCACCAAACTGTGACTTTTTCTGGATGCATTGGTAGCTCTTGCAATGCTTCTGGCTGATATTCACTCCAAAATCGACAATTCTGCTTATTTACGTACCCATTGAGTCAAAATCGATTAAATCAATTAAACTGACCATAAAATGGAAGAAGCTCGCTATGAACTTTCTTAACAGAGAACGCATTTTGATAATAAAATTCAATAATTTGCAAGCGTTATTCGTTCGTAAGACGATTCATGGTTAAATTATAGACCAAACTGAAGATGTTTGACAGTGAAACAAAACACGAAACGTGCGTCAGCTGTTTAAACCAGTGTTGCCAAAAAGATAATAGCTAAAAAACCACCCTTTATTTCATAATTGAGGGGAATGTTTCTTCTTACTAATAAATCCATAATACATGGACAAGACTTAAGTTTGTTTATATTATTGGATTTTTATAAAGAAACTTGTGTTTGGCACGGCCTCTATAATAAACCTCTAAATATGAACGCGACATCGCAGTTAAACGATGGACAATTTTTAATAACATAATATTTTCAGAACAAGTCACTCAATCGCTTGTGGTTGTATTCAAAGAAAATAAGGTTGTCAGGTCAGAATCTTCACGTCAAACGATCTTTAAAGGTGGACACAAATTAGCACTTTTTGCACAAGTTTAGAAATATGTTCCTTCTCTTTATAGCTTCTGCAAACTTTCACTGCACAGTGTGGTAGATATTTACATATGCAAATAAATTTATTTTATTACTAAATAAATTATATCATTTTATTCGCAATTCATTCATTAATTTTTTATATAGACGAAATAAAATGTTGATTAAGAAAACACATAGAATAAGTAGTCAAAATTAGGCCCGAATTAGGTCATACTCGTAACAGCAACACCTTGATTTCCTTACACCATGGTTTATTCATCATTCATTGCGTGCCGTTAGGTTGGGTATGGTTAAAGTGTCTGTCTGTCAACGTACAGCAGCCTAGCATACGTTGGTCCTCGATCATACTCTGTGCTCTGATCAGACAACGTTCATAAAGATGGAAAGCAAGTCCAAGCCATTCGTTTGTTGTTGCGATTTGCTCAAGGCCGGCCACAGGGTCATAAGCGACAAAGATTTGTTGATTTTGCCGGGTAGTAATCGAAAACTTTAATAAATCGAGTCAACCCGAATTGGAACTGAAGCAAACCGAGTTGCAATTCGAGTCGGCTAACGCGATTTCAAACAATATTACAGTGGACCCGCGATCAGCCGACAAACGTTTAACAAGGCAGTGTCGGTTTATCGAATTTGACACACCTTAACGAAGATTTTCGAAAATAATTTGTACGTATGTACACTCGGATTAAAGAGAATGCCGGTTAAGACAGGCGACGGACGACCGCGGATCCACTGTATGAAGAAAAAGGAACAACGAGAAGAGCAAGTAGACCACGTGACCGGCTCATGAGAGAACAGAACCAATACAGAACTCTAACTAGGTATTGAACCGGACAGTACAGCTCGGTGTGAACAAGAATAATGTTCAGAGTTAAAACAGTGTTCACTTAACCTGTTCAATTATTCGATTAGTTTTAGTTTCGGCAAACTCGGTTTGACATAAATTTAACTCGGTTTGATCCGGCTTATCAACTCGAGTTGAACCATCACTACCAAACCTTACTGGTGGATGTGGAGAAATTCGTTTAGGTCAAGGCACTATAATTTACTAAGAAAAATTAGGGGCCTACAATCAACTGCAAAATTACTCCAACGCATTGCTCAAGATGTGATATTCGAACACTAGCCTGTGTGGCGAGCTGATGCTAATACGAGTAAATACGAGTAGATAGCACCTTTGGGCTACCTTGTAATCAAACGCTATGACATCACATATGAATAAACTTCAGGAACCATCGAACAACTTGGTACTTGTTGTTCTTCTTCTTTGTGTGGCGCGACAGTCCGGGTTGGACCGGGGCCGCAATCAACAACCCTCTCCAGCTAGCACGATCTCTGGCTAGCTCCCTCCAGTTTCCCACGGCAAGTTGGTTGAGGTCCTTCCTTACTTGGATGCGCTACTTTACACGTGGCCATCCTCTGTTGCATTGTTCAACAGGTTCGTAGTCAAATACTCTTCTACTCTTCGGGCCGGCGCTGAGTTGTACGTGCGTTTGCGTTGAACCCGTAGACACCTAGCTAAACTAATGTCGCTCTACAGCCCGTACAGTTCGTACTAAAGTTGACAACTTCTCTTTCGAAAAGAAGGACTTCTTCATCTGCGCCGTACAACAGAACTAGAGTGATCAGTATCTTGTACTAAATCAATTTGGTAATAGAGACGTGGCTCTATTTATTTGCCTTTTGAGCCCGAAGAAACAGTGGTTGGCAAGAGTTATTCTGCGTTTGATCTCGGTACTGATGTTGGTTGTACTGTTTACTGCGGAGCCGAGGTAGACCAGTGTCCTTAACCACATATAAAGTATACCTGCCCTTTGTGGCGCTCTGCCCAAGACTTCGATGTTGTATGTCTTCTCTTGAGCATATACTTCCTCATGCCCTCATTCACATTACAACGTGATCATCATTGCCTCATTGATGGCTGTCTGTCCAATCACGGGCCACTCTCACTCCCAAAAGATCGTGCCTCTAGTCTTGGCGTGTGAGTCCGATCTTCTCCAAGAAGACATTGACAGCGCGTCGCCTTGTCCAAATGCATTTTTGACGCTGAAGACGCTCATTGAGTTCATTGCCGATCTTGGTGGAGCAGCGAGAATTCTCCATCGTCATCCAGCACAATCTGACAAGCTTGGCAGGAATGTCAAAACTAGACATGGCGCTGTATAGCTAGTCTCTATGCACGCTGTCATATCCGGACGAATAGGTGGTGGGTGTCGATCTGCAATTATTGGATTTTCTTTCCAAGATCTGACGTAGTGTGAAGATCTGGGCTATTGTGGACTTTCCTGGCCTGAAGCCATCAGATTGTTAACAAACGACTTCAGGCGAATTCACAAAACGGCAGAAAAGATCTGGTCCTCGATGTAAGGAGACGTATCCCTCCAAAGTTGGCGCAGTCACAGGGGGTCTCCTTTCTTGTGGATCGGGCAGACAGTACTGAGATTCCACTCGTCGGGCATGCTTTCCTCTGACCATATCTCCAACAGCCTTAAAGATTCCAGCGAACAACCCGTCCGCACCGGCAGCTTTGTTAGACTTCAGTCTTGACCTCGTTTAAGTCGGGGACGGAATTCTCTTCCAAATTGGGTGAAATACTTCCAGTCAACATCTTGCTTTTTACAAAGCGAAAATTATGACTGACAGTAATGCTGCCTACTTCGACGAGGTTATCGGAAAACAAGCGCCTTCGTTATTTCCCTTCCGACTGAGAGGACTCTGCAAGACCAGAGAAGGTAAACGATGATTTTCTCGTCTTCCTTATTTCTCCAACTTCTGCAGAAGCCATTGAATGGCAAACTCCTTCTGAAGGCGTGTGTTCCAATGGTGCAATGCCTACCGACATCGCCGATGGGAACGCCGGCACAGTCTGATCAGACTATGTGATCGTTTCTGCTTGAAAGGGCATAAATGTTTCGCAATGAGGCAACATGTTCCCTCACACAGTTTGATGAAGCGATGAAACAATGAAACAAATCAATCGTTTCAAGGATTAAGAGATGTTTTGGTAGCAGCGAGATGCATGAAAGGCAGAGCATCACTGTGCTGGCTCTAGCGAGTTCGTCAGCTTCCCAAGTTTCTGGTGAGGCACAGTCTCCCGGCGCCCACATGAGATGGTTACCGTCTCATTCCAGGGAAGTTTTCGCTCCAATCGTGACTGCATCCAGTGATCTGACTACCGCCTGGCTGATGACGACACCTCTCATTGCCCCTGAGTCAAAATAAATATTCCTTAATCGCTGCAGCTCCCGCCATTGCCTGCCTTGGGCTCTCGAATTTATGCCTGTCAACATTCGAAATCCACAAATCAAAAGGACTTTCTCTCTCGCAAATCCCACTCCCATTGTTTTTCCGAAAACTCAAAACAGTTGCAATAGCAAACCGATGCCGGCACGCAACTGGTTTCTGTTTTCGTTGCTTGGCCCAAATGAGTGACAGCACAGTTCGTATTCCACATCTGCCGTCGATTCCTGCCATCGCATCGAAGCAACTTCCAATCCGGCGTATCACCTCGTTCCCACACAGTCTGTCTCACCTTCGACATTTTCCACGGTTGCTCCATGCCTTCACTTGAGTTTGGTCACGACGACGACGGCGACAACATTGTCAGCTGCTTGCTCCGAGTCTAGTCCCCTCGTGCAACACGAACAGTATCAAGTGGTTCCAACCAGTTTCCTGCGAGCATCCAGCATGGGAAATTGATCCGTCTGTGCCGATCGTTACGCAAGAGCACTTAAGCTCTTGATGAATGAATTTTTCAACATCGCCCGAGTTCTGAAATCCCGCCGGCAGCGGCCTCGGGGAGCACGAGAATATTCCCCGGGATCAGTTGTGCGACACGATGAAAGATTTATTCGGTTATTACGCGGGCGTATGGTTAATCGGAGACTTTTTAAGCAGTCCGCCGCGTCGGTCATGCTTTGGAGTTCTTTAACTTTTGTCGTTGTGCCAACAGACGAAGGATTATCCAGACGTATGGGTGCCCTGGTGTCGTGGTGGCGGAGTGACGGCTCCCATCTGGATTTGCGGCTCGTAAATGTCAAAGTTGTGTTTATTTTCGTCGGCGACGGGACAATTGCAGGGCAAATGTAACGTGGAACACATGGTTCTCTCGCTCCGAGTGATGGCCGTTGATATGCGAGCATTTCGGAATCGGTTCGCTGAGGCAGATGTGGTTACGCTCCGAGCTCTGAGCATTTGATGTGTGCTGGCATTCACCCGGAAAATTGGCATGCGATTAAAGATTTAATTGATACGTCTGGCGATGGTTTGTTTTCCTCAGATCTAGAGCGACGGCGGTGGAGTCGAAGGCGTCTATTTACAGAAAGGCCGCTGTCAAGTGTAATCGGGACACATCTGTTCGTTGCTCGGTTTCGCTTCATCTGACTCGTGGGTCTTCGAAGACTCCCATCACCTGGAGCGCTCCCCAACTGGGTTCCCAAGAACCTAAGCAAACAACCACTTCTGCGTGACACTCATTGCAGATGGATTTTCGAACTGTACTTGAGCCACAAAAACGGCCAGACAGTCCATTGAAAGCCATAAAAAAAACAAAGTGCTGAGCATCGCTTATCGCATACGTAAGCCATCTTCATCAGAAACAGACACGAATTCGAGATTAAATCGCTTGTAATGGTTTTAAGTGTCGCCCTCGTAAACTATATTTTTATTGTTAGATGTCCCCAGGGGAGTGTGCGTGTCCGTCGGTCGGTTGCCGCCTTAAAACTACCCGTCCGACGGATGGATGGGAATAATCGAAGGGTAACGAGCGATTTATGGGAATTATTGGAACTGTAACCTCGGAGCGTGCCTGCAAACGGGGCAATTAAATGCTGCACTTATCTGCTGGGTTCCGTTGGGTCATGCTTCTGGATGCACCATCAGATGCATGTCGAGCAAGTGTAATGACTTCGGAATGCCCTATCAGCCACCGGCTCCTCAGATGGCTTACAAATTGTTTATGTGCCGTCCGATGTTTGGTGATGCAATCTTAATGAACCGAATCTTAGGTACTACATGCTCTTGCTGGGATCCTTATCTTTGTCACGTTGCGTGTGTGTGCAACGCAATGCGGTGTGCTTTGTTAAGGCAATCAGTTGGTCGGAACGGTGTGTAAGTTGTTTGCAGGTGCGGACGTCTGATGAAGACATTGGGTCTTGAAATGGGGGTTTTTTTTGTGACGCTCAGGATCCCAGATGACCTTGCAAGGGATATGGATCGACGACGATCTGAGGTCTTGCATGTCGGTTGACAAGAACTCTTTTTACTTTTCGCAACCCAATTGAGTTTACAAACAGATTCCGGCTGCTGGAAGTGCATTTCAGAAACATAAAATACAAATTTACAGGGTGACCAGATAAGAACGATAGCAAAAGACACTTAAAGGAAACAACAACGGCGTGAGATAAAAAATTGCGTTTGTCCTTATTTTGAAGCTACTTTATGCATAGAATGGAAATCGAAATGGCCACCTTGCGGTCGGTTCTCGGACGAGCCCCATTCTTGTCAAGTCACCAAGCAAACATTCAATTATTGAAGCGAACATAATCCGTTCAATGCATCCACAAAGATTGTCTGTTTAGTGCAGCAGCAGCACCGGACCTTATTTCTTTCGAAATGAGGAAAGAGACACCGTTACCGCCAAAGGTCTCAGGTATAGGGACAATTGACAAATTTTATTTTCAGAGAGTACAGAATTCTACAGGGTCGGCCATCTAGTGGTTTTCTCTTAAATCACATGTTATTATGACACTGACAGCTCTTTCGCGAAATCTTGACAGAAAGTCAGTATCATACCGCCGCGGAACGAAGTGAGTCGCTTTACGCTTGAACAACGTTCGGAAGTATTGAAAACTTTTGTCCAAAGTGAGTGCTGTGTAGCCCGAATAGTGCGTTTTTTTTTAAAGAAGAAGTTTTGGCCGATATGAAGCACCCACCGCGACAGCTGTACACAAGTTTATGCACAAAGTTCGTGAGACGCGTAGGCTAGTGGACAACACTCAAGGTCCCCGTCTTCGTACAATGCGCACAGATGAAAATGTGGCTCCTGCGGGCTTCTTCGAAAATGAGGCTAGGAACAACGTTTCGGTAAACGGTGGCTGTTACAAAGCCACGTTAACTGACTTTTTTTTACTGATATTGAAGACATGGACTTGGACGACCTCTGGTTCATGCAGGATGGAGCGCCATGCCACACAGCCCGTGACACAATCGATCTTTCGCGCACAAAATTACCAAATCATGTTATCAGCCGTCTTGGCGATGTTAATTGGGCCGCTACGGATTTGACATCTTTGGACTTTTTTTGCGGGGAATCTGGAATCCGGAAACGATTCAACCACTTAAGGCCAATATCATAGTAGCAATCCGTAAGCTACAGCGCGAAACCATCAACAAGGTCTTAGAAAATTGGGGTGACAGACAGATAGCGATACTGCGAAGTCAGCCGAGGCAGCCACTTTAACGACATTGTATTTTATAACTAATGGGAATGTTTGTTCTTACTAATTAAGCCATAATACATGAACAAAATTTAATTTTGTTAGTTTTATTGTATTTTTAAAAAAAAACTTCTATTTGGCCCAACCTGCTTTCTAGTGCAAAGGGTGTACATGCTTTACATACTTGAAACACATCTCTTTCTTTGATTCACTCAACCTGGCGGCGGAAAAGATTTCGAAGCGTTAGCAATTTTTGAAATCTAATAGACACATCATTTATACCGTACTGTCATAAATAATGTATCTAATCCTATTTTTCTCTCTTTTTTCAGATGTTGCCCCACAGTGGGATTAGAAAACTAACTCACCGTTAAAACAGGTAAATATGTAATTCAATGCATCTAGTCATTATTGCACATTAATCATTGTAGTGTACTTTATCCTTATAAAGAGTTGATCTGTTGTCCATTTACTTAATGCCTCTAGGAGACCGTGACTAGTACCCTAAATTGAAACCGTGGCCGTTGAAAACACTGATTCGGGCTTGAATAGCCTCTAAGTTCGATAACTTTAACTTTGTTACGTAGATTGGGTTTTATTCGCTGCTCATGGCCAATAATTGAAAATTCGCACATGGAATCGATCAATTGGTTCTCAATCCGATTCCGAGTAGAATGGTTGCATTAAGAGTGTAACACAGAACCAACTCAATCTTACAAGACAGTGCTTCATTTTTAAGTTGGAGCTCAAAGAAACTCCGTGTGACAAGGACAAGCAGTTCGACAGAGATCAAGCAATTCCACATTATATCACTGTCGTTGTGTTCTTTGTATTATGTGCTGCGAAGCCGAAATGAATGCGGTCTTTGTCTGATGTCATCTCAAGACAGTTTAAGAAAACATGCAAATGTTTGATTTAAAAACTTCACGTCAAGAATGACAACAACATTCTTTCTTGTTTACGGAGCCTGGTGATCAAAGTGAGTGACAACAACCCGTAGAACGAGTGCTTTTTAAGAATTCAGTCAACTGTGCAGCAGCAACAGCTCGTCAACAATCCAATTTTCGAGCTGAATATCCGGTGAACATGAAAAATCAATTAAGATTTTACGTTTTTCCTAAAGCGCATTCAGAGCAGTCGAAAAGTGAATCTGCAGCATTTTACTGACCGCAAGTCTGCACGCAGCTGTCTTGTACTTGATCAGTCATCTACGGAATGCCCCGGCCAACAGAATTCTTGTATCCATCCCATCCACCACTTAGCGATGAAATTAACACCCTTCACACGCCCGAAATGAATTTCACTTCAATTTAAAGTGAAAGGAAATTCTCGAAGCGGTCTTCTAATTCGATTATGTTCGTCTAGAAGCCTTCTAGATCACATGTATCAACATTTGATCATTACAAATTAGATTGTAGTAAAACCTTATGGCTACCAAATTAAAACATCGACGATTGTTCGAAGCTCGGCAGGCGAGTGCTTGTTAGCGATGCAATATACTGTTGACTTAACTCATCACGGGTATCACGACTTCTTCTGACTTATCGACGCGTCATCAAGTGCCATCACTTAGCGTCTTTCAGTTTGTGGGCTCTCCTCGGATGTGTGTTTTTGAAAATATGCGTGACTTACAGTGATACGAAAAAAATGTTAGATCAAGGAATATGGCATCTGTTTGACATTGTTCGTGGGGAAAAAAATGCGGTGCTATTTAATAACATTTTTTTGTACTCCAATGCAGTGAAGGTTAAATTTTGTAACAAAGCCAAAAAGGAGGTGTTGTCATTGGCCCTTAGTAATAAAGGAATTTAAACTCGAGTTTTACGCAAACTCGAGTTTAACACGAAATCCGTAGTAATAAACGAGCAACCCACTTCTAAAATCGACAAAGATGTGGCCGAGTCGTATCTAAGTCGAATTTAAAAGTGATAGTTTAATGTTTAAAAATGAGTGTCAAAATCAGCTGTGCTAGCTCACAATAGCGAATATGACAGGTTTATTCACAATGATTACGTTAAATTCGAGTTTTGTTAAAACTGATTTATTATTACGGAAACTTAAAAGTACCTTAGCTACACCTAACAAAATTCGACTTTAGAAGCGACTTTATGATTTTCTATTACTAAGGGCCATTGAGTCCTAGGAGTGATCCAAAGGCCGTATGTTGTCCCAACTGTCTTAAGCAATCGATCAAAAAAAAAAAACAGAAATGATAAATGGTGTACATAATAACCACATCTCTTAGGTTCGTTAAGTTTCGTTCACTTTTGCTTACTGAAATGGGAGCGAAATCAATCACTCTCTGCGTACGTGAATGACAGTTGATCATGGAATTTTACGTAAGTTCCCACAAACAATTATGGTGACTCGGAAATTTGACGGTGCATCTAGTAGTTACCTTTCGTTCGGTTCTGACATCAGCTTAAGTTTTCTTTGGTCAACTATGGTCGGACAGTTCGTTTCTAGCACAGTGGACAGAAACATAATATTATTTCATGTCGTAAGCATAATTATAGATTTTTTCACTGTTCGTTGAAGTAAAGGGTGTTTTTTGGGGAGCGGAGAACTTCAAATTGGCATGATTGGTTTTTTGTGGCAGGTGATTTCAAAGATCTCGTTTGTGTTAGTACAGTCCATAAGTCAAAATCTCCCTAAGTCGAATTTCTCGCTAACTCGAGTGTTTTGTTCGCCATATTTTGGCATTCACCTCAATTTTCCACACAAAAAACTATCCTCTAAGTCGAACTCCATCTAAATCGAAATAATTTTGATGTACCGTGAACATTTTAGGGAGAAGAGATTAGGGGGAGTCCACTGTATGAGATTGGACCTACAGGCTACGTCATACACGCGTCAGTCGCGGCAGTTACATATCCGAAATCATATTCATATAATAACGCCATACAATTTTCTGTCAAATAATTCGATTCCGTTAATAATAGAATCATTTTTCTGGACCTCATTCCAATTTGAAATTCTCCGCCCCTAAAAAAAACATTCTTTATTTTGACCTAAAAAACCGCTATCCATCTCTTGAGCATAAACATAAAAATGCATCCAAGGACTGACTTCGACAGAAGACGCAAGCTACATGACACCAACAATTAATTTTAAATCGATTGTTCATCGCTTTTGCACCTCACTGTACATGGAACAATGTTCAACCGACTGATTGCGGTTGAAATGGCAATACGAGCGCGAACACATCGCAAGTGAAGACCGACGCTTCAAAGAGACACTGCCGCGCGGTTGGCTTATGTATGTACAGCAGGTTGAATGCCTGTAAGATGTGGTTAAGTATTTTATTTCGAAGTTTTGTTGATTTTCTTGCGGTTTATTACACTCGATTTGAATAAATGTTACCGTCAGTTGCGCTGCCTATGATGAGATCGCGTTTGTAAATAAATCACTATTGCAAATTGAAATGATCTCAGTAAATATTAGTTTGTTTGAATAGTGATTTGAAGGAGCTGCTTGTGAGCATGTTGACCAATGGCTCTGCCAAAGGGGAACGGGCTTATTCTGCTTGGAACAAGTAGACTTTGATGTTTCTGTGTGGTCAGGGCAGTGGACGCTGTGCAAACTTTCTAATTCAGTTTCGTACAAAATTGTGGCACTCTCTTTTCCTTTTGCTTCGAATTTTTGACACGCTGGCAAGGATGTTACCTGACTGTCTTAGTTGCATTCTTCCGAATCGAACACAATTGAATGCTTCCTCGTATATCTTTACAACGGGCACCGAGTGAGTAAGCCAGCCTGAAAAACATCACGAACAAGATGGCCGACTGTCAAAAGCCTTTCGTTAAGTTTAGTTGAGTTCTCACAGACCACAGATGCTGTCATTCCTAACAGTAGTTCACTTCCTGATTTTCTAATTAGTGAAACCTTGAAAACGCAGCACATTGACTTTAAATGAATGAGAATTGCAAACGAGAGCCCACACGCACACAAAACAAACACAATTCACAATAGACAACACCCTCAACGCGTCGAGTGCCACTTGGCGGCTTAGCGTCACAATTGGACTGAAAAAAGAAATCCAGTCCGAATGAATGAACGCACACCTCCGCCGATTCGCGAAGTGCCACCAGCAACCATCAATCAGCCCAACCCGACTGACATGAGTTCACTTAATCAAAGGCTTAGCCTTTTCTTCCAATCCTCCGCAGCAGCCGTGCCGCTCGCGCTGCCAAAACTCAATAACATGTTCTACACCTACTCGCATCTAACAGAGGCGAATATTAACATTTTCAAACCGGCCGTATATATAAGCTATGACTCGCCAATGAGCCACCGTTGTTGGCGGTGGCCTGTTGCATGCAACGTCAAAACTTGTTTCGCAACTTGTACTCGTCGCTTAAACGGATGATCGTGGGACGCAAGCGTGTCGTGCAAATTTCCCGATCCCGATCCCGATCCCCACACTGTGGTGGCGGTAGACTCGGTGCACCAACTTGTGTGCTTTTGAATGTACTTACACGCGAGTGAGTGCATATCCGTTCGTTGAACGTCACCACGAATTGAGTTAATGAAACGTGTTGCTTGTGCTGGTACATCCCACTCGCCATGACAGCCGACGGTGACAACAAAAGCAGAGACACTAAGCGTCGCCACAGCCCCGCAGCGGGATATATTAGATTTCGTTTCATAATCAAAGATGCATTCTCGGTGGGTACGTGCGCGGTGAGTGAGTGGGAAACTTTTTCGTTGGAAATCAGGTTCTTCTTGGGCACTTCACCAAGAATAAGCATGGCCTGTCGACCAGTCGGAGAAAGTAATATTCCCTTCTTAGGCGGTACAGGTCACGCTCATGATGTTCTGTCCCGATTGTCGGCGGGGCTTTATCTGTGCACTGGCGAAACGGGGTCGAACAGAGAACTCGATGATGTGATTCTGATTTGAGGCCTTCAATGGATCGTGATTTGGTACTTATCCCGCGAGAGAGTACCGCGGCAGAGGGCGTTAATTGCAGCCCGCATAAGTCATTCTAAGGCTGTCTTCAAATCGACGACCGACCGGTTGCATACCCCAAATTGATTTGGCAGCAGCAGCGCTTGAAGAGAGAAAAACCCGACAGAAGCATACGACCATAATTGGGTCAGTGGTACGGTGTGCTTGTCGGAGATTTGAGATATTTATGTAAATGACATTGTTAAATGCAAATGGTCAGCAGTGTGGTTGTTAAATGCTTCGGATTGTCTTTTGACCGCTTGCATCTATTGACTTTTGACTTCGGCGGCTGGTCAGAAACGTGAGTTGATTGTGTGCGGCGGCATACCTGAATCCAATGATGTCGAAATGGAAATGGGACAATGGAAGAAAACATTTTGATTCTATTCAAAATTACTGCACACTTTATGCGGGAATGACTTTAGTGGTCATCAAACGGTTAGCTGTCATCTTTGTCATTCGCGGAGTCGAGATTTGGTTCGTGAATGCTGGCGGATTCCTTTCTCCAAAACTTTTCTTAAGGATAAATCAGAGAGTCATTTATGCAGAATACCCGTCACTTTCACTAGGCACAATTCGACACAGCCGTACAGTCGATTTCTTTCTCTCGATGACCTCTTTACATAAACCGATCACTGCTGGGGTAAATGTGCTAACAAAAATTCGGTAATTGTTGTGAGAGTAAAAGGTTGCTTGTGAAACCGATCTTATTGCGACTGGAACGACTCGGCGTTTTTCTGATGTTTTCCGAGGTAATGCAAGGCGCTGGTCTTTCAATCGCTGTAACTGACCTGACACATTGGACAGTGACAAGACATTCATCCAAGGAATAGAAGTTTAATTTGTACCACAATTAATGCCCAGTCATAATGGACGTAAGAAGATTTAAGTCAATGGAAGCAAACTAGGGGATGCAGTCAGTCAGTCAGTGAGTTTCCTCGAGTTTCATTGAGTTTCGTTAAGTTTCGTTGAGTTTCGTTCATTATTGCTTACGTAAATTTGATCGAAATCGGAACTGAAAATGTATTTAATTTGTACATATTTCCTTTCGGAACCACAAAAAAGGGCAACACGAAGGAGATGCTATGCACAACTGCTCTGTCAAGGCCCGCGCCTGTGACAACGTAAGTCAGTCAGTAACGTTGTAAGCCACAATGGAGCGTGGCGTTAAAGTAACCAAACGATCGTGGGGACTGTCTTGTTTACGCTGAAACCCCTTCTGTGGTTGATCGTATTAGACGCCTAAGTAGCTCATCTTCCTCATATTTCTATAATCGTCGTGAC
Source organism: Eristalis pertinax (assembly GCA_907269125.1). Classification (NCBI taxonomy): domain Eukaryota; kingdom Metazoa; phylum Arthropoda; class Insecta; order Diptera; family Syrphidae; genus Eristalis; species Eristalis pertinax. Next base: position 50,021,312 of record OU026147.1, read on the forward strand.
ATTGTTACATCGTGTATGAATTGCCTCAAGCACCAGCGATTCAAGAAAAAACTGTAACATACAAGAGCGGGCTTCGTGTGGTGTACGCCTACCTCGTCTTACTTAGGCGTACAGGTCGTGTAGGAATTTCTCCAAACACTAACGAACACAAGAGCGGGTTTCCTCTGGATCCAGGTGTTAAGAAAACAAAACGCCCGTGGTCACAGTTTTTTAAGCTATATCCTATGTCCGCTTGGTCCCCTCTTGTTATTGATCGTATAAAACGGCTCAAAACAGCGGTCTATAACATGCTTGTTCTAATTTATTCAACCGCCGCCCTCTAACCAGCACAAATCTCTTCTGAATCCTATGACATCTGTTAAACTGCAAACCCTTGAGAAACAGCCTTGTTCACTCGCCTGTTATGACTTCACAAGTCCACTCCGTCAATGTGAGCCCTCCTGCTGAGCTCTCAAACCACATCAATGCAATAAATCTCCACTCCATCGATTCGCAACACCTCTGCGTGGTGCCATTTCGTCGCGACGGAGCATAATTTTCGCCAAGTTCCTCTATCGGCGGAAAGAATCTCTAATTGAGTTCCTACGACTGCGGCCAGACACCACCACAAACAGCAGAAGTCACCGCGGCATAGGGTGTGATCGACTAAACCGTGTTGTGTGCACAAGTCTTGAAACGTGTTTCGACTCTGACCGACGAACGTAGTGCGCGGCGACCGGCCAGCGAGTGTGCACTGAAACATGCATCCCAGCGTCGCGCCGTTGCTGTCGTCGCTGTCTCTTACCCACCGGAAAGGTTTCCATTTTCTCGTTCTCACAGCGATGTGCATGCAATGGGATAGTTGTCGTCTAGAACAAGTATGGCCTGAGGTCTGCCGACGGACGGAAATGCTAATTATCATCACTAGCTCACTCTGGCTGTCACTTGATTGCGCGAAAGGGTATCGGTGGGTAGAGGAAGCGCGAAATATTCACGTAGGTACACACAAACAGCAAATCCGCAACTGTAACAAGAGTGTGGGTACCGTTGATTAAAAAATGATGGAATAAATGGAAATGACAGGTAGGAAGTGGGCTGTTGGACATTTGTAGAGGATACCGCTAGGAGGCGGCTACCAAATGACCACCACGGGGATTGAGTTCATGGACCTTCGGGTTCAATGTGCTAAACAAACACACAGTCTACAAAGTGAAGTGTCCTGGTTGAAATAATGTGGGTTTTTTAGGTCAAAAGTGAATTCGTTTATTGGACGACGACTCACGCACAGTGTGCAATTTTGGGAATCTAGTGGAACTTTAATCGTTGATCAACTTTTATGAGTCACTTTATTAAAGATTCAAGATGTTTTTAAATGGAACGATTTTTAGTGAAAAATTTTGATGTCTCCAAATTCACTCCAGTGTGTCTGATTCGATGGGTACACGTGAGACAACATCGCCAGAGGTGTACAGAAGTCGTAGGTAGGTCATATTGGGCCATTATGGCAGTTGGAAGAAGAACGAGGAAAAACCTCAAATTTGACCATGCCGGCTATACGATTTTTAGTGGAAAATTTCGATGTCTCCAAATTCACTCCAGTGTGTCTGATTCGATGGGAATGGATTTCTCTTTCGATCCCCTGTTATACTTCGGCTCGATAAATATTGATCCGTGAAAAGTAGAAACCGATTAAGCTTTTCACAAGCGAGACCCAATTCCCTTGCTCCTGTATCGCCCTGCGAGAGTCTTGGATCTGAAAACTTTCTCAAAATAAGGCCATTCTCCATTCTTTTATCAGCGCCCGAAACGGAAATGAACATTTGCACGTTGTTACGATTTAAAATTGTAAGTAAATTTTGCGTCGCGAAAGGAAGAATCCATCCGAGTAGCAGAAGTGAGATGAGGAACCGGCTTTCGTTTTGATTGTCTTTACTGGTCCAACTTGTTCAGCCTGGAATGATGGTTCTGCTGGGTCTTCTTGAACATTTTGAATCTCGCGATGTCGGCAAGTCTTTGGTTCTTGCATTAACAGTGCATCCAAAACAAAACTCTCGGGAACTTTCGACGCTCTGCCATCTCCTTGCGAAAGGCTAGCAGCTCATTGTCTTTTTACACAACTGACGCTTGTGCTGTAGATGCTGCTTCCATAAGAAGATCCACCGAAATATCGTTTTCTAAAGGGTGGTTAAATTTTAAGGACCGATGTTGATTTTGAATAAAACACAAATTATTAAGGAAATTATTGTCATTTATTTTTATTATGATAATATTGGTATGGTTCAATTATGTATGGAACAAAATATCGGCCAAATGGCCGCCGCGACCTCGGCGGCACACCTCCATCCGATGGTCCAAATTTTCGATGACGCTGAAGCATAATTGAGGTTCTATGCCGTTAATGTGCCGAATTATCTCATCCTTTAGCTCTTGAATTGTTGCTGGCTTATCGACGTACACCTTTTCTTTCAAATAACTCCAAAGAAAAAAATCCAACGGTGTCAAATAACATGATCTTGGCGGCCAATTGACATCGCCACCACGTGAGATAACACGGCCATTGAGTTTGTCGCGCAAAAGAGTCATTGTTTCGTTGGCTGTGTGGCAAGTGGCATCGTCCTGTTGAAACCACATATCGTCCACATTCATATCTTCCAATTCGGGCCATAAAAAGTTCGTTATCATTTCACGATAGCGAACACCATTCACAGTAACTGCCTGACCGACCTCATTTTGGAAAAAATACGGCCCGATGATGCCGCCAGCCCATAAACCGCACCAAACAGTCATTCTTTGTGGATGCATTGGTTTTGTCGACAATCACTCTTGGACTATCATTCGCCCCAATGCGGCAATTCTGCTTATTGACGAATCCACTGAGGTGAAAATGTGCCTCATCACTGAAGATGATTTTCTTCGAAAATTGATCATCCACTGTTGCCATTTCTTGCCACCATTCTGACGATTGACGGCGCTTGAAATGGTCAAGAGGCTTCAGTTCTTGAGTCAATTGCACCTTGTAAGCGTGTAAATGCAAGTCTTTATGCATAATGTTCATCAACGACGAGCGTGAGAGGTGCAATTGTTGGGCACGACGACGAGTTGAGGTGGACGGCTCTTCAGCCACACTATCGCTAACAGCAGCAATATTTTCTGCAGTACGAGCTGTACGAGCAGGCACTGGTGTTTTCACATCTCCTACAGACCCGGTTTGCTCAAATTTTTGCACGATTTTTCCGATTGTACGCACATTTGGACGATTAAATTGACCGAAAAAATCACGAAGTGCACGATATGCATTTTGATTTGAACGCCCATTTTCATAATAAGCCTGAATAACTTTAACGCGTTGCTCGATTGTGTATCTTTCCATGGTTCAAATTGAATTAGTCTGAAGTTGAGAAATGTCAAAGGAAATGCAGAAAAAAATTAACGTTTAGGTGTGGTTCACATTCAACATCGGCCCTTCAAATTTAACCACCCTTTATGTGTTCACTGTGACGTTCTGTCCGAGACGTAGGTGTTGAGTGTCCTTTCTCGTTGACAGCATGTATTTGGTCTTGCCCTCATTCACTGTTAAACCCAACTTCGCGGGCTCCGTCGCAATACCCCCAAGGGCGCCATTGAGATCACGCTGCATTCTTCCGATAATGTTAATATCGTGGGCACATGCTAGTAGTTCTGAAAGATTGTTCCTCTGGTGTTGGCGTGTGAATTTTGAACAATTCTTTCAAGAATTATGTTGAAGAAGTCGCATGACAGCGCGTCGCCTTGCCTGGATCATATTTTGACATCAAAGGTCTTGTTTAGGTCTTCACCGACCTTGATGGAGCAGCGTGCATCCTCCATCGTCATCCTACACAAACGGACGAGTTTGGTAGGGATGTCAGAACTAGGCATTACTCTGTATAGCAAGTCTCTTTAGATGCTGTCATAGGCGGCCTTAAAATCGATGCAAATGTGGTGGGTATCGATCTGTTGCCCCTCAGTTCATAGTTCCTTCCAACTTTTGATATCCCAATCGTGGTCCCACGTCAATACACCTCCCATCATTGTGACGCACCAATAGCTGAGTCTCATCTGTTCAAGTTCTAAGCACATTCTCCATCAACAGCTGAGACTTGACGGTCCTCGGAGCAGCACTCCGCTTTATCACACTCATCTGCCTATTGCTCCCTCCACTGACAACGCAACGATGTCATTGGACTTGAAAATATACAATTTCTCGGCAACTCAACGCCCGTCTTTAAATTAATTCACTTGCATTTCTCCCCGTCCAAAGTTCGTCCGCCTTCCGGTTCCGGTTGGGAATGCTGTTTTTTTTTTATTTCGAAACACGTTCCTCTTCATAGTTCAAAATTAAAATTCGTTTGTACTCATGTTCGCCGTTCTCCTTTTTCCGTTTCAGGCAGACATACAAAAAAAAAAACAAAAACAAAAAACAACCGCATACAGAAGCTGACGGACCAGGACGAGCACACAAAAATCAAATAGAAACACCCTCAGACCACCAGTCAGGACTGAAAAATCAATTATGGCAGCAATTGTGTACGGCGGCAGTCCACGTCATCATAGTGGTCGGATGACGGGCTCGCATCACCATCACTCCTCCTCGGGCGGCCACCACTACAGTGGGCCGGCGAACGTAACCTCACCATCCGCCTACACCCATCATCATCCAGCGGGCAACAGCCCTATCATTCTGCCTCCAGCTTCGTATCTCTCAGGTGGTATGGTGCCGCATGCAGCACCGTTGCCACCACCACAGTACGGTGGGGGCTCACCACTCGGATCGTCACAGCAGACCACTCATCATCACTACCAGCACACGTCCGTCATGTACACAGTGGGGCGGCATCACAAGCGAAAGTCGGCCGTCGAAATGCTGGCCGAAAGCAAGCCGTTCTACGTGAAATCGGAAACTGTTCTGGATCGGCATCAGCAGCTGAATTTCCGAGGAGTGGTGGCATCCGCTTGTGGTGCTGCCAGTGGTGGCGGTGGCGGTGTCAGTGGCGGCGTCAGTGTAGGTGTGCCTATGGGTGGCGTTGGTGCCAGTGGCAATGTTCCCGTAGCTATTGTGGGTGGAGCTGGTGAACGTTTGTCCAATATGAACAACTCCGGATGCATAATGTCACCGTCGCGAACGCACTCCGGCGGCGGTATGCATCATCATCATCATTCGCAACAGCGACAGGACACATTGCAACAGTCGCACCAACAGCATCCACCTCATCATCGGCCGGCGAATAGGCGAAGTGCTTCGTCAAGTTCAGACTTGCTGCAGACGAAGCTGAGGAAACTCCTCAACGCTGACTCAAAGGAGGGGTCCATGCCGATGCCGGAGCGATTCAAGAGCAGCGATCCACAGAAATACGACACATTCAGCAAGTTTCAGAGCGTCAAGTACAACCAGGAGGTGAGTCACATCGCGTACACACATCGTGCCGGTAATTCGAAGTTCGTTTCGGCTTTCTTTCAGCTCTCGGTGCATGCCACGAACGATCAAAATGATCTGTCGGTGATGTTTCCCAGTGCATTTCTGTCGCCACAGTCTCTGCCGCCTCATCCCGCTTCGGACGAGGACATTTACACTTATGGAGGTGGCGGCGGCGGCGGTGGCGGCGGTGGCAATGAACCGCTAGTTCTAACGGAAGACTATCGGGCCATCAGTCCGCCCGCTGAATACGCCGCAGTGGAAAGCTCACCTGACAAGGAACAAAATTCAAGGTAAGCACACGTCACAGACATTATGTCCATTTGTAATGCTTTCCATTTTTAGAAGCAACTACCAAAGATCCTACTCGCACTCGCACGACACAACATCGGATGAGCACGACTACTCTTCGCCTTCGTACAACATCAACAGTCACAAGTCCCTGCCCGACCTTCATTCCCAAATAAGCCGGCATTCTCCTCACAGCGAAGTCTTGAGCTGCTGCAGCCGTGGCAACCGCTCGAACAAGTCTGGCGGAAGCTCACTGAATCGTGACTCTGGCGGCTCATCTGGTCATTATACACACCGCAGCGAGCCGTGCTGCAAGCAGCGTGGCGAGCGAGAACCAAGCAAAATGGCTGTTTGCGTGGGACAAACCGACTATCGGCGGGACAGCGGTTCCTCGACGCAGCACAGCGGCAACTCTTACTACACTTACGGCATGAACTCGTCACGATACACCGATTGCCCGGAGTGCCGTCTCAAGTACCAGAAGGAATCGGAGTGCTTGCTGAACTTCACCACACCGGAGGTGCCGGAGGCGTTCCAAGATGACTACACCCCCGAACAGACCAGGCCCCTCACACGTTTCTACGAGGAATCGCGATTCACTTCGACACGGAAAATCTATCCACCGCCTCAGCCGCATCATCTGCCGGGTCCTCCGCATAAGCAGACTCAAAGCCCAACTGCTCGGACACCGCCGGACGAGTGTCAGAAGGAACCGGAAATCAGTCCTCCGCCAACCACATTCAAGCGGCAAAAATGTCTCCGATTCAAGCACCGCAACCGATACTCCACCTCCAACGATCGCACCTCGCAGCGAAGTGGTGGTGGCAGCAGTGGCGGATGTGCAACAGCTGGCTACGGCGAACCAGATCCAGAGTCTGACGAAGATCGCAAGCCAATTCTTCGCTCAAAGAGTGACATCAGTGACCGATACTATAATCGTGGCTCCCCCATGACCGAGCAGCCAATGGGCGGCGGAAAGAATTCCAATGGCGGGGAGAAGATGCGCCGAGCCGAAAGCATGTCGCAATTGGAGAAATTCTTCGATCGTCTCGGCCTCAACGATGAGAAATTCGAAGAGATCTACAGCCCCCCGAAGAGAAGATACAGCTCCGACAACGATTCCGATCAGTCTAGCACGGTCTTCTTTTCCGACGTGAGCACCGTGGACTCGACACGCCTGCCAGACAGCACCGAGACCCAGCCGCAAACCACTCAACCGTATCGACCCACTGAACCGCCATCGATTGTCGAGAGAAACGCACGCATCATCAAGTGGCTGTGCAATTGTCGAAAACTCCAGTTGACATAATTTTGTTTGGGTGCCGCCGTAAGATGATGGCGGCCACACTAACGAGGGGAATGATCTTGAGAATGAGAGTTGGTTCTGTGGACCAGACCACACACAATCCTGGTGAAATGATAATATTTTGTATTTGTATTTGTATTCGTATTCGTATTTGTATCCCTAGAATGTGGAATTAGAATGTAGAACTTATGTGCTCGTACGTTTCAAATAATTCACTAAGAGTTCACTAGCGATGAGTAAATGTTGTTTGATGATATTTAGTTGTTTTGTAGAGTGAAAGACTCCTTGCAGATAGTTGTTTGGTTTTCCGTTTTGTTGCATGGAAAATAGTGGTAAGCTTAGGATGATCTTGTTGTCGGTAATTGTGTTATACTACATCCAAGTTTCATGTAGGATGAATACCTTTTGTATTTATCGTGACTTTGGGGAGACTCCAAGGAGTTACATTACACTGCCATTTGTCTACTATTTGGCGTGATTATCGTTAAGAAGAGGCTACTATCTCGATGAACTGAGGAAATAAGATTGAATTGTCTCCGATTGAAGGATATTTCAATTGCAGAATGTAGTTTGATGTCCACGTGGCTTTTATAGTCAGCGTGGACAGCGCAAATTCAGTTGACGGGGATGGTTTATTGAGGGACAAAGTTTGCCGGTCGAATTTCATGAAGCAGTCGCTACAATATCTTGAAGTGGCCGGCGTTCAGGAATACAAGAGATCTTTGAATTTGTGTGCATAGATCAGAGGTTAGGTTAGGTTGGAGTGAATCCAGAGGCCAAGTTCGTTCCATCAGTCTGGACGCAATGAATCGATACTTCTTTCAAACTTCTTCCAACGGAAGCGCAAGACGATTTATTTATTTCCAAGGCACATAAACACTCTTGAACAGTCTAGGCTACTGATTGAATAGCTTAGCTTAAGTATGATTTTCCTCGAGTAGAGCGAGCAACAAATCACAATAAATTGCGAAATCTAGGCTCCATTGTTTCAAGGACACGTGGGATTATATCCGAGTTTAACCACATTTGAAGTAATCGATTGCCTTGATTGCCATCTGTGCAAAAGAGTTTCAAGTAGAAGACATTTATTTTGACTGTAATACCCATCCTACCTCTACCGGAGACTTAAGGCGCAACCATAGTTAACTTCAGTAAACTTAAGAACCGAACGAAATGTACCCGGAATCATCGTCAAATTTCAAAGTGACATCTGCTTTCATTTACGTACTTAGAAAGCGATAGATTTCACTTACGTAACCAAAAATCAACGAAACTTAACGAAACTGAGTTAAGTTGTTATTTTGGTCACAGTGTATCATTTCTGTATACTCGTTCGATTGGTTCCGTAGAAAGCGATCGATTTTGATTAAGTAAGCGAAAGTCAGCGAAACATTACCAAACTGAGCGACGTGGTTATAATGATCACAGTGTATGGTTTCTATGCATTAGTTTGATCGCTTCAATCGAAAGCGATCGATTTTGATTAAGAAAGCAAAAGTCAACGAAACTAAGCGATGTGGTGAATATGGTCGCGGTAAATCACTTCTGTGTACTTCGGTTACTTCCTTAGAAAGTGATCGATTTTGATTAAGTAAGCAGAAGTTAACGAAACTGAACGAAGTGGTTATAATGATCACAGTGTAGCGTTTCCAATCACATGTTCGATTGCTTCCGTAGAAAGCGATAGATTTTGATAAAGTAAGTAAAATTTCACGAAAGTTTAGGAAACTGAACGAAGTGGTTTTAAGTGTCACAGTGTAGAGTTTTTATGTACTCGTTCGATAGATGTTGATTACGTAAGCAATTAACGAAACTTAACGAAACTGATCGAAGTAGGTATAATGGTCACAGTGTATCATTTCTGTGTAGTCGATCGATTGCTTCCGTCGACTTCAGGCCGTGTTCGAATTGTGTTAAAATTGTAACCATAAGGGCTGCGTAAAGTGTATCATGTGGCCATCAAAAATAAATGTCAACAATTTGAATAACATTTGAACACGATTGAAACACGGCGTGAGTCTCCTTACTTTCGTCAAGGTAGAAACATAACAGATCGCTTGTAGAACACACATTTCGAGGAGAAGGCAAGGGGAAGCGGGTTAACATCCGAGTTAACATTTCAGAGTGACACACGAATGAATAGGATTCCCCCAGGGGCTTGATGCAAACTGAACCATAATCAGGGTAGTCTTCCTCAACAAGTTCAAAAATGATTCCTAACAATCTACACACCTCAACTTTACTAATCAAAAATTCTAAGAAACAAAAACACTGCTTACTTGGTTAAATGTGATTGCTACTGCCTCCCAAAGCTGCCACATCAATATCAATAAAGTACTTACCAACAATTCCCGATCAAGCACCAGACGCGACACAATTTCAAATTACACACAATTACCGATTTCGAACGAAAACTTTGTTCTTGATTTTCTCTTTTGTTTGTAAATGAAAATATATCAAAATAAAATATTCTGCCACCTTAATGACTACATTAAATAATATAAATATTAGCATATACGATTGTATTATTTCATAGAAAATAGAATCAAAAAAAAAAAAAAAAACAGAAATATCAAACATTTTCTCAAACACTACTAAACACTTTGAACTATATTAAAGCAGTGAATTCCGTTTAATCAAATTATTAAACAAAACAAAACAAAAAATAAAAACTTATACTAAAAAAAACCAAAAATTATTAATTATATTAAACAAGTAATAACAAGAAAATTTATAAACTACGCTTAATTTTTAGTGTTAATCTTGATCGACACAATATACAAATATTGTTAGACTATACGTTCAAAGGCAACAACAACAACAACAACACAAAAATGAAATTACAAAACTTATAAACAATGTTCTAAAAAAATAAAAATAAATAAAAAAATACACTACAAAAAAAAAAGCTGGTAAAATTTTCATAAAACTTGTGAAAAAAAAAAACTAAAATCAAATGAGAAACTTTCATCAAAAAGAAAATAAAAATAAATACAAGAAATATTCTAAAGAAAAACAAATTATACTTACTATACAAATGATTATGAATAATATTATACTAGAGCATTTATATGTGTAAACTTTCGAATTGTAGACGATAAACTGTAGGCTGTAAGTGTATAAACTTATTTTATTCGTTAGTTATTATTTTGTAAATGACAGCATGACTTTAAGAGTCCCCTTCTCCCTCTCCCCCTCCCTCCACATTCAGATGCTAAGTTATACTCAATGTTTGGTTATTTGTTTTTTTTATATATATATATTTATATTTGTAAGGGAAGCATTAATTATATCTTTGTTAAGCTCAAGTTTGTGAGGTCATATTGGACACAGGATGTTGCTTAAGTACTAGTGTGTGTAAGTTTTCTTTTCATTCGATTAAACTTGGCGTAGTGCACTCTATTTCTCTTCCTTGTTCGAGGTCTCGTAAGACCACTTGTATTTGGCTCCTACTCAGCAATGTTCCAACATTGAATTCCAGAGGAATCGCTTTTTGTTAGGTGAAAATGTGCTTAAGCGTCTACTCTTATTCCGGCACAAGCTACATGCATAATTCATGACTCTACCTCTCTCGAGTCACTGACAATAGTCAAAATGTACATCTGCCTAAGAAAAACAAGAGTCGACAAAACATTTGTAGGACCCTTCCACTCGTGAGGGAACAATAGCACGCGTAGTCACTACAGAAGATATGCAGTTTCAAGGCCAACTTCATCAATGGGGAACTGCTGATCTTTTGAATCTGACGACATCGATCTAAACAAGTGGTAGTCAAAAATAGACAAGTCTGGATAATGCCCCGCATGCTGGCTAACTGCCACAGCCCACAGAACGGAATGATTTCCAGGGAATAATTATACTCTATGTGGCTGAGTCATGCAGCACAACCACCAGATAACCACCACTTAACTTGATCATTTGGGCTTGATAACGGTACGCGGTAAATGTTTCCCTTCCTCTCTTTCGAGCTCCCCTCACATATAGTTCTTCCAGAGATATCTTTGTATTTTGTAGGCTAGTGCCTCACAGAATCCTAGTACGTGGTCTGTATTTCATTATATTCCTCAGAGAATCTGCCTTATGATACCCCTAGTTTCCTTAAGTGCTCCCTGAATCTGCAGTATCCTGTTAGGATACGGAGGTTGTTCTTGCTCATACATGCCTCAAACCTCTTTGGGCTATACTGAGTAAGGAGTTTCTTGGCCTGCTTCATGTCATACGATTTCTTTCAGGTTTCTGTCCGGTTCCTTCTTTCTAGTTCCCCGAATTCTTCTTTCTGAGGGCATGGTCTCTTACAGCGCAGAATGGATCGGGGCCTGTGAAGCTCCAAGGCTCCTCTCCTCGCTAGGGAGTCGGCCATTTCATTACCTTCTGAAGTGGTGCCTTTAGTTCTCAACATGCATTCATCATCAGATCACTACGAATCCGAGCCATTGGAACAACGCAACAGAGAATGTCCTCGATCGAGATGGTGCACACGTGGAGAAGGACCTTAAGTCCTTAACCAACTTGATGTGCGCTACTAGTGGCAGTTGGCGAAAGATCATGCTGACTGGAGAGGCTTGTTGGTTGAGGCCCAGGTCCACGTCGGACTGTAGCGCCAAACAAAGAAGAAGAATTCATCATCAGAGTCTCCTTTTTTATTGAAAGAACTTAATGCCAAATCCCATGACTTCTATTTCGAACTACCTTTAGAATGCAAGACTTGCTGAGTTGACCTAGGTCGGTGGCTTTCAGTGCAACCTGCCAGACCAGACTGTGCTGCCATACGTCGTTGTGCACAAGTTTGTTTTGGAGTTTGATCCACATCTTCTGTCCAAAATCCCGGTGCTCAAATGTAGACAACAGGTGTCTCTGATTGGGTTCTCGTTGAAATTGAGTGCTTCCACTGTCAGTCAGTTTTCGGGTCTTAGTCTTAGAAGTGTGGTATTCCAAAACCTTCCTCTTGGAGAATAGGATCCACACTTTTCTTAATCAAATGTCTATGCCCATTTTATTAGGGATTTCATTGCACTTTCAGCTAGCTCACTTATAGTCAGGAGAAATTTGCCCCCAGCGATTTTTACTACGTCATCGGTGTAGGGTATAGTTCTAGTTTCAGACTGTTGGAGCTCTTCTAGGATTCCGTTGATGACTAGTAACTATTGTAGTGGCAACATTAATCCGCCTTTGTGCGATGCCCCTTAAGGCGGTGGCGCTTATGGAGCTTGATCTTCAAATGACCAAGTTTTCAGTGTTGATTGTATGACATCCGAGTTGAACTTCGTCTTGATCGGTCCTAAGTATTAGTTTGTAAGCATTCAGCTTATCAGCGTTCTGGAAGATTTCGTTTAGGATGACTTCATTGTTTTTGTAGCCATTAATGCTTCAACACAGCGCCTGACTTCACTCTCTGTGTATCCTCAGAGGCTTCAGTTCTGGCCCTTTGTGTTCAGATAGATATGGATGCACTTTGAGCAGGTAGATGTTGAATGAACTCAATGAGTCTATTCAGCACAACCTTTTTCTAGGTTCATCCAATTATGTACACCACATCATTCTCCCCTTGAGTGTGCCACCTGCATCGGGGACACATCTTTCACTCCACAGGCTCAGAGTCGTTTATTTCATTCAAGTAAGCACTTGCAGTTCATTCAAAATAATAATGAAAGATCACATTTCGCATGCGAAAAAATGATGCACTATGAGCCACACAGCACTACAGTCCGGGATGAACCTAGCTCTTAGCCAAAAAGTCTCTGCAGATGGCACCATCTTTAGCCAGCTGCCTACAATGACGCACGCCAAGTTGAATGAGGCGCTTGTTGGAGTACGCCATTTGTTTTGTGGGCGTGGAGTGGACTGCTAAACTTCAAGATTATTCATGAGATGGCTGATCGAATGCACTTCGATCTGACTGATCCATTGCACTGCATTACTTGAGTTTGATTCATGAACCACTGGTGGGAAACCATCAAGAGCGTAGTAAGTTTGATATAGGTATCCCATTTAAATACCCACGATTTTGTTTATATCAGCGGGACATCGTAGCAGAGCAGGAACTGGGGACAGGCTGCATGCTTTCTATCTCTTCTCCTCTTGCATGTTTTATTTTTTCCTTGGTTGAGAGGGACCTACTCAGCGAATAATTTACCATGAATCACGCTGAAGTGCACGATTTGAACGAAGACGATTCCATTGTACCATCTAACGATGCAAGGACTCGCTAATGAAAAGCAGTTACACATAAACGTACGAAAAAATTTGCAACCTAATCGTTTTATACACACTCTTGTATATCCTTTTTGTAACTTTCACATTTATTTTCTTGCCATAAACAATTGTTCACATGCCCACAACTATACACACAATAGAAATGGTAATACATACGAAAAAAAATACAACAATTTGTCTTCGAAGTAACCCGCATATAAATATAATTACAAAAATAAAACAAATAAAACAAAAAATGGAAAAAAAAATGAAATACTGTAGTAGTGCTATTATATTGATTGAATATTTTAATGAAAATAAATATTTAAACTATTACTACCGAACGTACATATTATTTATGATGTATCTCAAAATTAAGTCATTCACTGAGCTATATGAATTAAATAAAAACAAAATAAACAAAAAAAAATAAATGGAAAAGAAAAAAAAAACCAACTAACATTATTTGATGAAACCCCCAATCGATGTTCAAAGTAATATGTGGACATTTTCCAGTATTTAGTAAAAGAGAAACAAAATGGAAGCATAAGTAAATAACATTTATGTTGAAACAAAATAAAAGTAATTATTAACGTTTTTTGAACTATACGAATGCCTTGTTGTTTTCAATTTGTTCGAATTTTTGTTGGTACCCTGCGTTAAGAGGTTGAATCGATTGGATGTTGGTTCTATATTCAAGGGTGAATATAGACAGTATTTAGTTTCGTTGAACTGTCTATAAAGCTGCGTCATCTTCAATCAAAATATGACACATACACAAACACACGCGACCAGCATGAAGCTAAGTCAGCATTTTTCTACCGAGCAACGATTGCAACTGACAGCCACAAATTTACCATGCGAGCGCTGTCTAATTGACGTAAATGCTATCTCCATTGGCTTATGAATGTTTTCTAGAACTATGTGCGTCACTAAAATCCTTTTTGTCATCGTTGTCGGTGAGCTCGTTACCGACCATCATGGAACAGTTTACGTCCTGCAATGTGAGTACCAAAGGAATCGCATAAGTCGATGACGTAGCGGGCTAAGAGCTCTTACTAGATGCTGCCGCGAAGAGCTTAAGATTCCATTCCAGCACTCGATTAAGCTATGCTGGATCCCAGGTCAAATGAACATAGCCGGCAATGAGGCAGCGGATGAATTCGCAAGGAAAGGAGCTGAAACCAAACCATCCCAAGCAGTCCCATGTATTCAACCACCTCTTGCAAACGTCAAGAAGAAAGTGGATGACAGAATCCTAGAGCTAGCTAATGAAAGGTGGAACTCTATAACCACCTGTGAGACCACTCGGATGTTATGGCTCAAGTTTAAAGTAGTGAAACCCCTGCAACGCGACAAAACGTTGCTACTGATGGCAGTTGGAGCGTTAACTGGCCATAATCATCTGAAGTACCAGGAAAACAAAATGGAACAGGGAAAAAAAGAAGATACTCATCTCTAACCCCGCCACTGTTCCAGTCTCTGCCTGTTGAGACACAGAACACTGGGCGAACCTGCCAGGACCTGCAGGATCTAACTAGAATCCCCTTAACTCCCATTTTCAGGTTTATTAGGATTTCCGGTTCAGTTTCAGTTTGACAACAAACGGACATGACGGGTACGAGGAAGGTGTGAAAAGGACCTAAGTGAGACGTGGTTTGCGCGTCTACCCGCTAAACTAACCTAATATAAAGTCAGTGCTAGACATGGCTTTCTATCTCGCCTCTATGTGCACTGTCATATGTGGTCTTTTCGAGGATCAGGCGTAGTGTGAAGATTCGATTTATTATCGATCTCCTTCACCTTAAGCCATATTGATGTGGATCTCTATCAGATTGTTCATAAACGTCATCAGGGTGGGACCGGCAGACACTTATCCCTCGATAATTGGAGCAGTCAAAGGGGTCTAGTTTCTTGTAGATCACGCATATGATACTGAGTTTCTCTCGTCTCAATTTCCTTCGACCATGTCTTGCAGATGAGATGGTGCATGCGATCAACCTTAGAGATTTTTGATAGTGAAACTTCTATTTGTGCGCAAATAGGGGTAAATCGAATACTCTAGAATTCATATGTTACGAAAACCGACACTATTTTATTTCGTTTCGAGAAGATGATCGTAGGTGGAGAATTCGTTTAGAAGTATGGTTCGAGTTTTAAATAAATTAATTGACTGCTTGTTAGAAGTGGAGCTTTTGAAGCTATGTTGAGGTGAGTACGATATAGAAAGGTAACGGTGAATCGGAGCATAGACGCGTCGGTAATAACGCGTCCCTCAATGCAACGCAGTGAGTAAGATGGCATTATGCGCAGTCAACGTTCAACTATTTCTTGAGTTTACACCTGCCAGCGTTATTGTGTTCGTTATGTTTTACCATCATAACAACGAACATTGATGTCGCGGATGGGTTAGCGAATGGTGCAGTGGGTAAATTAATTCGGATTGAACAGAATGAAGTGGGAGAAGTAACTCGTGGTCGGCTGGACTTTCCTGAGTCATCGAAAACTTGTGACAAAATCAGAAGAAAGCTTTTAATGGCAAATAACATCAAACGATCAGCTGTGACAATAAGAAGAACATCCATAATAACATTAAAAAAAACGATTTTTGCGGGAGGAATCATTTTCGGGTAGTAGCTGTCTGCGCCATAACGATCCATACATCTTAAGGTGCACATTCAATGAAATCGTTTACAATTATGTGTGGCGCTACAGCCCGTAGAGGGCCATTGCCTGGAATCTCAGCAGCCACTCATATTATCCGTGCTATCACGAGTGAATCCTACAGTTTTATGCCGACTTTGAACGGGCAAAAGCTTTTTCTAGACGGTTATACTCTTTGAACATTGTCAGTGACTTGAAAGAGGTTGGGTCGTGAAAATTATTTGTGTTTAATTGCACTGGTTCAAATGTTTGTAAACAATTTGGGAACCGTTTGTCGTGACTAGCAGCATTATTCAAATTATTTTTCAAAATATACAAGCGTCCACACGCCGCCCTTATGTCATTCCATTCAGTGCTGGCTGAACGCTGCCATTCATTTATTTTCGATTTCCCCTCCAATGAAATGTCATCACAAAAAAGGTGACATTTCACACGCACGTGCGGTCTCGTCGGCAATTCTCTCAAAATAAATCGAATTTCTTTACGTTCGTTTAAAAGAAAACAAGCATGCCTCCACCGCCAATTGATCCAACAATTAAACCGAAAAAAATCGTATTCGACGATGATGGTGAAATTTTAACTGAAGCCAAGGCGAAGGGTAAAAACAAAAAGAAAACACCCGCCATCAATGCGGCGGGCGATGCAGAGCCTGCGGACCACGATGAGGAAGAGGATTTCTTCGAAAAAGAAGAGAAGTCGAAGAAGAAAAATCAATCCGAGGCGAACGAGGAGCAGAAGAAGTGGTACCATGTGGTAAGTTGGCAAGGAAGTGTTTGTCTGAAAATGCGTCTTATGCAAAACTTTCTCCCCTAGTATCCAAAGTACCCAGTCTCGGATGAGGTGCTGGACATAAAGGAGTCAGAACAAAGTGAACTGTTCAACATCTGCAAGAGCTCCTATGAAACGTTGTTGCCTCAATTTGTGAAGAGTAAGTGCATGGAAGGCAAACCTCTTGTCTTTAACTGACACCCATCTCTTTGCGTCTAGAAAACCCATCCGACTCGAAGTGGTTGCTGACCGCTCTGCACAAGGGTACGGCGAAAGATCGTGCAAATGCTGGCGCGCTCCTCGTAACCAGCAATCCATTGGGCAACCTGCAAGCACTCGAGACACTCATAGGCTACACGAAGATTTCCAACAAATCCAGCTCCGATGTGATTTCCATTCTCACAGACCTCTTAATGGAGATTCTTCTGCCTGCACATCGGAAGCTGTTGTCCATACAAATGCGAGCTGGCGACTGGAAGGCTGTGAAGAAGGACGAGAGTCTAACCAAAGAGGAGCTGAAGAAAATATATGCTTATTGGTACTACGAGAACGAGTTTAAGGAGCACTACTTCGGTGAGTCAATCAGACATGTGACCTGAAGGTCGAAGGTCTTGACGTGGCTATTTATTTCAGAATTCCTGAAGAACCTCCAGCAAGGACTGCAGAATGGCCAAGAAAACAACAAAAATTCATCCATCATCGCGGCCGCTCGCCTTCTGTCGTACGCCCCAGAGAAAGAACAGATGCTTCTCACAATGTTGATCAACAAGCTGGGCGATCCTTCGGCCAAGGTGGCCTCTAAAGCCCTGCATCACCTGTCCGAAGTAGGATACAAGCATCCGAACATGTGCGGTGTCATAACCGCTGAAACTGAGAAGCTTCTCTTCAGGAACAACATCTCCGATCGGGCGCAGCACTTCGCATTGTGTTTCCTCTCGCAAATCGCACCCAAAGGACGGCCTGAGGTCTGCACGAAGCTGGTGAACATCTGCTTCGCTCTCTTCAAGGTCCTCGTTAAGAAGGGCGCCGTGAACAATCGCACAATGCAGGCGATTCTCAGGTGTCTGCAGAAGGCCATCGTGGAGGCGACCCCAGCGCCGGGCAGCACAGAAATCATGACGAAGGACATGCAGGACACCATCTACCGCCTGGTCCACATGGCAGACATTCGAATTTCCATTCAGACGCTCTCGCTGCTCCTGCAGCTGGTCACCGTGAAAAGTGAAAAGTCCGATCGCTTCTACAACGCCCTCTACAAGAAGATGCTGGACCTCGAGTTGACGAGGATCGGCCACAAGACTGCTGCCCAGTTCCTGCACATCGTCCATCGGGCTATTCACATTGACTCCGATGCCAACCGAGCTCAGGCCTTCATCAAGCGACTGCTGCAGATGTCTTTGAACATGCCCGCCGCCGTCGCCGCTGGTTGCTTGATTGTCATTCAGAAACTGTTGCGAATGAGGAGTGACTTGTCACGTGTCTACTCAGGGGCGCCAGTCATCGAAGGCAGAGCCATTGCGGACAGGGATGACCTGGCCAAGTTCGACAGCGATGGCGAAGAGAAGTACGAAGACATTCCATCCGACGGAGAAGACAAGCCAAACAAGAAGCTGGACACCACAACGGAAAATGGCACAGAGGAGATTAAGGAAGAAAATGACACAAAGGAGATCGTAAAGGGCTCGTCGTGGCACCACGCCAAGTTGAAGACGGAGGAAGCAACCGCCACAAGCAAGACCAGCAACATCTGTCCCACAAAGTACGATCCGTACCACAGGGTTGCCGCTTATGCTGGAGCCGAGTACGCCGACCGCTCCGAACTGCTGTTCCTGATGCAGCACTACCATCCTACGGTGCAGGTGTTCGCCGAGAAGATCCTGAACAGTAGGTCACTCCAAACCACTTCCGCCGTAGATTCTAAATATTCCGTTTTTTTTGCTTTTTAGGGAAGAAGATCGAATACTACGGCGATCCACTCAGAGATTTCAGTCTGCCGCACTTCCTCGAGCGATTTGCCTTCAAGAACCCCAAGAAGCTGGACACCGAAGCGGCCGAGACGACGGCATTGCACAACAAACGCTACGTGTCGTATGGAACTCGCGGCAAACCGGTCAAAAGTTTGACCAAGACCAACTGCACCGAGGACGAGATGTTCATCTTCAATTACTTGCAGAAGAAGCGAGAGACGTCTGTCAAAAAGAAGAAGAGCACTGGCGACGATGAAGAAGTCGCCGGAGATGTGGATGACGATGAATTTGAGGAGTATCTGGATGGATTCTTCAGCAAGAAGAAGAGTGCGGAAGAGGAAGACGAGGAATTGGATTTCCTCAAGGATCTGGGTGGGGAAATGAAGGACACCGACAGCAAGAAGAACAAGAAAAAGAAGATCGCCTTGGAGGAAGACGGCGATGAGGACATGGAAGACATTGACGAAGACTGGGGCGATGACATCGAAGAAGACGATGCGGATGTTCCCGAAGATCATTCCGATGATGACTACGGATCGATTGGAGACGATGATGATGATGCTGGCTCCATCTCTTTGGATGAGGGCGGCGATGACGATGAAGAATTCAGTGAACCAGATTCGGATGGCAGCGGTGAGGGCGGGGATGACGATGACGACGACGACGAAATGAAGCCGCCAAAGTCGAAGAAGTCCAAGCAGCAGGTGTCCGGCAAGAGCTTCTCCAACATATTGAAGCACAGCAATGGTAAGCATTTCAGTTTCCTCGATTGAGCGGATCCCACCAATTTGACATTCCTCTTCCTCCAGATATAAGCTCTCTGTTCGCGGCAGCCGATGACTTCTCCGAATTGCTGGAAGAAACCGGCAAGACAAAGGGCCAGGGAACATCAGGCGCCGTGTTCAACAAGGACAAGTCATCGGACAAGCAAATGAAGTGGGAGGAGAACCGACGATCGAATTCGAAGAAGTTCACCGGAAAGGGACGGAAATTCGGAGGCGCCCCGAAGAAGTTCGGCAAGAAGAGAAAAGCCTAGAATGTAGAACTTGAATTTTGTTTGTAGTTTGTTTTAAATAATAGCCGTCTTCTAAACGAGTTCTTTTTTGTTTGCTTTGAATGAGCTACTGCGGGAGCAGAGGACGAAGTTAGTACTATTCATATTCATACTATTCATATATACTATATATATATATGGCCGATGCGTAACTAGACTTCGGAGGCATTGGAGTGCTGCAAGCTTACCACAAGAGCAGATGCATCCTGTTTCTAACTGACTTCGCATTTCTAAATCCGACCAGAACGCGGTGTCACTTTAGGTCAACAGAAAAAACGAAACATCTTTTGTGGATAAGTGGTCATATTTTCACCAAACTACAAATTCTCCGACGAGTCCAACACGGCCCCGCCTACAAGCAAGCTCTCATTCTTTTGCTTTGTCTTTTCATCATGCTTCTCGTCATGTTTTTCTACAGGTAACCGCAGATCTTTGTACACAATACGGTGGATAGTCGTGGCGGATAGACCCAATTCCTTCGACCTCTGCGATATGGACACGGCTGGGTTTTCAATCACACTCCTTGCTACGGCCGCGATGTTCTCAGCCGTCCTCACCTTACGCGCGCGAATTGGAACTTTCACATCGGTAACCTGGCCGAGACGTTCAAATTTGTCGATTATCTTCACTATGGCTGTGCGCGAGGGCGCCTGATGCCGACCAAAAGCAGTGCGGACCTTGCGCATCGTTATTGCGAAAATGCCACCGTTCTTGTAGTGAATTTTCACGATTTCAATACGCTGCGCGACTGTATAACGATCCATGTCTGTCCATTTATCAGAAGTTTGTCAAATATTAAATTTATTGCATGATTCGTGTCTCGGGTGCATTGTACAAGGATGACAAGCTGACAGAAAGCTTTCCAGTGACGAATACCCACATCTTCATTCAGCACACGCATACAACTTTACTCAAGAGCTATATTTTGCGCACACTGGCTCAATAATTGGTGCCGTCAGACCAGCTGTTTCCGCCTTCAAACTTAAACAAAATAACCAATAATTGTGTCAAGAATATATCCAATTTGGGTAATTTCACCACGATCTGGAAACATAGCATGAATTGTGTTCGGAAGCTTCTGCGGCTGGAGCTGGCCTCTGTTGTCTCTGCCTCAGCCACTGCCACTGCTTCGACGATAGTCTCTTCCCCCTTGGCCTTTGCTTCTTGCTCACGTTGCTTGGCTAGAGCAGCTTCGCGCTTTTGGCGTTCCTATTTCTCCTTATTCTTCTGCGCGGCAGTCTTCACAGTTCCCGATCCGTCGTCGTCTCCTTCGGCGTCGTCGGCTGCATCTTCCGCTTCTGGAGCTGCCGCTTTGACGGCATTTCCTTTTTTGTTCTTCTTCTTTGAATTTTCACCGGCAACATCCTCCGCCGTGGCGATTACTCCCTCAGAGTCGGGTTTCTCGCAAGCGTACTCCATCCGCAGCTCAGAAGAAGATTAGAACCTTGTCCAAATCCTCCTCTTTATCGTCCTTGCGCTTGTTCTTCTTCCCCTTCTTACCGGCTTTTCCGGCATCATTCTTCTTCGGCTTTGCCTCGACCTTCTCTTCGGGCTCTGATTCCGGCACCGGCGACTTCATCGTCGTTAGCCATCAGTAGATCGAATCCTGCCTTCTTGTTCGCCTTATTTGCATTCTTCTTCTTCTGCTTCATCGGCTTCTCATCTTCGGGGCCCTCCTCGCCACCATCAGCCGAATCGGTAGCGGTGTTCTTTGATTTTCCCTTCTTGGCCACTTGCATTTTCTTCACCGACTGCGTGATGGCAGCAACATCATCGTCTTCCTCATCACTGGCACACGGCTTGGTGGACTTACCCGGCTTCTTTTTGTTATCTTTCTTCTTGTTTGTCTTATTCTTAGCCGTGACCGCATCATCGTCACGGCCACCGTCGTCGTTGTTATTCACAGTCGTTGGCTTGACTTCGATCTCGTTGTCCCTGAAAAGGATTGACACAAAAGTGGTACACAATATTTGATGCCACATTCAATGCAATGCACAAGTGAAAGTTGTTATCCAGACGTGACAACTCAACAAAAAATATGATCAACCAGACTGAATGAATTTAACTTACATGTCGTCGTCAGAGACTACCTCTTTCTTGCCCTTAGATTTGACCATTTTTCACGTTGTTTCAACACGTTTGTATAGTAACCGCTTGACGAATCCACAATTGAATCTAATCCACCGGACACAAACCTTAGAAAAGAGGAAATGCGTTAGCGTAATGGTATTTTTTCCATTGGGTCTGTTCCAATTGATTTGTGCACAGAAATTCGTAGTTAAGCAAATTCTCAGGAGTGGGGGTCAAAATCGCTCTTTGAGAGAGAAACTGTGTACAAACTTGTGGAACGACTTCTCGTAGAAATGCACAGAATTCACGAAACGTCAAAAAAAATATATGAAAATTTAATGTCGTTTTTTTTTAAAATGAGGCTGGGAACAACATGTCGGTCAATGGTGGGCGTTACAGAGCCATGTTAACCGACTTTTTTTTACTGAAATTGTAGACATGGACATGGACGACCTCTGGTTCATGGATGAAGCGCCATGCCACACAGCACATGCCACAATCGATATTTTGCGCACCAAATTCCCAAATCGTGTTAATAGACGTTTTGGTGATGTCGTTTTGCCTCGGAGCTGAGATTTGACCCTTTGTTGTGGGAAACCGTGAAGGACTCATGTTATGCCAACAATCCTGAAACGATTTAGGCACTTAAGCCCAATATCATCCAAGCAATCCAAGAGTTACAGCCCGAAACTATCAACAAGGTCTTGGAAAATTGGGGTGACAGAATGCACTTCTGCCGAGGTAGCTATTTAAACGTCGATGTATTTCATAATTAATGGGAATGTTTGTTCTTAATAATAAAGCCATAATACGTGTTTAATTTTGTTAATTTTATTGCATTTTTAAAAAGAAACTTGTATTTGGTCCGTCCTGTACGAAATGAATGTGTGAAGTATTGTGGTGTAAGCTTAAGAAACTCACCTGGTAGTTTCAAAAACGGTCTCTGAATGAGCTCACAACGGTTTTGACGAACTGCTCAGCTTAGGCCGCTTTTACACACGCTAAATTCGACTGCAATTCTCCAATCTTGTTGGCAAGGGAGGTGAAACGTGCAAGGGGTAGTCCGAGTTGCGTGTGATCGAGAATTGCGATTGATCCTTCTATTCCCTTTTATTGCTCTTCTCAGGGTTAGATATTGGAAGCATGGGATGACACATGTGTGAAAGGGTAGGAAGTGGAAAAATTGAGCAGGAATTGCAACTGAGTTGATTTCTACGTGTAAAAGTGGTCTACGATCAGAAAAGGGAATTGCAGAAAATTGTGAGTAAGAGTTGCGTGTGTAAAAGCGGGCCTTACACCAAGGCTACTGATGTGCGGAAGTTTTTATGCCCGTTGCACAATGCTGCGTTGGTGCGTCGCTCCATTTCTCAAACCACAGAATACAATGGTTCCATGCCATTCACTGCGTCGTGCTATGTTTTGACTTTTGTCAGAAATATTAGTGTGGTGAGAACAACGTAATCCCACGTAAGCTTTCTGCTTTTTGACATTTACCTGCGTTTACTACATATTTTCACTGGACGCGAAAGAAAAAGAAGCTGCTGGTGACACACTCATCCCTCAAAGCAAATATCGTAACCAGCACGTAGTCGAGGCAACAGCGCAGCCTTGTGAAACGGGCATTAATGATACCATCAGATTCAGAAAACGGTCCATTATAAAGGTGGTTACATTTTAAGGGCCGATGTTGAATGTGAACCACACCTAAACGTCAAGATTTTTGCTGCATTTCATTTGACATTTCTCAATTTCAGACTTACTCAATTTGAACCATGGAAATATACACAATCGAGCAACGCGTTAAAGTTATTCAGGCTTATTATGAAAATGGGGGTTCATATCAAAATGCATATCGTGCACTTCGTGATTTTTTTGATCAATTTAATCGTCCAAATGTGCGTACAATCGGAAAAATCGTGCGAAAATTTGAGCAAACCGGGTCTGTAGGAGATGTGAAAACACCAGTGCATGCTCGTACAGCTCGTATTGTAGAAAATAGTGCTGCTGTTCGCGATAGTGTGGCTGAAGAGCCGTCCACCTCAACTCGTCGTCGTGCCCAACAATTGCACCTCTTACGCTCGTCGTTGATGAACATTATGCATAAAGACATGCATTTACACGCTTACAAGATGCAATTGACTCAAGAACTAAAGCCTCTTGACCATTTCAAGCGTCGTCAATGGTCAGAATGGTGGCAAGAAATGGCAACAGTGGATGATCAATTTTCGAAGAAAATCATCTTCAGTGATGAATTTCACCTCAGTGGATTCGTCAATAAGCAGAATTGCCGCATTTGGGCGAGTGATTGTCGAAAAACCAATGCACCCACAAAGAGTGACTGTTTGGTGCGGTGTACGGGCCGTATTTTTTCCAAAATGAGGTCGGTGAGGCAGTTACTGTGAATAGTTCGCTATCGTGAAATGATAACGAACTTTTTATGGCCCGAATTAATGATGATATGAATGTGGACGATATGTGGTTTCAACAGGACGGTGCCACTTGCCACAGCTAACGAAACAGTGGCCTTTTTGCGCGACAAATTCAATGGCCGTGTTATCGCACGTGGTGCCGATGTCAATTGGCCGCCAAGATCATGTGATTTGACACCGTTGGATTTTTTCCTTTGAAAGAAAAGGTGTACGTCGCTATTTCAGCAAACGATGCTCAAGTGAGCTAGCCAACTGCATTCCTCCGCTCCATGAATTCACCCGCAATACTCGTCTCGCCAGGAATGCTCATCAGTTTACCCTTAAGCCTACTTTCGGACGCACATTTAAATTTAGAGACTCGTTCTTCAGCCGTACTACGCGAATTTGGAATGCTCTTCCCAGCCCTATATTTCCCACAGACTACAACCCGCAGATATTTAAGACCAATGTGCACAGGTCCTCCTCTCCCTTTCTCCCTCTATACCTTCGGCCCGTACTGTGTCTTGACCCCGGACACTTAAGGGTATTAGCAATACCTTGAGCGCGCACAAATTATAAAAAAAACGTCGATAAGCCAGCAACAATTCAAGAGCTAAAGGATGTGATAATTCGGCACATTAACGGCATAGAATTTCAATTATGCTTCAGCGTCATCGAAAATTTGGACCATCGGATGGAGGTCTGCCGGCGTGGTCGCGGCGGCCATTTGGCCGATATTTTGTTCCATACACAATTGAACCATACCAATATTATCATAATAAAAAGAAATGATAATAATTTCCTAAATAATTTGTGTTTTATTCAAAATCAACATCGGCCCTTAAAATTTAACCACCCTTTACTACCAGGCTCCTACCTCATTTACCGAAATTTCATGGTCTTCTGGAGGAATACCACCAGATGCTTCGGTGATAAATAACCTACATCATCAGCACCGAATAACTGCCACCTGCCACCTGCCACCTGCCAGCAAAGGCGGGACAGTGGCAGAGGAAGTGCTCTGCAGTGTCGTCGTCTTCTCTACAGGCGTCGCAGATGTAGGTTCTTGCCGTAGGTGTAGTGGCCCGTTAGTACGCCAGTAACACGTCTGCAGTCTTTTCTGTCAAGAGATATCAAGAACGCCGCGGATTTCTTCCAGACAGGAGGAAGCATGCGCTTGGTTTGTTTACATCCTGGAGAATCATGCCACCTCTGGTTATGCTCTCGCCCTACCAACTGTCCAACTATCGATGGAAGCCCTTACCAAGGACAAAGGGTCAGGTCCTAAGAGTACCTCCTCCGATTATAGTCTGGCAAGATCATCGCGGATCTCATTTCTCGTGGTACCATGGTGGCAGCCCGAAACTCAGAAAAGTCTTTGCGATGTTAGATTAGCGATCAGATTCAGAGAAAGCTTGCATTCCTGAACTTTCCTGGAAAGGGTTGATTAAGGCCTTTAGCACTCCTCTTTCAACTGAGGCACAGAACAATGGGAGAATACTTCTTTCAGGAGCTAACCAATATGCAATTGAATTCTATGTTAAGGTTGATAAGGATGTCCGGATGGTTGGA
Organism: Eristalis pertinax; assembly: GCA_907269125.1. Taxonomy (NCBI): domain Eukaryota; kingdom Metazoa; phylum Arthropoda; class Insecta; order Diptera; family Syrphidae; genus Eristalis; species Eristalis pertinax. Next base: position 50,047,014 of record OU026147.1, read on the forward strand.
CAGTGAGCAGACGTGATAGGATGGATAGAGGGGTACGAGAAGGGTGTTAAGAGGAAACCACTCCCCCTTTGGACATCACAATGGGTCTACTAGAACCTAAGTGAGATTATCTCTGGCGTGTCTACCCACTTACCTAACGTGACCTAAGGCCATAAACACAGCTTAACAAAAATTCTTCGCACATCCCATCTGTTATTCGCAATATAGTTCGTGGCCATTAGGATCGCATAGGACTCCTCTTGGAAAACCGACGAAAATTCACCTTATGAGGTGTGCAGTCTGATGCCGTCGCTATCCACGAAGGCGCCAGTGCCAGATCCTTCAATGGTCTTGGGGCCGTCCGTGACACACTAGACACCAGAGTGGAGACAAAAAAATCGATGTCCAAGCTAACATCATGTCGGAACAAATATTAGTTGATTTCTGTGTCGGAGAATTTCGATTTACGACAAGACAAGAAATTTTTTCAAGAGTTGGGCATGACATGTGACGATTAACTATATACATATATGTGCACGGTTTTTTTAAGAGAGCATGGATGGCTGTTGTGGTGGCCCGTGGCGTTGTGGGTATGTGCGTCGACTCCTACGCATTTGGACATACCTGTCTACGTTCGATTCCTGGTACGACAAGAAATATTTTTCACGGCCCCACCTCTTTCGAGTCACTGACAATGCTCAAAGAGTATAACTGTCTAGAAAAGGCTTCTCAAACTTGGCCGTTCGGAGTCGGCATAAAACTGTGGGTCCCTTCCACTCCTGATAGAGCAATAGCACGCAGAACACGAGTGGTTGCTGAGAAGCTAGGCCCTGGCCCTCTACGGGCTGTAGCGCCACCCATATTGTATTATTATGGATGGCTGTTCAGTTTCTGCATATGATGGTGGACATCGTGGAGACGGTATATGAAGATTAGACAAATTTTTTCCAATGTTTACTGCTCAAATTTCATCGCATTGATATTTGAATGTCGATAATCCAACAATGCAATGCGATCTAAAATTACACCTCTTCCTGGAAGACCTTTTATAAACAGTGTCTAGAATGTCTTAAACTACTAGCTAATCGTTATTGTATATATACCATTAGATACTGACAAAACTTCCAATATTCGCATCTGGCAATACTCAACCTGTTGCATACTGTCAGTCGTTCGAAAAAGCTTTCATCATCTGTCACAACAGGGAAGTGACATTTGCATAGCAATTTCACCACATCAATAGCATTCCCACTAATTTAGTGATACGAATGGGATTTCAGTGCAATTTGCTGTCTATTCGAGTACAATTTCCGACATAAATTATTTGTAAACTTTTGATGAACCATCGTTATCGTCTAGTTTCATAACGCAATAAATATAACAATGACTGAACGAGTGCCGACCAAGAGGAGGGCAGCTAGGTCAATAGCGTCGAACTCCGACGATCCAGATCAAAACACTGAAGAATATCGCCAAAAGCGTATGCGAAACAACGAGGTAAACAAACAAAGAAAGCGGAGCACTTTCACATGTGATTTCCTATATATTCAATCATTGCAGGCAGTGAAGAAGTCACGCGAGAAGACGAATAAAACCGCAAACGAACGCAAGGAGCGAGTTGAAGCGTTGAAACAGCAAAACATTGAGTTGGAGGCAGAAATCAAGGCGAAAGAAAGTAATATAGCGACGTTGAAGAATCTCCTCCTGACGAGCGCGAAAGACAATCCGGAAAAGGAGAAAATTATTCAAGAAATCCTCGCGGGAAGCGATAGTGATTGAATGAATGAAAGCCATGTAGATTCAAATTAGAGAATATTGTAAATACGCTGTAATGTGTCACATTAACGCAGATAGTGTTTAAGGATATGTTTTTGTAAGATAATATAAGGCTACGAGGTGATAAGAGCAAATCGACTGCACACAGATTCCAGGCGTTACCTGGGTGTTAACCATCGGTCGTTGCATATCACTGAGGCATCACATCAAACCACATGTACAAGCTTTGCCCCCTTGTTACAGCGAAATGCCATCCATTAGTCATTAATGTTTCTATTTTGTAATGCTGATTTGATGAGAGAAGTAAATTGCATTGGGCATCTAAAATTGTAAGCTGTTGAGGCAATTAGACGCAAAGTAGATAAACAAGGCTTACAGGTAGTTTCCTGGAAAACACGACAAAATTTGAACAAGAACAGTGGCAGAGTCACTGCTGCAGTGCATCATGATCATTGGCAACATGTGGTTTGTTGATATCCTCGTAAGCATAAGCAATAAATAATGTAAAAAGTGAAATAAATGAAAATCTGGAGACACATTCCAGGCAAACTGCAACATTTTTTGTTTCTTTTAAGAGCTTGCCTTGCAATGCCCCTTGACCGACAATTTGGGAATGTTCAGTGCTGCGGATGCTACAATTCGCGAGCTGATCTTTCTTTGTTTTTGTTGACAAACCTAGATATTCAATGCATTCAAAAATTATTTGATTTCTTCGCTTTTGATGGATCGATCGTAAATCGGACCTAAGTCTGACGGTATTTTTTTTTAATGCGATGCCCAAATGTATTTCAGATGGTTATCAACGTTCCTTTCACTCGTGATAGAACAATAGCACGCACAACACGAGTGGTTGCTGAGAAGCTAGGCCCTGACTCTCTACGGGCTGTAGCGCCACCCATATTATATTATTATTATATTATCAACGTTCCTAACGAGCTTTGTTTACATTCCGGTTGGATCTGACCTAAAACAACACGCCTCGTAAACCAGGACGCACACCAAGTTGGTTGAGGCCCTTCTTCACTCGTACTTACTTCTCATGCCGACGACCCATTGAATATGAGCCCGCCTTCCATCGATGACGGTCCTGGGCACGCTGCTTCCAGTCATCAAGACGAAGCTGTCTTGCGTTTCGCGAAGGCCTCTATACCGGGGGATCGGTCTTCCACTCCTCCTCGAACCAAGAGGCTCGGATTCGAAGGCTCTCTTTGCTATAGCATTATTGTCCATGCGCTCGATGTGGCCGAGCCAGTGCAGCCGACGGATTTTTGCCTTTTTCGCTTGTGTACGCCACATTAAATGCGGTGTTCTTCTGTTGCCTTGGACCATAGGCTCGGTGTCGAAAACTCTAAGGGACGGAGCCAACTGTCCACGATCTCTACAGCATCTACAGCATGTAGACGCCTGGCTAGACTCATTGTTGGTTGGTTTAAGTGACTCAAACTGGGTACAACTAGCGCAGTCGCGCACCGTTTTGATACCACACCTTGTAGACCTGGCTTAGCAAAATCCAGCCAGTGGAGTTTAGGAATTCGACTACGTTCGATATACATTGGTTAGCAATCTCGGAGAGGTCACTAAGGAAGGGTTTACCGTACGCGATGTATCTTTGTTTGGCTAGCGCCGGACAGTCGCAGAGACAGTGAAGAGCGGGTGTCGAGGCAACTGCGACAGTGTGGGTTGAACGGTATTCCGAGTCTCGGCCCAGTGCTAACAGCCACGATTCTAGCTATTTCGGAGCGATTTCTATTGAGGTGGTCATCAGTCCTTCTTTTCGTGTAGGATGGTCAGGTTTTCCTAGAGAAGACTTCTTCGACTAAGGTGCACCTGAACTTCACCCAACATGCCTTTCCAGCAAGGATATCTTGCCAGCTTCTCACACCATCCCAGCTAAGGTACCCCTCGACTTGTGTGCGCCACCTTGTGTGTGGACAGATGCTAAGAGTCAAAGATTTTCGGGCAGGGGTTGTGTTGCCCTGCATGGCCCAGCCATGTCTGATAAGTGCTAAAGTTATTACTGCTCCTGCGTTCTAGTTTTAGATTTTAGTCAACGCAGGCAAGGCCAGAGAGAACAAGAGCTCCTTTATAAAATTATTAATGCTAGTCCTCTGTTCCAGTTCTAGAGCAGAGCAGGACTGGGACAAACAATGTCTTGTACGTCAGCTCTTGTAAGTCAACTCGGTTCTCCGAGAGAGAGCTCTATTACCCAACTGGCTCTTGAGCACAAAGAAACAGCAAGATATTTCGTGATTGTCCTCGTTACTATCGTTGCTAGTACCGAGGTAGACGAACTCCCGGACTACCGTGCATTGAGCAGCTTTGTCGGTTGTCCATTTCGAAGTTTTGAGTTTTTTCAGCCAATACGGTTAGTTGTTAAGTTTTGTTCGTCTTAGGACGCTACCGTCCGAGGTGGACCTGGATCACAACCAACATGCCGAGAAGTTAACGCTGACAATTGAGATGCTTCGTCCATGACGTCGAAATTGTGTGTCTTTCGTTGAGGACAGCATATCATTCGTTTTTCTCTCTTTCAGTACTTACCCCACTTTAGCCGCTTCCGTCTCAATCCTAGCAAATGCCCCAAACACGTCGCTCTGCATATGGCTAATCGTCTACGTTATCGGTGTTACCCCATGCTCGCATAACCGGCTTCTTGATGAACATTGCAAAGCTCGCTAGATATTGGATCGATCTCAAGAACGATGCTTTCAGATATCACATGACAGCGCGTCCCCGTCTTTACAGCCTTGTATGAATGTCCCGACCTTGGATTGGATTTAGATCCATTTCCCAACCTTCGTCTAGACCCGAGTGGTAACAAAACCGGCCTACGCTGACTGCTGTCGGCCAGTAGTCATGTCACTCCAACCCAGCGCCCAGCCCACACAATTAATAAAACAACCCAGCAACTTCATTCTAACAGTACAATGTTTATTTATTTATTATAGTCTATGAATACTCCTTACATTGCAATTATATTACAATTAACGTCAATTTTAAATTACCAATCAGTCTTGTCATAATCCTAGTTTACAACGGATACTGATAATTTTTGTTTCTCTAAGTTATTACATGTGTGTGTTTTCTTTTAATTATCATATTACATAAATATGTGTGTGTATTCGTTTCAAAATTGGTTTCACCATTATTATCGATTTGTTATGAATGGAGGAAAATGAAAGAGAAATAAAACCGAAAAATCAATATTTTATTGAGCATATATCACAACTGGCAACACATAATTGTTGATATGGAAAATTTTAATGTTCGCCATTCATTGTTCTGAAAGGAGATGAAAAACGAATTATGATCAATTAGGTGAAAGAGAGAAAAACGCAGATATCATGCATACCTCAAGTCCTGGCAACACTCCATCCGTAGCATATACATAGTCGCTCGCTACACTCCCAAAAGATATGCATTCGATAAAGCTTTTAAGCTCTGCCATTGCTGACAGCTGACATTTATTTACTTCACCACATCAAATTTTGATTCCCATGAATTGCTTAATACTACCTGTGCGAGGATTTCACGATTTTATTTACTTTCCATTCAGCTCTCGTTCAATTTCCGGATATAAGTTATTTTTTGTAATTTGTCGATGAAACATCGTTGTCTTCCGTTATATAACCAAGAGTATAATGAGTGAAAGAATGCCAGCCAAGAGGAGAACTGTCAGGTGTTCAATTCAAATCAGTCGGTGAAATATCGGAAAAGAGATAAAGAGAAAATGGATATTTAATAAGTTGTAATATAATTGTGAAACTATAAATAAGAAATGAAAGACGTAGAAATGTGTAGATGAACCTAGGCAGGGTTTTGAACAGTCAATTGGAGACATAGGACTTGTAGGTATTTTGGAGATGCAAACAACGAGAACGGCATGAGCAAATGCGGAATAAAGGGTGATGTGACTAAAAACTAAGGGAACACTCCGAGTTACACTCATGAGTAAAGTGCTTTCGTTAAAGGGAACACTCAATTTGGTGTGAATGAGGAATTTCCTTAAAGTAGGTTCTTCCCTATACAAAATCCCGCGACCACGTCACGTAGGGTCTCAATAGAACTGTCCAACACACCTTATATTCCTTACACCGTGGTTCTTCACCTCAAGTTGAAGTTTGAAAACTGGAGTGGAGAGCTGTCAAATTTATTTGTCAACATTTTTTTAAGATAATCAACAATACTGGGAATGGACAATCGCGAAAAACAAAGATATGAGTTTATTTCTGATATTCCTGAAGAAACTCGTGGTGGTGCCGTACCAAGAATTGAAAAGATGAAAATATCTTAATATAAAGGGTGGTTCAATTTTAAGAGCCGATGTTGCTTTTGAATAAAACACAAATTATTTAGGAAGTTATTGTCATTTATTTTTATTATGATAATATTGGTATGGTTCAATTGTGTATGGAACAAAATATCGGCCAAATGGCCGCAGCGACCTTGGCGGCACACCTCCATCAAATTTTCGATGACGCTGAAGCATAATTGAGGTTCTATGCCGTTAATGTGCCGAATTATCTCATCCTTTAGCTCTTGAATTGTTGCTGGCTTATCGACGTACACCTTTTCTTTTAAATAACCCCAATTGACATCCACGTGAGATAACACGGCCATTGAATTTGTCGCGCAAAAGCGCCATTGTTTCGTTAGCTGTGTGGCAAGTGGCACCGTCCTGTTGAAACCACATATCGTTCACATTCATATCTTCCAATTCTGGACATATAAAGTTCGTTATCATTTCACGATAGCGAACACCATTCACAGTAACTGCCTGACCGGCCTCATTTTGGAAAAAATACGGCCCGATGATGCCGCCAGCCCATAAACCACACCAAACAGTCACTCTTTGTGGGTGCATTGGTTTTTCGACAATCACTCGTCCAAATGCGGCAATTCTGCTTATTGACGAATCCACTGAGGTGAAAATGTGCCTCATCACTGAAGATGATTTTCTTTCGAAGTGCATTTTGCATTTTGATATGAACGCCCATTTTCATAATAGGCCTGAATAACTTTAACGCGTTGCTCGAGTTTGTATCTGTCCATGGTTCAAATTAAGTTGGTCTAAAATTGACGTTTAGGTGTGGTTCACATTCAACATCGGCCCTTTACAAGGGAATTCCACATCTCTTTAATTTTTCATGGTCGTGGACAAGGGGAAATTTTGGCCAACGCGTTGGCTATCTTCTGGCTCTCTTATTTCTGGTTACGATTAAGCAACGATTTGACGAGGAAACAAATGAACTTTAAAGATTAAATCATTTCATGAGGAGTTAGAATATGAAATTGAAAACACGCCTTCCTAATCATAAAGAGAAAGCTTTGGCGGATGTGGCACATGGGGCTATAAAAAATGAAATTATCCGACGGAAGCCTGCTACTGAGTCACTCCTATCGTAAATTCTGGTGGAAAGGAGAAAAATTTCTTTGAATTCTCAATGAATTGGTATTCCGATGGAATCGTTCAACAGAAATGAAAACAAATTATGTATGCACATATGTGTGTGCAGGAATTTGGAATTCTTCGATAAGGGGATGCAATAGGGGACGCCCCGACTAACAAGTGAATAAAGACCCCGATCAGCTTGGTGTGGTCAATTGGAGAGTTGGCCAGCGTCAACCAACAAGGCTTTACAGCCAGTGCTAGCCTTGTTAGTTGATGATGGGACTACCTTGGACTGTAGCCCCACACAAGGTTAGGTTAGGTTGGAGTGGCTGACTGCTGATACCACGCGAATCTAAAACCCTATTCCACAAACCATTTAGCGCTTTTGATAATGCAGAGGAGTTAACTGATATTTATGCTGTTTAGTTCTGCCAAGCTGTTGAAGTAGTAGGCGTCCAAATGACGCTTTCTACGTGTGGAGAGAGCATTGCAATTACATAGGAGATGCGTAATGGTTTCTACCTCTTCTTTATCCCTGCAGCTTCTGCAGAAGTCTTTAAAGCCTAGTCTGGAGGATACTTGGCCATCTCGTTGAGAGATAGGCGGCAGTCTTTGAGTTGAAAGCGACTGTCAGAACAGATGTCGATATCTGTACTTTGCTTTTTAGCCAGGACAGTGCTTCTTTATTCCGTTTAGACAAGGCGACGCGCTGTCATGTGACTTCTTTAACATCATCCTGGAGAAAATCGTGCGAAACTCAAACGCCAACACTAGAGGCACGATCTTCCAGAAGTCCGTACAATTGCTAGCATACGCGGACGACATTGACGTGATTGGTCGAACACAGCGAGCCGTCAATGAAGCGTTTGCTGGTATTGAAACGGAGGCTGCAAAAATGGGTTTAACAGTGAATGAGGGCAAAACGAAGTACAGGCTGTCATCGAGAAAGGACGCACAACATCGCCGTCTCGGCCAGAACGTCACCGCAGGCAGCTTTAACTTCGGGGTAGTTAAGGACTTCGTCTACCTCGGCTCCCAGGTAAACAGTACAAACAACATCAGTACCGAGATTAAACGCAAAATAACTCTTGCCAACCGCTGTTTCTTTGGGCTCAAGAGGCAATTGAGTAGTAGAGCTGTCTCTCAGCTAACACTATATAAGACCCTCATCATCCCTGCCCTGCTCTATGGCGCAGAAGCCTGGACAGTCTCAAGAGCAGATGAAGAAGTCCTTGGTGTTTTCGAGAGAAAAGTTCTGCGTTCCATCTTTGGTCCTGTTTGAGTTGGTTTTTGGAGAAGATCTGTACTGAACTGTTCGGGCTGTACAGCGACATGAGCCTTGTCAGGCGTCTACGGATTCAGCGCCTAAGATGGCTAGGCCATGTAGAGCGCATGGACAACACTGCTCCAGCCCGAAGAGTCTTCGACTCCGAACCAGTGGGACAACGCAATAGAGGACGCCCACGAAACCGATGGCGCCAACAAGTGGAGAAGGACCTCAACCAAATTGGTGCGCGTAATTGGAGACAGCTGGCTAAAGATCGTGCCAGCTGGAGAAGCTTGTTGACTGAGGCCCAGGTCCACCAGGGACTGTAGTGCCACTAGAAGAAGAAGAAGTGCTCCTTTAATCGCTATAGTTTCTCCCCATACAAACCAAAGGAAGAAGTTATTCTCTGCGGTGTACCAATGTTTCCTTTCCTACCTGTTGCACATTTTCCCCCCAAGTTGCCCACTTTAAGAACGTCTATTGAGAAGCTTCTTCTAACGACTGCTAATGACTGAGATAATATAAGACATTTAATGACTTCCATTAATGGAGAGGTGGATGTATTTAGTTAGCTTTGCGAGCGGTAGCATTTGTAATTGCACACAGCAGCTGATCCAACACGAGAATGTCAATTGTTGTTGGCATCTGTGTGGACAGAGTCTATGCAAATCACAGAAAAACCACTGATTACGTCGAGATAAAGGTCAAACGAAACGTACAAACTGCCACACGCAACCGCAAATTCAAATCTTGCACGTGGACTGTATGTAATTGTACAGCTTTCAATCACGCGATGATCTCATGGCCTCAACTGGTAATGATGCACATGGACAGTAATTAGTGACGACAAGTAATATCACATTTTAGAAATGACAAAATAATCGCATTCCAATAAGACATGTAGGAATTCCATGACGGATTTAAGCATCAACAAAGTGCATGCTATTTGGGAAAGCATTCGATAGCTTTAGCAATTGATTGCGTGGTCTTTCTTAGAAACAAATATGACTAAGAGACGGATATTTGATGTGAAAGGTATGAATTCGGTTCTTATTCGCAAACAACAGTCAAGTTCGATGCTTCCACCTTCACGATGGCTAGCTTGTCCAGCGACCACTTGCGGTGTTGTGCCCGTTTACGATTCCTATCGTTAGAAAGAAGAACGTATTGTTTCTACTTCTGCTGGCATACCCAATAATCAGCACAAAGGTGTCAGGAAGATCTGGCAATACACTGGCAATAAGACTGAGAACCTCACCTTATCTTCTTCTTTGACTGGCGCTGCAGTCCGGAGTGGACCTGGGCCTCAGCCAACATGCCTCTTCATCCAGTATGGTCTTGTGCTAGTTGCTTCCAGCCTAGCACGTTCCACTGATTGAGGTCCCTTTCTAGCTGCATACGACACCGGAGACGTATTCTTCCCTTACCGTGATGTTCCTCGGGGTTGGAGTCGAAGACTTTCCGGGTCGGAGCATTTGCTCTACATGAGCTAGCCATCTGAGACGAGAGGCTAGACTTCGTTTCGTCTCCTCGGCCAAACACCATCAGTGCATAAGGGACCAAGGATGATACGAAGGACTTTTATCTCGAAGCGACCAAGAATCTCCGACCGCTTTCGTTAGTGTCCATGCTTCTGCGCCATAAATCGGGATTGGGAGTACCGAGGTTGTATATAGGGATATCTTGGTTCTTCGAGGGAGGGCTTTATTTCTCAGTTGCCTTCCAAACTTAAAGACACAGCGATTGACGAGTGTGATCCTTCGTTTTATCTCCGCTGTGGTGTCATTCCTTGCGTTAACTTCAGAGTCTAAGTAGACTATCGGCCTTAGACCAACGTCTTGGGTCCGTTGTGCCCTTGTTTGGGATGTTTTACCACCAAGTTTTGTTCTAAGACCCCCGGATCCACATTTGAATCTTAGAAGAGTTTTTAGTTCAACACCGCTGAAGTCCTCCATCTCTACGAAGAAGTGTTTACCAAGGACCTCCTTCCATTTCTTTGCTAGGGGTAGACAATCGCAGAGCAGATCTTGCATCAATTCTATTTCTTCCTCATCTCTGCAGCTTCTGCAAAAGTCGGTATACGCAGAGCATATATACCCGGTAAGGACACCTATTAGCATGCGTCCTTACGATTATGGTCGATGATTCTCGCAACTCGCAAAGTCTCTTCGCGATCATGTCCGCCTTTTAGTTTCCTTGGACTCACGTATGACCCGCTTTCAGCAAGGATATCTCACTGTTGCTCTGCCTACAAAGTCTAACCAGCTTCGACGTCAGAATGTCTGAAGCTATGGCCTTTATTGCCGATCGATTTGCCGGTTACGTTGTGATTTTTCAACGACAGTGCTGCCAATGCAGGCACTTCATCTTGAAAGACGCTATAGTCGTCTCTTAGTGCCCGGGATTTTTGAAGATGTCACAGAAGACACCAGTGCCTATACCCGTACTCGTCTTTGAGCGGTCAGAAAATAAGGTGATTCCCTCTTCTTCTATTACCAATTGTTGCTGCCATTGTATCCGGTCGGAAAAGCACTGTTTGAAGCTGGTTGTAGATAGTCTGCTTGTCCTATGTTTTGTGCTGTTTTGTGTTCGGGTTTAGCAGTTTGATTACCTCCTGAAAGTGAATTCAGTCACGATCTGCTGGATGCTGGTAGTGGTGAGAGGAATCAAAACCCGCTGTAATTTGATAGCACAAGGTGGCGGAGAATTAATCAGCCTATTAATCAGCAATTTTTCCACACTCTTGCAGAGTATAGCGCTCCATTGCTTGTCTGTTTGAACACTGCAGGTGTTTAGTTCACAAATGTCAAAATTGATTGACGCCCGACGCCATTTGCAAAATTATGGCATATTCCGATAGGATCCGAAAATGAATCAATTTTGCGCCAACTTGTATTATGTTATGTCTGTTATGTCTGACTATGGCTGACTGAAAAAAGCAGTCACACTTAGGCCAAGATAGGCCCGCTGTGCTAAAAGGCGTTGCAATTCTTCTCGTGTGAATTAAGCAGTTGCCTATAACCGATGGAAGATTTCTGGTGTTTTTGGTCTAAGCAACCATACCTTCCTGCAAGATTTCAACTTCTTCTATTTGAGATTGACAGATAGTCAGTTTTTATTGCCTAAGATGAGGAGCTTGATTCCATGCTAACGACATCCACGTCCACAGTCGAAGCTTTCAAGTCAAAGAAACGTAATTTTTCAAATTCAATGGTCACGCGACGGGCAAAGCTATGACTCATTTTAGTTACGTCAAATCTGACATTAGACGTTCCTATGATGCTGCAATACTAAATAATTGATGGTTATATTGGTTTATAATTAACTCGGACAAAATCAAATGCCAGACTTTATTCACATCGAAATGGGAAGTGATTAGTCAGCAGACAACGAGCCATTAAATTCCGACACACTTCCGTGCTATAAACGTCAACACATGCATCTAAGTTACACAATATTTGTCTAGGCAAAGTCATTCTGTTAGTCAACTCCACCCCCACCTCTTTCTGTCCCATCCACACACGCCCTGTTCGAATTGTTTACCGCGTTACTACGGAAGCAACTAGTTTTCGAATGCCCAAAGCAGAATTCACCAAGGGTACCATACGCCCCTTTTGTTAGCAAATTACTGGTTTATACAAAGGAAACAAAAAATAACGTGCAGACAACCCCAAGAGGTGGGTATCTACTACGTGCCTCTGTACAAATGATCGATTGGAGATAAACTTAATCATCAAAACTGAAGTGGTTTAGATAACCAATTAGATAATATTTACCAACGAAATCTGTTCACGCAGCACAGGCGCTTACATCCATTTACTTACCGTTGCGATAACTTAACCATGCCATGCACTCCCAAATTCGTAGCCGCATGAATAAAAGCCTAGCTAATGAATTATAATGGATGAGGGTTCATTACATGGCCGATCTGGTACTCTAGATAACAGCATGTCAACCTGGTTTTGTAATTTGAGTGAACAAACACATATCAGAACTGCCTCTGATAGCCGCAGAGACTCCGTGTGCCCTTCAATCAATTCGTCCGACGTGGAAGGCCTTAGAGTAGACACAAAGAAATCACGCCAGAGCAGAGGAATGATTTCTTTAAATTCTTCAAAGTCTGCTCGTGCAAAGTCGCACACTCAAGCTGGGTATGGGTTCAATCGGCCCTTGCCTTGACGACTCAGCTTAATATCTCGTTTGCATTGGAATGTTTCATTTTTGTCGGGAGACACAATTCACATTGCTTCCCATTGCGAGTGCGTCGTTCTGCGAATAAAGTCTGAGATGAAATTGTACGAATTTGGAAGAGGATGATGGAATTAACGACAATGGGACTGCTGGTGAAGGAAGGCATTAGTCTGGGCATGGTATTTAGGTCACTAATTCCTCCCACAGCCTATTCGCTTGATTTTTTAATAACTTAAAGTGGTTATATGTACGGCAAATTATCCGAGAATCGTGCGTTAAAGGCACACCATTAGTTTGAGAAGTTATTGGACGTGCAAATGAATGGATTCCTTGATCTGATTTTAAGCAAGGTTGCACACAAATAATGGAAGAAACTGCTTAGACCTCCCATCAATGGATATCTCTCTGATACTGTGTTCTAGAAATTGCGACAGAACAACATCGACAAAACCTCCCTTAGTTGCAGCCTGCAGGCTGTCTCTTAACCAGATGGCTGAGCATTTCAATATACACCTCATGTGGGTGCTGTGACATGATGACATACCAGGCAATTGCAAAACCGATGAACTTGCAAAGTGTGGTACAACCTCTTCCCTAGCACCAGGAGAAGATCCAACTTCTACGCCGATCGACAACCAATCACAAATGGCTAAAAGTCAACACCTGGCTTAAAACAAATCAAATATGACCACCCTCTGCCTACTAAGACTAAGCATACCTTTAATTAGGACGCTCGTCGGCGTCGTAACCGGACACTGCGCAAGAGGCGTACACGTTACATACAACGATTTCTGCTGAAGCTGCATAAACGAAGAGGAAGTAGAGACCACAATATAATGTCAAGTTTTTTTACCAGTTTTCTTGGCCAAACTAATCAGAAAGTACATTCAGACAAAATAAAAAAAAAAAAAAAAACCATAGTTTAAGCCGAAAGGCACAATTAAATTTAGTTCAGAATAGCTTAGAGTACCCGTATAGGGTCAGTAGGTTAGATGTAAGAACGATTGTTAAGTTAGTTAAGCTAGTTTTAGTTATTTTTGTCTAGCATGTAAGAAAAATGAATTATAAAATAAAACAAAAACGAAGAAAAAAAAAAAAAAAAAAAAGTAGAGACCACAAATCACCTCATCTGCTCACGTAGCAAGTCGTAGGTACTCACATCAAGAAGCCTACTATGTCAATAATCTCAGCTAACTAAAGAGCATCAGCATTTGCCAGCTAAACCGCTTTGTCATAAGCACCAACTGGTTCCAGACTTAAGAGTAGTCAATCCGCGTAATATCACAATGGGTCTACCTCGGCCTAAGTGTGTCTCTGCAGTCAGCCACGCCAACCTAACCTTACCTAACACAAACAGAATGCCTGTTAGTAACCAGAATTCAGTCTTAAATAGGGACATCCAATTCGCACTTCTCTTGCATCTTTGAATTTACTGATAGCTTTTTACAACATTCGCATATACTAAATAACACAGTATGTGTTGGTTCATCATTAACTGTCAAATCATCTGTCAAACTCATCGGGACACATCTCATTGTAAAGCTCCAGCACATAGAATACCTTACTTGCGTTGCGTCAAAGCATCCGTTGACAGGAAAGTACCTAACGCAAGGGGTGGCACAATGAATACTTCAACGCACAACTGATTTCACTGGCCGTCTGTCATCTACACATAAAAATGCACAATTGAAACGTTTATTTACATTTGTATGTATTTTAAAATCTGGTTAAAACTCAGAATTCGATTATATACTATAAAAAACAAAATAATTTAAAATTCGTATTATATTGAAATGTCAAAATGTGATGACTGCCAACGCTAAAGGAGAGAGAAATGTTAATAGTTGGACAACTACACTCGTCGCGTCGACTTCAGGGTTGGTTGATGTGTCACCTCCCATTAGAACGCATGTATTTTATGTATCTGTCAAAGTAGAAGCTGACGCTGACACATGTAAAGTAATCTCTGTGTCGGAGCCATAATAGGGTCTTCCACTAGGAACTTCCGACTTTGACAGTTGATAGCAACCATATTGTCGAAGCTACATGTGTCAAATTAGCTGTCATTTATTCATTGTTTCTCTATTATGGACAATGGACAGCAATAGCGTTCAACAAACACGTGCAAATGCGGAGCTCTGTTCGGGCAACGTTCCGCGTGTTTCGCTCATTTTACGGTTCCAATAAAACCAGGCCCATTTCTGGATGAATGTGAACGTCAAAAAACAAAATTGTCAAATTTGGGACGATACCAACAATTACCAATCCACATGAGATCCGAGAGCGTCCAAGAAGCATGACGCGGCGGGCGTCATCTGTCCATATTTCTTTAAGAACGACGTTGGCCAGGCCATCAGGTCGATGATTACCAAATTATTTTGGCCCGAATTGGATTATATGGACACCAACGACATGTTGTATCAAGAGGAGGGCGAGGCGCGGATTTTAATAATTTTTTACCCATATAACGAGCTCTTCCCATTTGAAATGTGTTCCAAATTTCATTGAGATCGGTATACTGGTCCCAATTCAACAGGCTTCTTTCCGCTTTCCCGTACAAACCATCCCACTGTGTGGCTCTAGGTGCCACACAGCTCACGCCACATTAGAAATTCTGCACGGCCGATTCGAAGCCATGGAGGTGATGTGAACTGGCCGCCGAGATCGTGCGATTTGACCCCGTTCAACTCTTTCTTGTGGGGTTTCCTGAAATCGCAGGCCTATTGGAATAAGCCACAAAACACAGCGGCCCTCAAAGCCAACATATGCCATCGGTCGAATTCAGCCTGATGTATGCACCAGAGTCATGGAAAATTGGACATTTCGGAGAAGCCGCGCCGGAAATTTGAACGATTTTATATTTCATCCCTAATGGCAGCGATAGGCCTTTCAAACAAATAAAAAATGTCGATGATACCTCACACACGCTTTGTTTTATTTAAATTTAAAGATAGGAGCCGCAAAATGAATACCCTTCAGTTGATTTCTGATAAAAACGAAGAAACACCGCTGAACGCATAACCAATCTACGGAAGTGACAGATGACAAAAGAAGTGGACATGCGAATAAAACAGCATCTGAGCAATGACCACTCGAAGGAGCAGCCAAATACGATACAGAAAAATGAGAGACAAATGTTGCCAACGAAAAAAAGCTCCTCGACTTGACCTACGCCAAGGAAAAATACTCGGTTTAATATCCGCCACATGGGACATTGACAGAAAAGTAGAACATTTCCTTTATGTATCCATAAAAAAAGGATACGGCTCCGAAAAGTCCTCTCCTCCCATTTTCTCGAAATGTGTAGCGACGCTCAGTAGACGAATATAGACGTCAGACATCGTAATCCCGAGCGTTAACTAAAAGGACATTTGCAAAGACATTAAATGGAGAATTTCAAACATCGTCGGCGTTATATAGCGTATACGCGTGTGCACAAGTTAAATTTACGGTGTGATTTATGCAAACACGTGTTTGGCTCAAGATATTGAAGCTTTTCTTTTTTTCCAACCAAAAAAGTAGCGGATAAACGAAACGGAGTGATTGTGGGTACAATTGCTGTTTGAACCGATGTAGAACAGCCGGTTTTTGTGGAGAGGTACTCTTCTAATCTGCAGTTGTGAAGGGGAAGGCTTGTCAGTAGCACCATAGACAAAGTCCACTTCATTCACATGGTTATTGTTATTCATATATGGGTGCAAACGTCGCCTCGTCTGGGTTGCAGTGCCTACCAATTCAACAAATGTGTCAACAATGTGCAAAGGAGTGATGCGTTGCACCTTTGAGCAACAACCAGAACGTCGCATGAAAAATCCATCGCAAGGTGGAGGCATCGCTGGGTGGGTTGGATGTTTGCAGCGGCTAATGTTACCGGATTCACGTTCAAGAAGGCAACATCTATTTTAAACTGCCTTGACGAGATAACAAGACATTCGTTTTACTTAGTAAAGTTCCAGAAACCCACATAAACACATAAAAGGGGTGACAAAACGACGCATAGGGCTTACTTTACTTCAGGCAAATTGAAGTGAATTTTATTAGACCAAGTTCATCCTATCCGACACGACCGCGACGGAAGGCATTATCGAAATTGTTGCTACCATGCTCTGGGACGAATATGTAAGGGCCGATATTGAATGTGAACCACACCTAAACGTCAAGTTTTTTTCTGCGTTTCATTTGACATTTCTCAATTTCAGACTAACTCAATTTGAACCATGGAAATATACACAATCGAGCAACGCGTTAAAGTTATTCAGGCTTATTATGAAAATGGGCGTTCAAATCAAAATGCATTTCGTGCACTTCGTGATTTTTTCGGTCAATTTAATCGTCCAAATGTGCGTACAATCGGAAAAATCGTGCAAAAATTTGAGCAAACCGGGTCTGTAGGAGATGTGAAACACCAGTGCATGCTCGTATAGCTCGTACTGCAGAAAATATTGCTGCTGTTCGCGATAGTGTGGCTGAAGAGCTGTCCACCTCAACTCGTCGTCGTGCTAAACAATTGCACCTCTCACGCTCGTCGTTGATGAACATTATGCATAAAGACTTGCATTTACACGCTTACAAGGTGCAATTGACTCAAGAACTAAAGCCTCTTGACCATTTCAAGCGTCGTCAATGGTCAGAATGGTGGCAAGAAATGGCAACAGTGGATGATCAATTTTCGAAGAAAATCATCTTCAGTGATGAGGCACATTTTCACCTCAGTGAATTCGTCAATAAGCAGAAATGCCACATTTGATAATCCAAGAGTGATTGTTGAAAAACCAATGCACCCACAAAGAGTTTGGTGCGTTTTATGGGCTGACGGCATCATCGGGCCGTATTTTTTTTCGAAATGAGGCCGGTCAGTCAGTTACTGTGAATGGTGTTCGCTATCGTGAAATGATAACGAACTTTATATGTCCAGAATTGGAAGATATGAATGTGAACGATATGTGGTTTCAACAGGACGTTGCCACTTGCCACACAGCCAACGAAACAATGACTCTTTTGCGCGACAAACTCAATGGCCGTGTTATCTCACGTGGTGGCGATGTCAATTGGCCGCCAAGATCATGTGATTTGACACCGTTGGATTTTTTCCTTTGAAAGAAAAGGTGTACGTCGCTATTTCAACAAACGATGCTCAAGTGAGCTAGCCAACTGCATTCCTCCTCTCCATGAATTCACCCAGAATACTAGTCTCGCCAGGAATGCTCATCAGTTTACCCTTAAGCCTACTTTCGGACGCACATTTAAATTTAGAGACTCGTTCTTCAGCCGTACTACGCGAATTTGGAATGCTCTTCCCAGCCCTATATTTCCCACAGACTTCAACCCGCAGATATTTAAGACCAATGTGCACAGGTCCTCCTCTCCCTTTCTCCCTCTATACCTTCGGCCCGTACTGTGTCTTGACCCCGGACACTGAAGGGTATTAGCAATACCTTGAGCGCGCGCAAATTATAAAAAAAACGTCGATAAGCCAGCAACAATTCAAGAGCTAAAGGATGTGATAATTCGGCACATTAACGGCATAGAATTTCAATTATGCTTCAGCGTCATCGAAAATTTGGACCATTGGATGGAAGTCTGCCGGCGTGGTCGCGGCGGCCATTTGGCCGATATTTTGTTCCATACACAATTGAACCATACCAATATTATCATAATAAAAAGAAATGATAATAATTTCCTAAATAATTTGTGTTTTATTCAAAATCAATATCGGCCCTTAAAACGTAACCAGCCTTTATAGGACTGAAGGTGAGGAACACAGCAGTGCGCGAGGAAGTCGATGTTGATCAGCCGCTTGTCGGCTATGATTCGATGGTTTGGTCACGCGGCACGAATGCCCCCATCATCACGACCTACGAGGTGTGCCTTGAATGCGAATCCATCAGAAAGGCGACCCAGAACAAGGGTCAAGGCCGCCTGGTTGCGGCGTGGGCATAACTCCTGATAAGTTCGATGGTGGAGGATCGAGTGGTTCAGGAGTGATCGTGCTTTTGCACCTGCGGTCCATTTAGTGGATCATGCGGGTCACTGAAGATGGTATGTGTATTGCTAATAACTCAATCTTGAGTCAATCTGGTCTTTAACTCCCTACTACAGTCGGACTTAGTAGTAAATGCCACTATATACCGAATATTGTGTTGCGTCATCCCTCCTCTGAAGCGGAAGATATGTTCAACAATACGCTGGAAGAAGCAGTGAGCTGCAACCGATCACCAAATAGGACAAAGACAGATCACGTCTTAGATGGATAAGTTGTGCTTAAGAATTCTTTGAAGGCATTTCGTCAGAATTCTGAAACAATGGGTTGTGTGTAGAATCGATGAGGATGATCAACAGGCAATGTTGTCTGCTGCTGTATCGTACTCCTGAATCTGAGTTCAAGAAGTTCTATCCCAACGATTTCGTGTAAAACGAATCAAACTAGAACAGGGTAGATTCTTCTAGTATTCAGTGAAGGCATCCGCGGGCCCCAATTAACTGTACCGTGAGAGGGTACCCTCCTCCCGAGGGTTTCAACTTGGACACGATATGTCTCTGATCCAAATTGCGCAAGGATTTGCTATTATCATCCCATGTAGAATTTTCTTTCGAAGGCACCCAGAATCATCTCTGATGTTTTGCTGAAGATCCAACTTTCTGCTCGATATAGCAACAGACTGGCAAACTATGTGTTTTGTAGAGCATGCTTTTGGTTCTTCAAGTCAGGAGTTTTGACTCCAGTTGCTTCTACAGACCGAAGTAGCATCGGTTGCCAAGGGCGATTCTGCGTTGGATCTCCACCGAGATAGACAAACTCCTTCACTACCTCAAAATTGTAGCCGTCGATTGTTATGTTTTGCCCAGGTGGTGTGTGGTGAAACGTTTCTTGGTCGACAGCATATATTTCGTCTTATCCTCATTGACCTTAAGACCATCTCGCAAATGGTTTAATAGCCCCAAGTGACCCACAATCAATCTAAAGAATGATTTTTGACAACTTAGGCGAAGCAGGTTCACACTCATAACCAGAAATAAGAGACCAAGGAGATATTCAACTTCTATCTCCCTTGCCCTTTGATTTCATCTGAAACCTTTTTTTATACGATTCGTCTCGTGTCTGTTATTGCGTGCGAGCTCTTGCGAACAGCTGTTTCGCCTGTTCTTCAGTCGCCGTGAAAGCTTCTACTACGACGTGTTGGAAACGCGTCATCATCTGCTTAACCAAACAGTTAGACTGACTTGTAGAAGATAGTGCTTTCCCTATTTACAACAGCCCGACGTACTATCTTCTCCATTACCAGATTGAAGAAATCACACGACGCCGCATCTCCTTGCCGAAGTCCTGTGCAGGTTTCAAACGCCTCGGAAGTTCTCGACCCGAACTGCACGGTTCATCGCGTCCGTGTTAGCATGGTGCTACATAACCGGATCAATCTTTTTTCCCGGGATACCGAATTCGGCCATCCCATCGAGTAACTCCTTGCGATGAATGCTGTCGTATGCTGCTTTAAAATCGATGAAAAAGTGGTACGCATCGATTTGAAACTCGTTGGTCTTCTTGATGCATTAGGCTTAAGGTACCTCTGGTTTCGGAACCGTTTGCTGTTGGCGGCCAACTTTCAATTTATTCGTGTTCGTTGTACAAGTTTGGCGAGGATGTTTGTCGTTAAGGGCTACCTTAAGGCAAAGCCTGGAGAAAAGCAGCAAGTTTTAAATCGATACGTACCACCTTTTATATAATTGCACATTTAGTGTGGAGATTTGATCTATAGTCGAGCTTGGATCTATAGTCTATAGTCGGGTTGGACACCGCACTGGTACGACTTTGCGCTGGACAGGATATTGTAGGCAACGTTGAGCAGTTGTTGCAAGAGGTAGGATCCCCATTTTGGTGGATGGGGCATATGAAGCTGATATTTCACTCGTCGGGCATGCTTTTGTCTTCCCAAATTCAGCAGATAATCTGGTGCATGATCCCTAGCAAAACAACGCCTCCGGCCTTGAAGTGCTCTGAAGGTAAACTATCTGTTTAAAGACTAGCATTTAAGACCTTCGAAATTCGAAGTCTGTCAGTTTAATAGAAATGATTAAGGTTGAGGTGAGAGGGTTACAAAAATTACAATTTTTATTGCATGGCAAACAGCTGCTCTTCAGGGAGGGTCACAACAGATCAAAAGATCGTATGTGTCATCATCGGACATTGCTTCGGAGATGTACATTGACTCTTCCGAAATGACTTCAGAAGAAGTTGTCTGAATGAACAATCATTTTAATTTCATTAACAGAATCCACTTCAAAGAATTTGTAATACAATTTTATGAGCATGCTTCTTCTCTTTCTGCGAAATGAACATGATTTGTCACTTCAACTAAATTATGGGTCATTGGTTATCTCATTAGAGGCATTTGTGTGGTAAGTTTCCAAAGTTTGCTGTCGGAAAATAGGTCGAACGATGTTTGTAATTGTCTGTATCACAAGGCAACAGATTGAATCCGGCACAATCCATGTCAACAAGTGTTGCAAGTGAAAAACATGATCAAACAGCTGTGTAACTCCTCTGCTCATTGATGTAGAGTTCTCGTTCGAATTAAACAATCCCAATTTGTATCAATTTAAGAATATTTGGCGTTTTAACGACACTCACAGGTCGTGAGTCACAACTTAGGCGGTTTCTTCCGACTCTTTTATGGGCTGTGAGGAATTTCTTTAAATTCTTGACACTGTTTACGATCGGCCATCATTCGTGACTGTTACGAGTGTTCTGTCTCAATCTGAGACGCTCGCCTGATTGATCTCACGACGATGCCTCATCCTTGTCGAATCTTCAAATCTCCTCCCACCCACTTCTCATTCCGTAGGAGTTTTCTCGGTTTATCTGAATCTCCTCGTGTGTTGTTTTTATTGATTGTCTGACTTGCAATTTTATGCCATTCGCGCGTTTCCTCGTTCGCTTTACAGCCACACATTTTCACGTATTCCCCATGTCTAAGGAATAATGGTTGGATTTATGTGCAATTCGAACTTGATAGCTTATTCGCATAAAATCAACTATTTGCCGTGCGAAGTCAGTCGCTACTGGGTTTTTATTTGAATTTGCTTCCGATTACTAAATGGCGAAGGTGTTTACGTCTATTTTATATAATATGGGTGCGCGACAGTCCGAGGTGGACTTGGACCTAGCGTCTACAGTCACCACTCGTGCTGTGCATGCTGTTGTTCTATCACGAGCTACAGTTTTATGCCGACTCCGAACGGCGATAGAGAAAAGCTTGTTCTAGACAGGAATACACGCTGGGCATTGTCAGTGACTCGAAAGAGATGGAGCTGTGAATTGTGAAAGCTGCTCAATTCGGGGACTGACACTGGCACCCCTGGACCACAGCCGCCGTAAGACGACGGAGACCGGAGATCATGAGTGTTGCCCACTAGTATACAAGTCTCACGAGCTTTTTGCACAAGCTTATTTGCAGCAGTCGCGGTGGGTGCTTCATTTCCGCCAAAACTTCTTCTTTTCAAAAAATGCACTACCTACTTGGGCAACACAGCACTCACTCTGGAAATAAGTTTTCAATATTTCTCAACGTTGTTCAAGCGTAGAGAGACGCATTTCGTTCCGCGGAGGTATGATACTGACTTTCTGTCAAGATTTCGAGCGAGAAACAGCTGTCAATGTCAGAATAACCTATGATTTAAGAAAAGCCACTAGATGGCCCACCATGTATATAAGGCAGGTATTGCTCAGGCTCAGACCCTCTATGGGTCGATCGTCTGGGAAGTGTGTAAATGCTAGTATTTGAAAACCGTATGGATCAAAGAAGCACTGTCCTGACTCAAGAATAATGTAGTGATCCTGCGGTGAAGTTTAAGGAGAATGCAACTTGCCATCCAAAGAGTTCCCTTACATGTTCGCTGTCACTTGATAAACAGTTCTGAGCCCCTCAAATGGGTGCGGTGGTATGAACTCTTCTCTGTCGTGTCTCTCGCTACAGTCGCAAAGAAAAAATGCACTACAAAATCGCCCTAAATTCTTCATCTCCCTACTTATGATTCAGATCCAGGCCACCACTCAGGAAGCTACGCAATTTAGAAAGCAGGCCCGAAGAATGGGTCTCACAAATAATGATTTTTTAAGAAGCTGTAGGAGAACATTGAGACCGTAGACCATCACATCCGCTACACGTCAATGTCGCAGCTACCCGTAGGAATAAGTATGCATCTCGAAGCTACCTGGTTTGATAGTTTGAGCGATCTGAATAACATGAGCCTAGTCTAGGAGTAGAAGTTACCCAATCGTCGTAGTAATGGTCTTCTACTGGCTTGAGCCTGACTCCTCTCTTCAGTCAGCAACTAGAACTAAACATACGAAACATCAGGTCGATACTGAAGCTAGGGTGGTCAGTTATGAAGACTCCACCAACAGAGTTTTCAAAATCTCCTCCCTAAAACCCTACCGTCTGCAAAGCAACGAGTCTAGCCCGATTGGACGATAAGCAAAACAGCAAGCGTTTACGGATCCAATACTTAAGGTGGCTGCGTGCATGGAGAACTTGTTTCCAGTCCACTTGTTTCCAAAGAGTCCTCGACTTCGAGCCTGTGGGAAAACCGCAGCAGATGATCCTCGCGTCTAATGTAACACGCACACCCGACTTGTTGTACAGAACTGCAGGTAGCTAGCCAGAGACTTTCAAAGTTTGTACATACTGACCTAAGTACCTATGAGCCGATGAAAGACTTGATTACCAAATTTCCCATAAAATCGACATCTCTTTCTAACGAAAATAACTCGATCTTTTTCTTAATTTCCATCAGAAAATGCCCGAAGGCCTCGAGTGGAAGACGTTCTGACTAGATATGCGCATATAATTAGCGGGCCCATTAAAAAACCCAACGATTGACCATCGACTTCAAATAAATACAAAAACACAATCGTATCTGTTCGTGGTGTAATATACTTCCTTCCGATCTTCGGAACAGTGTAAACGCCCAATGATTTCGATCAGCTTCTTGTGTGGAAATAGATTTTAAATTAAACCAAGTCGCCGCGGATTTTATTAGGCAGCCGCAGTTAAGATGATTTTTGTTTAATTGCCCGAATTGGTTTCTCGGTACTCAAGAGCAGTATGGCCATTAAAACCAAGGCAATCCGAATGTAATCCGATGGTAAGAGCAATAAACTTGAAAATTACAAATTGAACAAAAATTCAATTATAAATGCTGGGGAATTAGAATGCCAACGAAAGTGTGTTCAAGTGATGAAATGTTGTTTTATCGCTGCCGGGTAATAGCAGAATTTTTTTGTTGGTCGGCGTGGATTTGTTTATTTCCCTGTGGATATGATCGTTTTCATTTCATTTGTTAGTAACTTCAAAGCTGTTAACGTGATTGACTGCAGGGAAGCTGTTGAAGGCTAAGAAGCAGATCTGCGGCTGCCGTGAAATAATCATGTAAAGGTGGATTCATAGTGCCGACAATGACAATTAAGCTTTTTTGAGTTTTCAATCAATTTAATCAAAACAAATTATGAATTTGATGGCGCAGTTGGTTGAGTGCCTGCCCTTGGTTAGAGCGGTCCCTAGTTCGAATTCCAGTGAAAGCAAAGTTAATACGCTTCATCCGGTTTTCAAATCTGGTCCAGTCACCATTTGTCATTGGAATCAAATCAACGGCACTGACTCTTGAGTTGTCGATCAGCGGTAGTAATTTGACTATGGGTATCACAATGCTTATACAAATACAAATACAAATTGCTGACCTACCTATACCTAACCCAATTATTCCTCAAAAATATGGGAAAGGATGTAATTCATTTGAATTCTAAACTCTTGGAGGAAATATTTGAGCTGCCACATCAACTTAGTGACTTATCAACGTCTCTGTGTTTTCCCACAATTTCCTGAATGGGCACTCAAAAGTGGCAATTACCCTGGGTTTGAAATGTGAGGACATGTGGACATTTCAAAATTCAGCGCCTACGTTAGCTTATTATTATCTATCTGTATTATATCTACTGCATAGAGCTGTCACACTCAGGCCAGCATAGGCCCATTGTGATACCACGCTGTCTGGATATGTGAATCAATTGGTCAATTGATGCCTTCTACGAAGCTGACGTTCGCAGATCACTCAAAACATCATCGAAGTAATCCCCTGGGTGTACGTACATTCCTCTGGGTTCCGAGGACACTGCGCGAGACTATGTACGACCCTCTCTTTGATCCTGCAGCTTCTACAAAAAACATTCTGCGAGAGACCCATTCTATCCAGCATGAGTGCCTTGATTTGACAGCAATGAGCGTTGTGGGTGTTAACCTGCTTTGTCAAAGTTGGCAAAATTAACTCTTTAGATTGAGTGTGGGCCACGTGATGCTACTCAACTATTTTCGGGATTGGTTACCATGATTTGTGGTGACCGTGGCGTTGTGGGTCGATTCCTGCGTACTTGAACCAAGTTTGTCTAGGTTTGATTCCCAGAAATAATCTGTACGTCTTTCGAGTCAATGCTGAAAGAGTATTCCTGTCAAGAAAAATCTTCACAAAAAAAAAAAAAACGATCAGTTGGTGTGGAAGCTAGGCCCTCGTGGACAATGAAATGCTCGCCACTTCGTCAAGAGACAGCTGATAGTTAAGGAAAGCCCTCGAATAGAATGCGACATTGTCGGTTGAAATGAAACATCATCAATGAAATGTTTTGATTGGAGCAAAGACATTCCCTCTTTAAATCACCATATTCTGAAAACACTTCAATTTGTAAGGCGATTTGCTACTACATCTGCCTACTTCCACCACTTCAACCGTTTTATATCCATCCTTGCAGATTCTTAGAAAATCAGCCGCCGCCTGGTCGTCTCACTTCCACTTCAATCTGGGAGTAATACTCGATTGAGACAATCGTCGGTCAGTTTATTTGGTAAGCAAGTACAACTTGTTGAGTATAGTGGCATTACCGGTGCCAGGTTCGGTCCATGATCGAATTTTCCTCAATCGGAGCACAGTGTTACAGTAGTACTGAGTTGTTAAGTCCATCGGATGCATAGTAGTTCGAAAATCCCAGCTAATGCACAGTCGCTGCGGTGAGTCTCGCAGTTAAAGCTTTATAAAGGGCTGACCACGAAACCGAGTACATCCGTTTTGGGTTGATTATCGAAGTCAATAGCCTGTATCCAATACGTGACAGCAGTCCTCATTTACATCCGTTGTCTTTTTTCTGACATAGTTTAGGTCAGTGGAGGCTATGCTGCCCCGCTTCTATATGTTGGGTTTCCAGTTCCTTGAAATCCGAAACAATTTGGTGAATCGAGTTTCCTGAAGAAAATGAAAGATTTCGAGTGTACTTGTTGAATCTATGTGAAGCCTATCCCGAACCATCATGGATGTTTTACAGACCACCGAGTTATGTCTTGAGAATAGGTAGACCTATCAAAATGGGAACTATTTAGAGGACTTATACACAAACAAACGCTAGAAGAAGAATAAGTCTTAGCGGAATCCCTGCTACAGAAAGTAATTAACTGCTGAAGTCAAGTCACTATAATAAACTTGGACTCATCGGCATTGATCTGAAGACTTTAGACTCCAAGACTTTTTTCTTAACTATAATGCGCATCAGCGAGCATTAGCTAGTGTCAAACGCACATGGTTGAGTGAGCGAATACACCCACCCCTATGAGGCAACCTATAATGTCGTCCATGAAAGATTGCGAACATTTCGTTAAGCATGTGCAAAACACAAATGTTTCGTTAGATAAAACACAGACAAGAAAACAAATTTGAAAAATGAGCAAATCAGCTGATTTTTTGTTATTCGAACATGCATACACATATAATCGAACTGGAAACATAAGGAATTAATAATAAATCAAAATTAAATAAAAAAATAAAGCGAGCAACGGAAGAATTTCTGACAGGAGGCTATGCGCGCATGTGTTTTTTATAGTTACTCATGTCTTTTTAGCAAACATGACGAAACAGTTCGTCCAAACTTGACACAAGCTCATGCCCTCTCATGCGCTTTTTAGAATTCGTGGGTAAATTCTTGGAATTTTCTCTGACAGAGTAGTTAACCAACTATGCAGGTAGTCATGCTCGGGTGTCATTGCGGTTGGCAGTCGCGGCTGCAATTCAAATTCAATATTCCCATAAAGCGTTCGAAGAATCGATTACTACCCGCGTGAGACCTTTCTCTTTTGTTGAAATTCTAGGCACGAATCTCGGTTGGCTTCCCAGCACAATCTTATTCAAATTGTCCAGTTTATCGAT
The DNA here is from genome assembly GCA_907269125.1 of Eristalis pertinax. Taxonomy (NCBI): domain Eukaryota; kingdom Metazoa; phylum Arthropoda; class Insecta; order Diptera; family Syrphidae; genus Eristalis; species Eristalis pertinax. The sequence continues at coordinate 50,073,857 of OU026147.1, forward strand.
ATACAGGGTGACATGGACAACTGTTCCCGCTCGAAATCTTGACAGAAAGTCGGTATTATACCTCCGCACAATGAAATGAGACTCTTTACGCTTGGAAAACATCGGGAAATATTGAAAACTCATTTCCAAAGTGAGTTCTCTAAAGCCCAAGCAGTGCGTTTTGGCCAAAATGAAGCAACCACCGTGACTAATGTACGCAAGTTTGTGCGCAACAATTCGTGAGACTGGTGTGCTAGTGGACAACACTTATGGTCTCCGTTGTCGCACGGTGTGCACAGATAATAATGTGGCCTTCTTCGAAAATGAGGCTAAAAAGGTGGGCATTACAGAGCCAAGTTAACCGACTTTTTTTTACTGAAATTAAAGACATGGATTTGGACGACTGCTAGTTTATGCAGAATGGTGCGAAATGCCACACAGCCTTTGACACAATCGATCTTTTGCGCACCAAATTTCCAAATCGTCTCATCAGCCGTCTTGGCGATGCCAATTGGCCGCCTCGGAGCTGCGATTTGACGCCTTTACACTTTTTTTGTCGAGAACCGTGAAAGACCGATGTAATGCCTACAATCCGGAAATGATTTAAGCACTTAAGACCAATATCAATCCGTGAGCTACAGCCCGAAACCATCAACAATGTCTTGAAAAATTGGGGTGACAGAATGGACTACTGCGAAGCCAGCCGAGGTAGTCACTTAAAAAACGTTGTATTTTATAATTAATGGGAATGTTTATTCTTACAAATAAAGCCATAATACAAGGAAAAAAAAAATTTTCTTCATTTTATTGCATTTTTAAAAAGAAACTTGTATTTGGCCCAGCCTGTAATTGTTGATCAGAAAAAGCAATCCTCATCTTGTCGCAGCCGGTCAACCGCGAAGCATGTTCTCCAACTTCTATATACCTGCCACTGGAGTGCCCGAATTATTGTGATTTAGACTTTGCTCGCTCGCTCAATTGACACAGTGTCAAGATAAAGCCATTGTTTGGCTTTTTTTTAGGTCTTATCTTCTAATTTCGTTTATAGAAGCTTTCGGTGTGTGTAGCTAAACAGGTATTTCTACTCACAATACACACATGTCCAGTGCAGGCTTCTCAGATCAAGATGAGGGTCATATTACCTGGCTTGTCGAGAGAGGTCATTAGAAAACCACATGTTTGGTTGAATTCAACAGAAAACCATAGATAAAGGAGACTCAGTTTAGGTGAGCTTGTATAAATCCTCCCAAAACGAATTACATGCCGGATCACGTGGCCTAGGTCAGCAGCAGTGTAGGAATAGTAAAAGCTACCAAAACAAAGCAAGAGATATGAGTATTTACACGCCTCCATGCGATGCTTGTTGACGTCAAACAAGTGCCATCACATTAAGCATCGTCATACATATGTACGTACGCATGCACATGGACGGCATTAGCTGCTACGTGCTAAGTAAACTAATTAGTTCTTGATCGCAGCACCAAAATGTATCGAAACGCCCCATTTTGATTTGTTTTCTCGATTTGCAAAGCGAATTCCCTTGTTTCTAATTGATAGATCCCAACAAAGAAACTAGCTCACCTCATGCTCCCATTCTGCAGCACACACACTGCACTGGGCACTTAATACAAATAAGCGCGAAGCCATATAAGCGCACAATGACCCCAAGAACCCCATTAACAGCCTTAGCTCTACCCCACATCATGGCTTTCTCTGCAAGGGGGCTCCGCATCGTATGTTCTTCATTCGTTTCCTCTCGCATTAAACTACCCATTTGTGGATTATGAAATCCATCAGGTCTAAGTGTCTTCATTTACATCATGATTGAGGGCATTGACATAAATTGAATTATGCTCATTCTCATTCGCATGCAGGGCACGGGCGTAATCGTCCAAACTGACTGACTTTTTTCTTCTTCTAATAGTTCCTCATAATTGAACGCCGGCATTCCAACGAACATGGATACGGACGAATGTATGTATGTCACTTAAAAACCATCAGATGCCATTAGGCATTTATTTTTGAATTATGAAGAATGTCTCGTAATCGATGCTAGCTGAATTATTTTTAAAACCAATGCTCCACAGCCAGCAGTTGACAATGACAGGTGCCAAAGTAGAGCCCACTCTACCACACTCAGAGTCTACTCACCATCAAATAAATCAAGTTTTTCCGTATGCAATGAGAAGACCTCGTCCATCTTCCTTGCTATGATTTGCATACGTTCGATGTATGGACGCTGGCCTCCTTTGTACATGTACAGGCTGCGAAAATGTGGAATTGGCAAAACGTCAAAGAATTGTCACGCACACACCGCACACACTCACACACCGTGTGTCCACTAACTAACACCACCGTATACGGTTGTTACACGCCTCTTCACGGCGAAAATGGTGTAAACAAAAAAAAACCCTTTTTTTTCCTTCCGCAGCAGTCCTTAAGGAGATGTAACCAATTCTGTTTTCAATTAGAACTCGCTCAAGCACATCTTTTCAAATTCTTCACACACTCAGCGGCGGAATACTTATCGAGTTTCACTTAGAAAAAAAAAATTTAATTAGTTTCGAAAAATGATTATTAAGCACACGCGGCGACAACGACGGGCATCTCTCACACTACTATCTTTGCTTACTCTTCTCTGATGACTACTGACTACACTGTATTCCTTTTGAGCAACTGTGTCATACTGTGTCCGCCTGTGCCAACGAATACGCGAATGAGGTACGCAAAGCACAGCACAGTTGACAGAAAGCCAAGCACAAAGCGAATTCACAAGTGCACATGGAGCACATAGCCGACAGCGATACGACCGAACGCTGTGGTTGGACAGAGAGGAGAAGAGGAGCGCCACACACAGCAAAAGTTTGCCAATGCAGGCGGCAGCAGGTGAAAAGTTGTTCGAATCTTCTCTTATTCCCACGCGAGCGAGTGTGCGAAAGGCACAAGGGATGGAACAAAGCGAATTCTGTCTGCCTTCCTTTGTTATATTTATTTGCTTGCAGATTCAACGGTTCATTGATTAAAGAGAAGAGCTTTTCGCGTTCGTTCGCTCGTGTGTTTGTGTGTTTAGTTTGCCTTACAACAATGTAAAGCTGCACGATTGGCGTGGTTGTTTTTCCGCGAAGAGAGGACCTTGACAATAGCGATTTTACCAGAGCACCAGAGTTATCGAACAAGTGACGTTTTCCACGAATGAAGAAGAAGTCATCAGCCGCTCGGCTGACGCCGACAAAATATTCGGTAATCTTTTTTTTTCTTTTTTTGAAATTTATCTTATCACGCGCACAGACTTACGTATACCTCGGTTGAGCGAGGGAGAGAGTCAACGTGGCACTTGAACGCGTTATCATTTGATGGACTCCCTCCTTTGTCACAAGTGGCTGATGAAGATGTGACTTCGCTCGATGCGACGGCGGGAAATCTGTCTCGCCCAATTAGCGAGCCAGTTATCGTTGATTAGCACGCAACCGGTTGGAGTTGAATTTCTTTTGACAGCGGGTGGACTGAGCGGCTGTTTAAAGTTTACACGTTTCCTAAATTTGATTTCGACATCCATGCACACCTGCAAACAAGAGGCGTCCGCATCTGCATTGCTGCTTGGATGACAATAACCGCGATGATTCGTCAGAGACCTTGCCTGTGTGCATGCATTTCCGGCGATGGGTTCCTTTTGTGTGAATCAGAACAACGAGAATGGCATTTCCCCGAAGTGAGATTAGTTCACATTTCAGAAGTGCAGAAAACAAAAATCATTTTTTTTTGGTTACAATTTAAATAAATTTTGATTGATTCCAGGAAGTGATTCGTTTTGCACGACAGCTTCATCGGAATTTTATTCACTAGACTGCGCCGGTTTAGGTTGTGGTTGTGGTTTGAGGAATGTGGGGACATACGAAAAGGACGATGATTCACAGCAACCGAAATAAGAGCCATAAACCTTGAAAATAAACAAGTTTAAGCACACATGTGTCGGTGTAATAGTTGGTGGACATCTTTTAGCGGTATTGTCGCAGTGTATGTACGTTATAGGCCTAGTTTGTCGCCTGCTCGTGCTTTCGTAACGAGTGAATGAGTAATGTTGAATGCCACCCTGGAAATACTTTAGTAGACACATTACATTGTGAAGCAGGGAATGTATTGTATTTAGGTCTGCGAATTGTTTCATTTCGGAGTCGTCGCTGTGAAATGTGAAATGGGAATCGGATTTCTTTTCCGTGGAAATTATTCCGCTAAACGAGACAAAACTACCGACCGCGAAACCTGTTTGAAACGTTTTTGTCTTCAGAAGGGCAAGCGATTAGCACAGGGAGAGAACAGGTACACAAAACGTTTGAATACACAAATGAATGTATGGACATGTGTTACATGTGAGTCTGTTCAAGCGTCAGAACTAGATCTGCGTGCTATGCTGTGGACGTTATCAATTTTGAAATTTTCAAAACGAGTTAAGGCATGGAATATTCAAGCACTAGATAACAACAACTGGAGTCGAAGGCCAATTAAGAAGTCAAATATCTGGCGATTGCCTCACTAATTTATTTACCAAAAAAAAAAGCGTTTATTGTTTTAACGAAATGAGGTTGCCTTTTGTGGTTTCATATTCTTGTCATTTTACAGTGTTGCCTTTTTTAGAAACGTTTTTATTTTAGAGAATGACTTGACTTAATTTTAATGTGGTCACAAAGCCCGCTACAGCGCTTAGAAGGTACAATAAAACAACAATTAAATGAGCATTTAGGTCTTTCTGCCCATTTTTTGTCAACAGCAAATTAGAACGATAAATAGGTTTATCCGTATTTGTAAATACATACGCTAATTGATAAGATAACTACTCACTTTTGACTGATTAGGTAATTTGGAGATAATATGGATATTTGAACACTGGGCTGTGTCCAGTGGCTAAATGGGTCAGAAAAGACATATTTCATGAGGAGATCGCCTGTGGAAAGTGCTAAGTTATGGAAGGTTTTATCCGTAGAAGAGTGGATGTACAACAAATATGCTTACAACACAGATCAACTAATAGAGATAGGGTGTTTTCATAAACGTCAGCCTAACAAAGGACTGCGTTATCCATGTTCATTAATGCAGATATACGATCATACTAACTTAGGTGAACTTCAATACATACTGTTTATAAACGTCAATAGGTCATCGATGTTGGACAGATTGTGCAGTCATTATTTTTTTACTGCAAACATGGTCAGACATTCTGCACCGTGTATGTGTTCAAAAAAGGATTGGGAAAAGAAATGCGATTGTATTAGCTCAGATTTCCGACGTTTATGAAACTCCCATATTCAACTTCCCCGTCTCTTGCCCCGGAAATTTGTTTGACAGCTTGTTGTTTTTGTAGTGTCTATGAATACGGTTGGGTTCATAATTGCAACATTGTTGCCCCTGCACTGCACCGAATATGTTCGCGATGCATTCAAGAATACAAATACTGCCGCAAGTTTGCAGCAGCTCAGCATTGTCGAAAAAATATTCATAAACGCAACATCAGTTGGCGATACAAAAGTGAGTGATGTTTAATACTGCCAAAAACACGAAGCAAAAGAGCGATGATTTCAAATAAAGAGAATTGGAAGTCAAGACGTTTTCCAAAAAGTACCGAAATATGCTTAAAATTATAAGAGAATTTCCGCATAATGTTTTTAAGAACCACTTTCGAATGAAGAAGTCCAACTTTCGGTTTCCCTGCAATCGTGCAACAGAACAAAAATCACTGCCAACTTGATCGCAGTTTGACTGTCGCTTTGCTTTTATGAACGCAGTTGTCGACTGCAGTCATGCATAGTGTGTATGCAGTGTATTTACATTTATGAACGCAAAATTTTGCAGGGCTGCCGCAGTTCGACGTTTATGAACTCGGCCTAAGTGAGAGACGTTTCGAACAGCTGACAGTCTTCCCCTTCGAAACTGGACTAGAACATTTATTACGTTATTAGAGCGTTATTTTAATTCCATATGTATGTATCACCACAAAAAGGAGGGGGAAGCTCAAAAACACTGATTATGTTCAGAAGGTACATTCACATACCTCAAAGTATATTGGATTGCACTGATCATTGACACGTTCCATTTGAATTCAAATATTTTGCCGTTGAAATATTAGAAAATTGGTGAAGCAAAAGGAGTTTAATATGATTTTGTGTAAAGTGTGTCAAAACATACGGTTTGACAGAGCGGCTCATAGTCATCCATTGCTAATGGAAGTTAATGCTGAACACGCTCACTCTACCACTCACAGGACGAGAATACGAAGGGGGAAAAATCACGAGTAAATCCAGACCAAACACCGAACAAGTTCTCAGTAACCACAGCAGGAAAGTTATGCTGTGTATGTATGGGGGCCAGAATGAAATTATCGTTGGTTAGCTCGTGGTAGAGTTTCGACTTGATAAAATTTAATCGAACATGGAACCGAAAAACGGATATTTTATCGAAATTCCGGCTCAGTTGTTGATAAATACACAACGTGAATTTCGTCGAGAGATCTGTCTTTTTCATACCGGCATGGGAAAGTACACTCTTTTGGGCCTTAAGCCGCCAACCAGACAGAGGTATATACGAAAAGAAGCCAGCCAGTTTCGAAGAAGACCGATTCGATAAGGTTGTGCTCACGCAAGAATTGAAGCCGAACAAACATAGGCAAATCCTACAGTTTGGTAACGGGTCGCTGTAAATGTTTGCCAGAGATCCGAATTTTGGTCAAAAAAAAAACATCTTTCATGAAGTGGCTTATTTCAATAAGCAAAATATGCATCCAATCATCAATGCATCCACAAAGATTGACGGTTTGGTGAGCAGTCATCGGGACTTATAATATTTCTTTCTAGATAAACGAAGGAGACACCGTTACCGTTAATGTTCTTAGGTTTAGAGCGATGTTAAGCGACTTTCGGTGAACATAGATCGAGAACATTTATATATCTCAGCTGTTGTCCCTATAAGACGGCCATTGTCATGTCATACCATTTAGCTACTGGGTCATCTCACGGCGAGCGTTCAACAACTGCCCGCCATGATTATGCGACTGACATGACATGACACCACTCGATTATATTCTCCGAGTCTGGGTCGAATCCTTAGTCTACTCTAACAAGCCAACCACTTTCGACGAGGTCGAAGACACCATTCGCCACGCTATTACCGGAATAGGATTGAGGACGATGAGGTCATTTGAATTTCTAGTCCTTACATAATGGCATGAATGTAGCTGCAAAACAATGCAATCATCTTGAAAAAGCTTGAAAAAGAATTTCAAAGCGTCTTATGCAGGCGCAGGCGTCTGCACCTAGCCTCTACCAAGGAACTCCTACTCTCATCAGCACGTAGTGAAATCCTGGAGCCGAGTACCCTGGACTGATGATGAGGTACCCAACACTCGCTCGGGACTCGTTGGCGGTTTCTAACGAGAGATGGGGTGGAGGAGCTTTTCGGAACTCCTGTTTTGAGCTGCTCTGACATATTCGGAGTTCATGTCTAAAAGGTTTCTCCCAAGGCCAGGTCGGCCCTTGGAGTAGAGTTGGCGCCGGATGAGCACTATCTTCTTAGGGTCTACGGCGGCGCTCATAGCCTCAGCGAGGTTACCGACACCGAATACATGCGGACCCTTGGCTCGACGGTCAAAATAAAAGAAGCGTGGATTCCAGTTGGGGGCTGTGGATTCCAGTTGGGGGCTCTCCCTCACCACAAAAAAAAAACCGACGGGTTTCATGCTGACGACCTCAGCAAACGGATTAAGAGCTGTTCCACTCTTGTATCATCACCCTGTCACGACGAGTAGCTTTCAACAATTTATAATCGGGATCTTGTTTATTGTTCGATCATCATGATCGCATGCGAGAGGAAAAACAATTACGGAATTGACGATCAGTAACATGTCTCTGACTTGGAACCGGATTGACCGATTGCAGAAAAACTCCAACTACTGCTTGCAGTCGAACGTAATTATACATTCACAGAGACTCTAGCAAGAAATATGATTGATATCCCAATTTGATCATCGCCATACAAGAGAAACTTCGAAGAAGGCAGCTCTCTCAATCAGCGATCGGAAGGGGAATCCAATTTCGCGTTCAAAGTAAATATTCAATAAAACATAAGAAGCCAACTATTTTCCCAGACAGATATGTCACGAGTAGCTTCAATATTGCAGGCTATTTTTAGCACAAACAATTCGTATTAATTTAAATAATTTTAACATTCAAAGTTCTAAGCATTCCCAAAGCATCAAATTACCACACTTTGTAGTGACGAATGTATAAATAGCACGCTTTCGCACCGAACTTTGGCAAACCTTTGAATTGAAAAAAAATCAGAAATCTCTTCTCTTATCTCTCAACAGATTCTTTTATCCGTAATTCATAATTTATAGATGAAGAGGAGAACACGCAATTTCTATCGAAAGGCCGAACACAACAGAACACAAATCAAAAGCATTTATTGGCGGCGCGGCGGCAGTATAAATAGCGTCGCCGTAAAAGAATGTATTAAAATTAATTACGATGAAGGGTATTTCAGTTGTTTTTTTTTAGTGCTTTATTTTCCAATAATTGCTTCTTATTTCCTCGATCAGCTTTGTAGGGGATCTTGTCGCCGCCTGACTTGAGTGGAATACAGAGATGCGGATGCAAAATGTTTAGCAAATAAGTGGACTCTCGATTTGTTTTTATTTACCTTTCGCGCTCAAATCCCTAACATCGCTCTCTGTAAACTCTAAAGTAGTCATTAACAGTCATACTTGACGAGAGATCCGAACAGTTTCACATTCGCCTGTGCTGGGTACCATGTCGTAGAGACATTAGTGGGAACTGAGAAGCTGACAAACTCGCAAATATCGCCGCAAAACTGCCAGAATATGGAACCTCTTATAAGATAGGCACTCCCTTCACCATTCCCAGCCACCTTAAAGTTACAGCAAAATATTCTCAGTAAGCAAAAAGTCAATGTCAGAAGCAAGACAGACAGTACTGTATGTATGACCCATCTCGATCCAAAAACATCAGATACCTTGATCTTCTTAAGAATATCCAAAATTGGCACTGCAATGGGAATAATTACCGGACACTGCCTATTAGGTCCACAGTCAAAACGGCTAAGACTATTCTCAAATGATTTCTGCCGTAGTTGACTAGATGAAGAAGAGGAGGAAAGTGTACAACACCGTCTCTGTAACTGCCGACGACATCGAATTTGTGTAGTAGTATAGTAAGGATTTTGTAGCCTTTTCATGGCTCATCTTCCAACTGCCACAGCTCACAGTGTGTTATTTTCCACATCTAGCGGAACTTTACTCATGTTGCGCTTGGGATAGCTAAACTATGGATTTTTCTATTCGGTGAAGGAAAAAAAGTAATACTATGAAGTTTTTAAAACAAATAGCTACATGTGGGCACCGATAGGGGGCGTATAGCCCACGCTATCTGTTCCTCTATGAACCAATATGTTCAGAAAAGACATTAGAAAATTCACTTCTTTTACTCCAACCCATTACCTCAAATAAGTCCCAAGATATTTGATGAAACTAACACATTACACGTCCATCATCACATTCATCATTTGTAAGTAAAACGTAAATAAAAGATTAGCAGATTTTTATAATTGTGTATTTGTTGATTTAATTTATGTTTTTTTCTTGACTTGAATGATGAAAGCAATGACTAGTCGTTTACTGATCCCAAGAGGAATTGGAGATTTAAACGATTGCACACAAAGTTGAGCTTCGTTCAGAGCCCTCTTCTTTTTTCCAAGAAACACATTCAATTAGCTAATCAAGGCTTACGTGTGTCCTCTTCAATTTATCCATCGCTCTCGTCATCATCTTCATCAGAACTGCTACTAGGTGGCGCTACTCGTAGTTCGGGAGCCTTTAACAGGGCAATACATTCTTGAGGTAGTGGGTTTCCGTTTTCTATGGGGCGCTCGAAAGATATGGATCTGATGATATTAAAAACCTGTTTAATACATCTCTATTCGTATCTTTTCTGCAAGATTTCCGGCTAAAATGCTCTCGAAATAGTTTGTATTCATTATTGCTCGCTTCTGGGGCTTCCTCGGACAATTGACCAAGTGGCAGTATGCAGGCTTGAATTATCTCTTTTGAATGTATCAGAAGTTTATGTATGCTTGCAGGCATGCGGTGCCATGCGTAGTGCGCTAGATATGTTTTTTTTTTGTTTCATTGGCATAGCTTGTAAATCTGTCTGCATCAATTTCATATTCACACGATATTACTTCTAGTAAAATTCGGAAATGGTAGATCAAATCAATGCGGTTGTCTGTTATGTCCGCGTTCATCTTAACGTTTCTAAAAGATGTTCGCGCTGTGTTACCATCATTCGTATTGCCTGCTGCTTGCTTTGGCAAGTCATTGTGATCTTGCTTGCCATTCTCAATGTCTAATAGACATTCAAACGATCGAATCCAAAAGTGCTTGGGGGAAATCCCAAAGTTGCACATTTTTCTTCTTTAGAGCAGCAGAGTTGTATTGGACATAGATAAATAATCGTTAGTTGTATGAGCGATGTAAATTAATTAAAAAAAATAAAAAATTGTTTGGGATGTGCAGCTGAGCGCAAAATGTCTCAACGGATTCTGGAAGTATATAGTTCGGAGAAGGTTTTGAATACACATTTATAATATACATTTTGAAAACTCTGCACAAAGTTAGAATATACAAAAAAACGGATCATTTTTAGGCCTTCAAGCAAATCGGTAATTACTACCATTTGCTGAGGTCGTACAAGGTTCAAACTTACCAAAAAGATTCCTTAGATAACAGGCAAGGATACTTCAGACTAACACGATGAATTTGAGTCACATAATGCAACTAATGTCTTACATTTCTCTTGCTCAAAAATGATTGCTGTTTGTGATGTCACACAACGGTAAATACTTACTTACTTACTTAAGGTGGCGCTACAGTCCGGGGTGGACCTGGGCCTCAACCAACAAGCGTCTCCAGCCAGCTCGATCTTTAGCTAGCTGTCTCCAGTTTCGCACGCATAGTTGGTTGAGATCCCTTTCCACTTGCGTGCGCCACCTGAGTCGCGGTCTTCCTCTACTGCGCCGTCCCTCGGGGGTGGATTCGAAGACTTTTCAGGCCGGAGTATTGGTTTCCATCCGCTCTACATGACCTAGCCATCTCAGTCTTTGGATGTTCACTCTTCTGGCTAAGTCGATGTCGCTGAACAGCCCGTATAGTTCGTCATTATATCTCCTCCTCCACTCACCGTCTATGCAGGCGGGACCGAAAATCACACGAAGAATTTTCCTCTCGAAGCAACCAAGGGCAGCTTCATCCGCTTTTGACAAAGTCCATGCCTCCGCGCCATATAGCAGGACTGGGACGATTAAGGTTTTGTAGAGCGTTATCTTGGTTGTTCGAGAGAGGGCTTTGTTTACCAGTTGCTTTCTTAGCCCAAAGAAGCAGCGATTGGCAAATAACCCTTGCGTTTCGTTTGATTTCAGCGCTGGTGTCATTGTCTGAGTTTATAGCGGTGCCTAGGTAGACAAAGTTTTTGACTACCTCAAAGTTATATCTGTCTGCTGTGACGTTCTGACCGAGACGTCGGTGTTGGGTGTCCTTTCTCGTTGACAGCATATACTTGGTCTTACCCTCGTTTACCGCTAAACCCATCTTCGCGGCCTCCGTTGCAATACCCACAAAAGCGCCATTGACATCACGCTGCGTTCTTCCAATAATGTCAATATCGTCGGCATATGCGAGTAGTTGGACGGACTTCTGAAAGATTGTTCCTCTGGTGTTGGCGTTCGAGTTTTGAACAATTCTTTCAAGAACGATGTTGAAAAAGTCGCATGACGTCGCCTTGTCTTGTCTGAATCCTTTTTTGACATCAAAGGTCTCGGTTAGGTCATTACCGACCTTGATGGAGCAGAACGGTAAATACCGTTTACATGAAATTTTCTTTTGCGGAACGCTAATACCGTGGTTTATACCTGTTGTTTGGTCCCAAACTTTTGTCATTCGGACGACTTTGATTTTTGAATTAAGTTCCGCTGGATTCGTAAAAAAACACACTGTGCAGCAGCCCAACTAGGCGTACCTACGACCTGTGTCCACCTGCGGTTATGTGTTTCGATGTTTATTATCGGAGTGGTCGACTGGAGTGGTCGGAGGGGATAGAGATGCACTCGCCTCGATCAGGAAAGACATATTAGCCTCCTACTTCTTCGATGATCTAGGTCACCTCAGTGAAACATTAGTCAAATCAACACTAGAATTCACTGACAAAACTGGCTGGTTCTTATAGTAAACCAACCCAATCCCCTGTTTTCTAACCCAAGTGCCAGTACAACGGGCCTACCTTGGCCTAAGTGCATCTAAAGTCACCTACTTCCGAACCTAACCTTCCTTTTCGTTGACATTTATCCGATTGACAGTCTCCGATTCAGTTTTGTTCAGATTAATTTAAATCATTTCAAATGGCGTTTTACTCTTCTGTCGAATGTTTGAAAACTTGTATGGCTTGTAGGGCATGTAGCGCCGTCTTGTTGGAATCATAGCTCAGATATTATATAAATGTTGTCCAGCTATGGCATCAGAAAGTCGGTTACGACCGCACGCATAGTCACTAAACCTAAAATGGGATTCGTCCGACAAGATGATTTTTGTTTACCAAAATCTGGATCGCCAGAAAATTTCTCTAAATGCCAGTACTCCGTTAGTAAACTCACGGCGCGGCTAATGGGCGCCCGGATTCAATTCTTACATCAGCACAATCTTGTAAGCCCAAATCCAACCGCTAAATAAACCGGGCTGACTCTCTAGCGGTGCCCAATTAAGCTTATCGGCGCTGTTGAACATCTTAAATTTCTTACGTTTGCATTCCTGAGGATTGGCTTTCTTCTAAAGGGTGTCCCATAATTTACGCAAATTTGATGATGATGCCATGGCAAAAGAGATAATGTGACAGATGACATTTCGAAGTTAGTAAAAATGGAGCGCTATACGAAAGAACAACGAATTTTCATTGTAGAGCAATATTTTAAAAATATTGTCAGCTGCGGTCCGCAATTTTCGTACAAAATCATCTTCAGTGATGAAGCTCGTTTTCATCTGGATGGCTTCGTAAATCGTGAAAATTAGCGCATTTGGGGCTCAGAAAACTCACGAGAGAAAAATGCATCCACAACGCGTGCAAGTTTTGGTGCGGATTTTGGGCTGTGAACAGTATCGGACCATCATCATCATCTTCTGATCCGCATGGTCCACTACAGGGGACGCGGGAGTAATGCACGCACGAGAGATCTCCAGGCCATTCGATCCTCTGCCATCGATTCTGTGCCCAAGTGCAACTGGGCGAGTTTTCGGACTTGGTCCAACTACCAAGCGGTCGTCTACCTGATGGAATCCCATTCAAGGCATCGGACCATTCTTCTTCGAAATTGCGACAGTAACAATTAATAGTATTCGTTATCGTGACATGATAACCCAGTTTTTAGTGCCTAACATGTGGTTTCAACAAGGCACGGTCTTGTCATGCCATACAGCCGGCGAAACAATTCAATTACTGCATGAGTCATTTCCTAATCGTGTAATCGGCCGTTTTTGCGATCAGAATTGGCCACCCAGATCTTGCGATTTAACGTCATTGGACTACTTTTTTCTATGATTTTTTTGAAGACAAAAGTCTATGCAAAGACGGCCACGATCACCAACTCCTTGAAAGAGGGTATTGGGCAACGGTGATAGAAAATTTCCATAAAAGAGTACGTACTTGCCAGCAAAGCCATGACGGCCATTTATCCGATGTGCTATTCCATACAGAACACCAATCTGTATAATCTATGAAATCAATAAAAAATTCAAGATTTCTAATTAAAATTCTAAAAATAATTTCTATCAAAATATCACTTTGCGTACACTATGGGACACCCTTTACAACATTTCCCGTTCAATTCAAGTTGTTTTCGATGGGTTCAAGTCTGATATCCACCAAATAAATGCTGGTGTACCCCAAGGCTCTGTTCTGTCTCCGACACACTTTCTCATTTTTATTAATGATCTCTTGTCTGCTACTTCTAATCCAATCCATTCCTTCGCTGATGACAGCACCCTCAGCTTTTCATATTCGTTCCGAGACTCACGACCCTGCCCTTCGGCCGTAGAATTGGAACGGCAGCGTATGTTAAGCTCATTGAATTCCGATCTTGAGAGCATAATTAACTGGGGAAACAACAACAGAGTGGAATTCAATGCTTCTAAAACTCAATGCTGTCTGCTGTCACTCAAGCGAACCCCCTGTTAATCAGCCATTATCCATGAATGGTGCTTGTGTCGATGAAACCGGAAAGCTTTCCATCCTTGGTATGTGTATCAACAGAACACTTAGTTGGAACGATCACATATTTGAGGTCGCCAAAAATGCTGCAAAATCGATCGATGCAAGAAATATTTCACCCCCTCTGATTTGGCTTTCATTTACAAGGCGTATATCCGCCCCAAGCTTGAGTACAACGCTCATATCTGGTCTGGTGCCCCAAAGACCACCCTGCACCTACTAGATAGAATCCAAAAGCGAGCGATAAAACTTTTAGGAGACAACAATGTCGCAGTCATTAGACTCGCTCGAACATCGACGTACCGTTTCTTCTTTGTCCGTATTTTATCGCTATTACAACAAACGATGCTCAAGTGAGCTAGCCAACTGCATTTCTCCTCTCCATGAATTCACCCGCAATACTCGTGTCTCGCCAGAAATGCTCATCAGTTTACCCTTAAGCCTACTTTCGGACGCACAGTTAAATTTAGAGACTCGTTCTTCAGCCGTACTACGCGAATTTGGAATGCTCTTCCCAGCCCTATATTTCCCACAGACTACAACCCGCAGATATTTAAGACCAATGTGCACAGGTACCTCCTCTCCCTTTCTCCCTCTATACCTTCGGCCCGTGCTGTGTCTTGACCGGACACTGAAGGGTATTAGCAATACCTTGAGCGCGCGCAAATTAAAAAAAAAAAAAAAAAAGTGAATGCATGTGAGCAGCAAACGACGGATAAAGCATTCTCTGCGAATAGAATCCGTAACAAATTACGCTGCTTACATGCATTTACTTGATCAGCGCAATGCCGATAATATTTTTCCTGTAAACGATCTAAGGAGTGGGTGAACTTTTCCTCTGATAACCACATCGCTCAACTCATAGACTTATTACACATGTAACTGACTCTTACCCGCGGCCTCGGCCTCGCTTATCAATGCTTTTGTTATCGGCAGTGTTAAGGGGTAATTAAGCTAGAAATACTAAAGTATTTATAAGTGTCTGTGTACATAAATGTGTATAGGGTAAGTAGATGGATGTGCACCATGAAAGTCTGACATATATTTTTCCGTGTTTGGAATAGTTTTCCTTTTTCGGGTGGTCCACAAGATGTGCGCGGACTTGGGCATCAAAACAAAAAGACTTCACAACGAAAGCGTTTCTCATTCGTTGTTGTTGCTGCAAGTAACGTATGGCTTGGAACGATGAAAGTTGCAGAAACTATTTAAAGGTAAGTATCTGCAGAAAATGGCGGCCGTGGCATTGTGGGTTTGTACGTCTAGGTTCGAATCCCAGTACGAAAAAAATAATTTTCGCGGCCCCATCACTTTCGAATCATTGACAAAGTTTAAAGAGTATTCCTTTCTAGAAAATAATTCTCAAACTTGACCGGAGTCAGCCTAAAACTGTAGGTCCCTTCCACTTGCGAGAGAACAATAACACGAGTGGCTGCTGAGGAGCTAGGCCCTGGCACTCTACGGGCTGTTGAGCCACCCATATTGTATATTGGTATCCTCAGAAAATCGAAACTCATGCTTGAAAGCTGGATGATGAAGAGTAGGGTAGAGCAGATTGCGGAAATTTAGTCATGTCTGCGAGGCAGGAGAATGTTGCAGAAGACATAATCAACACGGCGGATGTGATTTGAAAGGCCGTTCACACCTGGGCATGGGCCTCAACCAACGAACCTCTCCAACTAGCGCGATATCTAGCTATATTTCTTCAGTTCCACACGCCAAGTTGGTTGAGGATCTTCCCCACTTCAATAGTCAGAAACAAATGTTTATTATTAAAAAAAGGCAAAAACAAGTTTTTCGATCTAGTGAATGGCGGCCCATAGCCGAACCCTTGATCACGCTGCCATACTAACGAAGTGGACGGCAGCACAAAATATAAGCCAAACAGACTATCTACAACCAACCATAGTCCCGGTTTAATCAGCGCTTCCCGGGCTAGTTACAATGGCAGAAACAATTGGCAATAGAAGTAAAGGGGGTCGTCTTATACAATGGCGGCTTTAAGACAAGCACGGGTACAGGCGGTGGAAAGGAAGGGGGGAGGGTGGGGGCGTCTTTCAAGAGGAAGTGGCTGCGACGTAGCACTGGCGCTGAAAGTTCACAACATAACCAAAAAAACCGAAATTCGATCACTTTTTATTTTTCGATCGATTCGATCACTATTTTTTCCGACAGCCAAGCGGCAATAAAAGCCATAGCATCAGACATCAGACAAAGTTCAGACTTGGAAGAATCTCTAGCCATCCCGTATGCGCATACGCGACTAAGCACCATAAGGAAGAAACTAGAGGACGAAGCCCTAGATGGTTTAGTCTAAGCATGGGAGCATCAGCGAGAACAGTATTGATCGGTCTTAATCGCAAGGATGTACAAATGCTAATAGGACGCCTTACATGGCACTGTTCCATCGGCACACATGCTAAGCGTCTGAACCTACCGCACGACGACTTTTGTAAAAGCTGCAGCGATGAAGAAAAAATATAATCTGTTCAACAACTGGTCTGCCACTGTCCAGCCCCAGCTAAGAAAAGGAGTGAGCTCCTGGGTAAACCCTTCTTTGCAGAGCTAGAAGATCTAAGTGGTGTTGTTATGTATTGGTTGATATTGTTCTTCTTTCACACTTGTTCGAATTGTCAAAAATTCCCTGTAACAAAAAATGTTCAAAATGCATGAAGATTACCCCCACTAGTCACTACCACCACGAACACTGTCGAAGTATATTTTTAGAATAAAGAAAGCACGTGCATTTAACTTTGTGTAGTATGAACAAACACATCGCAGACAGAGAGGAAAACTAAAAGTTTACTCCCTTCTGATAAGCAGTGCCCGTGGCAGAAGCCCCTTGATAAGATGCATCAACAAACGGGTCAATGCCCAACGAGTGTTGCTGCTCCAAAGCATTTGCCTATTTAACGCCCCCACATGGTTCGTGTACTCGCTGAGAGAAATCACTGCTTTTAGCTACACCCAGAGCTTTCGCCAAAGCTCCTTTTCTATTTAAACCACAAAGAAACGAACTATGCAGCGGCACCATTCATCGCCACTTGTAGTTAGTCTGATAGTTAGTTTCATCTAAAGCGTTGTGTTTTGCATTGTTCGCAACGTCGAGCGCAGCCTTGACCGACTTAGAAGCGAACCGATTAAATTATTAGAAACCGCCGTAGACAACTGCGACTTACAGTCACTTTCTGATACGACTGCCGAGGAAAGGCCTGGGAACATGATTCCTATTCTTGAAAAATCGCTGATAGTTCAGCACTGGGAGTACGCGTTACCAGTTTTCGTTTTGCTCCTCACCATCTTCTGTTTACGGAGGCGATCGGAGGACGCAAAGAGGACTAGTCAAAGCGCAGAGAATGCGACTAAACTTGACGGCGAAGAATACATTGGAGGTAAGCCCCATCGCCCAGATAAAAGATAACATTAACACACAGAAACAACTTCTTTCAGCTGATTACAGCGACGACGAAGATACCGATCAGTATGCGCCTGCACTGGAGGAATCCGCGCACATTCCATTCGCTGGTGCCACGGCGACCTTGCCCGGTGGAGCTGAGGCATTCTACAAAATCGCCAACGATCGGCGCAGTGTCCGTTCGTACAGCAACAAACCAGTTCCCTTTGAAGTCATTGAGGCGTGCATTAAGGCGGCGGGCACCGCTCCGTCGGGTGCTCACACGGAACCGTGGACATTCTGCGTAGTCAGTGAAATGAATGTCAAGTCAAAAGTGCGAGAGATTGTCGAGGCTGAGGAGTACCTGAACTATAAGCAACGGATGCATCGCCAATGGACCGCCGACTTGAGGCCACTTCAAACGAATCATGTCAAGGAATATCTGACGGAGGCGCCCTACCTGATTTTGATTTTCAAACAAACTTATGGACACAAGCCGGACGGAAGTCGAAAGCAGCACTACTACAATGAGATATCGGTTTCAATTGCGACTGGGATTCTGTTGTGTGCTATGCAGGCTGCTGGATTGAGTTCGTTAATTACAACGCCGTTGAATTGTGGACCGGCTTTGAGGTGCCTGCTCGACAGGCCACAGAATGAGAAGCTACTCGTCTTGTTGCCTGTTGGATATCCATCTGAAGACTGTAAAGTTCCGGATTTGAATAGAAAGTCCATCGATGAGATTCTTGTGAGATATTAGTAAACGGAAATGTAATCAAAAGTGTGATTTTCATTTGAAGGGTTGATCGGTAGCTGTGGACACTCCTTTGTGTGTGGTTTTTCTCTTGCAATGCATTACACTAATGTGCATCGTTGTGTACAGAACTGGTCACCAGTCTAGAAGATGGCGGCCGTTACTAACATCAAGGTTTGAAACTGTTACAAATTCAGAGACAAATGAGTAATTGATTTATGTGATCACCTGCCGATTAGCCTTATGGGCCACGAGTTCTTTTACTATTATGACCATTTTTCGACTCAAGACCAGACGCCTTCAGGAGGAATCTCAAGTACCAAGTTTTGAAACGAGCTTTTGGACTTATTTCTCCCCTTGGTGAAGTGCTGAGGCCGATCTAAAACCTCTGCTTACTCTTTGGATCGTAGCACCCGGTTAGACCAGATTTGGATCATATTCCATGTCGGATTCACCTCCCTTCCCAAGGTTAACTCTCAGACATTCCGGTATAATCTCCACCTCTCCCCGCGACTTTGGGTTTTAAACTACAGTCACCACGATACTTGGGGGCAACCTCAAACGATCAGGCTGAAACCTATGCGGGTTTTCAGGGGCTTTCCTGATCTCCCTTGGCACCAGACTATAGCCTCTGTTCAAGCTACCAGCAGGATGCAATAACATCCCAGGACTGGCCGCTAGTGTCCGAAAAGCCGTTCTTTGGTTGTTTCAATCTATGGCACTGTTCACATTTTCCTTTTCGAGTTTGTAACCGTTATATTCAACGATCAAAGGAGTAGAAGCGTTTCCTAAAACCATTCGCACTCAGCTCAGGATTTAAGTCGCCTCTTACGACAGGCATACCTTAACTCGGGTAAATTCTAACCTTTACCCAAAGTGGGAAAGATCGGGCGCCTTTTCGCTTTATTTTTCTGACTTTGTGTGACACTATAGTCCCGTGACGAATTGGTCCTCAAACATAAAGCCAAACTAGGTAGACAGGCTGAGGTGGCTGATGGCTTACTTCAAACTGGTCCGTACTGCGACTCGGACTGAAGATGAAGCGAAGTAAGTTTCCTTTGGGAATCCCACTTGAATGACTTGACTTGAAAAAGTGAACCACGAGACAACAGACCTGTCTCGTGTTCCATGCATCCATGCAGCTGTTGCAGAAATCGCTTGTGATGACGCCTAATCTCCTGGGCTGATCATCCAAGAAGCACTGTTTTGTAATGACGCCAACCACATGATTTATATGAAATCTGTTTAAAGAGAGCCGCTGTTTAGGCCGATCGGAATGAAGTCGCGGTCAGAACACAGAGTTAACTGATGTCTTTTTCACTTGTGTGCCCCACCTTTGACAAGATCATCCTCGTCCTATGTTCGGTTCTCCTACAGACTCTAAGTGTAAGACACCTGAGACCGCAGCCAAGTTGTTCATGGACTCTATGTGGCCCAGTCATTGATGGGATGTGCAGGTCGCGAGCGCCTCTAAGTCCCGTCAACGTAAACAGAACTAAGACCCACAAGTATTTAATACTCGTTTTAATGCTTGAAAATATTGAGATCGTCTCTCAATCTCTTAAACTTTTCCAAGCTGAATCAAGAATTAAGTCACAATGTAAGGCCCGAGGGAGATATTTCGATGCTCCCTTCAATCATCAAGACTATTTCTGCTAGCATCCACAGTGATATCGTCTTATGATAATAATGGTGGGTGGGGCACTACATTACAAAGTGAGCTCAGTTCCAACTTCTAAGGCAAATATAGCTTATAGCGACTACAAACGGAGATGTTTGAGAAGCTTCTTCTAGACAGGTGTAGTCTTTGAGGGCTGTTCGTGACTTCAGAGAGGTGAAGTTCTGTCATCCCGATTGGACATTAGTCTTGCTGCCTTACTTATGATATAGCAAGAGCTTCTCTCTTCTAGGACCTGCAGAAACCAACTAGTCCCTTTAATCTCTATTTTCAGGTTTTTTAGGATTTCAGGATGGATGAGCAACCTGCAGACATGATGTCTACGAGAAAGGTGTGAGGGGGAAATTCATTCTGCAATGGGCATCACAATTGGTCTATCAGGACCTAAGTGAAACTTGCATTGCGCGTCTACCCACTGTCCTAACCCAATTTAAGTGCTTCGTTAAGTAAGATCTATCTCAGGACATTCACCTTTGATCCACCAAGGACCTATGATAGATAAATTTGTTGTCGATGCTTAAAGACTATATCGCAACGGCGGACCTAAAAGTGCATCCGATATTCTTTGCTGACGATGGAGCCGTCATAAGTGATGATCAAACTTCTCTGCAACGAGCACTTGATGTATGAGTGGATGTTCTGGAGGAGAATGGGCAGGCCTAAAACCTCGTGGATCACACAAATGCAAAAAAAAAACACCATTTGATCGGCCTCAGTGATGAAGTGATCCGAGACAGGGAGACCTGCCGATATTGTTTGAGGTCGAATCGGCGAACCCCACAGGCGGATCAGAAGATATGCATTAAAGTGGGAGGGTTATGATCACCATAATTCTCTATGGAGATTACGATCATTTTGCGTCAGAACCCGGCAACCTTAGTTTTCCGTATCCAAATAGAACGCTCGCGTTTAACAAGTCAAATCTGAAATACGATATCCAAGGAAAAATATAAATTAATATATGTAAATGAATTACTGCACAGTCGCCTCAGATTGCCAAACAAATTCAAAAGTGAGAAATAAATTTAAAAAAATAATTTCACAATCGGCAAAAAGCCCGTGTGAGTGGGGAATAGCTCGCCTAGAACTTTGTGCTCTCGCTTACGATATTACTCCATTCTGATTTAACAAATGATTTTACATGTATCTTACTTCAAATGTCGAAGCCCGAACGCGCCTTGCGATATAGTCTCAGGCATTTAATAGAATGTGTGATCCCCGAACCTATTGGTTTCAGACTTTCATTCTTGAAGTGATGTTCAACTTTTCGGCAATTCAGCCAATCGCAATCGTCGTTAAATCGTGCTGGTTAAACAGCATTTCTTTGCATGCGGTTGATAAATGTCGTTTACAAACGTAGTGTTCGAGCTTTATTAATTCGATCTACAGAGGTATCGCTAACATGTTAGCAGTGAATTAGTAGCGAATGTTATATTTAATCAGGCTAGAGGATTTGAAGTTGAAGCCTGTGTATTGGACCAAATACATAAACAGTCACCGTCTCTTAACCGAATCATCTGGCCCAGACATATCAACAGAGGAAGTCACGCAAGTTAATGATAGGAAACCTGATGAAGCCCTGATGAAGTTCCAAACGAAATCATAAGATTTATCGATGAGACTAATATCGTAGTTACGGACCTATTTAACAGAATGAGCGGACATTAAGTTGCTGAAATACTGAGAGAAACCGGAATTGACTCGAAGGACTTCAAAATTATAGAATCAGCTAAATCGAAACCAAAAAGCACACATCAGAATAGATGGCGTAGATGGCGGTAGTCGGAAGATATAAGAGGAGTAATGCAGGGCTGCATTTTGTCACCGCGTTTGTTCCATATATGTATGTAAAGCGTGGTTAAACTTTAAGGGCCGATGTTGAATGTGAACCACACCTAAACATAAAGTTTTTTTCTGCATTTCATTTCACATTTCTCAATTTCAGACTAACTCAATTTGAGCCCCTTGACCATTTCAAGCGTCGTTAATGGTCAGAATGGTGGCAAGAAATGGCAACAGTGGATGATCAATTTTCGAAGAAAATCCTCTTCAGTGATGAGGCACATTTTCGCCGCATTTGGGCGAATGATAATCCAAGAGTGATTGTCGAAAAACCAATGCACCCACAAAGAGTGACTGTTTGGTGCGGTTTATGGGCTGGCATCATCGGGCCGTATTTTTTCCAAAATGAGGCCGGTCAGGCAGTTACTGTGAATGGTGTTCGCTATCGTGAAATGATAACGAACTTTTTATGGCCCGAATTGAAAGATATGAATGTGGACGATATGTGGTTTCAACAGGACTGTGCCACTTGCCACACAGCTAACGAAACAATGGCTCTTTTGCGCGACACATTCAATGGCCGTGTTATCTCACGTGGTGGCGATGTCAATTGGCCGCCAAGATCATGTGATTTGAAACCGTTTAGTTTTTTTCTTTGGGATTATTTGAAAGAAAAGGTGTACGTCAATAAGCCAGCAACAATTCAAGAGCTAATGGATGAGATAATTCGGCACATTAACGGCATAGAATCTCAATTATGCTTCAGCGTCATCGAAAATTTGGACCATCGGATGGAGGTGCGCCGCCGAGATCGCGGCTGCCATTTGGCCGATATTTTGTTCCATACAAAATTGAACCATACCAATATTATCATAATAAAAAGAAATGACAATAATTTCCTAAATAATTTGTGTTTTATTCAAAATCAACATCGGCCCTTAAAATTTAACCACCCTTTATATTCAGAGGAAATATTTAATGAAGCATTGGACGCCGACGAAGGGGGGATCACTATCAGTAATCATTGCAAGAAGTGAAGCAGAACTTAATTCAATGAAGAATAAAATTAACTAAATCAGCTTGGTCTTAAAATAGAGTGCTATGTATGGACAACCTTCCTATACGAAGCGAAAACCTGGATTATAAAAAAAGACAATTTGAAAAAAGTCTAGAGACGTTCGAGATGTGGCTATTTATATAAAGATACCATGGGCAGATAGAGTGTCTAATGCGGAAGTTCTGAGAAGAATGGGAACAAGGCGAGAACTCATGAACACAGTAAAATTCTGAAGTTGCAGCAATGTAATGTAACAGCTACTCTAAGTCCCTCATTCAGGGAAGAATTGAAGGAAGAAGAGCTGCTGGCGGACAAAGAATAACATGGATGAAAATCCGAGCAAATGGTACATATATGTAACGTCCCGAAAATCGAGCTATTCAGGACCGTCACATCAAGAAAAAACACCAAAAGAATGATAACCGACCCCCTAAAAAGAGAGGCGTCTTCAGAAGAATGTGCAGAGCTTAACATTTTGTATGTACAACAAGAACAAATAGTCAGCCTTCGAATTAAATTTATTTTTGCCCAGAATTCACTTGGAAGAAGGTCCAATTTGATAGGCAATACACTCTCGATGGTCCATTTTGTTAAATTGCTTAACATTTCTGAGTTGATTTCCTCTTTTTACGAGAGTTTCTGCTTACCAACGAGTTAAGTTACCAAAAAAAGCTTGTTAAAATTCCTATCAGAATGACTGGACTAGTGTTCAACACTTTGAATGTCACCTAGGCCTCTATTCCAAGTTCCCTTTCCTATATACATAGGGAATTTTCAGCAACTTCATGGTGTAAGGAATATTTTATTAACATTCCTTCCACCATGCAGCAACGTTTCCTCTCATTAATCACTATCAATTAATTCCCAATCAATCAGCAATTTGCACATTTCGCTCACATAATTAGGAACCTTTCAAATTAATGCCAGCCACTATCCACACAAAACAGCCGCTGCCCAGTGCAAATGACAACCGAACACCAAACCTGGCATCACTTTTCTCTCAACAGCACCATCGTCGTCTCACTCGCGCAAACATGCCCGACTGAAACAGCCTCAGAGCCAAAACACCCCATAAACATTGAGTAACCATACGCCATCTCGCTCTAACGCACATAATTCGGCCGCTGCTAGGCGAAAAAGCCATTTTGGCATTTAAAAATAACTACGCAGTCCGGCTGTTCGGTACGGTGAACGTGTCGCTCTACGTTTTTTCTCATTTTTTCTCTCTTTTATTTCAATATTTAATTCACCGATCTAACGGATATCGCAAATCGAAAATAAATAAAATATCGTGGACATCTCCGAAAAACAGCCCCCCCCACAGTCCCGACAAGTCGTACGCGAAAATAAGTTACCCTCTGTGACATTTAACTCCGTGTGTGTTATAAGGAGACTTTCTAAAAAAAAAAAAAATAAACCGACGAGTTTATTCTTTCCCCCGAGTGGAGAGAAAACTAGTGCATGGTTGTCAAAAAAAAAAAAATCACATACATAACCTTTAAAAAGTCAATCCTCCCCATAAAAAGAAAATACAAGCAGCTGAGGAAGAAATTCCTCGATTTCCGTGCGAAAACCCACTAAATTATTTTTTTTTTTTTGCTCTGCTAATTCATCAGAAAATGGAGTAAATGAATGATGAATAAGTGACGAAAGAAAAAAAGAAAAAAAACAGTGTAATCGATGTGTGTGCGCTCAGTGTGGAAGAAGTAGAGGAAAAAAAATTTCTGAAATCAAGAAGTGTGTGGCAGTGACACAATCCTTATCAAAAAAGTAGAAAGGAAAAGAAAGAAAACGGCAACAGAAATTCACTTAATTATCTGGCATAAAATTACAAAGAAAACACTCAGCGAAGGTGAATAATTCTGTGTATTATTATTTTTTTAATTTCTGCTTCGAGAACCCCGTGAAGCACCCTTTTTTGGATTACACATCGACTCTAGGAGGGCATAGCAGCAAGAAACACTGAGAACAAAATAGAAAAACCGCGCTTTCCCTCTTTGTTGGCATTGTGTGTGACAGCGTAAAAGGTAAAATTGTGTATTATTTCTTTAAATTCATTTTTTCTCTCATAGTAACGCAAAGTAGATTCGTGTATTTAAATTGATTTGATTGCCGCGTTGAGTGATTTTGTGAAGAAGACCCAACTGTAGCATATTGTTGGCTTTGTTAATATGTCACCAAGGAGGGGCCCAGGCCCAGGCCCACATGTTGTATTAAACAAATTCGTTCGTTGTGCCCCGTGAAATGGAGTTAATTAGAAACGTTTTCTTTTTGCTGCTTCGGAAATTTGATAGCACATGCAACGAGTTGGGGGGGGTTTTTTTTTTTTGTGTCCCCTACAATAAGGCCAGACGATAGGTGTATGTATTCGTTGGATTTAGTAATTCTTGTGTGACAGATGTCAGCCTTAGGCTTTGTTGGCATGGAGGTGTGCTGCGTTTAAGCAAATCAGGAAGGTACAGCTTATACGATTAGTCGATGCCGCGTTTCGCCGATGATAGAATCTGCAGTATGGGTAATAGTATTCGAATCGGTTTTCCAATCCGAGGAAAACGTGCGCACATGCACATAAGTACACACATATTTTCACAGCCAACTGATTGGTAAATGTTGTGTGATGACGTTTGTACAAAAGCAGGAAGAGGAACGAACGGGGAAAAAAATATCCGAATTGTGACGTATCTGATTCACAGTGAATTGGTTTAGTTGGTCTTATCAGTGTATATGTGCGCCACCACAGAAGAGTGATGGAGAAGGAGAAAAGCAAGTACTGGTGCCAATTAAAACGAACTCCCCCTCTGTTTGCATTGCTTAATGTTTGACGATTAGTGTTGGCCACTGCTCATGACACATTCTGAAGATTTAAATTACTTTAAATAAGTAACCCAGAGTGGACTTCAATTTCAGTCGTACGCGATCAACAAAATGCTGGAAAACTGAAAATTAGTTTCCAATATGCTCGCAATGCCTAAACGGGGAATATGCCATGAATAGTATTCATTCTGCCCCCTGGCCTATCTTATTCGATTCGTAAACTGCCAACGCGAGGCGTTTGTCGATAGAATAGCGTCTGGAAAACTGGAAAGTGATTACTAATTAATGCAAAGCCACCGTTAAATGTTCACATCAATGTCCCCTCAGATAGCACACACATCCGGTGGCGGTAAACGTCGATATCAAACATTGTGTAAATTTCAAAATGTCACCACGCTTGGATATCCCAACACGTCCCATATCGTCCGAACTGAACAGAGGAAAAAAAAATGGAACTACAGCGTCGTTATTTCCTCAACAGGGGTGAAATTCCCTGGGAAGGATCGTAAGGGTTGTTCGGGTGAATATTTGCTTCCCCTATGCTTGCTGTTTTCCCACCAAATCTCGAGATACTGTTTAATTGATTGAATTCAATTCAATTCAATCGATGATCTACAACTTTAATCATAAAGTGTTGATGTGTTAGTCGAATTTCGGTCAACTTTTTCAAGATATGACTTAACCCACATCGATTGTGATTTTCTTCAACTTCCAATAAGTGTGTAGTAGCTGTTTCAACAGACAGTATGTCTTTGTTTTTTTTTTTTGTTTTTTTTGGCTTTTCGCCAGACTGTTCTCTTACATTCGTGGCCGGCGTGGCTATTACATCGACTTGGAATTTAAAGTGATATTCGCGAGTGTTGTACGGTTGTTTACTATTCATCAACAGATGTGAGCAAATTTAAGATGTTAGCATAATTGAATACATATGTAGTTGCAGCCGTAGCTTACAAGATGTAACCATGTTTGTTTTGGCGCAAACCGTGACTCGTTTATGTCTTTTCAAGAGTTACGGTTGTGATAATTGAGTTTCCTAGATCAAATCGTAATGAATTTATGCATTTTTCCCAGAATTATCTCACGTCTAAACTAAACTTGTGTCAGTACTTTTTTGCAATTGACAAATTTGCAAATGCCTCCTGCTGATTTTGGAGAAGTTTACGTCTTGGATGCTCTTGTGGTTCTTTCAAGAACTTAGCCTGGACATCCAGAGCAGTCGTTTCAGCTTTTGTGCAGTTGACAGCTCAAGTACCTATTTAGACTTGACGACACCTGCACGCCAGTGATGCGTATTTCATGCAGATTAAATAAGATTCCTACGTCTTGCGCTGCCATTCAATTGCAGACCGAGCCATAAAGGCTACAAATTCCGTTGACTGAATTCTTGAAACTTAGCTCGAGTCGCTTTCGGACGTGTTCAACTGTCGAGAACTACTGATCTTTTAAATGTGACGTAGTCGATGGATAAGTGACAGTCAGAAGGAGCCACATCTGGAGAATAACCTACAAGCTAGAGAACTTCCGAGCAGCATTTGCGAAAAAATAATTTTTCAAAGTGTCACCACTGCTACCAAAAAAATAAAACTTTAACGCCATGAGTGCCACAAACAGAAATACTGTGTTGGTCCAGTATAACGAATGATATAACGCCCAGGTGTCTTTGTTAAACCGAAAAATTCGCAATATCGAGTACATTTTACTTGTACGAAACGTTAAATAAGCGGTCAAATAATGTTGTCATTCCTTACATTACGTTACTTTTTCACAATTGTTAAATCGAATGCCCAATACCATCGGTATGCTCTACTTTTTGAACAGCGCTTGAGTCCATTTCTGAAGAGCTTCCACCTTCATCGTCGTCATCATTCTCTTAAAATGTGGTGGTTGGATTATCTTCTATAAGAAACCTTGCAGCATTGTTCCAAGACTCCAAATTCTCTTCTAGCGAAAGACGTTTGCGAGTAAAAGACATTTTCCCAAAGCTTCCCGAACTACTGTCACAACGAGATACGCGACAGATACATTTCAGTGCAATATGTGCTATTTTCGCTGCTAATGATGTGTAGTTTTCAATATATATACGGTTGCTCGGATATAGAATCGAAACTTCCAAAATCGAACACATTGCTAGTGCAAATTTATACATGTATAACAGTAAATGCACAGTAATAAAAAATAGAAGTATCTACCACTTTTTGAGTTGTTTTGTGTGTTTCTCTAAGGTAACAAAAACATTCGTTATATCGAGAGTCAACTCCTCTTTTCGTACGTTATATAGAGACAGTAATGCATTTGAAAAAAGGCGACGTTATACCGATCATTCGTTATATAGGTATTCGTTATACTGGACCAGATTACTCCAAAATATTATATATTTTAATCAGCTTTATGAATTGCACTTTATGAAAAATATAAATACACATATGTACATGCATCAAATAATTAAGTTAATAAATAAATAAAAACCCACATTTACACATATTCATCGAAACCTAACGAGTGTTAAGCGATATTCTACGAGAAATTAAAATAATCCTTTTCCTCAACGATTTGTCGATACGATTTGCTTAATGTTAAATTGGAAAAAGTCAAAATGCTTTGTCTACCGTATTACAAGTTTGCCCACATGTGCGTTTACATTGACGATTTGGCCCATCCAGCACGGTTGTCAAGCAAATCGTATCGACAAATTGTTGATTATGAACGCCGCTAATCGTCTCAGATAGCAACATAAAGTACCGTTTAGAGCAAAAGAGAGAGAGTGGCCAACGATCGGGTGAATCAGAGAGGACATGCCTAGGCAATGGATTTTGTATCGCGAAAGGATACGGTCGTTGGTATGCTCGTGGTAGAAATTCGTCTTAATACCAGCGTTGTTTTATAAACGTTGATCTAAATATGTTCATTTTTTTTTCAAATTTTAACCAGAGTGACAACATGTCATATTGACAGATCAATCAAAAAGTGCCAGTTCAATCAAAAGTTCCCAGTCCGAAGAGTAGGTGATGTGCTCGGCTACTTTCCGCATGCCTTGGTCCATAAATCTTCTTATTCCATCCACACTTTTTCTAAAGGGTGTTTTTTTTTAATAGCTATTTTTAACTTAACATTAACTTTGAAATGGAATAAAACAAAGATAATTTTTTTAAAATTGACATGCAATTTACTTTATTCAAAAGAGAATCTTCTGGTATTATAATTTAAGTCTGATTTATGTCATATGACCGCTATGGCTGTCTCGGACGTAGTCTTATCTGGAGTTCCAATTTTCGATGACTTTGTCCAACATTTGCGCGGCGAATGTTGGCCTCCATGTAGTCAATCGTTTCGGGCTTATCGGCGTAGACTAGCGAATTCATAATTCCCCCCAAAAAATAGTCAAGCGGCGTTAAATCGCACGATCTTGGAGGCCAATTCACGGGTCCGTAACGTGAAACTATGCGGTTACCAAACGTTTCATTCAATATATTAATTGTTGAACGAGCTGTGTCACATGATGTGCCGTCTTGTTGAAACCACAGCTCCTGCACATCATGGTTGTTCAATTGATTAACGAAAAAGTCAGTAATCATGGCCAGGATCATTTTTAAAGAAGTACGGACCAATTATTCCACTAACCCATACAGCACACCAAACAGTCAGTTTTGTGGACGCTACGATGCCTTAACATACACTTCAGGATTATCATCACTCCAAATACGTCAGTTTTGTTTATAGACGTATCCATTCAATCAAAAGTGAGCATTTCAATTTCAAAACAAAACAATTTGCAAGCGTTGTTCAGACGTCAGTCTACTCATGTTGAAATGCCAGCTGACAAAATTGCCGCCAGTTAAAATGGTGTTGCTAACTTAAAGTTGTATACCTCTAAAAAAAAAACACCCTTTATTTTAACTTGCTCATGTGGGTCTGCACGTATTATCCTCAATAAAAAAAACTTTATGTTCTTTAAATTGAAACCATTTTGAATGACAGCTTATGACTGAAATTGTTATCAAATGCAGATCAGTGAGTCACAGGAAAGAGGTCGGTCAATCGGATGCGCTTATGTTCGTGTTTTTACACAGGCAACGTCCCTGGTCGCCTTTAACAAGTACACTTATTACACATTCTGTACACACCCACATTGAAGTCTATTTGTTCATCTCCTCTTCCTCCGACTTCGACTATGTTCAACATAAATAGATTTTCTGTTTGGTGTCAAAAAAAAAAAAAGATTTTTAACCTAACGTCAGTAAATGCCAAACCATTACATACCTGCAAACGTCCATCGGAATCACACAACGAACTAGTCACTTCATCTGTCATCGTGAACTCAACTTTAGTTCCTATATTATACATACATATATGTATATACAATACTGGAATTAGAGCAAGTTTTGCAATTGACTTTGTCAAATGCTGGTCAAACGAATTTTCGGATCCGTGTCATAAATCCTGTGTCAACCCGTGTCACAAAATCTCCATATGTCACCCTAGTCAGACAATTCTCGAATAAGCCTGCCAAGTGTGGTCACCTCATTTCGCCGTCCAGATTTCTAGATTTCGCTCTTTGCTATATTGCTTGGACTGATGAACCAAATTGCCTGCTTATTCGGAGTGACCTTATCTTATTCGTCTTGAGTTCCTCCACAACCGTGGCAAAACTGCTCTTCCAAATCCATTGACTAATCACTGTTAATACCGACTGCCCCGCGCTTCTAGAATTGGTGTCTCTTAGCGTCAATCCCTAAAATCTAAGGTCGTCAGCCCTCTTCTGTATTATACCACATCGTAATTACGACTTCAACTTACCAGTGTCAAGAATGTTTTGCTTAGCTAACAATAGGGAATACTGTTTCGATTTATGTACGTCGCAGCAAAACATCCTTTCGCAACCAGAGTTGCGTTCTTTCCTAATCCAGTCCAGACTGTCTTCCTCTCCGCCTCTCGACCGAGGCGGCGCAAAAGATCGACTGAAATGGGCTGCGTGGCATGGTGCATCATCCTGCATGAACCAGAGTTCGTATGAGTCTATGTCTTTAATTTCAGTAAAAAAGAAAAGTAGTAAGTAACGCCCATCCTCATTTTCGAAGAGCGCCACAGCAGCCACACTCACAACTATGCCACCGTACGACGACGGGGATCATGAGTGTAGTCCACTACCACCGGTATGGTGGCTCACGAACTTTTTGCACAAACTTGCGGTGGGTGCTTCATTTCGTCAAAAACTTCTTCTTTTCAAAAAAACGCACTTTTTGGGCTACACAGTACTCGCTATGGAAATAAGTTTTCAATATTTCCCAACGTTATTCAAGAGTAAAGCGACTCATTTCGTTCCGCGGAGGTATGATACTGAATTTCTGTCAAAATTTCGAGCGGGAAACAGCTGTCAGTGTCAAAATAACGTATCATTAAAAAAAAACCACTAGATGGCCCACCCTGGTTGCAAAAAGCTGTTGCTGCTTTTCCATGGCTGGGGGTTCAATTTCCGAGAAATTATAGGGAATGCAAGCTATCACTTAAAACGCAGCCTAAAATGTTTGTTTAACCTTCTCATCGTGGCGGTCTTAAGCTAAACCAATGACAAAAACAATTCTGTGATTTATGACAAGTACAGTAGACTCTCCCTAAGTCGAACGTTTTTGTTCGCCATAATTTGGCATTTCCTTCAATTTTCCATACAAAAATCCATCA
This sequence comes from Eristalis pertinax, assembly GCA_907269125.1. Classification (NCBI taxonomy): domain Eukaryota; kingdom Metazoa; phylum Arthropoda; class Insecta; order Diptera; family Syrphidae; genus Eristalis; species Eristalis pertinax. The sequence continues at coordinate 50,105,300 of OU026147.1, forward strand.
TCTAAGTCAAACTCCCTCTAACAGATTGATATCCCGTGAGAATTCGACTCAGGGGAAGTCCACTGTATTCCGAAAGTCTCTACATTTTCCCTTCAGCTTTTCCACAGATCTGGAGAACAAAGCAAACGTTTAACATTTCTCGACAATAATTCATTGGTGTGTGACACAATTCAGCACATAATCAATGGTTGCGGCAAACATGTTCCCCCCAACTTCACTGGCAACAAGCCCGTCAGATGATATTTTCTTACATTTGTGCGCACGGCAGTGTACTTGAACCCGACCAATGCAAAAAAAAAAAATATTAGTTTCGTAATTATCGCCACAGATAAGCGCACTGATAAGATTGCACTGTTCAACGAAATATGAGCATATTGCCTGCCTGACTGCCTGCCTGCCTGGAGTGCGAACGCATTTGAATCGAAAAACGAATTCCGATGAGGTAAACAAAATGAGGAAATACCAAGTTCACCATACTCCAAAATTGAAATACATACACAGCGGACAGTTGACAGGTTTGATAACGCACGCGACGGATCGATGGCAAACAACAAGAATTCCAACAATTGAATCATGTTCGGAATCAGAATAATGCGCGACGCATATTTCAACAAAAATTTAATTTCCACCCCACTCACAATTTTCTGGTTCCCACGTCAAGGCAAAACGGGGGAATTTTCACAAACAATATGAAAAAAATAAACACTAAACGCAATTGAAAACTTTCCACCCGCATTCCACTTGGCATGACAATAACACCGACCTGTCAGAATTTCAGTTTACCCGCCATTTGTCGCTGTTTCTTTGTGTAGACAGAAAGGTGGATATACACATTCGTCTTCGACAACACTGAAACACAATCAAATTGAGTCATTTTATTTCATCATCAAAAATACAAAGTATCTAACTCCTTCCATGACCGTTAAGTTCTTCAAAAGAAATAAAATTAAATTCAAGTAAGCTACAAAAACAACGAGCGCACAAAACTGATTCATCACCAAATGTCAATAAACTCTCCTTGAACGCGAGGTGTATACAGAAAATTATAGCAAAAGGCACGAGGGAGAAATTGAGAATATAAAAGAGAAGAAAAGAGGGAAAATAAATAAAAAAAAAGAAGTACGAAGCACATAAAAACAACAAAATTCCATTTTCGGTTGAGAACACCTGACAGGGTCAGCCAGAGGTGAGAAGAAGAGAGTCCAGAGAGAGAAAAAGAGAGAGAAAGAGATAAAGGCACACGAAATGTGCCCGAAGGAGTGCAATTAAAGCGTTTTTCAAGAATGAAATACTCTCCAGTCTCCACACTGGATTCGACTAAATGCATAGATGCGAACAAATAGAGAAGGATAAACACTTTTCGAGGGAAAATCGTAGGCACCCGGTGTGCCGTGCGAAGGATGCGACGGGAGACAGGATACGTGTGCAAAGGAATGCATGAAGTGTCATATGAAAAACATTTTCAGATACTGCTGGATGGCAGCATAAGTGTATGCATTTATGGCTTGGCAGATGTTGTCTTCGTTTTTTTCTTTTGTCGCTTCTGTGGAAATATTCAAACGACTAATGATGTGCCGAGCAGAATGCGTGGAGGATTTGTCTGCGATAGGAAATTACTGCACAGAAAGGATGCCGTCAAGGTGTGCGGTACTGAAACTTATGCGAGGATTATAATAAGAATAGCGCGATAGTTCGCGGTGGCCGTGGGCTTTTTTATACATCACATGTAGGGATTATTACAAGCATTAATTGGGAGTATTACAAATTAAACCAGTTATAAATTGGTCCAACAGTAAGAATTACCTCAGCATACAACCAGAGACTGTGTGCAGTTTAGTTCGAATGCCACTTATTAATGGAGGACACCGAGGGAAACTAGCTAGATATGAACAACAAACAAAAAAAGCAAAACAAAAACGAACAAAAGATGGTAGCCTGCAACAAACATGAGAGGATTGCTCTTTTTGTGTATGTTCATAATCTTGAAGGCTAAGTGATGATGGGTGGCGAAGGATTATTTCACTTCTCGGCTCTACACGCTGCGAAGCAAGTCTCAGGCAATACGATCTGCACAGCAAGTCAAGGGATTTGGAAATAAAACGTTTCGAGGAGGAGTCAAGTACTTCACACCACGGTGCAGGCATATTGAACTGGCAAGCTTCGAGACAGTCAATTAGCCGAAGGTTCGTGAGATCCTTGAAAGGTGTATGCAGAGTCCAAGTTGTAAAAATCTGTTGAATTCTGAGTTGTTTCGATGAGGATATTGGTATGCACTTGGGGCCCGCTAGAAGACAGGTGTTTTTCTTCATACATATGATTTGACAAGTACATGGTGGGGCATCTAGTGGTTTATTTTAAATAATACGTTATTTTGACACTGACAGCTGTTTCCCGCTCGAAATCTTGACAGAAAGACAGTATCATACCTCCGCGGAAGGAAGTGAGTCGCTCGTTGGAAAGTATTGAAAACTTATTTTCAAAGTGAAAGCTGTGTAGCCCAAACAGTGCTTTTTTTTAAAAGAATAAGTTTTGGCCGAAATGAAGCACCCACCGCTACTACTGTACGCAAGTTTGTGAAACTGGAGTGCTAGTGGACAACACATCGTCCCCGTCGTCGATGAGAATGTGGCTGCTATGGCCGTCTTCAAAAATGAGGCTGGGCACAACGTTTCGATCATTGGTGGGCGTTACAGAGCCTCGTTAACCGACTTTTCTTCCTGCTGAAATTGAAGGCATGGAATAGGACGACCTCTGCTTCATTCAGGATGGTGCGCCATGCCACATAGCCCACGCCGTAATCGATCTTTTGCGCACCAAATTTCCAAAATGTTGTTATCAGTCGTCTTGGCTATGTCTCTTGGCCGACTCGGTGCTGCGATTTGACACGTTTGGTCTTTTTTTTTGTGGGAAACTGTGAAGGACCGATTCTATGCCAACAATCCGGAAACGATTCAAGCATTTAAGGCCAACATCAGCCAAGCAATCCCTGAGCTACAGCTCGAAACCATGAACAAGGTCTTGGAAAATTGGGGCGGCAGAATGCGCTACTGAGAACCCAATCGAGGCAGCCACTTTAACGACGTTGTATTTCATAATTAATGGGAATGTTTGTTCTTACTAACAAAGCCATAATACATGGAAGAAAGTTTAATTTTCTTCATTTTATTGCATTTTTAAAAAGAAACTTGTATTTGGCCCATCCTGTACATAACCACAAATGTCATTATCCTTTGACTTTTGCTATTCTGAAGGCAGAGTCGATACAATACCTCTCGCCAATTGTCCTCTGCATCGGCAAACTCTTCTGTTCTGCATTAAACAGTCTATGATGAGTTTTCTGAACAACCCACTAAAGGCTAACCACTCCACGGGCGTGTGGTTCTCACTTAAAACACAGAAAAGTCGACTAAAGTGTGTCAATAAAACGACGCATTCTCACATAGTGGCATACGAAAACGAACCAAAAAAAAACGCAGCCTACCAATTAGTCGTGTATCTCGAAGCCGAAGCCGAAGCCTTGCCCGAGTATCTGTCTAGTATTCAAGCAATGCTATCGCGCGTCACTTCAGTGTCAATTGAATGTGTACCCACCGACCGACATGTGTAACAATTTCATAACTCCATGAATAATTAATTACGGTCGTCGCCTATGGCTAATGTGATTATGAAAAGCGCACCATTTGACGTTTCCACTAGCGAAAGTTTATCACGATTGTTGCTCACAATTCACGCTTCATTTCGGCGTGCTAGTACACAGAAATGTGTGCGTACGTTTCTCCAGATGCGTCGCCTCACTGAATGTGAATTTTCAGCGGCACTTTTACCTCGCTCCCACTGTAGCCTGTCGTATGGCAACAGAGCAATCGAGAAATGAGTAGAAGGCGAGTGACAAGGAATTAAAATAAATACACTGCCTTTGATTGGGCTTACGGGCGCGGCCGCTTCTAGATCGAATCGTTGCTGGTTATTTCTGTTTGATTTGATTTGATTTGATTTATTTAATTCCCAATGGATTTGCATATAGCACATATGCCCTTCTCCGCAGAACGGATTTGTAGGTGTGTGTGTGTGATGCTTGTGTATTGCTGACTTCCTCCGACTGGGTCACGCAAGTGGGTCAGTGGGGAATATGACAGCGTGACCTTAATCTAGAAATTTCACTCAACTTGACACTATATGCTCGCGCTAATTTATTTATTTTTTTCTCTTTTCAGATGCAATTAACTCGGCTATAACTTGAGAAGAAATGGCGGGTCCAAGTTGACAACTGTCTGGTATCAGTTTTCCATTTTTTCTTTTCGTTCGAATCGACTCGTTTCGATCTTCGTTTCAATTCTTGAGTTATCTTCCTCGGTTTTGAGTAGTTTTTTTTTTTCCTTCAATTTTTCGTTGTTCCCACTTTGAGTTCGCGCTTTACTTTGCTTTCGCCGATTGCCCGAAATACGAAAAGAAAGTGAAGAAAAACGAAAGGAAATACAAAAAGAATAGTTCTTTCTCGGTTGAAGCAAATACAAACAAAACAGAAAAAGATAATAAATCGTGTGACAATGTGGTGATCGGGCGGAGTGTCATTAAGCAAATTTCAAAAAAAAAAAAAGAACGTTTGCAACCGCGTTCGAGTAAACAACGTGAACAAAATTTGATCTGTCAGAATACGAGCGCGTAAGTTTCGATTCTGACAACAAACACAGAGGCGAACATGAGTCGGCAATTTACATCGACACGTACTGGTGCTACAGTTACTTATATGAACGTGAAAAAGATGGCCACCCGCCGTCAACCGGACCATGAGAGCGGCTACTACGAAGAGAACCCCGTGCTTGACTTCGATCAAATGCACAGTCTCGATGTTCCGTCACTGTCCTCGATGAAGCGACAACGATTGTCGTCCGAAAATGATAAACATCGGACGCATGTGACGGGCAGCGGTAGCGGATCGAAGCAAGTACTAAATAAGAAACAGAAAAAACAAGCTTCCTCACAAACGGCAAACCCTGATGATGCAAACAATCAACAGGCCAAAAAGAGGCCACAAACTGCCAGTAGCAAACGTCATTTGAACAACAACAATAACAACAACACACTGCACTATAATGCGCCGCAACATCAGAATCAAATTGTTTCCGAACATAGTGAGAAGAAACATTTAACGTCAGTGACGGCGGCATCAACGACCACACCGGCGACGACGATGACGACGGGAATGATGACAGCACCAGCCAACACAACAACGACTTCGTCGACGACGGCTGCGCAACGCACCAATGGAGCAGCAACAATCATGCAAACCGATGAAATTGTCGAAGTGAATGACAGTGAAAGTGAAGAAGAGGCTGTGACAAAGAAGAATTCGAAAAAGGGTCATCACCATCATCATCATCATCAGCAGCAGCAACAACAGAAGAGTGACAGTAGCGTCAGTCCAATTGGGACCAATGAGAGTAATGGTGGCAATCATCATCAACAACAGCAGCAGCAGCATCATCAGGTTGAAGAGCGCGCGGAGAGCGGATCGGAAGTTGAATGTGTTGCTGTGACAGATGCAGCAGCTATTGATAAGGAACAGTTGCAGCGTGAAATCGAGGAAGTCACTACAGTACACTCGAAATGTAAGTAGCTACCAATATTTTTGATTTTATATATTTTGCGTTACAGCCTGAACAATCTTATTGTGAGAACTTAATCTTAGCATTGGATACAGGGTGGGAGTTAACTTTAAAGTTTTACGAATACAATCTGCTGCGGGAGTGTCAGAATGCTTTCTGGACTATTGTTTATTTACTGAACGATTTTTATCACTCAATTCCAAGAGCAGAGGCAGTCTATCAAATTACTTATTCTTCGTTGAACTTACCCAGTGGAGAGGTCTATTGTGCGCGGTTTATTTTCTTGTTTTGTCATAAGCTATATGGTCGCACAGTTTATTGAATTCGGTCCACTGTAAGGTAGTCTACTCGATAGTAATGTCTGTCACTTTGTCGAAAACAAAGGATGTCATCGCTGCAACGCGACGGACAAAATCAAACATCAAACGCTCTAAAAATAAGGAAAAAAATCCCTTGACAAGTGCTGTTTGCATTCCAAAAGCGACTCAACATCAAACAAAGCGGCATGCTACAGTCCATACACACTCGGCTAAAGTCAAAGCACCACCACACCCCCCCCTTCTGTTTAGTCTCTGATCCTGTAATTGCGATGTTCCACAGCTTAACATCTGACATTCACGCGAATATATGTAAATACACGATTTATTATAATTTTATCTTCATTTATGTCAGCTTTAACTTAAAGCCCTATCCACTTTGCATTGTATGAACGTCTGGAGTTCCGCTGGCGCTGCACATACCCACACACACAACAGCACAAATCACAACAAAAGAGTTATGAGTCCTGTGTGGGAAATAACTGCCAAAACATTGTACATATCTCTAGCTTTATTAAATGCAGCATGTGCAAGGGTTCGCAACAAAAAACGCTGTGCAGAGATATATGCAATCACGTCCGTACATACATACGTCATCGCCAAGCGCAAATATGTGTACAAAAACAAAAAAGAAAAAGAAAAAAAAAAACTCAAAGACAAAACAAACACAAAACAAAACCGATAAAAATAGACACAGTTTCTCTATTTAGCATATCTGCAAGGTACACACGTGTACAGAGCTGCCACATCCACATGCCGCATGTATGTGGCATCAAGAGAATACAAGACCGTTGGTGATCCTGCTCTTCACATTCTTTTTCCATTCATCCCTGCAATCGATATACACGAGAATGCCTTACACATGCGGAAGCAGTCCCCAGCGAAATGGGGAGCCAGTGGCGCGGCGGTGATTGTGCTAAAAAAGAGAATATTTTTAAAGTGAATTCGGCTATAGATAGACTCTGGGATGTGTTGAGGGTGTATCGCAAAAGGACCGAGGTTACATCTCGATGATGGGCAACTGTGGCAATACACGACTTTAATTACTGCCACCTGTTGAAGCTGCCGGGGACGACATTTCCCGCATCATGTCGACGACCGTCAACATTTGGGATGCGGATGAATGATGTCTTCTATTGTACGCTCTCCTGTCTTCTGTCGCTAAGTGTGGAGAGTTAATTTAAGTGTGTCATGTGTGTAGACATTTGATATGGGGATGTCGGGTGGATCGTAACGTTGGTGATTTTGAGTGATTATGGTTGTTCTTTGTATTGTTGATGGCGGTGTTTTTTTTTTGGTGTGTGCTATTTAGGGGAGACTTTTGTATTTACCGATTTGAGATAGGCAACAGTTCGAAAGTGATAAGAGAAGTGATATCTGGAAGTGATGCCAAATCCATTTTTCGTTTGTGTAAAACCATATTCACCCGATTGACAGATCGAATACTATTCCCAGGTCTACCAATGAGCCATAAATGAGGTGGCAATAGCACACTATTTTACAGTGTTTAATTGCCAGTTCACACGGTTGCCAGATTTCGTTCCAAAATGTAGAAAAATTCATTGTCAGATGGGTGGGTGAGCAAATAATTTGTTTTAAGTAGTGGACTTTCGATAAGTCGAACTCTCCCTAACGCCAGCTCTCCCTAAGTCAAATTTCTCTCTAATTCGGTTTTTTTTTTTGCCAAATTTCGACATTCCCTTCAATTTTTCAAACAAAAAACCACCCTCTAACTGATATTGATGCTTGATTTAGGGGGAGTCCACTGTATATGGTTGCCTTAACGGCCTTGAAGCCGTGGCTCACTTAGATCAACATGTTGGTTCCATTGTGCTCTCAATAGACGATGTTTTTCTACCGTGAGACCTTCATTTACTTAATTTTCAGTTCTACACCGCTCAAGTCTGCCGGCTCTACTAAGATGTGCTTTCCCAGTGGCTGCTTCCTTTTCTTTACCAAGGCTGGACATTCGAGGAGCATATGTATGTTGGACACCTTTGATTTCATCCTCATCTCTACAGCTTCTATAAAAGTCGTGCTATATCACAGTGTCCTGTAAGAACTCCTATTAGCATGCAACACAAGCTGATCAGTGATGTTGATATTTTTTAGCGTCACTTCCTGTTGCTCCAATTTCCAGACCAAGCCATCGAGTTCTGACAACTCTGTCCAGGACTTCGTCCTCCAGTTATTTTTTTCTTTTATGGAACTAAGCGGGGTGAATTTCATAAGGGATTGCCCGAGATTCTCTCAGCTCAGATCAATTTTTCACAAGACTTTCGTTTTCTTGTATGCCAGTGTGCCCTGTTTTACAACGATGGCAATTTGATCGATTCGATCAAGTTGCACGATTGGCAGATGTATTTGTTTACAAAGAACGTGACTACAATAATTATTATAAGCGAACGCACACTAATATATTGATGGGCAATGCGGAAGCAGAATATAAACTGCTGCTGAAACATCGACGTCAGCCGCTTTGGGGAATTTTCTGATGGCGTTGATTTTAGCCGATCGGTTTTATGTCAGCATGATTCCGGGTAATTCGAAGCACAATTACCTCTGAAATTTCGTTTTACCGGTTAAATGTGACAGGTAACTCGTACAATGAAGCAATTTGCTGATTTCATAATACTCTGCCTATGCCAACAGCAAATGAGTGTTTAAATGTCTTAAACGTCTGATTGTGTCTCTAATTGGTTTTTTGAGATTGAGCCATAGAAGCCTGACAACGATCTGAGAATATTGTCAGACGAAGTTCTAAGTTCGGACAGTTGTCAGAGTTTTGGAACAAGTTTATCGCTGATAGATCTAACAATATTGTGAGATATGGAACATAACTTATGGCGTATTCTTTAATTCCTCGTCTGGCCAGAGATTGCCGGTCAGTGAAAAGCGCTTTGAATCAATAAACATCGATTTCTTATTCGAAACGGCTTGCAAACTGATTTTGGATTCTAATTACATCTCCAGTGGCCCTCATGATCTACTAAAGGGATTGCGGGAGCAAAGCACGAACGAGAGGTCTCCAGGACAGTCAATCCTCCGCCATCGACTATAAATCATCAGCAGTTATGCCGAAGCGGAACTAGTCGAGTTTTTGGACTTTGCCGAGACACCTCGTCCTGGGTCGTGATGAGAGAGGGAGTCGCATTCAAGGCACATCTTGGAGGTCGCGATGAAGGAGACATTCGTGTCACCTGACCAAACCATCGAATCATAGCCCTTTCCGTTCGAAAACAACATTGAGTTCCTCACGTACTACCTTGTTTCTCACCCTATCACGGCAAGTAACTCCCACTCCCACAGCACGAAGAACTCTCGTCTCGGCAGCTTATATTCGACATCTTATTAATTCGCTTATCACCCAAATTCCATGACCGCAGACGAGAGTTGATATAAAAAGAGTTACTGAGTTGAAAACCACACTTGGCCTCCTTGATTACAGATCTTCAAAGCCTTTTCAAAAATGTATCCAGCTTGGTTATTCCTATAGGAAAGCCCAGCATTACTCCTCCCAGCACTCGTGAAAAAGACCCCGAGATACTAGAACTTCTCCACCTGCTTCAATGGGAATCCACTAGAATGTAGAGTGCATTGAATAGGCGAGACCTCTGTTCATTCCAGCATTAGCACATACGGCCACAAATCTATCTAGCACCCACTTAGCGTCAAAAGAGGTCTCAAGGTCTTCAGCTAAAATAAATGCCGCATCCAATTCTGTAACAATCAGGAGGGACTTCCACATTCACAGAAAATTCACGAGGGTTGATCCAGGGACCCAGAAGAACCAATTATGATCTAAATTTAAACAAGCCTGACCTTAGAATACTATGTGGCGCACTTGCTGGCCAGTTCTCATACAACTATCACCTGCACCGAAAACTGTAGACACTGTGAACAATCAAAGGAGACCATGGAACACCTACTAGTCCAGTGTCCAAATCTGACACCAGGCAGATACAACATAACTAACTGACCCACATTAACTGGGGAGACTATCAGGACATTCCAACTAGATCTTAAGTCCTGAATAAAGAAAATGAGCGCGCAATAGATCTACTACGTTCGCAGTGTTATGTGACTGTATAGACACTCCCCATTTTCTTCAATTCAACAAAAGGGGTTTAGCTTCAGTTCGTAGCCAATTTAGCACTTTCGAGGTAAATCCATACACCTTGGAAATATTTGCATGTCTTTTGCATATATTTCCCCCGATTTATTCCGTCAAACTGGTGGATATTGTCCGATTTAATAAACCTTTCTTCTCTCGGGCGGTGGATATCCGTTCTAAAAGGGTTTGGTTTGAAAAACAGTGGACTCTCCCTAAGTCGAACTGTCCCTAAGTCGAATTTCTCTCTAAACCCAATTTTTTGTTCGCCATATTTTGGCATACCACGTTTCAGAAGTAAGAACACCGTCTCCTTAAAACCCTTTTCAAGTCTCCTACGTAAATAAATTGCCAACAAATATCTTAAATTTAACCCAATGTTCATAGAGTTCATCTTGAAGGTCAGCAGGTGCAAAGAATTCCAGACATTTCCCACAAACTCATGCAAAACAAAACGTTCATTTACACACACACAAACTTCAAAACAAAAAAAAATGCCTTCAGTCTTGCCTTAGCAAGTGTGTGTTCATTATTTTGCTTCCTTTTTCAAGGCGTTCTTGAAGCACCACTAAAGTTAAAATGACTGGTTAACCGATCGGAATAGCCCATCAATATATCATTCATTCACTTTGTCTGTGTTCTTTGTGAGGAGGAGAAGAGCACAACTTAAGGCACAACTTCAACTTGTTTCTATTAGCATTGCCCAGGGTCGATGACATTAAAATCGACACGTTAGAACTTGACATTGATATGTCAGAAACGAATACACACCGCACCACACAGACTCGGTTTCAAACCTAACCTTCAGCTGGCATTGGGTAGCTTTCCATTAAGCGCACAGCACAGCACAGCACACCGCACCACACCACATGTACTCTCGTACTCCCTATCTCTGTGCACACATAAACTGGCAGAAAAAAAATCACAAATCACTCCCCATCAAACTGGTAATTAATCCGATTTTAAGCATTTCATAGCCGAACAACGGTAAAAGTGAAATACAACACTGCAATGCATGTGGCCTTAGGATATTTGGCAGCTGTCACTCCGCAGTGCAACAGGCGTAACAAACTCCTGTCTCGTCGCATATCGTAAAGAACTCAAATCTGTGGTCTCCACTTTGGGTTTCATTTATCACCGATTCGCTCACCTCACATTCTGCAAATTGAGACCGTAGTGCGATGAGAAGAAAATTGAATTTATTTGTAAAATGTGAAATGTGAAATATGAAAAGCACAGCAAACCAGTCCAGCGCTAAGATGGAGGTGAATTGGGGGAGAAAAAAAAAAGAAAAAGAAAAGAAAACGAAAACGAGAATTTTGCAGTGTTGCAACTTTAATTTGAATTCAAGTGGCTGCTTATGCTGGCCTTGTGCGGTGGCTGGCTGCTGCTAGCTTTGGTTTCGCACGTTTTCCCTTTCACGGTGCCATTAGTCACTGCTGCTGGAGGATGATGTTTTCACAGTCACAGTCCAGCTGGCGTTAGTCATAACAGATATACGAGTAGCTAGCTATAAGATCTAATTTTATGAGTCTCTCCACTCATTGCTTTTATAGACTGTGTAGTTCAAGTATGTCGTAAAGCTGGGGATTTTAACTGTGTGTAGAGAACCGGATTTCATGGGATCCCCCTTGGCTTGACGTCACAAGGTCTCCTATGAAATGTGTTCGATGGGGACACGCGCAACAGGATGATGCAAATAAGATGGTCGTTAATTTAAATTATCGCCGGCTATTGGAGAGAGTTTCACTGAAATGCTGCTGAAACTGTTGCAAGGGACTGGAAATTATGCCATTGGCTTGCTCCGTGTACGCTTCATCAAGGTAAACTAACTCTTCTTTGCACTGAAACATGCTAATAGGGTGTTCTTGGCAATAAATTAAGGGCGCCCGCCACATTCAACCTGCCCCGGTCGTCTACATAAATGACGGTTTTAATCTAATCTTGTTGTTCTGCGGTCATTGCAGTGTACACATGTTATCTTTCGGTTTTTGTTATCGTTATCCAATTGTGTGGAAACGAAGCGGTTAAGTGGGACTTTCAACCCTCTGCAGCTCGTCAGATTTTGGTAGTTGCTCAAACTTCCCCGTTCCGAGACAGCACATACCTTTGTGCGAAGAGCAGTAGCACGTGCAACACGAGAGGTTGCTGTCCGTCCCCAAGACAGTAGCGTCAACCCAAGAAGGAGACAATTATAATTTGCTCGGCGCCAACGAACGCTTTTCGCAAATCTCCTGTTCCTTTGTTGCCTTTAAATTTGCCCCGCAGAATAAATGCACATACAGTGGTGGGAAAAAAATAATAAGAACAAGATTTATTAATTCATGAAAGTAACATTTATATGTACTGAAGATGTAAAGGGTGTTTTATTTTTTAGACAGATGATTTTTTTAAACTGACATGAAATTTATTTTATTCGAAAGATAATCTAACGTAAATTAAATTTAATTAAAATAATTATAAATTAAACGTAAAGGGTGTTTTTTTTTAGAAACATGATTTTTTTTAATTTACCTGAAATTTGCTTTATTCGAAAGATAATATTCTGGCATTATAATTTAAATATAATTTCTGGCATACGACCTGGCTCTGACTGGCTCGGAGGTAGTCTAATCTGAAGTTCCAATTTTCGATGACTTTTGCCAACATTTGTGTATATCGGCAATAATGCGGCGAATGTTATCCTCCACGTGGTCAATCTTTTCGCGCTTATCGGCATAGACTAGCGACTTTACATATCCATACAGAAAATAGGCGTTAAATCGCACGATCTTGGAGGCCAATTCACGTGAAACTATGCGGTTACCAAACGTTTCGTTCAATAAATCAATTGTAGCACTAGCTGTGTGACATGTTGTGCCGTGTTGTTGAAACCACAGCTCCTGCACATCATAGTTGTTCAATTGATGAACGAAAAAGTCAGTAATCATGGCTCTATAGCTGTCAATGGTGACTGTAACGTTCTGGCCAGCATCGTTTTTAAAGAAGTACGGACCAATTATTCCACCAACAAAGCACACCAAACAGTCAGTTTTTGTGGACGTAGCGGTTTCTCAACATACACTTGAGGATTTATCCATTCAGGCAAAAGTGAGCATGGTGAAATGGACGTAGAGCGCGATACGTACATACGAACAGAACCATGATTTTCAAAATAAATGTGCACAATTTGGAAGCGTTGTTCAGGCGACAGTCTATTCATGTTGAAATGCCAAACTAAACTAAAAATAAATCACTTGACAGCTGACGAGATGGCTGCCATTTGAAGTAGTGTTGTCAACTTAAAGTTCTATGCCTCTAAAAAACACCCTCCATTTTTACATAATCGACAGCACACATTTTGTTTTCTATTCAAAAATTTGGACCACCCTCAGAAGCCGAAAACCCCAGACCATAACTACCTCCACCATGTTTAATTGTTTTTTTTTGTGTACTTGGGGTCGAACTCGACGTTCTTACGTCTCACGTACAATTTCCCATCAGAACCAAACGAATTAATCTGTATTTCATCTGACTAGAGGATGCTATTCAAATTTTTCCGATGAAGGTGCTTGGGCGCGAAATTCCACCTTTCTTGGAATCTTTCTGGGTGATTTGCCAACGAGTTTTGCTTCTTTCAACCGAATTCTTATGGCACGTCTCGTTACTGGTGCGTCAAGTTGCATTTTAAGCTAGTTTTGAAGAAGCAAATGGATTTTGTTTGCAGTGGCGTACTAGTAAAGTGCCGAAACGTGGTGTTATTTGGGGGATTTGGGGCTAACATGAATAGCTGTGGACACTTTTTTGTTCATATTTTGGGAGATTTCATTCATTGTTTTCACGTCTTTTTGTAGGGTTTTATAGTACATTCCCACCGCCACATAAATCCAACAATTCGGCTAGTTTCAACATTTCAGTAATTCGCCATACATTTTCCAGCTTTTCGAATTGTTGGATTTCAGCGAAATCTTCAACTTCCTCGCTGTATTTGCAAGTTTGTCAAATCGAACAAACCTCTTTCCAAATTCAGCACGTCAATTAATGACTACAGCCCGTTGACATAAACAAAAAACAGCTGTCAACAAAACAATCACTCATTTCAAGTGATACTCCCAATACGAATGACACTAGCTGTTATTTGAAATGTTGAAGTTCCAGTGCGTACACAAAATTGGATTTTAAACCGTTTTTTCTCGAAATGTTGAACTTGGCTGCGGTGTAAGGATAGGATAGGAATGTGGGTAGATGTGCGGCAGCACGGTGTGAACGTACTTTTAACCAGCTCCCGCTTAGTATTGCTCTAATGAAGTCCATTTTCGCAAAATGTGCACTATATTGTCTTAAATATTTAAAGAAATTGACACTGGCCGTACTCAAAACACTATCGTTAGCCTATTTGTCTAAAATTGGAATGAACTGCCCGCAGGAACTATTGATGAACACTGAGAACTTACTTCGTTTCTATTATTTTTTCCATCACAGTATTTGAATGTGGTGCTTAATCTTCAGTCCCAGATAGTTAACCACCATTGTATAGTCAGTAGAATCAAACAAACTCTAAAAGGCACAACCTACTCGCTCAGCGTCCCAATTTCCATATCAGTTTGCTCACTCATTGCACACCACCACCCCCTTCCCACACACACACGCCGCGCCACCTTTATCTGAACAAAAGGGTAACAAGACGACGTATATTTTCAAGTCGCACATACGGGAAAACAATAAAACTTTGAACACAAGTACATTCAATACAAAGCAACAACCCCTGCCCAATAAATCATCCCCTTCACCTGGTCCATAAATTATCCAAAAGCACACACACGCACGCCCCAAACCGAAGCACGAACGAGAGAAACATGTAATTCAAACGTCTTTGAAAGTGAAAGAATATTTTTAGACAAAACCCAAGTCCTTCGGCAGTCAGGAGCAGCGGGGTCGGTACCCAGATGAGTTCATCAACCGTTTTCGATGGAATGACTTTCAGTCCGAAACACTGGCGCACAACACACAGTTCATTGTCATTTACTTCGCCTTACTCCTGCGAGCCAGTCAACATCACTCGTCCCTCCCCCCCTCATTCACCCCTGGCCAAGCGGCTGGTCGTCGATAACCTGCTCAAGCCAACTTTTGGCCTGTTTGTGCGGTTCATGGCTATTTATTTGTGTTATTCCGTGATGACGAGAGCGAGATGAAGGTATTTAATGCGCAGCTCATATTTTCATTTAATTTTCTTTCGGCGAATTCGCCGAGACGTGCGACGAAGAAAAGCGTATTTTTGTTTTAACACAATCAAGGACAAGTGGTTGAGGAGGATACAGCAAAAAATCTTCGGGGGGTTTTTTTTTTTTTCTTGATCTGACACGTGACAGAGCGGGGGCACGCCGCCATGTGCTTGACTCGTGGGCTTTCGATTGAAAGAACAAGTGTCGTTCGCATGTCGTTTTGCTTCAAGGGGGAACAGCGAAGCGAGACAAAGAGCAGAAGAAGAAGAAGAATTCAGTGAAACGTCATTGCTTCGAGGGGGAGGGGAAGATCAATAATTAATTGAGAGACACACATGCACAGACCGAGGGGCTGACAGAATGGAAGCAACTATCCGACGTGGGCAATTAATTCACTCTGCTGTGCGGCTGATGATGTGACGGGCATCTAATTTGAAATAGATATTCTCCGATTTGTGTCAATCGCCATGAATGCTTGATGGCTGTCTGCGTGTGTGACTGCCCTCGAGAGTCGATCAACTCTGCTGAGTGTACTTTATTTTTATGGCGTGAATTAAATCTGAGCACTGAGACTGTTTATGAATTGTCGACCGTGACCAATTTGTCAGACCGCGAGGGGAGTTTCTTTCTACCCGCTTAACTTCTGACAGTCGGATATGGGTGACTGAACTTTAATTGAGGAAGATTCACACATTTCATGTCACCATGTTGGTCTTTGAAGCCAAGTAATGATACATAACTAGGTCTGTCGTATGCTTGATTGAATTGTCCGGCATCAGTGGTCGTCTGGAGATTAAGGTTCTCCTGACACCCGCATGTGAATGCACTTCGAACTTGGCTGTTGATGATCCAAAGGGATGTGGAAATAATTCACGCGCCCCCTCTTATGGGCTACCGGACATGGCTGAGGGTACAGAGTGTCAAGATTACAATGGATCAAGAGCAGAGTGCCGGGAAAGCTCGTCCTGCTTTTAATTGTTCCAAACGAAATTCGCAAGCAATTTGTTTGAATTCTCTTAAGCTGGTAGACATTTTGTGCTTCAATAAAGTTGTAAATGTGAACGAAAAACAACGTGCACTTTTGATACGTTTTTGGGCCGTGAACTAGAATAAATGTGAATTATTTACGGAATTCCAATAAAAGTTGACAAAACTCCTTGACAACGTGTGTAATCTTTGCCCTTGCCCCCTGACCGTGTGCCTACCATTATTCCACAGTTTTAACAGGCCTTCTATCAGTTAGAGAAGCAGCTGTTGGAACATAGATCAAACGCAAAATAACTCTTGCCAACCGCTGTTTCTATGGGCTGCAGAGGCAATTGAGTAATAGAGCCCTCTCTCGAAAGACCGAGTTGACTCTGTATAAGACCTTGATCATCCCCAGCGCCGAGGCATGGACTATATCGTAAGCGAATAAAGAGGTTCTTAGTATTTTCGAGAGAAACGTTCTTCTCGACGCTCGATCTTTGGTCATGTCTGCGTTGATGGCATTTGGAGAAGAAGGTTCAACCACGAAATGTATGAGATGTACAATGACATGTGTCTAGCTACACGTCTACGGATCCAACGCCTAAGATGGCTAGCCTATGTAGAGCGTATGGACATCTTAGCGGCGGCCCGAATAATCTTCGACCCTGAGCCTGTGGGGCAACGCAACATAGAAAGTCCACGCACAAGGTGGCGCTCACAAGTCGAGGGTGACTTCAGCCGGCTTGGCGTGCGAAACTGGAGACAGCAGGCTGGTGAGGCATGTTTAGTGAGTAGTGTCTAAAGAAGAAGAAGAAGACAACCAAATTTTGACTGGAATCTGGCCACTTTATAGGTGAGGCTTAACGAAATAAGAGCTACTGTGTCTCTGTGTCTTCGACTCCGAACCAGCGTGTCTTTGTAATATAGGACGCCAACGAAACCACAGCCGCGTACACAAGTCGATAAGGACTTCTGTCAACTAGACGTGCTTAATTGGAGGCACTTATTTAAAGATCGGGCTTGTTGAGGCACATGCCCATCTCGTGCTGAGGAAGAGGCGTTTGTCAGAATGGAGCAAGAGGGCCGTCTATTAGACAATCAAAATCTAAACTTCCGGAGGAGGCTCTATTACAAACGAGATTTTTTGGATGGCACTGTGCAACAATGTGCGTCCATCCTTAGTGTGGCCCTTTTAGCGCATTCGAAGCTGCAATGAATGTTATTAAATTCCAACAAGTCTTTACAAAGCACTAGTCGATGCGACCCCTTGAAAGATCGGCTTGTCTAGGCACACAGCCCTCTTCCTCGTACCCTCGACACCTTCTACAGCAGCAGAGACTCCTTAAGGCTCATGGGGATATGGTTTTTTGGAACAACATGCGTCTGTTTTAGCACAGTGGACAGTGCTACAGTTTACACAGACACTGTTCGCAAGAGTGTGTCCCGGCAGGACTCTCCGAGTCTGGTGAATGAACGTGACGTTTATTCTCTAAATTAATTCGATACATTTACCACATATAATTCATGGTTTTTCATACAAATTGTACTTACTATTTTTGGCAGACTCGTGGCGGCAGCGCACGCTCAGAATTTCGGAAAAATTGCGAATTCGAAAGGCACGAGTTTAAACATGACGTAAGTTCGCTCAATTTGACAGATTTTTTAGGTTTGTTCCATTTGACGTTTCATGAGCCACACGCTGCCGCGGGGGCTGTTACAATTTAAAACGAAGAAAGTAGTATAATTCTCAACAGAAACCAATTCCAATACTTCGAAGTGGCTGCCCGCGGGACTTGGTTGCGTGTGTGCCTCTCCCAAAGACTGCAGCTAGACTAGCTAGAAATGCTTCTGTTTTCTGTTTGTCCATCTTGGGTTAGAGGTACTCGACTTACACATTTCACCACCAGAGATGCTTGTTCTACAAGAACCGCCGTACGAACGCTTTAAAGGCTCCGGCACATGCCTAGTACACTTTACATGCGATGCGTCAAAGCATCCGTTTTCGGTGAAGTACTTGACGCTAGGGGTGTCACAATAAATACTTCAACGCACAGCTGATTTCATTGACAGTCTGGCTGAGTTCCTAATCGCAGCATTAGCGCAGAACGCCAACGTCAAGCGTTCATAAGATGCAAACATTTGGCAATGATACAATGCATCGCGTTCTAAAACGTCATATGAAAGCAGCCGCTGCGTAAACAAAAGCAACCAGCTCGACACAGATTATCGTGATGCATCGCAGCATCAAAAAATCATTGCGTAGCATCACAAAGGCAGTGATGTTACGCGATGCACATTATTTTTTTTTGACTTTTACGAACTCAGCCTCTGTCATCCGCACATAAAAATTGACAATTGAAATTTTTATTTTATTGTAAATATACAATTATGAGGGTTTTGTTTTACATTTGTATTCATTTTTAAAATTACCTTCGACAACAACCAACTGATTTAAAATTCGAATTTTATTGAAATGTCACAATGTGATGACTGGCAACGCTGAAGGAGAGAGAAATGTTAAAAGTTAAGCAACTACATTCGTCGCGTCGACTTCAGCGTTGGTTGATGTGTCTCCCATTAGAATGCATGTATTTTATTCATCTGTAAAAGTATTGCTGACTCTGACGCATGTAAAGCCTTGAAGGAACCCTTAAAGGGTCTTGCAATTGGGACTTCCGACTTTGACAGTTGATAGCGGCCATATTGTCGAAGCTACATCTGTCAAATTGGCTGTCATTTATTCATTGTTTCTCAATGATTGACAATGGAAACAAACACGTGCAAATGCGGTGCTCTGTTCGGGCAATGTACCGCGCGTTTTGCTCATTTTACAGTCGCCATAAGGTTAGACCCATTTCTGGATGAATGTGTACTTTAACAAACAAAGTTGTAGAATGTGGGACGATCCAAGAGCGTCCAATGCATCCCAGAAAAAGTCACTGTTGTGGATTTTGGGTTGGCGGCGTCATCGGCTTGATGACGTTGGTCAGGTCAACACCGTCAACGGCGAGCGCTATAGTTCGATGAATACCAACTTCTTTTGGTCTGACAGGTGGTTTCAACAGGACGGCGCTAGGTGCCACACAGCTCAGCACCAGGCGGAGCCTTAATATTCAGAAAAGGAAGCTCTCACGGTGGAAATCACATCCATTATAGGTGCCCAATTCGTTGGACTAAATCCGCTCCGATTGTAGACCACAAGTGGACCCCACGTATTTGATAGTTGCCACAAGCGGTTAAGCAGGTGAGAAGCTTCCTTCCACATGATCAACTACTTTTGTATACCTCATATCACCAGATGCCTACAAATCCACTAGATAATCGATAAATTCTTGCTCAATGGGCTGAATATTCATGGTAACACTTCACTGGCATTGTTCCAGTACACGTGCATAAGGAACACTTCGAATTCAGTGTACTTCATCGACTAGTCTAGCCACCACCGGCCTTCCCGATGTGTAATCATTTTCTCAGAATAGATCTGAAAGCGAACCCCTCCATGTAATGCTCATAGTTATTCCTGCTCCGATCTGGTCTGGTCTGGTCGATTAATAATTTTCTTCTCTGCGCAGCAATTACTCGAATCACAGCGTTTCTTGGCTGTTTCACTGAAAATGCAATGCAAACAATGGCAAATGGGAAAATGACTCTATCCGCGCACACAGCGAGGCATATTACGTCGTCTACACTTCTCGAAATTGTTCATCGTGTTCGTTCTCGAACATCAAAGAGCGAGCGAATCAAGTCTCAGTTGACTGGCTGGCTGGCTGACGCTTGATGATGTGAGAAGCCCCAATTCGACATAGCATGTAACTGTATGTTGACCTATTTACCTAATCCAATTATCCAACCGTACGGCATAATACGCTGGGAACGGGGGAGGGGGCGCTCCGATGAGTGTATAGGTGGCTGCATGCAACAAAAGTGTGCTGGTTATGCACAACAAGCGCCACCATCTTCATCATGCTTTAGCCTTGAAGTCGGCATTGCCTTTTCATGGTGATTACAAGCAAAACTATTATCAAACGATGAAAGGAGGATGGAGGTGTGGAGGTGAAGGAGATTGACATTCGTTTTGTTGGTTCAGAGAGAGAGAGACGGGAGCAGAGCCCCGAGCAGTCGTGTGATAACACAGTCAGAGCCAGCCCCCACCCGGATTCTCGAAACTCCTCAACAACAACAGCGCCATTTACGACCGCCGAACACAAAGACGACCAGCTGAGCTGCTCTGCGCGTGTGTGTGCGAAAAAGCTCCACTTGATCTCCTCTCACAGTGCGCCCATCTCACTCTGTCTATCTGCGAACAGGTCATTCGAAGTGAGTTGGGCGCGCTGACTGCATGCCATTTGCCAGGCACACACAAATGCCCAAATGTGCCGGCTGGTGTGCGCTCAGTGCTGGTGTCACGAAGCTTTTTCTTCTCAAAATTATTCCATCGCTCGAGTGGCGGATAGTATCTGCGATGTTTCATAATACGCTCGTACTTGTTAGTCGTTTTATTTCCATTTTATTTTTGTTTTATCGTTCAGAGACAGCAGCATGCAACATATGGACGCGTTTTGTTTGATTCACGTAGTGTTCGAGAGTACATAACGTGTGACACGACCTTGAGCTAGATTTCGAACCAATACCAAACGAAGATATGGCCGTTTATAGTTGTAGAAGTAGTGCAACCGCAATGGAGTATCGGACTATCGAGAGATTGCCGGTAAAACGTGCATTAATGAGATTATCGTGCGTACACAGAAAATCCGTACAAAGCATCGTAAGAAAACAGAGACAAAACACACAATCGACATCGACAGTCATCCTTGGTGAATGGAGTTTTGTGTGAAGGACTTTCGTTGGGGAACATGCGTATACCGACGGGCTTTTTCATTGCCGATGATGGGGTTACAGTCAAATGTAACAGTTCAAGGAATAGATATACAAATTCTTCGACTTTGACGCATCTTGGGATACATACTCGGCGGGGGTTCGGATTCCTTTCGTGGTTTACTTTGTGTCAAGTGCAATCTGGATCGGAGTTCACTGAGCACACGGGTTAGCTTTGTTGTCTGGTGTATGCGTGTGTTTTCTTTTTCCTATCCCTTCGGTTGTCTGGGATTTAAGACAATTAATTGCCGCTTTAATCGAATTTTGTTGAAAATCCTGAGTCAACGGTGCAACGGAAATGCTGGGCTGAGGCGTTTTGCGAAAATTTTCGTGTAAAACTGAACCTCAACCCAGCCTGCTGCTTTGCTACCCACAGACTCTATATACTTTTGTATGACAAGCACAGAAGGGCGTGTTCGTCAGGTCAACTTAATGTCAAAATGTAGAAATTAAAGGTTGGGAACTGTTGCTCACACGTCGTCATCCATTTTGTGGTTAGGAAAGTAAATTTGAAATGAAGTTTTTCATGATTTAGATTCTCATCAAATTTGTATATCAATACATTATTTTTCGCTTGCAAAATGGAATAAATTATCATTCAACTGTCATGGCTGTCATGTCGATGGCTTTTCGACACACATATCGGGCCCAGCCGTAAATTGACTAATCATCGACTAATTCGTGTTCAAATCCGACGTAGGTTGATTTGTTAATTGGGTGCCCTGTGGGCCCTAATGCCGTCTCTCGCTTAGACTAACCTAATGGACCGTTGTTTGGGAGGTTTTACCACCGCGAGACCTACATCAGTCCTAAAACCACCCAGACCCCATATGAATCTTGGGAGACTTTTCATTTCAGCACCGCTTAAGTCCTCCAGCTCCACCAAGAAGTCCTTTCCTAGGAACTGCCTCCTTTTCTTTTCCTTGCTAGGACTGGGCACTCACAGATTAGTTGTTGGATAGATTCTGTTTCTTCCTCATCTCCGCAGCTTATGCAGAAGCCTATGGCACGGTGCCCGGTACGGACTCCTACTAGACTTCTCAAGTCTTTGCGACTAAAGTCGATCTATGATGTTGACCTCCTTTTGCTCAGCATCGGACATAGAACACCCGCTGTTGCTCCAATAATCAGATCAAGCCAACGAGTTCTGGCACTGAGCGGCGTATGCGCATACGGGATTGGGGCATAGAAATTCTTCCAGCTCCTATCCCTTTTCGTTTCGTCCAGTATGATTCCAGAATGCCCCAGCACCCATCAGAGGCTCACCGCGTTCATCAAGAGTATCTCACTGATGCTTTGTTTGCGCAGCCTAACCAGCTTCGATGACTGATGCTATGGCTTTTGTTGCAGTTTGTCTATTAGAGAAAATGGTGATCGACATTGTAGTGTTTCAAGTCATTGCTGCCTCGTGTATCGCCGCCACTTCGGCTGTCCTTCTTTAGCGAATAGGTCATAGAAAGCTTGGCGCTTGTACCCGCGCTCGTCTTTGAGCCGTCAATATATAAGTCGATCCCCGTTTTCTTCTATTACCAATTTGTATCCGGCCCGGAAAGCGCTGAATCTCTTCTCCGTGGCTATGGTTGGTGGTAGATAGAGCCTGGCTGTCCTATATTTTGCGCTGCTGTCCACCTTATTAGTATGACAGCATGACCGTATGGTTTTTCCCTCGAAAAATCCGCTTCTCTGAGCACCAAGGCCGATGAGGCCGCACTGTTGCTGCAGAATAGGTCGAGAGGATGGAGGAAGAGAATATCCTGTCGTCGGTGCTGTCTAACGGTAACAATTCACACTATCTTGGCGGACAGTTCATATCATTCACAAATGTTTACTTCAATAAAGACTGAATGGGTGGTTTCGGTTTTGCGACGCCTTCCCTTCTTCAGGTACGGTCAAAAAGATTCGATTCACATTTGATTATAGCGATAGACGTAACACTCACTTATTTTCAAAGAATCAACACGTTTTTTAGATGCAATGGTGTTTTGACGTTTCATGTTAATTTGTTGTTGGACCTTGGACGGTTGAACACGTTGCTTCCCGTCATCAAGGCCAAGCTGTCTTGCTTCCGCGATGACTTGACTTTTAAGCCTGATTTTCCATTTTCCTCGCCTTCTCGAAGCAGGTGGCTCGGATGCAAAAATCCTCTTTGTTGGAGCACGTGTGTCCGTGGTCTGGATGTAGGCGAGTGCCGGACTACGTCCACATCTTGTTACAGCCCGTAGAGATCGCGGTTATGTATTTTCATCCATTTATCTTCTTCACAGACACGGCGTGGAGAAGAATTTTTCTTTAAAACACACTCAGAATCAACTGCTGTTTTGATTATCGCACAGCTTTCGGTTCCTAATAGCAGGACTGGCAAAATGAGCGTTTCGAAGAGCATGATTTTGGTCATTCGAATTAAGAGTTTTGAGCCCAGTTGTTTCGACCGAAGTAGCAACGGTTGTCCGATCATCGTTTTTGGAGCTCACGTATGTATGGACCTGAGCCTCAGTCAACATGCCTCTCCAACTAGCACGGTCCAGTTTCGAACATCCAGCTGATTAAGGTCCCTTTCCAGCTGGTCATGTCACCGGAGTCGAGGTCTTCCTCTACCAAGTTGGTCCTCGGGATTGGATTTGAAGACTTTCCGAGGCGGAGCGTTGGTGTCCATTACATGAATTAGCCATCTGAGTTGCGACAATCGAATTCGTTTGACTAGGCCAATGTCGCTGTACAGTTCGTATAGCTGCTCCTTGATTCCTTCGTCTGCATTTGATATTGTCCATGCTTCTGAGCCATATAGCAGAACTGGGACCAACAAAGTCTTATATAAGAATAGTTTGGTTCCTCGAGACAGGGCTTTTTTTCCAATTGCCGTCTAAGCCCAAAGACACGGCGATTGGCAGGGCTATCCTTAGTCTTATCTCCGTCGTGATGTCATTGCCGGAGTTTACTGCAGAGCCTTGATAAACAAAGTCCTTAACTACGTCGAAGCTGTATCTGTCTATTGTGACACTCTGTCCAAGATGTCGGTGTTGATGGACCTTCTTTGTTGACAGCGTGTACTTTGTCTTACCCTCATTCACCGCAAGACCCAACTTAGCCGCTTCGCTCATCGATGCTAACAAATGCCCGATTGATAGCCCGTTGCGTTATTCTGATGATGTCAATGTTATCGGCATATGCTAGCAGTTGCACAGACTTGTGGAAGATCGTGCCTCGTGCACTGTTTCCTCTAGAATTATATTAAAAAAGTCGTATGACAGTGCATCGCCTTCTTTGACATAAAAAATCTCGGTAAGACCTTGACGGACCAAAGGGCTTTCTCCAACGTAATCCTGCAAAGACGGATGAGTTTTGCAGGGATGCCAAAACTAGACAAGGCGTTGTATAGCTCATCTCTATAAATACTGTCATACGCGGTCTTAAAGTCGATCGACTTGAAACTCCTGGTCCTTTCCAAAAATATATGCTGATGATCAACCCAAATGCTCTGCTCGTAATGAAGCCGATAGTGATTTCGATCTTCTTCAACACTTTCAATAACAGCAGACAAATTTCCTGTAGAGCATGCCATAAGACAGCTTGAAGAGAGCCTGTCTCTTGTCTTGTTATAGTTCGCCCTGTTCAACTATTATTCCGACCATAATCTACTCCTGGTGCGCAAATTATACCTACAACAGTCACCACATATTTTTTTAAGTAAGTTTCACGAATTTGCAACTTTCCGCGATTGTTAAACGGCCCAAATTGTAAAATGGGGAAGCCGCCTTAACCAAAACATGTACAGTATCGGATGACAGTTCGGTTGAACGTAAATGGCTGACACAAGGTTGTCAAATCTGAACCACGTATTGGATGACGTTATATCGAGATGTAGAAATTAAAGATTGAAATGAAATGAGTTTTGAGCGTCCCACTGTGCAGCCAGTGAAAAAAAACGTACACTGCTCTGATTTAGTTGTTTACCCATCAACTTCGCGGGAAACAATCAAGTCAGACCACTGACAGCCGGTTGTGAAATGCTCCCATATTTTGTAGAAGTAAATAAATGCAAAAAAAGAAAAAGTGACAAAATTAGCTTGACCTTCTTTTATTTTCTTTCACCGCCACCAACAGAGCAGCAGTCAGCACCAACCTTTCGCTAATTAAATACATATTTTTACACTCTATCATCAATATGTCAACTTTGACTGGCCGAACAAAAGCGAAATGTTTCTCAAAATTTCGCGAAAATGTGTCACCTTCACTTCCAATGCTCGGTGGGGTACTTTTAAAGTCATAAACCAACACAACCACACCGCCGCGCCGTGAGCGGACGCCATCGCCAATGGTGGCACGATTATCGGGTATAGCTGCTGCCGGACGGACTCTCTGTCGCAGGCAATGTGTGTCGCCGCGGTGTACGGTGGCGGTCCGCTGTGACGACAATGTCCGCTTAATTACACGAAATTACCCAAAAAGGACATTACTGCTTACAACCGCAGGCATTTTGATGAAAAAATTTGCCACCGAATTTGGTGGCGGCATTTTCAACTCGCACAACAAGTATGAAGGCACAACACTCAATAGTCAACAGTGGTGGCGATGTGTCACGTGACAGCGGTAAAACGGCTCCAATTTGTCATCCAGTGGCATTAGTTTTGAATTCGAAATTCAATTGTAAACCATTCTCATTGGCAAACGTAATTGTGAATGCACTTGAGTGTAAAAATAGTCGCTGACAGACGTCTAGTGCGTGCACACGGCGACCACTTGTTTCGATGTGCTTACACTGATGATGATCAGCGTATTTTGCTGATGACATTTCGAATGTTTTGCTAATGATTACACATGCCCGTGTGTGTCGGTGGGCTATTTTGAAAATGTCACATGGAATGGGGTATTTGCATTGAAAATGGGATTTATGATGTTTGCTAAGTTTCTTGAAATACAGTATTATCTGAACTAGCTGCGTATCGAGCGTATCTATTATTAGCGAGACTTTGATATGGTTTCGTGTAAGATAACGTGTGTACCCTTGAGGGGTGAATGAGATTTTATATAAAACACAATCAATGTTGACACTGGTGGCTTAAGGCCTTATCACGTTTAAAGTAAAATAAAATTAATCAAACACGGTTCGTGTAGTTATCTTATTTTTATTTTTATCTCCCGAATTACCCAAACCAATTCAAATAATTGCTCCGAATTGTATGCAAAATGGGGTGGGTTTGGACTTAAGTTTTGAGAAATTGTGGATGTAATGCTAGCAATTTTTCAATTTCCCTGATCGCCTTGAGATTCTGATTGTTCGCGTCCAGCGGCGACTGAATGAAAAGGAGGCGAGCATCTGTCTCGGACATTATTTAGAGGGTGGGCCAAAACAAGTTTCTTTTAAAAAATGCAATAAAATGTACAAAATTAAACTTTTTTCCACGTATTATGGCTTTATTAGTAAGAACAGACATTTCCATTCATTGTGAAATACAACGTCGTTCAAATGGCTGCCGCGGCTGGCTTCGAAGCAGCTCATTCTGTCACCCCAATTTTGCAGGACCTTGTTGCTGGTTTCGGGCTGTAGATCATGGATTGCTTGGATTTTGGCCTGCTTGAATGAATGCTTGAACTGTTGGCATAACATCGGTCCTTCACGGTTCCCTATAAAAGGGATCAAAACGCAGCTCCGAGGCGGCCAATTGACATTGCCGCTGATAACACGATTTGAGGATTTTGTGTGCAAAAGATCGATTGTGGCATGGGCTGTGTGGCATGGCGTGCCGTCCTGCATGAACCACAGGTCGTCCAAATCCATGTCTTGCACTTCAGTAAACAAAACGTGGGTTAAAGGGCTCTGCAACGTCCACCGTTGACCGGATCGTTGTTTCCAGCCTCATTTTCGGAGGAAAATGGTCCAATGCTGCCACCTCTCCACAATCCGCTCACTGCAGCCACATTCTCATCTTTGCGCACCGTTCGATGACGGGGACCATCTGTGTTGTCCACTAGCATACCAGTCACATGAACAAAGTTGCGTACAACAGTCGTGGTGGGTGCATCATTTCGTCCAAAACTTCTTCTTTATCTAAAAAAAAACGCTCTGTTTGGTCTACACGGTCTCACAGCACTCACGTTAGAAATAAGTTTTCAATATTTCCCAACGTTGTTCAAGCGTAAAGCGACTCATTTCGTTCCGCAGAGGTGTGATACTGACTTTCTGTCAAGGTTTCGAGCGGTAAACAGCTGTCAGTGTCAAAATAACCTATGATTTAAAACAAAAAACCATTGGATGGTCCACCCTGTATAAGAGAAATATGAATTTTGTTGATAACGTTGCTCCTGATCACCTGAACTTTTGTTGTGGAATCGGCACGTCGCAGCGTATGATTCCCCATTAGTTGAAGGAGGACATGTGTGGGAAACGATGGAAAGCAGTCGATAGTCCGTTTCCCTTCAACAAATTGAAAATCATACGCTCTTGCTACGACACTTCGACGTGCCCATGTCGTAATGAAATGACGTCCCTATGAATGGCATTGCCTGGTGGTTAATGTGTAATTTGAAGAATTCGGGCTCCGTTTCTCTCTATTCATGACTGGGCAGCTTCTCCTCTTGTGTGGCGCTACAGGCCGGCACGGCCTTAGCGTTAACCAAGAAACCTCTCCGGCGGGTGATCGAGGGCTCAGAAATTCCTTTTGGCGGCATTTACACTCGCTAAATGTGTCGCAAGATTTTTCAATGCTGTCGTCAAGGGAGGTGAGACAAAAGGAATGACACAAAGCCGCTTATGATGGCACGTGTAAAAGCCAGATTTTCCTATCGATTACAGAGTAGTGCAGTCGTGGAGTTCCTCAATTTTGCTCCAAAACAACATCTTCGACCTGGTCAAAGAACCCGAATGCCTCGGTTGGTTGACGGTTGAAATCCATTGTTCAACTTTTGTCTCGATGACCAAAAGCGTTTTCTTCATCCCAGCTGCTATAAGCACGCCTGGGCACGTGCTTCTCATTCTTAATACACTCTCCCTTTAAATCCCCCCCGCCGTGAGCAGGATCAAGCGGTAATCCCTGTTCCTGCTGTTCAGCTGGATCCACGTGGCGTCGATAAATCCGACAAAGAATCAAAAATAGTGCTGCATCCCCAGTAAACCTTTCCTGTTGATGTCCCCCCTAATTAAGTGGCAATTCTCTTGCATCCACATCGGTGTATTCCATGAGTACAGTATCATGTTTGAACCTCTCCCCCCATTTGGATCGTCTAAACTCCCTTCTACCAGCCAATTAACCATGTCCCCCTCCCCCTGCGCCCCCCTAACTCACCAACAGTCTGTCGAAGTCTCATCTATTTCGTTCTCTTTTGTTTATGTTCTTCTGGATTCATATCATTCCACCATACATAGTTTACCACCTCACCCTCGGCTGTTTGTATCTATTTAAATCAAACTAGGTCAATCGTCACAGTGTTAGTTGCGCCGGAGAGGAAAACATACAAAATTGAAGGAAAACGCCAACTCAGTACTGTCAGCAGTTCCTCCTTTCCTTTCGTATGAAAATGACACACAAATTGTTGATTAGTATTTATCGGTTCTCTTTGTTTGTTGGAAAGTAAATATGATTGTACATAGTGCGGGGTAAGGAAGCGAACAAAAAAAAATACCCAACCACAACCCACCACCACGAACGTGCATCCTCGTGAAGTTAATCGCACCGCAAGAAGAGTGTTGACCAAACCGAAGAATTCCATTTTGATCACATTTCGTGACATTCTAAAAATACACTCTCGAAATAGTCGCTGAGCGTGGCGTCGGTACTCTGTGATTGTTTTTGAATTTCTTAAATACAAAGAAGATGTGTCCGCATCTCGCCGCATTCTTCGTCTGCTCACTCAGAGGCGGAGGAAGAAGGTGCTGCATGCCAACAGATATTCGAAATCATGTTGGGAGGGGAAATACAAATTTAGATACTCCACAGCAGATATCGAATGCGAAGACTGTATTTAGCATCATTCGACACACGTGCATGCACAACGGACAGAGTCACATGTCGCACTGAGGGGGCACAGATATTCTCTCCCGAAAGTTGCTGTGAACTACTCGTACACTACACATGCATACATGACCGGAAGAAGATACAATCGTTAATGTATTTCTATTTCTTCTTGTTTTTATTTTTTTCCGCTGTTGTTGGCGTTTTTGTTTCATCGGAAATGATTTATATTACTTTGTTGACGAGTGAGAAAAAAAAAAACTAGAAAAAAATGATGAGCAAGAATGTGTATTTTTTTTTTTTTTTATTTATTTGTTTATTGCCATCACTGGGTTTTTATTTGTGCCGCAGTCGTTCTCATGAACTGGATTTCAATTGAGGTCACGTGTAGTGTGAGGATGAAGGGTGGGGAGGGGGAGGTGCGGCCCTGGTACAAGTAACTTATTTACTTCTTGGCAAATTGTTCACAACCAATTTTCATCGCGCTCTTACAAAGAAGCGTACACAAATTACTTGTCAAGTGGTGGAGGAGCTGCATGGAGGTCACCCTGTAATAGATTCGTATTACTTTAAGCGTTAAGCTTGAGTTGCCATCAATGATGAAATAGTTGTGGCCTTCTTGGTGTAAGGCTTGTAGGACACTTAATCCTTGGCACTTGATGAAGAATTCCAGGGACACGAGGGAGACTTGTTGCGTCGCAGGGGAGAAGAGGAGTTTCCTGGTCATAAATATTCAGCTTTCGTCACAAATATAACGGATTTTAAAGACTGCCCTCTTCTGTCCTTCGTGTGTGCTTACATTTACGAGCAAAAGTCACTGCTTCATCTGGACTGCCATCCAAGTTAACTGGTGATGCGTTGACGGCTTGTTTTGAAAAGTCTGTATTTTTTCGGGCATTCATACATGAATCAGCATTTGCTGATACATAAGCATCTTGATGTCAAAACATCTTCGTGTGGCGGTACAGTCCGAGGCAGTTTCAAGACTTAACCAATAGGTCTGTCCAAATAGCGCATAACCGCGTCCATTTACGAGCATCGGGTTGGCTGAGGTCGTTCTCCATTCTCCTTAATTAAACGTCAGAATGCTCTGTTGCGTTTCACAACATGCTGGGAGTAGAACCTCTTCGGTCGGGATTTAGTCGTGCATCTCCTAACGAGATATCCGAACAGTTCAACATTCGCCTGTGCTGAGTGCCAGGCCATAGAGACATCCCGGGAAATTGCAAAGCGGATGAACTCATTAAACGCAGCAAAATACCGGTCAACGCGCTAGTAAAATTTGTTGAAGAAACCGGCTAGCTGTCATAAACCACGGCAACCCTCTTTAATTAGAAATACCCACGTGGCAGTATAATGGGCCTTCTTTGGCACAAGTGCATTAATGCCTCTACCTAGCTGTCTATCAATTTTCATGGTGTTCGCGTTTCAATTTAACGTGCTCCTCCCCCATCAAGGAATTCACCAGATTGTTGTCCATTCCTGTACCCTATCTAACGCACGTTGTAATATTATTGTTGACTCCTCGACATTTTCCTTCCTTCGTCTTGCGACACTTCCTTGTGGCACTCCAGTGCGTGTGGCTTTTAATAAGCAGAATTCGTTTCCATGCTGAACACGAATCATCTTGTTTTTAGTGGAAGTTCGCTAAAATGTCTTGTTTCAAAGAGCCAAAGTGTGTCAAGAGCTTATGAAAAGTTAAGCGACTGATTGGCGGTTTTCCAGGTTTCAGTGCCATATGGAGCTGACGCCCCTTTTAATTGACTAAGCACGTGATCCAGACTAATGACTGCATTAATTGACTATCAAGAATATAAATTTCCTATTCGTCGTGTTTGGAGAATATTCAGATCCTGCCTGCTAAGCAGCTGAGTGCAGTCCCCCATCAATCTGCAAACTGACTCATGTGCAAGAAGAACTTGACAGCCTCGGAAACTTGTACAAAGGCTCGCCTTGACCATGTCATAATCACAACGGACCCTTTCGCTGTCTAGGTGATTCACTGACCTTCTCAGTTGCTAATTCCTAGAAGTCGCTAGTTAATTTGTTCCCCAGTGTTCCTGATGTTTTTAAACTGTCTCGCTATTTTCATTAATTAAGCATCATTTTGCCACTACGACCAATTTTGAGAAGCTTTTTCTAGACAGTTATACTCTTTGAGCATTAGTGCCTGAGCATAGACAGGTAGATCCAAGTGCGTAGGAGTCGACGCACATACCCACAACGCCACGGGCCACCACATACTGTAGCGGACAAAACAAAAGCACGCTCCATAAGCAAACTAAGTACTTTTAGGGTATATTTCTTGTTTCGGTTGACAAAGAGAAGTGACGAACATGATTTTTTTCCCTCATTTTTTAAAGTTTAAAACAAACAAGCAAACAAAACAGTTACAAAAAATACAACAATTCATTAAACATAGTAAGATTCATTAAACAAACAAATCACAGTGACAAAACTAAAGCAGCACCACCTAGGTACCAATACAAAATCTCTTCAAAAAAATTAAAAAAAACCGTACAAAATAGTCAATATTTCGTTGCGAACCCTTTCGCCCTAACCACAGCTATGAATCTTTTTGGCATAGGCATAATTAGGTTGTCTGCTATGTATGTTAATATGCACACCTTTACATGTATCTTCCACTGCATTGTAGAGCTGATCCAAATTTCTGCTTTGGTTCCGGTTTATTCGTCCCCGTCCGCTATTTCCTCCAACTTCTCTCAACTTCTCTATGGGGCTTAAGTCTGGAGACTGCGTAGGCCAACCTAGAACCTCGATTTTGTTGGTATCAATCCATGTTTTAGCTACCTTGCTTGTGTGTTTTGGATCATTGTCCTGTCGAAACATCCATACCAGTGGCATCTCCTCTTTAGCAAACCCGATTTTCTTCTTCTTCTTTGGTTGGCGCTACAGTCCGGGGTGGACCTGGGCCTCAACCAACAAGCCTCTCCAGCCAGCACGATCTTTCGCCAGCTGCCTCCAGTTCTGCACACCAAGTTGGTTGAGGTCCTTCTCCACTTGTGTGCGCCATCTCATTCTCGGACGCAGTCTGTTGTGTTGTCCCAATGGCTCGGAATCGAAGACTCTTCGGGCCGGAGCTGTGGTGTCAATCCGCTCCACTTGACCTAGCCATCTTAAGCATTGGATCCGAAGACGCTTAACTAGGTGCATGCCGCTGTATAGCCCGTACAGTTCGTGGTTGAATCTCCTCCTCCAGACGCCATCAATACAAACAGGACCAAAGATCGCACGCAAAACTTTTCTCTCAAAACGACCAAGAGCTTCTTCATCCGCTTTCAATAGCGTCCATGTCTTTGAGCCATAGAGCAGGACAGGGATGATTAGAGTGTTATATAAAGTTAACTTGGTGTTTCGAGAAATGGCTCTGTTCCTCAACTGCCTCTTGAGCCGAAAGAAACAGCGATTGGCAAGAGTTATTCTGCACTTGATCTCGCTATTGGTGTTATTGTCCCTGTTTACTGCAGAGCCGAGGTAGACGAAGTACTTGACTACCTCAAAGTTTCTGTTGCCCATTATGACGCTCTGTCCGAGACGTCGATGTTGTGCGTCCTTTCGGTTATCCGAGTTTAGCATGTCTAAATACTAAATACCGATCCATAATACCACTAATTATAAAGAGTGGCCCTATTTCCTAAACAGAAGAGCGCCCCTGACGAGCACACTTCATCCACAAAATTTGACCGCTGGGATGCAGTATTTTGGATCCAATATTGCAGCCGAAGGACTTTTTTTAGATTTCCAAAATTTTTGGATTCTTTATTCCATTTTGCAATTGTCCAATACAAGTGTTTATGTGCAAACACTAGTGGCATCACCCGAATAAGGAGACCTTTTGGTAACAGAATGGATCCAAAAGCATCCCAACGGGTGATTTTTTAGCTATTATCTTTTTGGCAACACTGGTTTAAACAGCTGAAGCACGTTTTGTGTTTTGTTTCACTGTCAAACATCTTCAGTTTAGTTTGGTCTATAATTTAACCATGAATCGTCTTACAAACGAACCACGCTTGCAAATTATTGAATTTTATTATCAAAATGCGTGCTCTGTTGAGAAAGTTCAATCCACTTTTTTACCGAAAAATTGTGTTCAGCGACGAAGCTCATTTTTGGCTCAATGGGTACGTAAATAAGCAGAATTGTCGATTTTGGAGTGAATATCAGCCAGAAGCATTGCAAGAGCTACCAATGCATCCAGAAAAAGTCACAGTTTGGTGCGGTTTATGGGCTGGTGGCATCATTGGACCGTACCTCTTCAAAGATGATGCGAATCGTAACGTAACTGTGAATGGTGAGCGCTACCGTGAGATGATATCCAACTTTTTTTTTGCCCAAAATGCAAGAGCTTGACTTGCATGGCATGTGGTTTCAACAAGACGATGCTACATGCCACACAGCACGCGCAACAATGGAGTTATTGAGGGGCGAGTTCGGTGAACATTTTATTTCACGTTCGGTACCGGTCAATTACCGGTCAATTAAAGCTCATGTCTATACAGACAAGCCCGCTTCAATTGACGCATTGGAAGACAACATTGAAGCATTTATTCGTGAGATACCGGCCGAAATGTTGGAAATAGTATGCAAAAATTGGACTAAGCGGATGGACCATTTGAGGGGCAGTCAAGGTCAACATTTGCATGAAATAATCATCACACATTAAATTATATGAACCGTACTATCGATTCAAATAAAGATTTCATGCATTTTTCTGAATTTTACGTTTTTTTTTTGAAAAACTTTCCTATAGCTTTTAAAAAATCACACTTTACTTGCAGCCTCAAAGGCGAATCTTTAAAGCTTTCTTCTTCAACAATATTTCGTTAAGTACACCTTTTAAATCACCATCGTAACAATCTGTACCAAGTTCTTTAATCACCCATTACGTCTGCTTAAAGAGACAAATACAAATACAGTAGAATTCGCTCGTAACGACCACTAATGGGAGACAAATTTGTCGTCGTCATAAGCGGTTGTCGCGATTTTTGTTTACTAATTGTTGTATTGCAAACCAAACTTTAGATTTTCACTTCCTCGTTGTAAAAGAAATGTCCTTTTAACCGAGGTCGCTATACGCGAGTTCTAATGTAGTTTGATGAAGAAGTCTGCCGAACACTGGTCTCTGATTTTACGTGAGAAAAATTCGAATAGCTACCTACAAAAATACCCCAACCATCCCGAAGTCCTCTCAAGATGTAACACGATTCAAGATGCGTATACATATTTTAAACTCCACTCGTGATAGAACAATAGCACGCACAACACGAGTGTTGTTGCTGAGAAGCTAGGCCCTCTACGGGCTGTAGCGCCACCCGTATTATATTATATACATATTTTAAACGCACTGCCATCCTTAAAATCAACCAACCGTCATTTAATAATGAAAACTGTATTTATTTATATATATTTTTGTGTATTTTCAGGCATAGCAACTGAGGAAGAGAAGGTGAACCTTTCCCACTTTCAATTAATCCGGGTCCTCGGAACCGGAGGTGAGTCGAAATCGAAACATTACATTTTTTATTATTTTTTCCACAAAACAAAAAAAAACCGAAGTAATTTTGTTGACTTCCATCGATTGTCTTTTTTTTTTTCTGGGTCACACAGCTTATGGCAAAGTATTCTTGGTTCGTAAGAAAGGTGGACACGACCACAGGAAGCTGTACGCGATGAAAGTGCTGAGGAAAGCAACGGTCGTGCAGAAGAAGAAAACGGCCGAGCACACAACGACAGAACGTCAAGTGAGTGTATTGTATTCCCTCATAATAATCCAAACATGTGTTTGTGCAGACTTCGTTGTTTGGATTGTTTCTTGTTCTTTTTTTAGCTTAAGATTTGTTACTTCGATATTGTTACGTTGCCGACCATTTGCATCCGCGATGTCTCTCACTGCCGCCGCCGCCGCCGCAGCAGCAGTGAAATGAAAAACCCTCATTAGGTACCGAAAAGTCAATCCGTTTTGATGGCAAATCTCTCTGGCTCTCGCTCTAGAGGGAATTCAATTGAAATGTGAACTCTGACATTCGATGCACGATGCCGCGCCGTCTATGGTGATTGGGTCGCTTCGACGAGTGGGCTGCAATGCAATTTATTTTGAAAATGAAAAAAAAGAAGAAATGGAAAGCATTCATCGAAGGAATGAAGTAATGATTCCCATAGAGACTCGCGACATAGTTCAAAGTAATAAATTCCATAAGGGGGTGGGTTGCGCCTCGGTTGACAGGTTTTGATGTTAAAAATACGATAGTCTTGGCAATGAGACTCTAATTTTATAATGTGACACTTTTTGTGATGAAGTGGTAACTAATGTCTGGGCAAGAGGACGTTCCAATTTAATTGTCTTGAATTCATTTCAGGCGTTGAGTATTTGGATGTTGCAGGTTTTGACTGTTGGCAGCAGTGTTGTTGCTTGTTAATGAGAATGTTCATGTCGTTCATTGTGGTACTTTAAACAGAAGGATTAAATGGTCAGCGCTGCCGCCTTCGTGGGGGGCGACAACATCAGACTGCACACCACCACCTCGTTGTTTCCGTCGGTTTCTCAAGCGGAAACCTACGCGATCCTAATGGCCACGAACTATATTGCGAAGAACAGGTGGAAGAGGCGAAGTATTTGTGTCTTTTAAGGGCTTGTTCAATCTTTTAACAACTTCCAGGATGGTTTGCAAGTCTTCTCTTAATTTAATCGGCAGTCTAAACTTGCTAAGTTTTGTCTGGGTCCCGGGCACGTATATTGAAATGCTAATTCAAACTCAGTTAGCAATTACAGGCGAAAAACACGTCACATATGTCTTAGACAGTGACGTACTGAAGTAGGATTTCTACCACGGGTTCACGGGAAATGAGATCGCCGATTGCTGGACAAGGATCAGAGGAGGCACTCTCAGGCCCCGAACCTGCACTTCTACTACTTGCTTCCTTGGTTAGGGTTTCCATCGATAGTTGGACATCTCGAGAGCACAACCGGATGTGGCATGATTCTCCAGGATGTAGACAGACCAAGCGCATGCTTCCAAACGTCTGTAAGAAATCCGCGGCTGTCTTGTTATCTCTTGACAGAAAGGACTGCATACGTCTTACTGGCGCACTAACGGCCCACTACACCTTCGCCAAAACGACCTAAGCGACGAAACCCTCTGCGATGCATGTGGAGAAGACGACTACACTGCTGAACACTTCCTATGCCACTGTCCCGCCATAACTCGGATCAGGGGACAACTATTCGTGTTGATGAGGCGAATGCTGATAATGTAGGCTCCTCCATGACAGAAGCGCTTGCTGGTATTAATCCGGAAGACCAAGAATTTACAGCAAATGTAGGTGACTGCCTAGGCCGCTGTTACATGTGCGAATTTTGATTCACGATTCATACAAATTCCTTAGTGTGATGGCGTTTGTTTCACCTCTCTTGCCATTGAAAAATCGGCGACGAATTAGGCGAAAAGGCGCCTTGGTACAGTACAATCGATCGAGTCTGAGTACTCCAGTGTAGTGTTAAAACCCTTCGATAGAAAAAAATGTATGGTCTGTTGGACATTATCACAACAAATGGAATCTTGATAATGTGTGAGGCAGTATTTCCTAGTACCACTGCATTCCTTTTTCCAGCGCTCATGTTGCGTCGTTTTGCTGAATAAAGCATTTTCTGCCAACAGTCGCTTGGTAGGTTTCAATGTACAGTGTGGTCTTCCTGGGTTTGTGCATAGTATCCCACGGACTTGAATCTATGGAGTCTATGTTCGGTTTCAGGTACTACAAACAGTTTTAACGGCGCCACGTTTTTCGACTCACTGACAATGTCGAAAGAGTAGAACTGTCTAGAAGAAGCTTCTTAGAATTGTCCGTTCAGAGTCGGCATACAACTGAAGATCCCCTCCACTCGTGAGCAAATAAGTTGTTGCTGTAGAAGTTGGGCCTTAGCCCTCTGGGTTGAAGCTCCACCCACATTATGTTATTAATTGTGCATAATAAAGGTCACCATTTACAGTCTGACTAGATTCCACATTACACACGCACAAAAGCGCCTTTTGCGAATGTAGGCTTGGCTTAGTTTGGC
The DNA here is from genome assembly GCA_907269125.1 of Eristalis pertinax. NCBI lineage: Eukaryota > Metazoa > Arthropoda > Insecta > Diptera > Syrphidae > Eristalis > Eristalis pertinax. The sequence continues at coordinate 50,142,402 of OU026147.1, forward strand.
GTGGCGATTCTACATGTAAGTCTGATTAGTTTGGCGTGTCGATTTTAGATGATCATCGATGAACCATATTGATTTAATTAACTTATCACGTCTGCGATCCGTGGAGTGTCTGAAATGACTGAGCGATAGCTCCCTTCCATCGGCCACGCTGCTTTCAGTCATAAAGACCAAAATGCCTATCGTCAGCGATCCTCAGTGATCAAACTGATCAAAAAGCGTACGTATTGTTCAATAAGTCGCAAGACTGATTAGGTTTGCTTTCTTTGAATAGATTATACGGGATCCAGACATCTGGTCGACCAAGTTGGTTAAGAGTATTGATTTTGCTCCCACTTCTACACCCTTAACATGATTTTGTCTTAAGCTGATAGTCTGACGTAATTCACAACGATCAGGTTACTTTTGCGGAACTCAAAAAGCATACAATGGCGGAAAGGTACTTCTTCTGGAATTTAGCGGACTTTTCCGCTATAAACTGCGAAAGAAATTTAAGACACAATTGTTTGCGAATAAGCAAGTCATTCTAACAAATCCCATTGACATGACTGAAGCACGCAACGAGCTGAGCTTGCATATGACCAAAAACCACTACCTTCCTCATTCGAAATTTCAACGGGTTCAAAAGCTAAGCCTTTGTTTAGGTTATGTGATGTGGCTGTCATCATAAGCGATGGATTCACTTAGACCCAATGGTCAATTGTGTTGCCACTGAGTCGGTTACCGTCCGTTACTGCTGGAACCATTTTGTTTTTTTTGGACGAACGCACAGATGGATTTGACATCCTTTTCAAATATGTACGTAAGTTCGTTTAGATGCTATTCTCCGAGGGTTTGTTTCCTAATGGAGGTCAGTGCAGGGCAGATGCAGAGTAGATGTGAGGGGTTTTCCTCTTCTTCATCCATGCATCTGACACAGAAGTTGTTGTATCGTAGTCCTTGTCCTAGTCTTGCTGAGTGCCTACCTTTTGGGCAGTGTCCTGTGAGGACTCCAACTAGGTTACTCAGGTTTTTCTTCATTATACTGAGGATGGACTTGGTTCCTTGTAAGTCCATTTTTGGCCAAATTTGCTTCACATGTAGGCACATGTTAAAATTGTTCCATCTTTTACGAGCTCTGCCGATCGCAACCTATGTGATTTTGGTTTTTTTGAGTTTCTATTGGCACTCAGATGTTTCCAATCTTTCGTCCAGTGATCCAGTTTCTGGCTGGCTCATCTGCTTCACAATTGCCTGGAATATTTCTATGTCTAGAAACCCAGCACACCGTTAGGCTTCATATCTCGTTAAGAAGCTTTGATCTTAAAAATGGTGATTAGAGTGCCAAAATTGCTGCTTGACTGTGGGTGTAGATGACGATACTGTCGTTCGAAAGCTAAGCCTTAATAACGTCTCCATCATTTGTCGAGTTGTCGTTGACTACGTGGCAGACAGCAGATTCAGATCGTGTAACAGATTCTCCTTCATCAGAGAGTCTAGTTGATTCTGAATTGCTTCGCTGGATAGAATAATTTATCCTGTTTTAAAAAGGTTTTTCTATTTTATATGTTTTGCATTTTTGTACTATTTATGGCTTTCGTTTAAATGTTGACTGACTTAAGAATTATTCTGATGTGACTACTACCTTGCCGACCCCACATATGCAGTTGTCCTAAGCTAGTCCAATCTAATTTCAAGTTATCCTTCGCCTTGCTACTGTCTTATGCTCTAATTATTTAAAAAAAAAATACAATTGCACAACAATTAACAATTAACACTGATTTCATAAGAAACACATCAGCTACCGTCATCTCGGACAGCTGTGCACAGGCTCTGCCGAAATTCAGCTCTCAATCTGTGCTCAATCCTGACCACTACTCGATTCGTGTTAATTTGGCTACCCGTTCGTCTGCGTGTATCTTTCATTTCCAAATCACCATATTTGAGAAGCACTAAGCAAAAAGAAGAAAAAAAGAGTACCGTCAGTCTTGAACCGGTGCGCGCGTCCACAATGCGCACATCACAGACACATCGACTGGGTCGGCTTTTCAACTTTGCTGCGTGCGTGTACGTGTAAGCACTTACTTTTGTAAAAGATTCGACCCACATATTTGGTGGGAGCAAAAAGGAAAATGGGGAGTTGTTGTGATTACCCTCTCTTACCAAATGTCTTCTGCTTTGAGCCTGGTTGGATTGAAACCGCTGTATGCCATGTTGCGCTGTGTGCCGCGTTGTTGGTCTTCATCTATCTTTTCTCTTTCTGGCTTCTTCTTTATCCACTCCTTTGCCTCTCTTTTCTGTGTGTTTATTTTCAATGTTGCTTCTTGTATTCGCTTTTTGTGCTAGTGTGTGCTGCTGGTTTCGTGTCTTGAAATTCCGGTTGAGATATTTATACATCCCGTTAGAAGTTACCGGTATTTACCTGTATCATCACGATGGTCTACACCGTTGATTTTGAACCTTTTATAAGATATGGTATCGCAAGCAGAAGAGTGTCGTCGTGGTCTTTGGCATGAGTAAGAAATTGTTTCTTTCCTCTTTTCTCGCTTTTTGTTCGTCGTCGTCGTCGTTTTGTTTTTAACCGAACCATGTGGTGGTGGTAGTTAGGTATTTTTTTTGTGCTCGTTCATTTCTTGTTTACCACACTTCTTCGATTGGGTTTGTTTAACAAATTGGAGTCAAGTAGCAACAGATGTATTTTGTTTTGGTTTCAGGCGAAAACTGAAACGATCATTAGAAAGCAAGAAAACTAATTTACGAAAATATGGAGTGTGTGCGCGTCTCAGAGATTTGCCGAAATTTCATCTTGTTTTATTGCCTTTTTTTTGGTAATTTCTCTTGAAAGTCTTCGACATCAGCCTGTAGCAGTAATAGCTGTCGATATTGTAAACCTCTGTCTAAGACGCCTGAACGTCTGCCAGGAAAGACAACAACCGACTATGATGGGCAAGTGGCTTCACTGATAACTTAGTCAACCTTATGTTCTAATTTGCGGATGAGAAATATATCTTGGTTGAACTGGGACGTATTCATTTTTCCTTGGCTTAAATGCCTAGACGAAATATGTATAATTCTTCGTTTGATCATTCGCCTAATAATTGTTGTATATCCGTTTTCTCCCCCTTGACCCAGACCCAATGTAGCCGCATTTGTCTCAATACTTGCAAACGCGTTATTGGAGCCTAGTGCGTTCGGTCAATCACGTCAGTGTCATCCGCGTATTGTAACAGCTCACCGGTCTTCGAGAAAATCGTGTTAGTCTGTGAGTTTTGCACGATTTTCTCAAGAATGATGTTAAAGAAGTCGCAAGACAGCGTGTCGTGTTGCGTAAAACCCTTTTTTAACATTCAAGATGTCGATGAGTTTGTTATGGGCATTGATGGACCAGCCAAAATGACCCATCATTTCCGTCATCATGCACAAATTTCACTGGAATGTCAAAACTGGAGCGTTGTAGGCGTCTTTGGACACGACTGTGACGGCTGTCGGTCTGCACTTCTTAGGCCTTTTTCCAGTTTTTGTCGCAGTCTGGAGATCTGATTGATTGTGGACTTAACTTGGCCCTATCCGTGATTGTTAATAAACCGCTTCGACAGAGAAGATCTTGACGCGATATTAAAGACACTTATCCGCCGATAGTTGGCGCTGTCAAAAGAGTTTCCATAACCTACAAAGCGGGCCAAATACAAGTTTCTTTTTAAAAATGCAATGAAATGCACAAAAATAAATTTGTCTCATGTATTATGGCTTTATTAGTAAGAAAAAACATTCCCATTATTTATGAAATACAACGTCGTTTATGTGGCTGCCTCGACTGGATTGGCTGTATCGGATTCTGTTACCCCAATTTTCCAAGACCTTGTTGATGGCTTCGGGCTGTAGCCCAAGGATTGCTTGCATGATATTGCCCTTAAGTGCTTGAATCGTTTCCGGATTGTTAGCATGACAAATAAAGTTCAAAGTGGTAAAATTGCAACTCCGAGGCGGCCAATTGACATCGCCAAGACGGCTGGTAAGACGATTTGGGAGTTCAGTACCCAAAAAATGGATAAGTGGCGTGGGCTATGTGGCATGGCACGCCATCCTGAATGAAACAGAGGTCGTCCTAATCCATGTCTTCAATTTCAGTAAAAATTCGCTTAACATGGCTGTGTAACGCCCACCGATAACCGAAACGTTGTTCGCAGCCTCATTTTCGGAGAAGGCCACAACAGCCTCTATGCGCACCTAAGGGGACCATGAGTGTTGTCCATTAGCACATTAATCTCACAAACTTTTGCACTAATTTTCGTACAGCAGTCGCGATGTGTGCTTCATTTCGGCCAAAACTTCTACTTTTCAAAAAACGCACTGTTTGGGCCACACTCTACACAGCACTCACTTTGGAAATAAGTTTTCAATATTTGCCAACGTTTTTCAAGGCTAAAGCGACTCATTTCGTTTTGCGGAGGTATGATACAGACTTCCGGTCAAGATTTCGGGTGGGAAACAGTTGTCAGTGTCAAAATAACCTATGATTAAACAAAAACAACTAGATGGCCCACCCTGTAATAGCCATATTTGCGTGGCATACGATTTCTGTTTGAGGTCATTATCGTGGTATAACATGAAGCTGAAGATTTTCTTGCAATATTTGAATACATTGGTTATGGTCCTTTATTCCTTCAATCGAAACGAATCACGAAATCTTGGTTGATTGTACTCCGGGATTCGGCTTATAACTGTAGGGCACTTCGGACTTAGTTCCAAACATAAATGATACACACCGATATATATATATGCAACTCGTTACTCAAAATCCCCTTGCCTATCTCAGATTTTGCTCCAAAGTCATGCATACTACTTTATTTCTACGCACAGTTCTTACGGCTTTAGCGCAGCGCTCTCAGATCACTCGTATTCACGAGCTGCTGTCTGAGAAAATTTTGTCAGGGCAAGAGAGGTAGAAGTTGAATATCTCTATACTACATTAATTCTAGTGCCAGGGTACTTTGTACTTTGTACGATGCAAGGACTTACAAAATCGAAACTCCTCATCTGGTAGAAGCTTAAACATCTTTGGCCAGGCTTGGCTTAAAGAATGGAATGGAATGTCTAAAGAATGAAGCTTGGCGTGACGGTGCAAGCTTCTTGCGCGGCTTTGTGTTTGAACTCGCTGTCTTGGTAGTCACCGCAGGCCTTGAATACGCTTCCCACCAAAGTGAGGGACATGGCGAGCACAAGGAGCACCATTAGATCAGCAAAACAAAACACATTTGTGATCCACACATCACCGGAAACTACTGTTTAATGATGGAATGGTACGAGTATTATTCCGTGCAAAAAATCTTTTTTTAAGGTAAACATCCAAATTACAATAAAAATTCCGAATAGAGAGAGCTTTATAAGCTTTCTGAGCCTCTGACTAGTCTGACAAGCCTCTAGACAAGTATGAAGCCGTCGGAACCTGGTTTATTAAATGCATAGCACGACCTCAACAGTTGTTACAAAACGGAACGAAAGAAGCAGCATTTTTCAAGTGGAGGCATCCAGGAAACAGGGCAAACCGTACTCACATTAATATTTACGTAGCGCTTAACGCACTCAAAAGTAATACAATATTGTCCAGAACGGTACTCAACTGTTTTAATTCGCTACAGAAAGTGTGACTGCTTGCTTAAAAGAAAGCTCCACATAAACCGGTCTAGTTTGGTCCATTGTAATGTCACTTCCTGGCTTTGTTCCAACCTGGTTGACCCTAATGCGTAACCTATTCTGGATTTGGTGGTCTTCTTTGACCATTTTAAAGCCATTCCGTGGCTTTTAGATATTGTAGACAGTCTAGCAGTTTCCTTCTTTTTCCTGCAAGGACAGGGCATGTCCCAAGGTAGTGTAGTAAGGTTTCATATTCCTCTTCATCCCTGTAGCTTCTGCAGAAGTCATTGTAGGGCGCTCTAAGTCTTCTGGCATGGTTGCCTATGAGGCAGTGCCCCTTTATTGCGCCTCTAATATTAATAATGTGTTTCCTGTTCAGTTCCAGTGAAGCATTAGTCCTCTTTTGATTTAGTGCAGACCACAATACCACATTGATTTTGATGATCTGCAACTTTGTAGTAACAACGGAGTCTCGCTTTTGTGGGTTCCTGGATACATGGGCATCCAGTGAATCTGAACAAACATGTTTTTTTACATTATTCTTCTGAATCGACCACACATTGAAAATTTCAGGTCCCATCACTGGAACACGTATACAAAGTTGACCTCAATTCACATCAATCGGATTTCAATGAATAATGAACGTGTATTGCCTAGATTAATATTTCAAATCGCTTATGATCAGGAGTGGAATGATGTTCTTGATAAAAAGGTGTACGCATATGCGGCTGACACACTGTAGGTGTTCTCATTCGAATATGTGAAAAGTTTGCAAATAGTCGATCGTTTTCGCTTCGAAAGAATGTTAGCACATATTTTGCCATCAAAACTATAGCAACCGCAATTAAACACAAACGATTTCCGACTTAATAGTCGAACCACACAACATGCGAGTGTTTAAAAATGAATTCAAAAATATATTTGTCTATTAACAAATGCTGAACTCTTATCCTGACCAGCTGTGGTTAGCTGACAATCTGATGATCAAACAGGCACGTAGCCAACCAGTAATTATAATCAAATAATCTGAATGCGCATGCGTTGGCTTCTTATCTCTTCTTGGTTGGTCTCGGGCTCGGCCTGAATGTGTCTTCGTACTTTATATATAATTTCTGTTGTTCTTACAGTCGTATCTGCTGCGTCTGTTCTTGCTTCTGCTTTATGTTTTATTTTGAAAAAAAAAGAAGAAGAATGAATATCTCTAGTTTGCTGGTTATCCTCTCACATACACTGTAGCGATTCGGTAATCGTTACACACTTGAAGTGATAAGAAGGCCACGACACGTTGTTTACTCTGTATTATGCTGTTCACTAGACTCTGCTCCACAACAAAACTTATAGTTTTCCTTTTCTTTTCTTTTTATTCTACACTTCTTACGAGTGTATATTACTTGTAGGAATTCGAAATTTTTGTTTTTATTGCAGATGTCTTTTTTTTTGTTATTCCATTTTGTTACAACGTAAATACCTGCGGCGACTGCTGGTTGAATGGTATTTTCCACCATCGATCCGTCGAAGTGTATCTGTGCATATGTGTATATCATTGTTTATAAATAGACCTCACTCACAATCAAATTGTTGTTGTGTGTATTTGGTGTATTCGGTGACTGTTGTCTCGTAATTGGACATTAATCCAATGCTGAATCAATGGCATCAACTATTTGGGTCATGAAATTTGTGCTTCGTCAATATTTGACAGAATACTGCGGTGCTCTCGGTGTAGGTGCGCGATATTTATCTGCCAAAAAACTAGGTCTTTGCGTCGCTACACACACACGTATGCACAAAATTCAAATGCAAATACAAACTTTGTTGCTGTAAACTGAAAAACCAAAAAAAAAGACGTTTTAATTTTTTCCGTCATTTAATTGCTTGAAATGTGCTTTTATAAACCCATTTCAGTTGAAAGTAAATGGATACCGTTAGTGACGTGCACGCATGCTTTTCAGGGAAACCGCCGTTAATGGGAGCGCGTATGTTATGCTCAAACGGCCGGCACGAGATGGCATTTTATTGTGTCTGATGGAAATAGGGATTTAAAAATAAACTCTTTTGGTCACGTGTAGGTGAGCATAGCATACGCGCTCGCTGTGTTGCTACGAATTCACGTTGGAATTTTCTTCTTCAAAATATTTACGTCTGAAATGGTTGACGATGTTTCATTTAACTTAGTCTGTGTTGCTGAATCCTTTTTATAAATTTTGAGCGAATTTAAATTGGGTCTTGTGGAAATACTAAAGTTTGTTATTTTCTGCGTGTCATTCGTATTTTGCTTGCTCTTCGAGATGATCATGCATTCACACATTGCAAGCCTTGTAGCGACGCATATTCTTGATGAATACTGTTATCTAAAATGTGGTGATTCTGGCAACACCACTGTAGAGCATGGGAGCGTGGGTAATGCTCTTCGATATGTCACAATACTCATGACATGCATCTTAGCTCTTATCGTTGTTGTTTTGTATGCATGTTCAATCATGTTGAGAGGAGTTGTGACCGACAAGAGTGGATGTACTGACGAGACGACACTACACTGATGCTTCAAAGAATGGATACCGTGGCACAGTGAGTAGGTTGGGTTCTAGTGGCGACTGACGGAGTGTAGGCCGGGGTCAAGATCCAATTCTCCACTCAAACAACTTTTACAATTCACTGCTCTCTGGAGTCACTGGCAACGGTTAGAGGGATAACCTGCTTCTCAAACTTCCGCCTTCAGAGTTCCGAGTCGAACCCTGTGTCAGTGAGAGACCACACCTCACACACGAGTGCAGATTTGCAGAAGCTAAACCGACGTCTTCATGTTTCGTCTATACATTTTCTGCTTGAAATACAAGACCAAACATAAATGCAAATTTTTCGATATGGAGTCTCGCCGCAGGCCACTAAAAATTCTGCAATGAAATGCTTTATTTATTTCGCAGGTTTTACGTTTGGCCCCGATTGAGATTGACGTGGCAAAGACCTTTAGTTTCAATTCACAGCATCAATTTTCTCGTTTCACTGACAATGTTCCAAAGGTGTAATGCTCGCTTCACAGCGCTGCGTTGGTGCCTTGACTACGCGCTGGTTACGACATTTGCTTCGAGGGATGATTGTGTCACCATCAGCTGTTTTTTTCTTTCGCGCCCAATGAAAATATAAAGAGTAAACGCAGGGAAAGGTCAAAAAGCAACATGCTGAAACATTTTGGTAGGAGATCACATCGCTTACGTGAGATTACGTTGTTCTCGCCACACTAATTTGTCTGACAAAAGTCAATACGTAGCACATCGCAGTCAATGGCAGGGAACCATTGTATTGTGTGGTTTGAAAAATGAGGCGGCGCACCAACGCAGCATTGTTAAACGGGCGTAATGATCATGGAAAGCTTTTAAAACAGCAATAAACGTACTCGGCAGAAAACTACAGGCGCCCTTATCCGCATGAACGCAATAGAGAGCACAGCATAGAGCAGTGGCTGCAGGCGAGGCTAAGCAAATGCTCTCTTTGAGGTGTCTGACCAGATTGAGCAATAAACAGGCGATTGAAAACATTATTTGGGATGTATTGCATCCATGTGCTGTACGTATAGTTTCAGCTTGCTTTGGCCCTTCCAATAAATCCTTATCTGAATATACAGTGCATTCTCGATTATTGCAACTAATAGAAACTGGGATGGTTGCAATTATCGAGGTTCTGTGTATATGAAAGTTACGGCATCAATAATGATACAAAATTCAATTTTGGTGTTGCGAAAATCGAGGAGTTGCGCTAATCGAGAACATACTGCACATCATTTAAATCGTTCCCTGCCATTGAGAGACCCTCCACGGATAAAAGAGACAAGAAATTGATGTGTTCTTTGGAAGCTCGGGATTTTTTATACTTCTTTCGTCACTTTTGTAGCTCGTCCATCTATGAAGTGATCGGGATGAGATTAAGGCCCCGATTGCAAGTGTCGATTATCATGTCGTTCATAAATGTCTCCGCCTCTCACGGCTATGTAGCCACGAATTGAGAGATTTGACATGATAGACAAATTCGTAATATGCACGATCATGGTGGAACGAATATAAGGTGTGCTGGACAGTTTGTCAAAACCGCCATGTTTTTGTTTTGTGACGTCACTCAGAGTCCGTTTTTGACACTGCTTAAGCTGGCATCACAATTAAATTTCGTATATTAAAAAAATAAGAATGCAAAAGATGAATTATTTTCAAACTGATGTAAGATGAATTGACAGAATCCATTTATAATTGGTATTACATAGGAAAATGCAAAAATGTGCTGTAAAAGGTTGCAGAAACCATAATCAATAGTTGAAATGTTGAAAATAAATTTGTAGTGTGTGAAAAATGTTCGTTTGTTTCCGCCTTTAAGTTTCTGTTGACATACAAATTCCCCCGATGACGTCACGCAGGGTCTCAATAGAACTGTCCAGCACACCTCATATTCTTTCCACCATGATGCACGATTTTAATTCAAAATAATACGATTCTCAGTAGACTGAGTTAGACAATACCAAAGTAGATTTCAATCGACAATCGACACTCCCAATCGGGGCCTATTATCAAAAAAAAAGAGTACACTGTTCCTCACATACAGATAAATTTGGGTCGAATTACAACATATTGACGGCAGTCTATCGAATGGCATAGCAGTCATCAAGTATTGTCAAATGGAGTGGAGGTTGCATTTCCAGTTTTTCGACCCGTTCTATAGATCTTAAGCTCCAAAGTGAGTAATGTGTCCCATCTCCAGTGTAAATCAGACAGACAGAATATATTTTCGTCTCTTCCACACAGAAACTCTTCACTGAAAGGGTCTTGCGGACTGTGGTGTCGGTGAGTTCATTGCAACCCCAAAACAACAATTTTTGGCGATTCTATGTCTCGTAAATATTATGGATTGACTGATGATGTCAACGCAGTAATAATGTACGCATTTGGGCGGACGTTCATGAACGTGAATTTGTATTCCACAGCGGCTTGAAGGATGGTAAAAGTTATGGTCCTAAATGCCCTTGTATTGAATCAGAACCCGGAAGACCAAAATATACTACAGTGGACTCCCCCTAAGTCGAATACTCACGGGATATCAGAATCAGTTCGAGTTAGACGGAGTTCGACTTGATGGTTTTTTTTATTGGAAAATTGAGGAGAATGCCAAAATATGGCGAACAAAAAAATAGATTTAGAGAGAAAATTAGAATTTCGACTTAGGGAGAGTCCACTGTAATTTAAAGCGCAATTCCTCTACGTGTGGCGCCACATTCCGGGTGGAGCTGGGCCTCAACCAGCAAGCCTTTCCAGCGGGATCTCATGCTAGCTGCATCCAGTTTCGCACGTCAAGTTGGTTGAGGTCCTTCTCCACTTGGAGCGCAATTTCAGCCGCGGGCGTCCCCTGTTGCGTTGTCCCTCTGGTTCGGGCCGGAGCAGTATTCTCCATGCGTTCTACATGACTTAGCTGACTGACGCCTGACTAGGCTCATGTCGCTGTACAGCCCATACAGTCCGTGGTGGAATTTTCTCCTCCATATCCCATCAACGCGAACAGGACCCAAACTACTACCAATTGTCCATGTTTGTCCGAACATGCTTCTGTCCAAACTTTTAATTCATTGGATAATTGTTTCACCCTTTTGTAAAAGTTTCCATCTCCTCGCTCGCTTCGCATGCTTTTTCTTTTTTCCACTGGGAAGCCGGTCTCTCCCCTTCGTTTCTGTAGAGCTCACGAACAGCTCTCCTTGGTCGTTGCAGCGTTGCTTTAGAGGCTTCTAGCTTCTCTGCACTCGTTGTCAAATCATCGATTTTTCTTGAGTAGTGTCGTAAAGCCCATCACATCAGTGGCGTCTTCATTGATGGCTTCCTGACAAAGCCTCCAATCTTCTTCGATTGCCTGTGTAGGCGCACGTTGTTGTCAATGTTTCACATCAATATTTTCCGCACATCAGAAGAATATCTACCATATTCCTATAAATTTGAAGATGAAGGTGTCAGGTTCGGAGGCACCAACATTACCAACATTTTGGTGCCCCCGAACCTGATTTCCCACTTGTGTACATTCCTGTTCCCAAGTTCCCAAGTGCCCAAGTCTTTCCTCTCGCCATGTTGTCTAATGTGTTAGCGTCATCTGTCTTGAATACGGCCTGTACCCGTCGGTTCTCTATAGCGGTCAGCAAAGGTTTCCAGGATTCCAATCTTGTTTCCCAAACTTGTTGGACGCCATTTTTTTATGCAGCACGCTAAGCAGGAAGCTTCAATACAGAATTATTCCCAACCACATTTTATTAGAAGGCATTTACTCTATCTTTTATCGTTTTACCAAATCGATGAATTAAGAGCTCGAAAGTTACATCAAAAAGGTGAATTTGCCAGAAACTGACAGCACTGTACACGTATAAAAAGTATACCACTCAATGTGATACCGTGTAACTCAAGGCCACGTATTGACGCGATTTCACGTGATATCGGGGCACACCCAATGCATAGGAAATTCTGTGAGTTCAACTGGAATGGTCTTAGTTTAAACTCGTTGGCAGATATTCCAAAGCTCGAAACCTTCAAAATGACAAGTACAACCAGCTTTGTTTTGTCTATCTTTAGTCATTAAATACCCATAAATCAGCCTTCAAATCCAATCTAAACGTCTCAAAGGGTCAGAAGCATTTATCAAGCAATGCACTTGCATCTATCGGTATGCGAAATCTCTACAATGCTGATGACAATTACATGCCAGATTGTGTATTTTCCTGTTCTGGGAAAGCACAACATTGCGCATATTATTGCCGAATCATCGTCTTAATTGAGAAACAAAGCAAAGTTAAGCTCTCCGCCGGGACAGTCAACTATTCTCGTTGAGTTGAAAACTAACAACACAGTAAAGTCGTAACGCCAACAATAATAGCCCTTAACCTGTTGCTGGTGAAAAGAATAAGCGTTTAAAAGTCGCTTTCCGCAAGTATGAGTGGACTCTTAATGCCACTGAGAAAAACTTTGGCTAAAGTGAGATTAAATTCGATGGCGAACAAAAAAAAAGAATACTAAAACCACGCCAGATGAACCTGTTGATTGCATTCGACTTTCTCGTTCCACTCATTGATGCGAAAATCAGCAAAAAAATGTGAATAAAAAAGTAGAGACAAACAAGCGAAAGCGAAAACTAAACAAAATCCCCCCCTGGAAAATAGTGAGCTATACGAGAAGGCGCATAGATACTGAAGAAGAAAAAAATTCATAAAGACAAATAACAACAAAAGCGTGAAACACGAATTCACCTTGTGCGCAGTAAAAGGTTAATAATGATGGAAAAATGAGCAACCAAAAACATGGTGCCCAAGGAGAGGCTGTTTTTTGTTTTATTTGCGGGAATGTTTTTTTAAGAATATATGTACAAGTAAGAATGTGTGTCGTCACATGGGCATTTTCACTCTCCATTTCGCCTTTTCTTGCGCTACTGTTGTTGGGATGGGAATCAAAACAAACGTCTAAGATAACACGTAAAACCTGTGACTGGGCGCTGTACAAACGTAGATGAATAGGCGGGTGTATACATGAGAGCAGTGTAGAAGTGTGCCCAGTGCCCACAAATATTCACAAGCAAATAGATTGCAGTCGTTGGGGCAGCAACAGCATGGCTACTCTATTGATAAAGGTTGTTTTCAATTAATCACAAAATGTGTGTTAGTGATATTTATTGCCCGTCGTATCGAGCGATAAACAGTGATAATTCGACTGTGTGGTAATTCGATTTGTAGCAATCAAATTAAATCTGATCAACTCATCGGGTTTTTTTTTCAACGAAATGAACATGGGTTTGATTGTTTGTGAAATGGGGTGGGGGACAGGTGTTTTGAATTGCTGCCAGTATACATTTCTCGTTAATCAGGAAGAGTGTGAGGTCTTTTGGAATTTAGGGACGAACATGTTCTGAGTTAGTATCCCTGGCAAGGGGATTTGCAACAGTTGGATGGTGTTACTTGGGAGTGTGGACGCCGCTGTTAGCTTATCTTCAGTGAAACATGGTACGGTGATACTGTCTCATTTCATCCATATCTGTTGAAAGTTTGGGAGCTCTCTTGCTTTCATCCATTCGATTGCATGTGATGGGTAATATTTTTTTCCCGAATATGTCCTTAAAACATAGAATAATCGACTTTTGCATACCAAAAACGTTGAGGTTAGTGACAAATGGATGACTGCAGAGTGCCTTCACACTTAGGGAAGATAGTGCTTGTGTCCGGGCTTGTGTGGGAATGCCTAGAGAAGCTTAAAGAATTGAGTAGGACAAAATGAGTAAAACTCTGCTGGATACCACACTAGGATAGAAGGCATCGAAATGGCAGACTCCCTAGCTGGGAAAGGAGCATCGGAATCCCTCGCAGGTCTTGAGCCATTCTGTGCTGTAGGAGACCATGTCCTCAGAGAAGAACTCATGGAACTAGATCTAGAAAGAAGGAACCGAATCGAAACCTGGAACAAAGCTCATGCCAAGCGACCGAAAGAGGTTTGAGGCATGTATCAAAATGAGCAAGAACGAACTCCGTACCCTAACAGGCTTCCTAACTGCAGACTCAGGGAGCACCTACGGAGACAGGGGATATCAGAAGAAGCATCTCATCAACACGTTCTGGAATTTTGTAAGGCACTAGCCCACAAAAGACAAGGATATCTGGACAAGCACATACTATCAGAGGAAGAAGTTATGTCACTGGAACCACATCTAATTCTGAGATTCCTTAGATCTTAGAAACTGGCTTAGAGAGAATACTCTAGGATAAACCTCTTCCACCTTAGCGCAACAGGAGTCCAAGGGGGCAACATATCCTCAACAACAATAATTAATAGGGCAAAAGTAAGCCCATTGTGATACCAAGGACCTGTGAGTTCCAAGCTGGGACTACCAGCCTCGGTTCTACGTAACTTCGCAGTTTCGAAGCTGGACCAGCGAAAGGCACGAGTATTTTGGTACCACTGACGGTTCGGGGACCCTGATACTCAAGCCTGGTTTAAGCCAGACCGTGAGGTTGCCCTTCTTGTGCGAGCGTCGTGGCTTCGACTAAAATCGCGAGGTAAGAGTAGGAAATAGGAAATATTCTAGGATGGTCATGTTTGATTTTAAGTTTTACATAGAATTATGATCCAGCTCGTTGTGGAGGTGCATTGCCACCGATGGCTGTTATTCATAAGAAAGCTGAGGCATTGGCCTAAGACCAAGTTGAAGGATTGTCCCTTAAGGCATTAACACAATTGGTAGCTCGGGTACTTGGGCACGCAATTGTCTGTATCTTGGTCAATGTCTTTAAGTTGGTCGTTTTAAATGTGCCTTTCCGCCATACATCAGAATTTGTGTGGCAATCTCTGTATACAGGGTGGGGCAAATACAAGTTTATTTTTAAAAATGCAAATAAATTGAAAAAAAAACTAAATTTTGTCCATGTATTAGGCTTTATTAGTAAAAACAAACATTCCCATTAATAATGAAATACAACGTCGTTTAAGTGGCTACATCAGCTGGCTTCGCAGTAGCGCATTCTGTAACTCCCTTTTTCCAAGACCTTGTTTATGGTTTCGGACTGTAGCTCACAGATGGCTTGGATGATATTAGTCTTAAGTGCTTGAATTGTTTCGGGATTGCTGGCATAACACCGGTCATTTGCTGTTTCCCCGCAAAAAATAAGTCCAAAAGTGTAAAATCAGCAGCTCAGAGGCGGTCAATTGACATTGTCAAGACGGCTAATAACACGATTTGGGAATTCTGTTCCCAAAGCATCGATTGTAGCGTGATCTGTGTGGTATGGCGTACCATCCTGCATGAACCAGAGGTTGTCCAATTACAGGTCTTCAATTTCAGTAAGAAAAAAAGTCGGTTAACATGGCTCTGTAACGTCCACCGTTGACTGAAACGTTGTTCCCAGACTCATTTTCGAAGAAGGCTCATCTGTACGACGACGAGCACCATGAGTTTTGTCCACTAGCATTCCAGTCTCACGGACTTATTGCGGTTTGGGCATCATTTCGGCCAAAACTTCTTCTTTTCAAAAAAAGCACTGTTTGGGCTACACAGCACTCGCTTTGGAAATAAGTTTTCAATATTTCCCCACGTTTTTCAAGAGTAAAGTGACTCATTTCGTTCCGCGGATGTATGATACTGAATTTCTGTCAGGATTTCAAGCGGGAAACAGCTGCCACTGTCAAAATAACCTATGATTTAAAAAAAAACCACTAGATGGCCCACCCAGTATAATTCATGAGCAACATTTGTCATCGATGAGCACAAACAAGGTATTCCGTGCTCATTTGTTTGTCGTTTGACTTGAATGACATGTCATTGACCTAAAATTCGCTGAAACGATGTGCTGGTATAAAATGACAGAGTTTGTTGTTTTTAAGAACAACTGGTTTCCAAGATTCAGGTTCGAATAACTCGAATATTCAAAGTCAGAGCCTAAGCTATAAATGCTGTGGGAGGGGGGGAGGGGGGGTTTAAAGTATTCTCAGAAAACATGCAGAATGTAGGGAGTGCAAAATAAATAACTTTTAAATTTAGGTTAAATATATGGAAAGGAGACAGTGGTAAAGAAGTGTATTTACATTTTCATAAGCGCACGATGGCTACTTAGGATCAGTGTGGCATTAACGTTGACAAACGAGCTGTCAACAATTCAAATGAAGGAAAGTAATTCATATTCATATTCGCCGATCTTCGGAATCCCACACGCTGATGACACACGTCATGTGGAAACAACGCGGCAGAATGAATTCGCTTATAAGCGAAGACAAAAGCAATCGAAAGCTATTCCATTTTGTCGTCGTTGGCACCTTACCATGTTTTGGCTAATCAAATTCCGACAGAATTTGTTTATCTTTCTATTCAAGATAAATCTGCGCTGCTTTGTATGAATGCCGATACATATGTAGGTTCTCTTTTAATTGTGCCACATTCTGGAGCTGTACACAGCAAGAGCAAATGGGGAAAATTATAAAAATTGGTGGAGAACCCGCGGAGAAGCTTTTGAATTGAAACACACAAAAAATATATTAAACCCCATCAGTGAATCAGTACAGTTTTTTTTTGCTTGCTCTTCGTCATTGCCGCCGTTACTCAATTCGATATCTGGGATATGGTGAATACGAAAGAAAAAAAAAATGTGAAAGTTAAATTCACTTCTTCGTCTGATCTTTTGGCATACGAGACCTGCTGCTGGCTGTTGCTTAGGGGAAACAGACGAACACAAAATACCCACATACATAAAATGAAATAGTGATAATGAAAATACATAATGTGCAATCTAATAATTTGCTGTTAAGGCCACGAGAAGCATGAAGCTGTGGCAACAACCAAAATCACTTTCACCCGTTTCGATGATTGGTAACAGGTCTGTCAGAGTGTGCGGCGGCTAGTGTCTGTGTAGTTTTCCATGTCGAAAAGAAAGGTATCACGTTTTAAGCTGTTGCTGCTGATGTTGTGACGCTTACGATGTGCCCGCACTGGGTACTCGTCGACGAAGTCGACCCAATTTGCGTTACAAGCACTAGTACGTAAATGGAATTCCACTTAAAGTTGTGCCTTGTGTTGTTTGCCGACAACAATGATGACATTCTATGACGTCTGTGTGGAGTTTTTCAATTGACTTGTTGCCTAATATGGACACATTTTTTTTTTCGGTGAAATTCTTTCTAAGATGATACACTATAAATTATTCGGGCAAGAGAAGAATTTAACCTGAATTCCCAAGCAGTGCTTCGGCATTCTTGGGGAGCAGCACGTTTTGAATTTCAAAACTGCCGAGATTGAAAGCTGAGTTTTCTCTTTACTGAATGAATTATGTAATCGATTTGCGATGAGTGTCGCACAGCAACGAGCGGAGCGCTTTAAATAATGGAAAGAAAGGCACCATGACCTGGTGCAGTTGAAAATACTTGAAAAATATTATATTCTCCAGAAGATTGGTGTGGCGGTGGTTGTTTTGTGCGATGTTCGGGTTGAGCAGTGGCATGTACTTATGGCTACAGCTTTATAAAGAGGAGATCTCTGTCAAATAATGGAGTGGTTAAAGCATGTATGGATTATTCTTGAATGAGGGTAGCGTTTTAAGAGACGGATGAACACATGTAAAGCAAACTATGCAGAGATTCAGGCTTTTTGGCACAAACAAGTGTTGACACAAATCACAGGCAAAAGGGCATTCTTGTGGATGGGTGATCTAGTGGCCCATGACGTTGACACTGACAGCTGTTTCCCGCTCGAAATCCTGACAGAAAATCTGTATCATACCTTCGCGGAACGAGATGAGTGGCTTTACACTTGAACAAAGTTGGGGAATATTGAAAACTTATTTCCAAAATGGGCGCTGTGAAGCCCAAACAGTGCGATTTTTTGAAAAAAAGAAGTTTTGGCCGAAATGAGGCACCAACTGCTGAATGCAAGTTTGTGCAAAAAGTTCGTGAGAATGGTGTGCTAATGAACAACACTCATGGTATCCATAGTAGTACGGTGCGGTGCATATGAGAATGTGGCTGCTGTGGCCTTCTTCGAAAATAAGGCTTGCAACAGCGTTTCGGTCAACGGCGGGCATTACAGAGCCATGTTAACCGACTTATTTTTTTACTAAAACTGAAGCCATGGATTTGGACGACCTCTGGTTCATGCAGAACAACGCGCCATGCCACACAGGCCATGTCGATCTTTGGCGCACCAAATTCCCAAATCGTGTTATCAGCCGTCTTGGCGATGTCAATTGACCGCCTCGGAGCTACGATTTTACCCCTTTGGAGTGTTTTTTTGTGGGGAACCGTGAAGGACCGATGTTATGCCAACAATCCGGAAACGATTCAAGCACTAAAGACCAGTATCATCCAAGCAATCTGTAATCTACAGCCCGAAACCATTAACAAGGTCTTGGAAAATTGGGGTGACAGAATGCGCTGCTACAAAGCCAGCCGAGGTAGCCACTTGAACCACGTTGTATTTCATAATTAATGGGAATTTTTGTTCTTACAAATAAAGCCAGAATACATGGACAAAATTTAGTTTTGTTCATTTTATTGCATTTTTAAAAATAAACTTCTATTTGGCCCACCCTGTACGAGGAGGATTGGACGGGGAATTGTAACATTTAAAGAAATCAACAAATCGTAGTTTATGATAAAAAAAGAACAACTTGTTGGAACATATTAAATCGTCTGTTCTTGAATCTCAACGATATTAACATTTTGTCAGAATCCCCCGTGCAGTAGTGAATAGGTGCGTCGACTCTTATGCTAGAATGTCTGGGTTCAATCTCTGACTCAAGGAACTTGCATAATTCACGTCTCGACCTCTTTCGCCTCACTGACGCTGCGCCTGGAGTAGATATCTGCTGTTTAGGAAACATTGTCGTTTGCAGTCGGCGTAAAAATGTCTGTTCCGCTCTTAAGAGAAACAACACAAGGGCTTGCTGTAGAAGGACTTAGCTCTGCCTGTTGTTTTATCCCATCAGAGGCACTTATTTTACAGAATCGAGCATATAGCGAGAACGATGTGTCTGCTGTAGGAGGTCTAAACAGGTTGAGAAGACGCATCCATTTTGAATAGTGAATGCTTACAGCTTGAGATACAATTGTTTCTTCCGTTCATTCTTCTGAAATTCCGCATGTTCTATAGATAATGTACCTACCTGCAAATCACAAACTAATTTAACAAATTCTTCTTCAATTCCAGGTGCTGGAAGCAATACAACAGAGTCCGTTTCTGGTCGGAATGCATTACGCATTCCAAACTGATTCAAAGCTGTATTTGATTTTGGGTAAGTCCTCTCCTGCAATCCCCTCCTGATGACGAATCTAACATTTAATTGCATCCCCACAGACTACGTGAATGGTGGTGAATTATTTACGCATTTGTACAAATCGGAGAATTTTCCTGAGGATGATGTCCGCATTTACATAGCCGAGGTGATTCTGGCCCTCGAGCACCTCCACAAACTGGGAATTATCTACAGAGATATAAAACTTGAGAATATCCTCTTAGACGGCAATGGACATATTGTTCTGGCCGATTTTGGCTTATCGAAGATTTTCAAGCCAGACTCAAATCAAAGAGCGCACAGTTTTTGTGGCACACTGGAATACATGGCACCTGGTAAGAATCTGATTAAATTCCCATGCATTTTGAGAAGTTGCCTTAATTGAGGATGCATTTTTTTAATTTCAGAAATTATACGTCCATGTCCAGCTGGTCATGATCTTGCTGTCGATTGGTGGTCCGTTGGCGTACTCACTTATGAATTGCTCACCGGTGCATCGCCATTTACGGTGGTCGAACAGCGCAACACACAGAATGATATATCCCGACGAATTCAAAAGAGTGATCCCCCACTGCCTTCCATACTGGGTGAAACTGTCAAAGATTTCATCTTGAAAATGCTTCACAAGGACCCAAAGAAACGATTAGGTATACATCGATGATTATTCACCTTCCCCGTGTCCCGTCAGTTAATTACTTTGGTTTTTTTTTTTTTTTTAGGTGGCAATAGTAAAAACGCTGACGAAATCAAAAGACATCCATTCTTCAATGGTATTAATTGGCAAGATTTGAAGAGGAAACGACGAAAAGCACCATTTAAGCCGAAGATTGTTAGTGAAGACGACACGGGCAATTTTAGTGAGGAATTCACTAAACTCTCTGTTGTTGACTCACCGGCGCCTGTTCCTGAAAATACTCATAGACTGTTCAGAGGTAAGTAACGAAGTGAATGATAAATTGGGGTTTTCTGGTATTTGTTATGTCAACTTAAGACGTTTTGCTCTTATCAGTATCAGAGAAGATAATTCACTTGTTTATGCATTCAAAGCAGTTCAACTGGGGACAGAATTCTGTTCCGTCCACCATATCAACGGGAAACCGACCGCCTACAATCTCAACACAACTTTGAGAAAAACGACTCAACCATAGAGTTGGACGCTGGCACGTCTCCGGAAATTACATAGTTCCGACTGCGAAAAGAAACGTTCCATGTCCGTTCCATCGCACAACTCTACTCAACCCACGTCTTCCAGATTCTAATGGAAGTCTGATCATCAGACATTGCGTATTTTCAATGACAGTAGGGGGAGTGGGAAGTAGGTGTCTATTCGAATGATCTAGATCAACGGTTCTCAAAGCATTTTTATCGTGTACCACTCATGTGCATTACGATTCAATCACGTACAAAACACATCTAAGGATGGTGTTGCAAGTTTGAAATAAGCGAGGCGAAGTCGGGTTCAATTGGGCAACAGAAACAAAGACCGCACGCAGAACTTTACTCTAAAGAAACCCAAAGACTTCTTTATCCGCTTTTGAAATTTTCCATGCCTCTACCTGTATAGCAGGACTGGGATGATCCAAGGCTCATATAAGGTTGGCATGATCCTTCGAGAGAGGGATCTATTCATCAGCTGGCTCTTAAGCCCAAAGAAGCAGCGTTTGGCGAGAGTTATTCTGCGTTAAATCCGTAATCGACGTTGGAAGACGCAACAGGGACCCGGAAAGCTTATAGAAATGGGAATATTCATTATTCAACTGGGTCTATTTGAGATCCATCAGAAATTTAAAGAGCCACCGGTGGGTTTGTTGAAGAGGAAATGTGACAGAATCAGCGTCCTGTAGTATGAAGTCGAGTTAGCCAGGAATTTGCCAAGTGTCCAGTCGAAGACTTAACCACAAGTTAAATGATTTCAACGTCTGTGGCGTCGATTACCTACCTTCACAAGAAGATGCCTAGCACAACAGATTGAGTGATTCTGATTCTCACTTCGGCGATGCAAATGCAGAGAAAGAGAATGAGAACGTTTGCCTAAGGTTTACCACCAGATGCCATAAAGAAATATGGTCCTGAATGGACTGACACAAGAAAACAGTGGAGTTTGAGTGGTTTCTATTTGCAGCCTATCTATGGCTTTCTCCTTTCTTGATGCAATGAAGTGCCGTGGTAACCTTTCTTATCCGCTCAGGAATGTTGGGTTCTCCGCCTGATTTTATTTCTCGAACTAGTGTTAGCATCGTAGCTCATGGTAATGCAGTGTCAAAGGGAATGCAAGTGTTGAGCCTCTAACGTTTAAGATTCCCTGATCAATTATTTCCATTAGAAACACTGGTATTCTTCATCATTTGACATTTCTTCACAAATGCCTTTATCATGTCATCCACTGAAAATCGATTTGTTGCCTAAGTCGATTGAAAATGTCTGACAAGTAGGCTAACGTTCTCATCCAAATCTCGTCTATCAATCGATGACGCAGTTCAAAATCGGTCCCTATGAGGAACAACTGTGCGGCTCTGAGATTTTAGAAAATGTACCACCTTTACGGCCTCCTGAAGGACATCTTTAAACTGCTCTGTCATACGCTTTACTGCTAAGGCTTCTCTGTGGATACTCCAATGAGTAAAAGTACAATTCTCAACAACCCATTTTACTTTGGTGGCTCCTCCATACCCAGCCTGTCATATTTCGAGCACCATCCGAACTGAATCCAAACGCACTGCTACCAATTCAGTCCATTTTCTGCAAAGAAGCTATTTACCTTCTTGAATATTTCATCGGCGGTAGTTCGGGTTGTTAGCGCCTCGCAAAATAAATAACCCTCCTTAATTTCAGTTTGGATCATATACCGTACGTAAGCCTTTAGCTGAGCATAGTTCGTTGCGTCCAGTGCTCTCATCTGGATGTATGGCAAAAAACTCACTATTTCTCATTCTTGAATCTAATTCCCACAAGCGACACCTTCGCGTACCACTATTTGTACGCGTAGCACCATTTGAGAACCGTTGATCTAGACATCTCTTCTCTATATTTATAAAACTAAGTGCGAAAAAGCGTATGTTTCCCTCTAGCGCCCTCCCCTTGTCAACCAATAGCCAGATAGGCCCGTAGCACTGTCAAGTGGATTAACAAAAAAAAGCGCTGTCTTTTTTATGACAGCCAGCCAGATTTGTCAGTGAATTGATGTGACGGTGTTTCTCTACTGGTCGCCTAGATTATCGAAGAGATAAGAGCCCAATGTGGCTATCCTGATCGAGGCAGGGCAGCTGCAGAGAAGGTGCTGCACACTTTCCTCCTCTTCTTCATCTCAGCAACTACTGCAGAAATCATTTGGGAATAGTCCTAGTCTTTTTGCACGTAGACCTAAAAGACAGTGTCCGGTGAGGCAGTGTCCAGTGAGGCAGTGTCCGGTGATTATTCCCACTGCAGTGCTAATTTTGGATCTCCTTAAGGAGATCAAGCTATCTGATCGTTTCGGATCGAGATAGGGCCAGATTTGCTTGAAGATTTGACACGTATTGCCTGTCTCCCATCTGTCAGTTTTTGGTTATTGAGAACATTTACCTGTAACTTGAAGGTGGCTAAGGGAGTGCCTTTGTTACAAGAGGTTCCGTCAACTGGCAGTTTTGTGAACGTAGCTTTGTCAATTCTCAATCAAATCGTCAATAACTTTGGATGCAGTCACTTTCTACTTAAAGACCTCTATTCCTGCTCAAACATTGCTAAACACAAATTGTACCACCCACCTTATGGGGGTACCGGAACTCAGTGGACTTGGCACTGGCTCATCTCGTCCTTCAAGTGGAGAAAGACCTACCAACCTACTAAGCAGCTTTTAGAGCGTTGCAAGAAGAATTCCACCATTTGCAGATGGACTGAAGGCACCTCTTGACTCATTACGAATCAAATATGCCGAAATTTCTCGCACTTACAACACATACTTGTTGCAAGCACGTGACCATGTGCCATTGACAGAGGCGCCATATAAAAACTTCAATCAACCCCTCTTAACAATCAGCATAATTCCACGGACATCGACTTGTAAGCCATTATTTTCCCAATTACACTTCACAGACTTCCCCATATCCCGGTGTTTATTTGACATTTTTATGACGCCTCCTCTATCCGATAGGATGAAAGGCGGCCACAGTCACAGCTCCTTTCACATTTCAAAAATACCTCTGAAGAGAAAGTCATCGATTGCCGAAACGTTTTCTCGATTCTATTTCTGTAACGGATTTATTTTCTATTTTAGGATATTCCTACGTAGCACCTCAACACTTGCATAAGAAGACATCCAGTAGCAGACAAACAAACGAGGAGGAATTCTGCAATAAGCATTTAAAAGTAAATACACGCTCAAATTAAATTGTTTAAACACATTTGTCATTGATTACATTTTTTTCTTTTGAAAACAGAATCCACCACATTTAGTTGAATACGAACTTGAGAAGAGTAGTTATTCGAGTGGAAGTTTTGGTACCTGTTACTTTGCCTCACATCCAAAGAAAGATCAAATCTTTTCGGCAAAAGTTATACCCGCAGCCAAATATCGACCGGCTGAGGTTGATGCGCTGATATCTTGTGGCGGTCATGATGGCATTTTGGAGTACATCAACACATATCGCTCGGGCACGGACATAGTCATTATCACAGAGTTTGTCAATGGCTGTGAATTGTTTCATCATATTGATGAAGAGGGCGGCCTCACCGAAAGCAGAGCATGTGATTTATTTGGACTGGTTGGAGAGGCTGTACGACATATTCACGCCAGGAATTTTATACATGGTGACCTAAAGCCGGAGAATGTCTTATTCACCGACGATAAGATGCGAGAAGTGAAACTGATCGATTTCGGTGCTGCAAGGTAATTATTATTTGTTTTGTTTTCTTCTTCATTATCACGCAAAGATAAGCAATGTGAGACCAACTCCAGTCGAACAAGCTTTCGGGCTATCCGAACGTTCAAGGACAATCAAAAACGATAGCTAACTCGATCGATCATTGATTGTCCGACACTTTAGAATTTTATTTATCACAAGACGAGGAGCCTATTTATGCTCGAAGCCAATTCAAATACAATTTTTGTTTTCTATTTAATTGCAGTTATAATACCCGCGTAGATGTTTGGAAAGACACCCCAAGGTATACAGTCGACTATGCACCACCGGAGGCGATTCGCACGCCAGACAGTGCAATTTATTCGAAAGCATTCGACATTTGGTCACTTGGAGCAACGCTGTACACAATGGTCATCGGTCATCCGCCATTTCGTCATGGCAAAGATGATCGCGAAACAAACGAGGCTGTGATCCGTGAGCGAATACTCAGTGGTGATATGTGGACGACGAAAAGTCGCCGATGGCTGTCGACGTCTTCAGAATTCCAAGATTTGGTTAGCTCATGCATGCAAATGGACTTAGCGAAGCGTTTGAACATCAAAAAAGTACTCCAACATCCGTGGATGAGAATGACGCACACAACAAATGGTGTCGATCGTATCGATGGGGAGGAGGAGGATATCGTGTGCGTCGAAGATGATATCATGCTTGTGCCAGAGCAGAAAATCTGGAATAAAGCCGCTTCAATATGCTCAGTGCATGGTTCGGATTCTAATCAAAGCATGGAACGGAGCAATGGATGCAACGAGAGTGAAGGTGATACAACCAGTGGACTGGGACACAGTAAAAGCTCTGATCAGGACAATATTTCGCCTGATCACCTTCGGACTCATTGTCTGGAAAGTATGGGAAGCTGTGAAGTCATAGACAAGTTACAGGATCACGTACAAATGCCCAGCGCCGGTCTGGAGAATAACAATGAACAGAAATTCCTGCCAAACCAGTTGGTCGATAGTAAAAAGTCAATTGAAACGATGGTCCCCAGTGAACATGGCAGCACCATTAGTAGTCATCTGAGAATCAAAAATAATATCAAAACGCGAAAGCTATCCGCACATAATCGACGTGTACGCGGCCGTGGACGCCGCGGTGCACACAAACTCTCAACTCATACCTTTTATGCGATAAATTGTACAAAAATGAATATAAAACGTGAAAAGAGCGTCGACGAGTTCACCGGATTTGCCGCGGTCAAATGCCAAGATCACTTGGTTCGTCGAAAATACTGGCGAATGTTCAACCGAATGATATACTCCACGCAAAAGGTTCTTAAACAGTTTAACATTGTTCGAAAATACAAGCAATTAGATTTGGATCTACCAGTCGACGATGAGGACGATGAAAGTGGAATATTCCCGAAACCAATGCCGCGACAGAGTCGAATTAAAAGGGATAAACTACCGCGCAAGTCGACTGCAATGATGACACGATCGCAGCGGCAACGTTTCGTCTTTGAATGATCAATATTAGCGCTACTGATCGCTTCCAATGAACGATTACGTACAAAATGCCACAACAACAATCAAAAACACAACCACAATCGCAACGTGCTATCTACAAATGAAATTGTACTTAGTGTCGCATTGTGGAGTATCAATAAAAAACACAAATCAGCAAATCAAACGAAACCCGGCTTTGGACTACGAATTACGAATTCGTACTTTAAATCCTCCATCCACACACTAGCCTTAAGTAGTTATATCAATTATTTTTGCCTTCAAGTGTTATGGTTTATCTTAGTTGTTTATCTAATTATCTCTTTGACCATATGTTGGCCCAAATTGTGCAAATGTTTTGATAAATCATAGTAATCGAAAAAAAAAACAAAATCGACTGTACATATAAAAAAGGGAAAGTTTTCTTTTTTTTATCAATTAATTAATTTCTCTTTGAACATTTTCTCTGCATTTTGTTTCATTTTTTATTTTAAATATTATAAATCTGCCAAACTCAGGAGAATGATGAAATTAGGATTGTTGTAACTAGTTCTACCTTGTCTTCATTTTATTATCTTTTCTTTTCTTTTTCCTTTTAAGTTATAAATGACCTTTAAAGTTAAGTGAAGTGCACTCTTAGAAGGGATCGTTTTTATTTGGATATATTAATCGACATTTTATGCTCTTTTTTTTTTCTTTTAACGGTTAAGTGAAGTATACACACACACACATACACAAACTAAATACAAAGTATCCCATTGATACTTTCATATTTTTGAAATATTAAATTTGAAAAATTTTAATTGTCTCTACTCTTGTCTCTTTTATTTATTTATCTAAAACAAACAAACAAACAAATGTCTTCTTGCTGTTGGGGGGAAAAGGACATGAATAGTTGAATGCTTCCATATCACATTACTGGTTTCCAGGTGACAATGACAAAGGACATGACATTGACTTAGACAGGCCAACTGTCTGTGTCATGCAATGGTAGGTCGTTGATCATGAAATGGTGTAAATTTGCTCGCCTGTAGACGGTCGACGGCAAATTCATCTCAGAGATAAACAAAGGATTTCCTTGCTTCCGTACGAAGACTATCACTGATTGGTTGATTAGAGAGAAAGATTTTAGAGGAAAACAAAGAATAAAAAAACTACTTCCATGAAGCTCTTCTGATTTAATTCGAATTTTGGTACAATTTCTGACAGATACTGACACTGATCTTTATTTACTTTTGCAACGAATACATTTCACCTTTCCGGCGACTTACAAAAGTCAAAAGTAATTTGGTGTCGGCTCAAGATAAACGCCATCAATCTGTGTGTTTGCCCTCGTAGCACGCAACATAAACGAATTCAGAGAGAAGTCACACCATAGCTTTGCTTTAGCACTGTCGGATGTTGTTTTTCTTTTTTTCTTTAGAAGTTTCTGTAATGTAATGTGTGTTCAAATATCGAACATTTTAAGCTTAAGATGTTACACAACTGTTTCGGGAAGAAGTCTCAATAAAATGCCAAAACATCTATATCCATGTATAGAGTAAATATACATCGTTTTAGTTACGTTTTAATTTGAAATTAAAAGCAGACGATATACGTACATGTAAATTAAATGAACAGCTTCTGCCTCAGCTGAAATATTCAGCAAACAACAAAACAACTAAACAAAAAACAAAAAAAAACATCAGTAAGTTACACACAAACTGAATAGAAAATAATGACCCCCCCCCCCCCCTCACATAATTATTAATTGAAAAGCAAAGCAATAAAGTAGTAATTGAATTGATAAAAAACAAAAAAAAATCAAAAAAAAAAAAAATAAATAAATAATTGTAATGTAGCGGTTATTGATTTTAGTTGAATTTACAACATATAAATATGTGTATGAATATATGTATATTTTAATGTATAAAAGCGAATTCTAAACTTAACTTTAACATCATCATTAGCTGGTAAGGATATTCTCTTATATTTAGTTGATAGTTATCAAAATCAAATACGCTCATTAATCTTATACCTAATCCTACGATCGATTTAAGACAAGTAATAGTTATAATGTAGTAGAGAGAAAAAAAAACAAACAACAAAACATTTTTACACTCATCTTCTAATAAGAAATGTTAATATATTTTATTGGCGTCAAGTCCTCACCAATCGAGATAAATTATATATATATATATTAATTCATTGTTTTTTTTTTTTTGAAACCGGTTGCAATTTTAAGTGGCAAATATACTTCGGACCTTTACAATATATAGATTGTACATCTCAAGTAACAGTAATAATATATACATATTATGTAACAGTAAACCAAAAAAAAAAATAAAAAAAAATATTTTTGTAGACAAATAATGTGAAGAAAGGAAATATTTTAAACGAAACCACACATCTACGTAAATAACAATAACAAATGAGTAATAACGGCGGTAAATAGAATTTTAAGACTTAATAAGCTACATTTAATTCATCCATAACGTCTATGAGCAACAATACAAATAACAACAACCAATAACAACAAAATATATATATATATATTTTTTTTTTTCAAATAAATTTAAGAGAGAGAATGAAAGAACACTTTTTCTACTGTAGATAAGTTAAATAGACATTTTAAATGTTTAACATCTCCTTCCTCTGTTTTGTTTCCTCGCCCCTCCCAACTTCTATGTTTCTTCTGCATGTATGTATGTCAAAACGATGTAAAGTAAATTATTCAAATTTAAATCGGTTTCGTGTGTGTATGATCCATAGAAATGATTGTGATTCAAATGCTGGATGAGATTTGTTTTGGAAATTGTATGCAAATCGAACAAATGAGCAACATTTTACCATTCCAAGTTAATAAATAAAAAAAAAAAACTAACCTTTTGATTTCTGCCAACGACTTTAGTTTATTCATTATCAAACAACAGGCATTCTTAGTGCTGATGTAGTAAAATAAATGTAGACACACTTATTCTTCTTTCGGTAGTCGCTTACAGAATGCCCCTTTATTATTGTCTTTTACATCATTGGGCTTATAAAGGGTGATTTTTTAAAAGCTATAGGAAAGTTTTTCAAAAAAAAAAAACGTAAAATTCAGAAAAATGCATGAAATCTTTATTTGAATCGATAGTACGGTCCATATAATTTAATGTTTGAAGATTATTTCATGCAAATGTTGACCTTGACTGCGCCTCAAATGGTCCATCCGCTTAGTCCAATTTTGGCATACTCTTTCCAACATTTCGGCCGGTATCTCACGAATAAATGCTTCAATGTTGTCTTCCAATGCGTCAATTGAAGCGGGCTTGTCTGTATGGACATGAGCTTTAACATAGCCCCACAAAAAATAGGCGGCCAATTGACCGGTACCGAACGTGAAATAAAATGT
The DNA here is from genome assembly GCA_907269125.1 of Eristalis pertinax. Taxonomy (NCBI): domain Eukaryota; kingdom Metazoa; phylum Arthropoda; class Insecta; order Diptera; family Syrphidae; genus Eristalis; species Eristalis pertinax. Next base: position 50,171,484 of record OU026147.1, read on the forward strand.
TCACCGAACTCGCCCCTCAATGAGTCCATTGTTGCGCGTGTTGTGTGGCATGTGGCACCGTCTTGTTGAAACCACATGTCATGCAAGTCAAGCTCTTGCATTTTGGGCAAAAAAAAGTTGGATATCATCTCGCGGTAGCGCTCACCATTCACAATTACGTTACGATTCGCATCATGTTTGAAGAAGTACGGTCCAATGATGCCACCAGCCCATAAACCGCACCAAACTGTGACTTTTTCTGGATGCATTGGTAGCTCTTGCAATGCTTCTGGCTGATATTCACTCCAAAATCGACAATTCTGCTTATTTACGTACCCATTGAGCCAAAAATGAGCTTCGTCATAAAATGGAAGAAGCGCGCGATGAACTTTCTTAACAGAGCACGCATTTTGATAATAAAATTCAATAATTTGCAAGCGTTGTTCGCTTGTTAGACGATTCATGGTTAAATTATAGACCAAACTAAACTGAAGATGTTTGACAGTGAAACAAAACACGAAACGTGCGTCAGCTGTTTAAACCAGTGTTGCCAAAAAGATAATAGCTAAAAAATCACCCTTTACTCCCTATGCATGATACTTACACATTATTGAACTTACAGCTAAGAGAGGGTAGTAGCATCGTTGAGAGAGAGAGAGTAGTTGAGTGTATGTTGGTACACACTACCGCACTACTGCTACATCGATTAGATTTGCGGGTGAATTCAGAAGACTGCGGCATCGATGCTTTGCATCACGTTAGTAAACGAAAATATCTGCATCCACAGCAAACGTCAAGCGTTAATTTATCGACGTTTCTGAATTTAGCCTACAGTTCCACTTCGAGCATCTCTGTCTTCACTGACCGATACCGTAGTTGATGTGCATCACCTTATTAGTGACCGTTCTCTGTTGCGCTGTCCCACAGAGGTTGAGGTCATAATTGCAACCTTGTTGCCCCTGCTCTGCACAGAATATGTTCTCGATGCATTCATGAATGCAAATACTGCCGCAAGCTTGCAGCACGTCAGCATTGTCGAAAAAATATTCATAAACGCAACATCAGTAGGCGATACAAAAGTGCGTGATGTTTAATTGTACTGCCAAAAACACGAAGCAAAAGGGCGATGATTTTAAATAAAAAGAATTGGAAGTCAAGACGTTTTCCAAAAGGGACCGAAATGTCCTTAAAATGATAAGAGAATTTCCGGATAATGTTTTTAAGAACCACTTTCGAATGAAGAAGTCCAACTTTCGGTTTCCCTGCAATCGTGCAACAGAACAAAAATCACTGCCAACTTGATCGCAATTTGACTGTCGCTTTGCTTTTATGAACGCAGTTGTCGACTGCTGGCATGCATAGTCAATGCAGTGTATTTACATTTATGAACGCAAATTTTGCAGGGCTGCCGCAGTTCGACGTTTACGAACTCGGCCAGACTCAGACTTAAATGCTCCTCAGCCCGGATTATTCTGATTAATGTTATATTTGCTTTCCAGATCGTTAAAAGAACGTTAAAGAACTGCCAAAGATTCTCATTTAATTTATTTTACATTACAAGCTACAGTGGACTGTATATTGGCATTACCCTCAATTTTTGTTACAAAAAACCATCCTCTAGGTCGAACTCCCTCTAACTCGAACTAATTTTGATATCGCGCGAGGTGGGCGACTGTAATTGATTCTGATCTCGCAGAAATTTGAGTTATTTCGTTCCTTAATGTCTAAACTGTTTTATTTTATCTCAGGTTGCAAGGTTTCAATGTTCCAAACTTCATATTGACTAGCCTTGCTTTACCCTCGCGATGATCAATGGCTTAAGTTCGTTAAGTACTCTCACCAACCACAACACATGATGGCTCAAATTTTTAACACATTGGTTGCCAAAGCGTCTTAGCTATTTGGGTGCCAGGAGGCCAAGGTGCCAAAGTTATTTTTTTTTTTTCATTTTCGCGTCTCTCTGTACTCAAAATCTAGTTCTCCATCACTCCCGATCTTTTATTTGTCCTAGTATTATATATATGAAGTATTAGGACGTCGCACGAAAATGTATGACATGACAGCCAATGTGGTCGCAGAGAAGCTAGGCCCTGGCCCTCTACGGGCTGTAGCGCCAGCCATATTATATTAATAGCGTTTGTCGGTTTATTCTTTGCCTTTACTTTTTCGGCTACATTTATGGTACTACTATAATTAAGGTACTTCGTCCATAACTGAAACGATTTTATTGCATTCTGATATCAAATTGGTAGCACACTTTGCCCAAAGCACAATTGGTTTGACTTGTGATCCCTTCGTTTAATTTTTCCAATTTTGGTTCAGGGTTCTAGTTCTCAATTTGATCTCCATTCAGCACAGATTTCTATCAGGGTTACGAGTGTAGCGTATGATGAAACAGCATCAATTTCCAACAATGCCACCTTGAATTAACTAGTTTTTCGTCTCATTTGTGATTGATCAACAACAGCTTTGAAAATATGAAACCATAAGCATATGAATAGTTGGCAGTGGCAGTCTGGTGATGATTTGGCAGTGATTTGGGCAATTTTATGTGTATCTGTATTCATCTGCTGCTGGATGTGATGGCAATGGCTGGGTGGGTTAACTTCTACGTCGACACAACAATAATTCTTGAGTGAATTCAGAAACACATCACAGCGGCATCGATGCTTTGCATCACGTTCATAATCGCAAACGTCCATTTAAGCATCAGATGGTCAAACTTTAAACATTTGAGCATCGTTAAATTTCCTGATGCGTTGTTGATAGAAAATGGAAAACGGAAATTGCAGACAATTTTGCAGAAAGATAAGAGATAAAGAATATGATTCGTGAAGGGTGTTGCCAGTATTTAACGCTGTTGTGTTGCTTTTCCCAACCAAGAGATGGAGAAGCAGTATGGGTAGCAAGATCAATGGTAAAACCTTATTTTGACGCTTTGGTGATGGTTCCTTTGAACATTTTCTAGCATCAAATGCGACCAAAGTGTCGGAGGGAGGATTTCATCTTCTATCAACACAATGTTACCATTTCTTAAATTGAGTATTTTTCGTGCTCATTCCTGTGTTGTTAAATAGCGTTGGCTCTATTTCTTCCAAAAGTATTGCATAACGCATCACTGCGGCACCTCTTTAATTTCGATTTTCTGTCAGTCTTTAGTCGAACACGTAAAGTATTGATTTGTAATTAATTTTACATTTCATAACGCCGCGTACACTCCAGTGTGTGTTCAAACTTCAGCCCTTCCAAGCTTTTCGTTCAGTTACGTTCTAACAGCTGCCACCGGATAAGTCGAGCACAACTCGAGAAGCGCATACTTAATGAGAACAGCCCTGGTGTAATTGCATCGGGATCGTTCGAGTCGGTTGAGTACAGTGGTCTTGAAGTGAGGCATGTTTCTATTTGTACTAACTGAATATTTGTCAGTTGTAAGCCGAATTTTTGAAATTTCATCTTTTAATTTTTAGCCTTTATTGATAGGATCATCTTAATTTTATACAGTCATTTTACTCACCCTAACAGTAAAGAATAACTTATTTCTGAAGAAATAATTATTAAATACGTATGTCGCATTCACTGTGTCGACATAAACTGCTGACATGCGGAAGCGAGCATAACTGACTCTGTTCCAGTATATGCAATGTATATTTGATGCATCGAATTTGTGTCGTATGGCGTCACCATCCAGGTCCACCTCAGACAGTAGCGTCACCCAGATTATTAATGTGTATCATCATAATGCCTTTTAAGCTCTTTAAGCCTGAGCCTCGGTTCGATTCCCAATACGACCAACAATAAATTCCACGGCCCCATCTCTTTCGATTCACATCACAATGCTCAACAAGTCATAAATGTCCGATTAGTGAAAGCTTTTTAAACTTGGCCGTTCGGAGTCGGCATAAAACTGTAGGTCCCTTTCTTCCACTTGTGAGAGAACAGTAGCACGCACAACGGGAGTGGTTGCTGAGAAGCAATGCCCTCCTTGCCCTCTTAGGGCTATAGCGCTACTCATATTGTTATATTATTATTAAAATCGTCAAAGCTTCAGCTTCTGATTTAAGATCCATATCATTGTATCAGAGCTAACTACATATTTGGTCTCGTATTCAGCTTAAACACAGTGACTGAATGGAACCATCCATCAGACCGAAACCATGTTCCAAAATCGTTCAAAAATTCGCCCTACGATTCCTAACAAATCTCATCATATATTGAACAAAAAAGTATAATCAAATGAATGAAACCCAATACAGTGTATAAAATAACAAATTTAATGATCGTGTGCGTGTTAACGAGTGTGTGTTTATTGTTTCCCCCTTTTCCTGCTACATAAATGTGTTTACTCCCTTCTACACTTTATGCAAATCATATCCTTATACTGCAAGTATATTTATATTTTCACTTTATTTCAAACAAAAAACAAAACAAAACAATTATTTAGCTTTTAAATTAAATGAATCGAACGAAAAACTGAAGATAAATATATGTATAAAAGAAAACAAAATAAAAAATAAAAATAAAAATGAAAATACGCGAAAATATATTTATAAACGTATTGAACAGATGCCTTTAAGAGTTGCCTTAAATATAAATACAACAGAGAGAGTATAAGCATTAAGAAATCATATAGAAGAACATCATACAACAACCCATTAAAATAATAAGCAAGCTAAAAAAAAACAAACACATTAAATACAAATCCCATTAAGGTCGTCAAATCTAAGTAATAAGTGAGAAAAAAATAAGTGAAATTATTCTCTTCCTTGAGCTCTCGCACACACGCGACGGGGGAATGTTTATGTATCTTTCTATTTTCTAATGCAATATGTAATACTATTTGTTAAGTATTCGCATTCGATATGTCCGTAAATTTCCCCCATTTAACCGTTAATGGGTTCAAAAATCAACATTGACGATTAGTGTATAAGATGACATTTGAAACTAACAAAAAATGAAAAAAATTAAGCAAAATAAATTACAAATTAAGATTATATATAGGGCTGGTGGAAAGAAGCAAAAAAGTAACAAAATCGTTATGATCATTTATAAGTATGTACATGTATCTATTCAACATAGCAAGTAGATTTAAAAAACAAAAATAAAGAATGAATTTTTTTAGGGAATAAAACAATTTACCTTAAGTTATATAAGTAACATACATACCTACATATATATATATATATATATATAATATATATTTTTTGTATTTCCATTATTGCATGCAGAACAAAACAAAAACAACAATAAAAGAAAATCGTATCTATTAAATAGTAATTATACAAAAAGGAAGGATTTTCCCAACATAAACATAAATCAAAATAACGACTCCATAGAAATATTGAATAAAAACCGTAAACCGAAACACCACAATAACATAGAATTGCATATAACATAAGTACTAAAACAACAAACAAAAAAAAAAAACAACTCCAAAACCAACAAAACGGAAATGAGGTGTATCAACCGAACTTCCACTCCTCAAAATCAACACGAACATGTTGAGATAATGTCTTTCTTTTTTTTATGTTTTTGATTATAATTATGAATATATTACAAGTAAAAAAAAATTAAATATACTCGTAACTAACTGAACCAAAAACAAAACACACAAGAAAACGATATAATGAAACAATTATGAGATAAAAAAGGTAAACAAAACAAGAGAAAAAAAAATACCAATTAGGATTAATGGCTGAACAATGGACGAAGTATAACATTTAAATTTATTTAATTTTTAGATGAAAACTTGCGAATAGTACTAAATGAGACATTCGGCTGCAAGTTAGTAAAAATATTATCAAAAATTATATATATATATACATAAAAAAAAAGTTGTTTTATTGATATGAGATTGAATTATATATAAATTATTAAAAACAAACAAAAAAAAAAGAAGAAGAAGAAGAAAGCGTAATAAGTTTAAAACTATGTATATTGCAAGATAATACACACAAATGAATGATTACATAAAGTAAAAGGTCTTTGATTTTAATTGAACTCAATTTTATTGCGAATGGCTGGAGAGTATGGTTTCTAGTAAGAAATTTTTGTTGATTTTTAGCACTGGAGCACTCAGACTCATTTGAACTACCAGGCAGCAACCTACATTTGCCGAAATTCCTTGCTCTTCCGGCGGAAGACCAACAGGTGCTTCTGTGATTAGGAGCCTACATCATCAACTCTCACCTCATCAACACCAAATAACTGCCACCTGATCTGAGCAAAGGCGAAACAGTGGCAGAGGAAGTGCTCTGCAGTGTCTTTGTCTTCTCCAAAGGCGTCGCAGAGGGTTTCATCGCTTAGTTCAAGCACATTTATGTGTTGTATATGGAAGCCCTAACAAAGGCAGCAAGTAGTTCCAGCTCAGGTTCGGATGCTGATAGTGCCTCCTCTGATCTTTGTCTAGCAAGTTCATCGGCGATCTTATTTTCCGTGGTTGCCCGGCACTCAGATTTTGCGAATTTAGACTTGCATTCCTGAACCATCCTGGAAGTGGTTAAAAGGTTGAGCAAGTCCTTAAAAGACACAAATTATTCACCCCTTCCGCCTGTTCTTCACAACATAGTTCGTGGCCATTAGGATTGCATAGGTTTCTGCTTGGACAACCGACGCAAATTTGCCTAACGTGGTGTGCAGTCTAATGTCGCCCTCCATGAAGGCGCTATGCCAGCGCTAGCGCCAGATCCTTCATTGGTCTTACAGCCATCCGTGAATATTCGACTACATTCCTTTCCTGGCTTACATTCTGGCCAGAGCCAGTCCTGAGTGCACGGAAAGTCGACTTTGTATGTACGTCCATAAGACTGAGGTCAAAGTAAAAGAAAAACGGACACGGAAGCTCCAGTGCGAGTTGTTTACACTTCTCTTTAAGCGGAAGGTGACCCTGAAAGTGAACCACAAGATGTGGATATCAAGGGGGGATTTATCAGGGTAGGAAAGAAGGGGGTTTATCATCATATAGATACAAAAGGATCTTCGACAAGTCCGTTACACCGCCGGAAAGTTGACAGCGACTCGATGTGTTTTCTTCCAGAGAACTTTTCTACTTAGATTGACACCCAAATATTTTGTGTCATCGGAAAACGGATTATGACGCCTTTTAGTTTCAGTTGGATTAGACCAGTTAAATTCGTCCTCCTGAAGAGAATAATGGTTATTTTCCGAGGGTTCAACTAAATTGAAGAGCTTGCAGTTTGTCAAGCAGACACTAGTACTGCGACCATACAAATCGTTTATGCCCTTCTTTTGGTGTAGGATTTAAGTGCTGCCTTCAGTAAATGGGATTTCTTGATGGATTGCGCAAGACTTGAGCAGTCGATTATCAGGTGTTCCATGGTTTCCTTCGCCATTTTATGAAGGTTATAGTTACATAGTCCGTGTCCTGTTAGTGCTGTACGTAGCAACCTTATGTCGGATTATTATTTCAGAGGGTTAACTGAATGCCCATTCTGATATTCCAGTCATCCATCACGTCAAGATCTGCCTGCGCTTTGAACCAACCGCAAAGGCCTAGGCGAAGATTAATCAAATCATTGCGAGCACCAAGCAGACAGTCCACCAGCATGCGCCATAGTACAGCAGACTGGACGCCAACTTCTGTTTACCCCGCCATTATATACTGGTGGCAATTTGCAATTATAGTTATATTTATTAGCTTTGTTTAGATCCACAACACTAACGATTCACCCGCACCGTGTTCTCTGGCCAAGCTACACTTGCCATCAAGTGCACATTCAAGTCAGGATTTTCCTCGTTGATAAGCATGTTGCATCTGATACAGAGAATGGATTTGCAAAGCAGTATTGCGTACTGGAAGCTGAACCAGCCTTTCCATGCTTTTCAGCGAGAAGGAGGTTAGGCTGATTGGTCTAAAGTTCTTGGCGAGTGAGTGGACCCCCTTTCAGATTTTAATATGAAGGCTAACCAAACTGTGCGCCAGGGAGTCGGGATGACGCCCAGAGCAAGACTGGTGGTCAGAATTCTGTAAGGAAATAAGTTTTCCATCCAAGTGACTAGAAGTTGTATTCCATTTAGAACAAAAGTAGTGTTGCTGCTAAATGACATAGAAATAGGAAAATACTAATTATATGGTATACGCCTGCACTCAACTACGAATCCAGTAAGGTGTGGAGGTGATTTCGAGTACTGCAGAACATTAACTCCAGCTAACATCATTTTGAACTGGACAACACATGGGAATCAGAAGATACTTAAAGCAACACTCGCATGGTCTTAAATGAGATTGGATATGCTGGCGACATTTCTATGACGCACTTTTTGAAAGTTATTGGTAATTCTAAGACTCCAGAGAGGTACTCGCCTTGCCGTCAAACGAGTGATTTCTAACCTCTGACCCTATGGTACTCTTAGCTAAACTACGAGTTTTTCCAACTGAATCCCCGTCGTCTGTCTGCTAGTTCCTAATAATTTTTGAATCTGTATTTCCCTATACCCACGCGCAGAGTTTTCTCGTTCTCTATGATCGTTTAATATCCTTTTGCAGATGCATTGGCATTCATTTGAGCGTTTTGTTCTTTTCTCACAGATTCCAAACCGCCAAACTCGACCACCGAGTTCAAGCATTCAACGATTGCCATTAAGTACACTTTTTCGCAGCACTTCGACTGTAACGTGGTCGATGAGGTGATCGCACTCGTCCTACACGTGCGCAACGTTGAAAAAGAATCAATTGAACTCGTGAAAGACGACGCATTTTTTTTTCTACTTTGAATTACCAGAAGAAAGCGAAGTTAAAATCGACTCCATCGATGCAGTAGCTTTGATTCAATCGCTGGCTTGGAGAAGACCGATTTGAAGAAGTATAAAATCCAAGAAAAGTTCACGACAAAAACCCAAAAACATTTGAAATTCGACGAGGATCAGTCGCAGTTGGAAGCAGAAATAAATGAGTAAAGAGATATTCAACTTCTTCCTCTCTTGCCCCTGGATTTCATCTGACAGCGTTTTTATACGCTTTTTTGTCAACTGTCTGTGAATACGTGTGAGCTCTTGCAAACAGCTGGTAAACAGCTGATGCCCTTCCCCAACCGTAGTCGTGGGGTGAATTACAGTTCTTATTTGAAAATTCGATCGTTACTTGAACTTTTTTAAGATTTCGGTGTTAAATTTTCAACACAGTAACGAGGGGTAAGCAAAAGACCAAAGCGTATGCTCATGAAGTAGCTTTCTGAGTTACAGTCTGAGGTACTAGGATATCCAGGTATAGTTGTATCCATTGCTCTTAACAAATTATGTAATTTAATTGCAGAAGTTTTCATAATTCATGAATGAAGGATATAAAACTAAGTTCATTTGCCAATCATGATATCTAAATCAGCTATATTTTACTCTGAAGAATTAAATTGATGCAAAGTTCTCCTGTAAATAGCCCCTATTACAAATATATGTCCTCCTAAAAATATGAGTCATCTTCTGCACACACTCCGAATAATACTACATGATCATGGGCAAATTCACGAATCGGCGGCCATGTTGCTAAAAAATCCGCGAATTTTCCGCCATTATCGTAGTCAATCCGGGAATCTTGTAAAAGTATGTGTGAAATATAAGGGAATTCCACTACACACTAATCCTTCACGGCCTACACTTCAAAATTTCCGCCATGGACTAGGGGTAAAAATGGCAGAAGTTGAATATCTCTTTACTCATTTATTTCTGGTTGGAAGTTTCGGTTGAACGCTCGTAAGTTGAGAACAGAGATGAAGTATTATGTACATGATTTCTGGTCAGAGATGAAGTATTAAAGAGATAGTCAACTTCTACCTCTCTTGCCCCTTGATTTCATCTGACAGCGTTTTTTATAAAATGTTCACAGACAGTGTTTGTGAATACGATTGATCAGAGGCTGCTCTAAAGCCTTAAGAAGTGTGCGTGAAAAGAAAGTAGTATGCGTGCGTTTAGAGCAAAATTCGTGGTGAAACGCGATGGGCAAGGGGTTTTCCACTGGAAAGACGACTATCTCGGTGTTCATGATTTCTGTTTCTGGTTGAGAAATCGGTGTTACTGCATTCGTCGTTAGTTCCATTTCACAGAATTTCTTTTTCTTTGATTTTTGAGGACTGTTAACCAATACGAGTGTGCTTCCACTACACGGGGTAAGTGTTTGTTTAGGTATGGGCCTAGCAGCACCCCGAATATTAGAAACATGTATGGACTTTATGCATGTACAAATATCTGGACCTTAACATTCAAGATCGTACTAAGAAGGCGAGATAGCGATAGCATAGTGGTATTTCAGGCAATGAAAGAGCCAACGACCTAGCTGGAACAGGGGAGGGCCTGCCTCTGCCAATTAATCAGGAGACCCCCTACCCCTCAATTCAAGTAATAAATACCGTGTTACTTGCAGATGCCATCAATATCAATTGGAGATGGCGGAACTAGACACTTGCTGGACTTCAAGCAAATATGGCCTTTAATTAATCCGAAAAAGCCTTGATAGGAACATAATCAGTTAGGTCTTAGCGATCGTCACAGGTCACTGTATCATAGGCTCACACGCAAAAATAATGGGAGCCCTCTACAACGACTTCTGCAGGAGCTCCAGAGATGAGGAAGAAGTAGAAATCACGATACACTACCTCGGAGCCTGTCCAGTCCTTGCAGGAACGAGGAAAAGAAGGCCAGGCGAGTATTTAGACAACATAGATAGATTCATCAGGAAAACAAAATGGTTATAACCCATAATTGAAGTGGACAACCTGGGAAGAGATCACTTGTATACCAGCAGGTACATACTTCTAGGTGTCAGTTAGTTCCCCTGGCTAACGGTGGAATCAGTGTATTAATCACCGGTTAGTGATAGCACAACTGGAAACAGCTGTGACAATCACTCTTACCTAACCTAACCTAAAACTTTTATTTGGCCAACAGAATAGTCCCTCGTTTACATTCAGCAAAATTAGAGGTACACCCGGCAGAATGCGACTATGCCACTTATCGGCGACGGTCTTGGAAGCTAACCTTCGATTTGTGCAAATCTAATCCCCAGACGAACTGGCGTGCTCTGTCGGAACCGCAGTCGAGACTGCAATCGTTATTGTAATTCTGATCGAAATTTAAGTCTTAATCGTATTCTTAGTCTTGGCTGTGCCTTTTGTTTACTCACGTATGAAACGGTTTCTGGAGCGGTAAATTAAGCCGGATATCACAAGACTTGTAAAATTGTAATTTTGTTTTCGGTGCACCCTATGCATAGTAAACATTGACAACTAAAAAATTGTAGTGACACATTTTTGACAGCGACAACAATTCCAACAGCTGACTGTAATCTTCAAATCGATATTTGTTTATTTTCAATTTAATATCACAATTTGTCGTGTTCCATATCATGGATGATACAAACAGCTTAATTTATGGATTAGAATTTCAGGTAACTAGAACCTCCAATCCATCCTTCACTACTGCAATACCTTTCCTCAATTTTAGGCAAGAGCCCTCACACCACAATACGCTGAATCGAATGAAGTGCGCTTTTTCATTGCCACACAGTCCCTGAAACCGAATAACCAACTTCATCTTCTCGAATACAATGAGGAAAAATCTCTTATCAAAGCCAAGGTATCATTACATGGGTAGAAATGAAAATCTGAACTAAAACTCAATTTAAAGGTTTTCGCACATCCCCTTGGTGAAGTGTGGAAGCTGAACAGCAGCCCGCATAACGCACGTACTCTCCTCTCCTGCTACAGCTCGCAGAAAGGTGCTCAAGTACTTACCCAGACAGCGGTGCTAACCATTCCAGAGAATCTCGACGAAAAAACCCAGGAGTCTGAGTTTCTTCCGTATGAAAATGTGGAAATCCTTCCCACTGAGGTTTGAACAAGAGGACTGTGCAGATGCCTAGTCTAATGTTTTTTTGTTTTTTTCTTTTGCAAAGGCTTTTGGCACGGATGTGAAAACAACTGAATTCCATCCGACAGATGAGAACACACTCGCTACGGTGGTCGATGGGAAGATTGTAATCTTTGATCGATCTACATCGACGTCACGGACAGTGGCTGAGATAACAACAAAGAATGCTCCAAAGTTCACCAGTGGCAAATGGTCGCAGCACCATCAGGGAAATCAGTTTATCGCGCTGCATGACTGCTCAATTCGGGCTTATGACATTCGGGACGCAAACCATTGCGCGTGGACGATTGAAGACGCCCACGGGCAGCTGGTGCGCGACGTTGATTGTAATCCGAACAAGCAATGCCACATCTTGACCGGCGGTGATGATGGATTCTTGAAAGTCTGGGACTCGCGCATGCCGCGAGAACCAGTTTTCGCTCGTGGCGATCATTCGCATTGGGTCTGGAGCGTACGTTTCAATACGTTTCATGATCAGCTGCTTTTGTCTAGCAGCAGTGATTGTAAGGTTCTGCTGACACGTGCTGGTTCCGTCAGCTCCGAGGCCACCGAGGAGGATGGTGAACCAAAGAAGTTGCTCTCCGATGGATTGCTGCAGACCTTTGACCAGCACGAGGATTCGGTTTACTGCGTCGAATGGAGCAATGTCGATCCGTGGATTTTTGCATCGCTAAGCTATGACGGAAGAGTTATTATTTCGAAAGTTCCGAAACAGTATAAGTATCAGATCATATTTTAATTTAACGCTTTTTTTTATTATAAATATAAAGTAAATATTTAAAGCAAATTGAGCCATTGTTCCGCGTACTAAATCTCTACCAAGGTTGTTCGGTGTGAGCCTCAGACTTAGGGAAGCTTTATGAAACTTGGATACCTCTAATATTGAGGTTTTCGTGGTTGTGTCAGATCTTTAGGACCTACAAATTAACGATCACTGGGTGCATCCAGAACATAGACTAGTGGGAACCGAAGCTCTCTGCTTTCAATCAGTCGAAGCTTCTACTTTAGGTTAGGTCAGTGGGCAGGCGCTGAATCCGCGTCTCACTAAGGACCCGATGGACCCATTGTGATGCCCAAAGGGGGGAAATATCATCTTAACATCTTCCTCATACCCAACATGTCTCCACATTGTCCAGCCATCCTAGAATTGTTATGAACCTGAATCTTAGTTCTTGCAGGTCCTCGAAGAAATGTTGTCTCATTGTTCTGTGCCTCAAGTGGCAGAGACTGGGGCAATCTCAGTTAACACATTTCCTATGGAATTTCATAACAAATCGAACACATTTCGTAATTGATTCGGACAACGTCCGTATGTACACATATTGCACTTTATTCTCTAACAATGGGAACGAAAACGATAATGTACAGTGAATAACTTATATCATAGCAAATAAATTAATACTAATCAGCAAAGGACCTCCAGCATCCCCTTTCACATTCTCTCTCACTGTCGCGCATTAACCAGTGTCCTCAGATGTACAATCGGACGAGTCATTGGGATTCGCTGATTCAATCGAACACACGCGCTTTATGAGATCATTTTCGATTGGTTTCCCATTTTCCACAGCCTCCTCCATTTGAACATACTCCACGGTGGTATCTTTTGGAGCGGATTTCTTCTCCGAAGTCGGTTTCGTCTGCTTCGGCATCTCTACAACACTCGAAGCATCCTCATCATCTTCTGCTTCTTCGGCTAAACTATTTCGTTGCGGTTGAGCTTCGGCATAAGCCGTTGGATATTGTTGACTCAATTTCGTCTTGATGATACGTATTTTCTTGAAAATATAATCCAAGTCTTTTTTCATCTCGTTCAGCAGTTTGACATGCTTCTTGAAGTCATCTCCGGCAAGCTTAAGGCGGCTTTGACTCAACGCATTGCAATTGAGAAGCATCTCATTGGTTTTTTCAAAGCGCTGAAGCCTGAAAACAACAGGGATTTACTAGGAATTTATTTCGAGTCCACCAGATGGAACTTACATTTGCTTCTGAGCTCTGATCATACTCTCCACATCACCTTGATTAACCAGGCCCGCTAAGCCCTGGACGAATACCTCAGAAGCTGTATAGTTTTGAAAGCATTCTATACTGAATTCACTTTCGGGCGTTCCATGGGGACCTGGACCACCAATCCGCCTCGACTGCATAGAGCTACTCATCTCCGAGTTCATCGCGGCGATTTCGCTTGTTGATATGTCGCTAAATGCAATTGATGTGAAATTGTTGGGAACGGAATATTTTGTGTCTCCTGTGGGGGAATTGTTTTTATCAGATTTTTTACTTTGTTGACTTATGGAAAACAAATTACATGACAGTCGAAAATGACATTTTTCGAATGAAGTTTGGTATGTAATAAGGCGGTGTTCACACTTAACAAATTTTGTTCATACGATTTACTGGACGATAATTTGGAAAAAAAAGTTAAGAGCTACAAATCTTCCAACTTGTAGCAACGAGCGTCCACATTGACCAGAAATAAATGAGTAATAGTAGTTTAATCATTTATTTCTGACGACGACGATTTGGTACGATTGTCAAGAAAATCGTATCGACAAATTGTTGAGTGTGAACGCCGCTTTTGATACATAGCATTTTCCATTGAAACCTGTACGGGAGGTTCACACGGAGAAACATACTGGACAGACGTGGGTGGACAGACATATGACTTTGCGTTCACACCATCAAACATGTCGTCAGACATCATTTTTTAAATTAATTTCAACGATGGTGGACGTACTCGTAGGAGCGTTCACACTCAACAACTTTTCGATACGATTTGCTTGACAACCGTGCTGTATGGCCCATAAGCGTCAATGTGAACGCTCGTTGCTACAAGTGGGCAGACGGTAGATAAAGCATTTTGACTTTTTCCAATTTGGCGACAAGCAAATCGTACCAATGAGTTGTTGAGTAGACAAGATTGATAGAGAAGATGTGACGGATGACACTCCTATACATGTCAAAATAAATTTCCAGAATTGTACATTATCAAAAACAGCAATTTTTCACCCTCATTTTAATTCTTCCGAGAACAACCTCACAGCATGAACAATTTTTTAGAAATGAAATTGGTCGGACAGTCACTCGTTCACACGATCGAATATGTCTGTCCAACCACCAAAATATCAAAAAACCATCCGATATGGCCTTCAACCGTCGTTTCTTGCATTGACACGATCAAATCTAAGTCTGTCAGACAATGCGAACGCCCCTTATGCCCCAATTAAATTTCCGACGCAAAAACTTTAATACATCGCGCTCCATCAATCAGCCTCTCAAGTGATATCACAAGCACCCTGTTCGCCTTTCATCATGTTTGGACCTGTGATAAGGTAGTGCTGTCATAATATTTTGATTGTCATTCTTGACAACCAAGAAAGGGCGAATAATCGACTATGGTGGTTGATGATCAAATGTAAAAAAGGTAAAAGATACCCCCATTCATTAACAATCGTAAATAATACGGATAAAATTTGCAAAATGAGTATTCTGAGTTACGTGTTTGCGCCGCGGCTCTTCATGGAGTATGGCATGGGATCAATTCAGGTAATTACAGCGATTACAATGCACACTTTCTTCGTCGTCCCTTTTCTACAACTTCCCTTGCATGTTCACAGAAAATGTACGAACCGAGAGGTCTGGAAAAAATTGGCGATCAGATATTATCCACGGTATGTCCTCGAATGCATGCGCCACAAATTTATTTTATTTTGTTTATTCATATTTCGCATTTGTTTGTTGTGGCATACTTTTGCATAAATTTTCCTTCTAAAATTAGCTTTCCATGATGTGGAACATTGGATATTATTCATCGCCACTTATAGTCACGTTCCTCTATCGTCGTGGTTATCTCGTTGCCGACTCTTTCTGTTCACTGGTCAAATTGTCAACAAGCATTGGTATTATCGTAGTTATATCATTATGTATGCGAGGAATTGGAAGGTCACAGTCACGATCGTATAACAAACTTGTCAAGGCCCTGGAGCAAGCTAAGTCATCAAACAGTTCGGATGATGCTAAGAAATCGTTAAAGCGCTTCGACTTTGACTTCAAATATTGGGATGTTGATTTCGATGTTTGTGACGTTCAGTAAGTATACATAATTTAGCATTATTGTGTGTGTGGAAAGCTTTCAAAACAACATTCATCTCTAAGAGGAGAAAAAATCAAACTCCTACAGGAGAAGATACGCAATAAGCCCTATTGGATTTCGACGTTACCATGTGAGATTGCTGCCTACGTTGCTATACACACATTCGGCATAAGGATGATCTATCCGGGATCGGTTAGGCTACTGCAAAGCTATTTGAGTAAGACTGCTGTTGTCAGCTTTTTTGGTTGTGTGTTGATTGGCGAGTTCATTCTTTGTAGGACCCATGCTGGTTGCGGGACGGGCAAAATTGATTGAAGAGGAGAACGGCGTTAGGTCCAAGGTTAAGACAGTTGATCGAAATGAAATCGACACTCTGTTTGTTGACAACCGTAATAAGAGTGTAAATGGAAAGACTTTAGTTATATGTTCTGAAGGTTTGCTTAAGCTATTGACCGAATTCATTTGCAAATTAATGCGTTCATCATCGTTTACAGGTAACGCTGGCTTCTATGAGATTGGCATTATGTCGACACCATTGTCACTCAAATACTCAGTCCTTGGCTGGAATCATCCCGGTTTTGAAGGCAGCACTGTAAGATGGCAGTTTTTTTTTTGGCTGACTCATAATGGGCTCACAATGTTTGTTTTTCAGGGACAACCGTATCCTGAACAAGATAAAAACGCCATTGATGCTGTTGTGCAGTTTGCATTGCACAAATTGGACTTCGCCGTGGAGAATATAATTCTCTTCGGATGGAGCATTGGTGGATATAGTTCCATTTGGGCTGCATCACAATATCCAGAAGTTAAGGGACTGGTAAGTAATGGACAATAAATCACCAATCGTACTCAGTGATTGGGTAGTGTTCGTGTGGGTTTTTTACGTGAACTCGTTTAGCCGGTTTGCAATGAATTCCAATTTGCAAGTAATGACAATTGATGAGCATTGCTTGGCAAGCAGATGTGCCACTGAATGGATAAATCGGTTTTCTCCGAATTGAAAGCAAAGCGTACACGAGACACATGCAATTCAGCAAAGTCATGCATATCGCTGGTTTTCAATTCATATCTTGATCAGAAATATCATGTCGATTGCTTCCCAAATGGAAGTGTGACTCAGTGAAACCCGCTCACGTGAAAAATTACAGCAAATTGGTGAACGGACACCTCGAAATTTTAAAGAGATCCTCTTTTAGATGACGGCCCATTGAAAACCACAAGACAGCTCCAAAATAATAAAGAAACCAAATTCATTATTCATAGATTCTCGATGCAACATTTGACGATGTGCTGCACCTAGCGCAACCCCGAATGCCGGCCAGCCTTTCAGGCATCGTTAAGCTGGCAATTCGTGACTATGTTAATCTACACAATTCAGAAGTATTAATGACATACGGAGGACCCGTGCTGGTAATCCGTCGCACAGAAGATGAAATAATTGCCGAGTAAGACCACAAAGAACAGCCAATCAATAAATGCGTATATAAACTTCTTTCAGGGATAACCACATCGAGACGAATCGTGGCAACTTTCTGCTCCTCAATATGCTGAAATATCGCTACCCGAACGTGTTCCAATCCGAACAAGTGATAAGAATCAAAAATTTGCTAGCAAAACCTATCGATTCCAGTACAAAGTGTATGCAACTTTTGGATTAGATTTTAATCGATTGATTGTATCACGATTTTATTGATTTCCAGCAAGCCACGACGAACTGTGCATGGCACGCCTAACCATGTATGCCTCGGATAAGGGGAAGACATTTCCAATGGCGATTGGCGAAGACTACAGCCACGATGTGCGCACTCAAATGGCTGAGTTTCTTGTAAGCATTGCTACGAAATTCAATGCAAGCCCTCACTTAATACACGGATTTTTTTCTTTCAGTTGAAAAAGCATTTCCGCGATTACAAGTCGACGCATTGTACACCGCTGCCAGATGAATTCTTCACCATTCCATGGGACATTCCCACAGAAAATGGCTTTGTCTTCACATAAATCAACGAGTGTTTGCAATTGTCAATCAGAACAAGAGAACGCAACGGGGCTGGATTAACCTGGTATCTTAACACTAAGGAATTTATTGTTTGGTCACTGTATACAGATAATTATATTTATTCAATATAAACAATAGAAATAAAAGATCGTAGCTACAGCTGGATTTAATTTCCCTTTTCTCTAATATTTCTGCGTGTCACTTGTTCAAAAATGTCGCTCCGATTGATAGCATTTTTATTTATAATTTATTTACATCTTGCCAACAGTTTCATAGATCTGTCGTACTTCAGAACGTTCCTATCGAATTTAGTCGACGAAAGACGGTCCAAGTATGAGAGTGTGGTAAGGATGGGGTGACGCTATAAATATGCACGTGTACACGTCCGTAACTTCGTCTTAGGATGCAGCGAGAAGCCCTTGCGATAGCAATCAAATCATGCTCCATCTGGCCAAGAAATGCATTACAAGTCCGGAGAAAATACTTTCGCAGCTAGCGACTGAGTCTCTGGATGCGTCTTGCAAGGACATGTCGGACGTAGTGCAGAAAATCAATAAATCTCAAAGAGGATGCACAGCTTTGCCTGCGGAGCATCTTTATACGAAACTGACGCTAGCTACACAGTATTTCTATTCGATTGTCTGTCAGAACGAGTCTGCTTTCAGGAAGGGTATGTGCGTAGCCGGAAATTCATTCGTCTGTTTAAATATACACCTTTTGCCAGAGATGACGGACACAATGGATTGTTTGCCCGCTTTGCACGATGAATTCGTTGAATGTGAAGGACCTCCCGATTGGTACGAGAATAAGGATCGTGCCATACGTTGCAGGTAGAGTTGACGCTCATGCTCATGGTTTGCTTTTCAAAAAATTAATTTCGCAGCATTTTTAACGACATCGTTAAATGCAACTACCTGAAGGCAGCCCAAATATGTGGACTTGAGTCTGGTGGAAGTATAAGATCCTTCGCTGTAGACTTATTTCAGCTGGTTCAGCCAACAGAGGTTGTATGCAATGCGATCAGACAACAGCCATTTCATGCCCGTTTCTTACAGTCGAAGTGCGAAGTCTCCAGATCACTGCCGGTGTCGTCAGCAAGTGGCAAGGGTGTGAATTTCAAAGGATTTACGCCGTTGATGATTCTTTACACAGCACATAAGCTTATTCCGTTTTTCATAATTTATTGCAACTCAGAGATGTTTCAGAAATTTGCGTTGAGGATCAAATAAGGCTGCCTTTAGCACGTGGGTTTTGCTGCTGCTAACGACTGGATTCGTTGTTCACCTCGTCACACATTTGATTTCAGATCTCGGCGATGGTTAAACAGAGTTGCACAGGAGACATGTTTGGACAGTGAGTGGCCGCGAGATTGGTGTGAAGCTACAAGACAAACTAGACGCTTTAAGTGAGTGTTTGCTCATAGCATTCCGGTTCTTAGGATCTCTGCAAGAGCCTCTCCAAAGTGCACTATCTTCACTAATGTCGCTAACTGAAACTATATTAAGGCTGACATCCTGTGTGGACCAAAACTGGGAGCAACTATTCGAGGATTTGCCATTGACTTGCTTCAGAGAACTCACTATTAGCTCATCACAGTTTTATTCTGCTCCCGACAGTCGACAACCCTGCACGCTTCATCCTACACCATCCACTGCAAACTCTATTTCTATAAAGTGACGAATTGAATGTCATATATTTTATGCTTTCATAAAAACGAGTCTATAACATCGGAAATGGTTTGTCTACACCTAAACTTTCAAACTAATTTTAACGTTAACTTATTGATTTATTACGAGCAGTTAAATGTTCTTTTTCGAGCCTCCAAAACCGGAGAAACCCATAATGGCAGCTAGATCACCAGGCATATCAGCGGAGAGCTCCTCTTCGGCTTTGCGTTTTCGGTCTTTCCGCTTCTCCTTTTTGTGTTCTTTGTAGCGTTCCTCCTCTTCTTTCGCCTCTCGCAAACGTTTCTCTAATTCATAGTCTTTTTTCTTTTCTTCCATACGTTTTTTATTTGCCTCGAAGCGCTCCTTCACCTGATCCACTGTGCTTCGTTCAACTTTCATTGACATACCCAGATTGCGCTGATGTTTCTTTCCATTGATGTGATCGAGGAAATTGATGGAATCCTTAACGACACAATCACAAACATTGCAATAGTAACCGCCCGATTGGGAGGTTGGTGTATTTTTATTGATCACAACGCTTTTGCCCAGTTTGCTATCCAAATCGACTTTGTAATCCCGCCGTTTGAGATTTTCACGTTGAGCCGGTTCTGAAATTGAACGAGTTTCTCAATGATGTGTCGGCATAGATTGCATGAGGTGCTCTTACCATCTTCATTTGGGTCTTTGGCAGTCTTTAAGCGGTCTTGGGCCAATTTTTGGTACTCGGCCTTGTCCCATTTTCGCCGATGATCATCAGGACGCACTGACATGGCGGTGATGTGAAACAAAAACTTACTTGTGAAACTTAAAGAACCTAGGAAGTTAAAAATTGTATCTAAAAAGCAAAGAAAAACGAATCTTTGGGAACGAAAAACTACTAAGAAGTTTGCCCAAGTGTCAATTTTGACAGGGGTCAAGTGTGGGAAGTGTTGCCAATAGCATTGGAAATGGATACCATCTCTTTTTTGCAGATTTCTGTTGATTGCTAAAAAAATATATTTTAGATAAGCAAATAAATAAGTTTCTGATACAGCCAAAGTCAGCATTAAAAAAATAAATTATAAAACCCATTTATACACAGAAGGAATAAACATGTTCACTTCGGTAATTCGTTAATTCACGAAATCTGAACTTGGTTATGGAACACATCCAACAAACTTCATTCAACTGTCATTCAATTTTTTGCGGGATTTCAAATCGCAATCTCATTTCAATTTGCAGTCAGTGTTTATTTTCCCCCAATTATTTGTTATTTAAAATGTCCTCGAAAAGAATCCGCTCCAAAGTTAACTACAATAATCTGTCGGAAAAGTTTCTCATAAAGACGCAGAACTACCAGCTGCAGTTCTCGCATTTATACGCCTACCGTCTGTCCGAGTGCACGAAGCTGTTGACTCCGATGGTCCTCAAGAAATGGGGCACCAAGTATCCGATCAAAAAACTGTGCGAACTCAGAGAAGAAGTGTCCGAAAAATGCATTCTTATTGGAACACTTTTCAAACATCAGGCTTTTAAGCCGAGCATCCTTAAGGAAATTTCCGAAGAGAATCAACTTGCCCCACAACCCCCACGAAAGCACTATACAGATGCGGAGGACAAACTTATTCTGGAAGATGAACTTCAGCGAGTGCGAGTTTTTGGTAATATAGACGCCCGATATGCCGCCACGGGGGTCGTGTGTGCGGTGAAAGGCACAATCGAAGAGGACGGCAAGTTCATTGTGGACGAAACTATATTCTACGAAAGTGGGCCGCAGAAAACGCTCAGCGTGCTGCCAGAATCTACCAGTGTTGTGCTGATCTCGGGTATAGATCAAACACGTTGTCACGAATTTAGTGAATCACTGAATCTCTTTCAACACTGGTTGGCTGGAAACATTGATAGCAAAGGAAAGAACATCGTTCGTTTAATAATTGCTGGCAATTCAGTGCGAACCAGTGCAGAGAAGAAGCAGTTTGGTCTGCAAATGAAGTCGAGCGAATCGAACGATACGGTGCTGGCGGTAAAGAAACTAGACAAGTACTTTGCCCGGTGGTCGCAGTCTATTTTCATCGATTTGATGCCGGGCGAATGTGACCCGGCAACATTTATGTTGCCACAGCAGCCCTTTCACCGGTGCATGTTCTCGGAGGCTGGTCGATTGTCGTCATTTCAAAGCGTAACCAATCCGTATTCCTGTGAGATTGCAGAACGGCTGATAATTGGCACGTCGGGGCAAAACATTCGTGATCTTTTGAGGAACACTGACATTGAAGACCCCCTGGAAGCGCTACGTTCTACGTTAAAGTGGTCGCATATTTCACCGACATCTCCGGACACCCTAGCATGCTATCCTTACGTCAACAGCGATCCATTTATAATGAAAGAGTGCCCCTCTTTGTATTTTGCCGGCAATTGTGATGAATTCAAGACGGACTTGCACACCGGGAGTGACGGACAGAAAACCCGAATTGTTTGCATTCCATCATTTTCACAGAATCAAGTTGCAGTTATTGTTGATTTAAAAACCCTAGATTGTCGAAGTATTTCCTTTAAAATGTCTGAATAAAAAACAAAAACCCACTGATTTTTACAAAAGCATATTTTTATTATTTTCGGTGAACACTAGTGAACCACTGGTCCGAGCGGCTCACCTCTAATCGTACTGAAGTCTAGGCGGGAATCAACGGACTCATCGATCTGGCCAATAACTGCAATATTGTCCCCTCGTATGATGTGCAATCCGAGAACGATCTGCTCTATGCCGGCTGATGTTGAGAAGACACGCTCATGGGAGTCGTCAAGAATTATGTTGATCGTTTGATCGAAACCTTTGAGGGTGCCTATGAAATTCCTTCCATCTGCGGTTATGATTGAGACCGTGTGATTTACGTATGATTCCAGTCCTGATGCCATTCTTTTAAAAATAAACTCCGCTTAAACTGTATATGGGGTTTAAATGATTTATTTGCGCTCGGTATTTGGTATTTGACGTTTTAATTTCATCTACTGTCATGGTTTAGTTGGGGTCTGTTCGATTTGTTGAACGTGAACTTTGATGGAAAATAATCATTTTACATTGCAAATGCATTTTTTGCAGCGCATTTTGCATAAAACAATTTAAATTTACAAAAACCACTTGTAGTTAAAATATTCTGCACTTCATAATAGTTAGTGATTTCTGCAAGGCACGACAATTTAAAAAAAAATTTAAAAGAAAAAAAAACAAGGTTTTCTGTTCTATGTACAAGTGAACGCACTTAACAGTAGTATACATGGTCCACTGAACTGCATCCGCCTTGTACAGCTGCCAGTCATCGTTTTCATTCTTCACAACTGTCAAAATCATTTTGGTGTCGTGAATGAAAGACGAAAAGTTTAACTAATTCCACAAAAGTGAATATTCTAAAATAATGGCCGTACGTGTAATTAATGATGAGACTCATTTTCAAGCCGAACTCTCAGCGGCCGGGATACGATTAGTTGTTGTCGATTTTACTGCAACTTGGTGAGTAATAATGCGGAAATTTTGCAAAACTACTTGTACTAACTTTCATTCTTAGGTGTGGGCCGTGTCAGACTATCGCACCGTTGTTTGAACAATTGCCCAGTAAATACCCGAAAGCAATATTCCTTAAGGTTGATGTAGACAAGTGTCAGGATACTGCTGCTGGTCAGGGTGTTTCCGCAATGCCAACATTCATTTTTTACAGAAACCGAGTAATTAGCGCCTATGATGAATGGGATTCGTTCGAAACTATAACTCGTTTGCTTGAATTTCAGACAAAAATCGATAGAATGCAAGGCGCTGATATTAGTGGCCTGGAAACGAAGATTCAGCACCACCTGGGCCCGTCTGGTGGGGATGAGACTGGGGAAGATTACGGCCAAGGATTGGTTGGTTAAGCGTCCGCACAATGCCTGCGCGTTTTTCTAATGATCTCGTCTCATTTTAGATGGACCTTAACACATTCATATCAAAACAACAATGTGAGTGTCTGAATGAGTCAGACGACCATCCTATGCAGCACTGCTTCGAGCCAAATGGCGGTTACCTGCAATCTGACGTCGACGAGCAGTTGATCCTGTCGGTAACCTTCAACCAAGTGGTTAAGATTCATTCTATAAAGCTCAAGGCACCCACTGCGTTGGGTCCAAAGGAAATAAAACTCTTCATCAACCAACCAAGAACTGTGGATTTCGACATGGCCGAGACGTGCACTTCGGTTCAGGACCTAACGTGAGCAGAAAGCACTTGTGCCAGAGCCAAATTCAACGGTTTTTCTTTCTGTTTTAGCCTGTCACCTAAGGACCTCGAAGGACAACCTGTGAATCTGCGCTACGTGAAGTTCCAAAATGTGCAAAACATTCAAATGTACGTGCGCAACAATCAGTCGGGCGGAGAAGTCACACAAATCGATTCACTCAGCTTCATCGGTTCCCCATTGATGACAACAAAAATGAGCGACTTTAAGCGTGTAGCATCCAAGAAGGGAGAAACCCATTGAAATTACACAAGCCGTCCTCTCTTGAGCCACTCCCAAATATTTATCTTTATTGTTCCAATTTCTTTTTTTAACTAAATTGACAATTATCGTCAGAGGCAGGACTTTTGTGTGTTTTTTCTTTGTTCTAGTTCCGTGGTTAACATTTTCCATGCTTTCGTTGCTTGCTGATGTGTGTAGTCGGAGCTCCATTCGGAGGAGAAGACAACATTCGATTTCCGGACGACAGTGGTGTTGTCTAATTGACTTTCTAAACGCTGACGTGCTGCGTCTTCCGTAAGACCGTTTCTCGTCTTAATGCGGCGGATAGCTTCAGCTGGCGAGACTATCATTGACCAAACCTCGTGGCATTCAGTCTCCCATCCGGCTTTCAAAAGAACAGCCGCTTCGGCGATGATTATTTTGAATCCTTTCAACTCGTGGGCTTCTTTTATACGACGCTTCCCCTCCAGTAGCAGTTCCGGCCAAACAATTGCGTTTAATTCTTCCAGCTTTTCGGGGTTCGCGAAAACTATGGGACCGAGTTTGGTGCGATCAATGTGCTTCTCGGCGTCGAGGATTTGGTCGCCAAAGTAGGCAACGATTTTCTTGTAACAATCTTTGCCCGGCTCATAAAGTTCGTGAGCTATTTTGTCGTAATCCAGCACAAACGCCCCCATCGCTTCGAGACGCTTGGCCATAATACTCTTCCCCGTGGCAATGCCTCCAGTCAAGCCAATGATGTACGGTTCGTCTGGTAAATGCGGTCTAGGCTAAGGAAGTAAATGTGTTTAGTTTTTGTGTCTGGGGGGGTATCGTCGGACTTGGTTTTGGTAAGCTACTGCCTTGCATTCAAAAGACACTCACCTGTACGCTGTTAATGCGTGTTCCCAGAAGATCCATTCGTATGTTTCCAGAACTCACTTTCAATTCCTTGTCATCACTTCCATCTACAGCTCCCTCTATCAGGTCAATGGCAAATATCTCCAACGGCTTTAAATTGTTCGCTGCCCTGATCTCATTGACTTTCTGACCACCTCGCATCGTTTCCGCACTGACCACGATCATATCGATATCCGGGTCGGTTCTGGTCGGACCAAATGGATCCGAAATAGGCACCACATCGTATTGCAGAGTTGAATCAATTTCCATAAGGAGTCGCTTTAATTCTTCGATTCTTTGCTCTACCGGAAGGATGAGTTCAGGAAGCTTTTTCGCTAAATCAAATACACCTATGTTTTAAGCGCGTATTGACGAACAAAAACATTCTTCTTACACTTAATCATATTCTCGTCCGTGACTCCAACAATCAGCTTCTTGGTGCAGCGTAGTATCGCAGCGGTGAGCAAAATCTTATGACCCACATGAATGCGATCGAAAGTGCCGCCAAGCACAACAGTATCGTACACTTTCGTGGCCCCATCAAGATTCTGTCGATCCGCGATGTCCCTACTTCTGTCATCCGTGAGGTATATGGTTTCACTTGGAATGTTTAAATTGGCTCTAATTGAATCGCAGACTTCGGGAAATTGACTATCAGAGAAGAGCATATCAATCTTTGCCTTCGGCATTTGGATGAGCTTCGCTTTGAGAGGTGTTACACAAACTGTCACATTTATCATTGGCGTTCGACTGAGCCCCTCCGAATAGATGTGATTTATAACTTTGCTCCATGACGGCACTGGGCTGACTTTCTCTGGTGGGATATTCAGCTGGATGTAGAGGTTTTTGACGTACTTTTGAATTTCACACAATGACTGTCGGATGCGTTGCACATTGGATACGAGGAGGAGAGCGGTAGATGACATTTTGGAATTTTTTTTTTTTGGATGCAAATTGCAAAGCCAGTCGGGGATTGAACTTTGAACAATTTCACTGTACTTGGAGTATAATCATTCTAATCAAGAAATTTACATATGTATGATAACGCAGCGAACGAAAAGTTACCTAATTGACAGCTGTTTGGCAGCTGAGATGGGGGATGTGTTCAAAGAGTGTGTTCAGTGAATGCGGGTACGTTTTAAAGCTTTGGTCGTGTGTCAAAACTGTGTAATCGCCTTTATTGTTCGAAATTTAAGCTCTAGATTGGACTTATGATAAGAAGTGTGGGGAAATTTTGGCGGTTGGTACTTTTGAATTGGATGGGAAGAGGATTGGAGGGAGGTACTGTACGACAGTGAAAATTAGTCGCATTATATTTATTTATATTTAAATATATTATAATCCTATGCAATGCAACTTTAAGAGTTAATAATTCCGCATGGTGGGAATTACTTTAACTTTTAGCAGGAAACGACTTATTTAAGTTCAACGACCCGGGCTGTCAAAACAGTTTAACATGGTTAACATGGTTACTCCTAACTAAGTATTTCTTTTAAAAATTACTGACATTGCAGACCCCTCGCAACTCTGGCAATGCCCAGTAAAGTAAGTAGCTTTTATCATAAGCAGCAAGGTGTGCATGAATCTGTTAAGGGTTGATTTTATTTTCCTTCCAAAGTTCCCTTCATTGCTTTCATTGAAATTGATTTATGGTACCATGACACGAACTTGGCAAATGTAATTCATTATGGCAACATATCGAAACATCATGCCACTGTTCACTTCGTGCCGCTACCAGAAATAAAATAAAATCCACTCACTACCCTCTCGTACGCATGCCTGGGGGACAGTCTTTGGATCCGTTTTGCCCTGGAACCACTCCGTATCTACACACAAACAAAATGTTTTGTTATCATTCCTATTCAGCGATTCATCCAACATACTCAGCGGCGTTGACCAAATGATTAAAACAAAAAAAAAAAAGCTGAAAAGCGCTCTTTAGTCTGGCGAAGGGGAAAACCACAGCAGTACTTTCTCTGCGTGAATGAACCGTCGTCGTTGTGCGCCCCTAAAATTTTGTGTTCCCTGTGCTACTGCCGTTTCGTGTCTCGCGTAAGCGTAAAGCGGCATCAAGTAGCATAGCAGAAAGTTTCCCTTCATCGTCCGGTGTTTGTATGTATTTCGAAATTAACTTGAAATCAGTTCATCGGTGGATTTTCGTAAAAAATATTCGGGCGATATGGTGCTGTGGCTGGTGGTACAGACCACAACTTTTCGGGGTTGAATGGTGATTTTTTTATTTACTTATTTGTTTTTTGTTTGTGTTTAATTTTTTAAAATAAAATATACATCCGTTATACTGAAGTTGATGTTGAAGTATAAGCAATAAATTTGCCTTCTGTGTCCGGCGAATTGCAACCCGGAAAGCTACACACACGCGTACATATTGTATGTATGAATATAGATACAAGCACTACTTCTAACTATAATATATATTTACGCGCAGTTTCTTGTGTCTTCGCACGTCTGAAGTAGCAGATTTTACATCGCATCATCGAGCATTGGAACGATGCCGATTCACTGCGTCGTCAGCTGCAAGTCTTCACATAAAAACAGGTCGGTTCGGGAATAAATAAATAAAAGTTAATTCAAGTATCTAGCAGTGGGCGCGCTATATCGAAAATGAAATGCACATAAATAATGTTAGTTATCGTATCGTATTGGAATTCGTGTCAACACAACTATTCGTTTCGCAGGAAATATACCTAGTAGACATATCAGTTTTACGGGTCGGTTAGTCGGTTGTTTTTAACAAGAGAGAATTATGTGTCTGGTTTTTGCGCAAATACCTTTAGTTTAAGAATATACATAAAAAAAGAAAAACGGAAGAAAAAAAAAATCAATGTAATAAACACTGTACTCATGGTGCATGTATCTTTTGTGGATTATTCATTGCATTAAG
This sequence comes from Eristalis pertinax, assembly GCA_907269125.1. Classification (NCBI taxonomy): domain Eukaryota; kingdom Metazoa; phylum Arthropoda; class Insecta; order Diptera; family Syrphidae; genus Eristalis; species Eristalis pertinax. The sequence continues at coordinate 50,199,337 of OU026147.1, forward strand.
GAGGAGCTGCTGCTTCTGGAATTGTTCTTCATCATTCACGTACGTACCTACATATCTTTTGGAATAAAATGGTTTTTCGTTTTGCGTTTTCTTTTTGGTTTAAATTTTAGCCCTTAGCCAAGTAAATCTTCATCTAACATCACCCCTACCTTACTTGTATTCCTTTCCCCGTTTAAAAGAGACCTTTGCTTGTATGGGTCGGACGGAGCTCTATATATTCCTCCCTGTTCGATGCACAGCTCTGGTGAATGTCTTATCCTTTTCGCCATAGTTTTGATTTGCGCAGTGTCGTCCTTAATGTTGTACAATTCACTCTCTCGCAACGACGACAAACAACAACAGGAAGCTCGGTTTTCTTCACCCTTCTTCATTCAAAGGATGATTCCTTATTTCTGGTTTACACACTCTTAATGGAGTCTGTTCTGTTCTGTGTGTTGCGTTCTTTTTCTCCCTTCAAACATCTTTAATTTTTGTGAATAAAAGTTTGATCATTGCATTGACCACAGCACCCTAGGATAGATAATGTAAATGCATGCAATTAAATCGAAAGAGGTTCTTCGGGCATCTTCGCTTTGATATCAAATATTGCGAACAAGTATCGCGTGAAGTACGTATGCACTGGTTTGGGTAGATACATCAAACAATGCTATTAGTCAGCAAACAATACACACTATGCACGAGAGAAAATCGATCGATGCCACAGCCTGAAAACAGTGTATTTACGAGGTGCGGAATAGGAATAACCGCAACCATATCGTATATATACTGTTAAGTACAATATATGACGGCCCTACACATACCTTCAAATAGTATCGGAATGCAAAGAATCTGCACTAACAGGTTGTTATAAACTGTTGGACGATCGAATCGGAAACGTACAAAGTGATGCACAGGACTTGGTGTGTACCACCATGAGAGTCTGTGAGTTTATTGGACTGGCTCTAACCTCTGGGCAAGTTTCCAAAAAAATAGTATTCTTTCGTTATCTCTGTGATTTATGTTTATTTGAATCTTCTGCAGTCCATATCGATTGTGAAGCAGGCAAAAAAAAAACCGAACGTAGTTTGTTGCTTAATTAGACGATGTGGCTTTTATAGCCTCATCTGTCATCTGTGTGAAATGAAAATATCGATGAAGATTGACCAGTTCAAAAATTTTATGCAGAGCCAAGTGTTTATTTTTTATTTTTTTTTCAATCTCAAGGACAAAAATATGTGAGCACAGCGATAAAAAACGAATAGACATATATAGTACTTTTAGGGGTTGAACGGTTGAGGTGTGTGTCACGGGCTCTCTGGATGTGTGGATTAATTATTGCAGAAAGCTGTTATTTTATATTTCGCATGAAAAAAGGGTGGTTGAATGAAGTCACCAATACCGCACCTGAAAGGTGTTAAAAGTGTTTATCTCATATTTAGACGTCATTGTAATTGATAATACAGCGATAATGGGGGTAAATATATTTATAGCCAAATGTGACATGGGTGTTACACTTAATGCAATGAATTACAAAATCACACCTTACACCGAAACCACATTTGATGAGTTATTTATTTCAATATTTCCCATGATAAGGGGATTTCATTTATGTATGTATCATGTCATCCACTTATTTTATTGATTGAGAAAAAAAATCGGACGTGTTCCATTTTTAAATTATGGGTGAACCTGGGGAATATACTCAAATCAGTGTGCGGAGCGAGTTTGAGTTGCAATCGCTGTGATTCGTAGTTCGTGGATTCTGAGGAACAATTTGGTACTTAATGGGGACGTTTATATTGGTCAGATGAGCTGCAATCTGGACGTACACAGGATGGGCCAAATACAAGTTTCTTTTTAAAAATCTTAATAAAATGAACAAAATTAATTGTTTTTCATGTATTTCATGGCTTTATTAGTAAGAACAAACAATATTCTATAATAAGCTGTTGTCACCCCAATTTTCCAAGACCTTGTTGCTGGTTTCTGGCTGTAGCTCACGGATTGCTTGGATAATATTAGCCTAGCTTGAATCGTTTCCGGATTGTTGGCATAACATTGGTCCTTCACAGTTCCAAAAAAAATCCAAAGGGATCAAATCGCAGCTCTGAGGCGGCCAATTGACATCGCCAAGACGGCTGATAACACGATTTGGGAATTTTGAGCGCAAAAGATCCATAGTGGCATGGTCTGTGTGGCATGCCGTCCCATCCTGCATGAACCAGAGCTCGTCCAAATCCATGTCTTCAAAGTCAGTAAAAAAAATGTTGTTTCCAGACTTAGAGTAGCTGCCAGCGAAATCGCCAGCACACTTAGGCGCATGTTGGTCCATTGTGATACCCACATATAGTCAGACTTTTATCACTGATCCACAACTCCAGTGATAGTTGTTCCCAGCATCATTCTCGAAGAAAAATGGTTCAATGATGCCATCACTCTACAATCCGCACCAATCTGTCACTATCGGTGGCTGGATTGGCTTCTCGACAAGAATGCGCGCCCAGATTAAAATACGCCTCGTCAGAAAAGATGATTTTCCCCCCAAAATTGTTGCACAATTCAAGCTGCTCTAAGCCCCAAACTGCAAAGTCATAACGAAGTGGATGGTCGGGGTAGCTCGCCTTCAATTGCTGTGTCAATTGGAACTTCTAAGAGAATAATCCGAGATCTTTGTGCAGAATTCTCCTCAGGCTAGAGCGTGAAATGTTGAGCTGTTCGTGAATTGAGTCACACACTCTCGGACACAGCAGCCACATTCTCATCTGTGCGCAACGTCCCACGACGGGGACTATGAGTGTTGTCCACTAGCGTACCAGTCTCACGAACTTTTTGCACAAACTTGCGTATAGCAACAACAAAACTTAATTCTTTCAAAAAACGCACTGTTTGGGCTATACAGCTCACGTTAGAAATAAGTTTTCAACAGCGACTCAATTCGTTCCGCGGAGGTATCATAACTGACTTTCTGTCAAAATTTCGAGTAGGAAACAGCTGTCAGTGTCAAAATAACCTATGCTTTAAAAAACCACTCGGCGGACCATCCTCTACATTTAAACACAGAAAATATGTCAAATATTTTCAGCAATGTGATGCAATCCATACGATTATTCCCGGAAAATATAGAAAGTGTACAGTTTTCTCTTTGAAAAAGTGTCAAAAAATAACAAGTTAACAGAAAAGTTATATAACGCATTTAGGTGTAGTAAAAAGAAATCCATAATATTTGCACGAAACAAAAGGCTTTATATACTATATGGTCCGATTCATAGCAAATATAACACAGTTTTGTTGGATTATTTGTTGCCATATAAAATAATGTTGATAAAGCGTATTAACTTTGCCTTTACTATGATTCGAACTTCTAACCAAGGTCAGGCACTCAACCAACTGCGCCATCGAGCTATTGTCGCCTGGTTGGCTGTAGTGATGGAACACAATTCCTCTCCCATGCTGGTTGCCAAAACTGAGCGATTGCTCCCTTCAGACGGTCCAATTGTTGACAATACAGTTCCGAATAAAGAGTTTTGCCGTAGGAAATCATCTCATAGTACATGACACTCTGCCAATCCCTACAAACACAGAAAGACCTTCTTGGCCGTCAATCCTGGCTTGGCCACCGTTTGCGCCGATTCACCACGATTCGACCACGACCGTTTCCGCTTGACGTTGTCTTGAGTGATCCACTTTTCGTCACCAGTCACCATCAGCGTTGCTGGAAAAATATTTTTCAAAGTGGTGGCGGCGCTTGCTGCCGAAAAGTGCCATTTTAATACCATATAGTGGCACAAACGGAAAGAATTACACTTAATTAAAAAAATGTTCTAGAACAAACATAAATGCATTATATAATTAAGTTAATAAATAAAGCACCATTTACACAGATTCATCGAAACTTAACGACCGTTCAACTCTTTTGGGATGCAGATGTAAGCGATGCAGCTATTGATTTAGAAACGTTGATATAAAAAAGGTCGTTTTTCAAATGCAGAGTGCCATGTTTAATGTTCAAGTTGCACAGTGCATGAAAGTGAATGCCAAAATCAAGCCACATCAGGAACGCATCAGGAACTATCCGCTTCAAAAATGGGTCGATGTTGTTGTGATTCAGCAGGTATTGGCAGATGGATATTCGGTCCATGAGGTTCTGTGGCGTTAACTCGTGTGGTACCCATACATCGGGCTTATTTTTGTAACCAGCCTTGTTGAAATAGTTCCAAATGGTTCCTTGTGCAATGTGTAGCTGCTGGACAATCGAAACAGTGCTTACATGACAGTCAGACTCGACGATTTCCATGGTTTTATCAACATTTTTGACAATTGCCCTTCCAGAGGGTTCTGCATCTTTCACATCGAAATTACCGGAACGCAATTGACAGATGATTTATCTACTGTTTCAGTATCAGGACCATATTAACATTATTCACAGCCACATATTTTCAGTCGCCTGACTTGTGTTTTTCCCCTTTATTTTTGTAGCGTGCTCCAACAAAACTGAGTCAATCGATCACAAAAGTCTTTTTTAGTACGCAATTGGTATCTTTCTAACGACATTTAGTTTGGTCCAATGGAACGACTAATAAAGCCATTTGTTGGGCAAAAAAAATGGATTACTTTTTACTACACATGATGCAATGCGGTTATTCACTAAAAAATGGGGAATATGTACAGTCCTAAAAATAGGAAAAATTAACAGTAAAGTTATGTAACGACTTTTGTCGCTCAAATTCGCTTAAAAATTAAATGTGATGACATAATATGTATCTGACTTAAGCAAAGAAATGCCAACGACTTCGATCTGTCAAATATTCATCCGATCAAATCCGTCCGACATGTCTGCCCAAAAAATCCCCTGATTTGGGCGACGGCAGGATGACGAACTCATTACAGCAGAATGTTTATCATTATTTTGTCTATTAAGCTGACTTCGGAATGATTGATTGTAGAGTCGCCGTGCGATTTTGATTAGTAAATGTTCACGGGAGTAGTTGTCATTATTGTTTCATTTGGCTGTCCAATCATGATACTAGATCGCACTGAAAATATTACTTAATTAATAAGAAAAAAATTAGAAGTTTTTTTCCTTCTGTTGTGACATTTTTCTACAGTCAGTCTGGATTAATTTTGTTTGGTTAGTGGATAGACTCCTTTGGGAGCACAGGTGACCTTTGTTGGTGCTCTGACTCCCTTTATGGAAAACGTGGTAACTATCTCCTAATAATAATAATAATATGGGTGGCGCTACAGCCTGGGGGGCCAGGGCTATTGTTCTCTCGGGTCCTACAGGTTTATGCCTGCTCCGAACGGCTAAGTTTGTGCAGCTTTCATTAGGCAGACAGTTATTACTCTTTGAGCATTGTCAGTGACTCGCCCTGCGAATTATTTGTGTCGTACTGGGAATCTAGCCTAGACACCGTAGGAGACATGAGTGTAGGAGTCGACGCACAGACCGCCACAGCTATCTCCTCCCTACTATATATCCAAGCAAACATGGGATAATCCTAGAACACAAATCAGTGTGAATGAAACTCGGAAAAGGGGTTGGCTGGCTCTAATCCCTGGATTTCAAGTTGTTTTCTTTCTAACCCCTAACCCCACATGTTCTCTTAGCATCTTTACTTGCAAACATTTTACCCTCCAAAGGAGCGGGACTCAATTCTGACGAGGTAATTTTTTATGTGTCTTCCACATATCGGGCAATAATTCGGAAATAGCTTGACTAATTCCGTTTGTTCCTTTTCGATTTTGTTCTTCTGGCACTAGAGTTAGGGGTAGACCTGGACCTTAGTCAAAATAAATATCCTGGCACGGTCTTGTAGTAGGCGCCTCAAATTTCGTGCGTTCAGCTGATTGAGGTCCCATTCCAGCTGGGCATGCCATCGAAGGCGATGTGTCCCTTTATCGCGTTGTTCCTCGGATAGGAGTTGGATACTTTCCAGGCCGAAGCACAAGGGCCCCTTCGCTGTACATTACCTAGCCATTTGAGACGGGAGACTCGAATTCGTTTGACTGATGTCGATGTAAAGTTTGGCCGTAAAGTTCGTCATTCAATCTCCCCCTCCAAACATAGAAGGGGCCATATTTTGCGAAGTTTTTGGTGCTTCGAGAGAGAGCTTTGTTCTTTGTCGTCTGATCCCGAAGACACAGTGATCAGCAAGAGTTATCCTTCGTCTTTACTCGAGTTTACACCAGTGCCTAAGTAGACAGAGTCCGGGACTATCTCAAAGTTATGTGTAGTCTAGGAGTAGTCGATCCCCGTAGTATAACAATGAGCCTACTTTGGCCTAAGTGCGACTGCCTTCTTCAGTTAGCCACTCCTACCTAAACTAACCTAACCTGTGAACATGGCTATTGTGACGTTCTGTGCAAGACGTCGGTGTTTGAGGAACTTTTTTGTAGACAGCATGTATATAGTTCGTCTTATTCTCATTCATCCATTTTAACGGCTTCCTTCTCATTGCATTCAAATGTTCCACTGACAGAGAACACAACGGGCTTTGTTCTTCTGATGATGTCAATGTCATCGCCCACAGGTGCGAGCAATTGTACAGACTTGTGGAAGATCGTGCCTCTAGCGTTGACATCTGAGTTATGCACGAACTTTTCGAGAAAGTTATTAAACAAGGCGTCTGTCAGGATCCATTATTCCGTACTGAACTTGACGGAGAAACAGGCATTCTCTATCGTCATTCTGCAAAGACGAACGAATTATACAATGATGTCTAAACTAGCAACGACTTGTAAAGCTTACTTACAACTTCTCGCCTAAGCAATAGCTCTCTTCCAGCGATGACGGTCCTGGGCACGCTGCTTCCAGTCATCAAGTCCATGCTGTCTTACGTCCGCGATGACTTGGTCTTTGTACTTGGTTCAGAGATTCGGTATTCCTCGCCTTTTCGAACCAGGAAGTTGGGATTCGAAGACCCACTTGGTGTCCAAGCGATTAATGTGGTCAAGCCAGTGTAGTCGAGGGATTTTTGGCTTCCGGACTGCATACACATCTTGATAGAGTTCGCGGTTGTGTCTTCTCATCTATTCATCTTCATCGCAGACGGGACCATATATTCGACGTAGGCTTTTCCTTGGAAGTCACCAAGAATCAGCTCTGTTGTTTTGCTAACGTGACTTGTATAGCTCGTCTCCATAAATACAGCCACCCACGCGGACTTAAAGTCGATGAACAGATGGTGAGTATCGATTCGAAACTTCGGAATCTTTTCCAAGATTTGCCGCAATGTGAATATCTGGTTAATAGCGGTCTTTGCTGGCATGAATCCGTACTGATACTGACCAATCAAGCTGTTGACGAATGGGTTGTAGTGGAAACACTCGTTGATACCTCCAGATCGTACAGATGAGTCCGTCTGGTTCAATTAATCCCCAACTGCTTTGAATATTTCTGCAGACAGTCCATCGCACCAGCAGTCTTGTTGGAGGACTTTAGTTTGGTGACTGCTGCCATAACTGCGTTGAGGACAGGATGGCGGAATTCTTGTCTATCACCGCCATTCTTTAGCCATTATTCTTCCTGGCAACGGGAAGATAACACCGTTTTATGTAATAATTCCGGCTTGGAAATGTATACTGACGTATCGGACTGATCTGATCCAAACTGGAAATTCGCAGAAAAGAGGGATAATGGGAACCCCTACAGCCCACCCCGTTATGTAAGTGCATTCCGCAAGACAAAGTTTACATTTCAACGAATTCTGCGGACGATGCGGGGAATATGAAACGCCCTCCCAGCTTCGCTGCAACTGCCCAGCACTGACCTCCTTAAGAAAATGAATTCTGGGAATATACTTCCGAAGGGAATTATCGAACACATCCCATATGGACGTCAGGAGAATACGGAAATTCCATCCGGAAACTGAAATGCTTCTATGAGTGACTACCATGTCCGACTGTGGCAACATAATCGATCTTCGGTTCTAAGCGATACCCATCATACTCAGTGTGCGGCGGGTGGCGCCACCTTACCCACGTATTTGTTTGAAAAGTGTGGTTAAGTTCGTTCAGCTTTGCGGTCGTGGCTAAGCCTCAACTACTCGCAGACCAACGTGGCGTGTCCATAGTTACCACGAACTCTCTGGAGATTGATTGATCACTTCTGCCATTAGTTTAGAGAAGAGTAATAATTCTGAGGTAGGAAACTAATAATATTTTGCAACTTAAAATTGGTTAAATCATTGAGGGAGTTGAAGAAGTGTTGGCCAAGTATTTTGTATTTCCACCCCATTCGATGCACATTGCAGTTTCTGTATGTCGCGGGCGAGACTAATCCTGATCTGAAGGCACGGTATCCAATTATACTGTGTTGCAGGTCGACGCCAAGTATTACTTTATTTACTCTAGATAGGGTGAGGATTTGTTTTTTTTTTCTGTTGTGGTCATTGCGCTTCATGAAGAATCATTACCTTCATAGCTTCAGCGTTGTGCGTGCTACAGTTTCAGTCTGAATCCGATGCACGAAATTTGAGAAGTTTCCCATGTCAGTTGTTCTCTTTCAGTGATTCGCGAGAGGTGCTGTTGTGAAATGAAATGTTGGTGTTTGCTGCCCCATTGAATCTGTGCGAAGCAGTCGATGTACTGTGATCCCACTGGCTGCTATAATTTGGCTTAGAATGCTTCCTCATTTTGTAGACAGTATTTATGTTCTCTAGAAGCCTTGAAGAACAACGAAACGAGCTGGTCTCTCTTACTTACTTACTTATTGCCTGGTCTGCCACACATGGGGAGTCTGAAAAACAGCTGTCTTTCACCACCAATGTACTTGGGCACGCTGTTTATGGTATATCTCTACCTCGGGGGGAAACGAGAACCTTACAAATGTCGTCCTTATCTGGATCCAACAGAGAATCGCCAATGACAACAGTTGCTACATCGGTTTGTCTACACAACTTGAGTTGAAACTTGCGGCTCGAAGGACCAAAATCATATTCATTAAAGACTAGTATTTCACCAGCCCAGCTATTCAGAGTTGAAGCCTAGACGATGAGCAGACTGCTTTTGTGATTGCTTGCGAAAGAAAAATTCAGAAGGAAATGATGTTAAGATTGGATGTAGTCCCAATGGTAACACACTGTAGACTACTCTGTCTCGTCCACATCGAGTACATAGACACCAATGCTCGAATTCAAGCTTCCTTATTCGAGATGAAGATGAAGACAGAGTCTTCTCTTCTGTTTAAAGAGTGATCGCAGATGCATGGACGGCAGGTTTAGCTTAATCTCAGATCCTGCTTGGCTCACCAGACGGAGAAGTAAGTAAGTGTTCAGTCCTCTCTAATGTGGAAATCCTTGTAGTCCAGCATCTATTTCTAACATTTAGTGTGGAACTGCATTTTCTGGCTCTGTAGAGAGAGAGAATTTCCATTTTCAGAAATAGTCTGCTTTCCAGAGAAACGGTTTTAGGTTGGATAGTTTTGTTTTCAACTGATCTTGACACATTCACAAAGAGTAACAAAATATCTGAACCAAGAACGAGGACTTTAGCTTGAAATAAATTTCACCAATCTGACAAACTAGAGCATTGTCCGTGATTATGATATACCCTCCTATTACGGCTGGCCAGTCGAACGAAAGAACGAGTGAGTGTGAGAAATATATTAACTGAGCACCTTTGGACTGGACAAATTAAATCATACACCTATTAGAAAATTAAATTTGCTCACATATCTATTTATTGGCAGATAAGGATGCTTCTCGGTTTTTCGAATATTGACATCTCTATCTCTAAGACCTTCACCAGATTATCGCCACACTCGAGACCGTCCTTTTTGTCCAAAAAGCTCAAACTTACTTTCGTCAGTCCACAAGGCTATTCTCTAAAAGTCTGTTCACATCCCTAAGTACTTCCTGGCAAAGTGGAGTCGTTTGGTTTCATTTGCTTTACTGATAAATTGACGCTTCGATGCCGATTGACAGCTTTTCAGGCCAGATTTGTTCACTCTGCGACGTACAGTGCGATCGCTGATGTTCAAGTCCACGGATTTCTCAATATTTCGTGAGAACAATTTTGGATTTTTCTTTCAGTTAGGTTAGGATTTGGAAGGGGAGTGAACATCACTTCCACTCGGAGGCCTTAGGGCCCAATGCGAATCTCTTCATTTGTGGGGTACATATTCTATTAACCTAAGTAAGTAAGTAAGTCGCGTGATGGCATAAAACTGGCCTTGCTCTTTACGAATCTTAAGAGATCCAATATGGGTACATATGCCAAGTCCGCAGTCTCTGTCAAGAATCTTTGGCCCATCGCGGCTAGGCGCCGATTCTGGAGAGCTGGGCAGTGGCACAGCAGATGTTGGATCATATCGGTCTCTTCCTCGTCGCCTTCAATTATTCTTCACTAAACGCGTTATTCTGAAATTTTGACGAGAAGTTGTAGCCCGCTTCCGATCTATTCTACAGAAGTTTGCTACAATTTCATGTTCTTCCACTTTGGAAGATATATATCTATTGGACATCTTCAATAGAGGACATCTCCAATAGATATGTATTGAGTATTTATCAGCAATTTTTCTGAACAATTCATTATTTTGTCGAACGCTTATAACCCACTTCCGGATATCGAGAGAAACCTGCCTGCTCAACATTATACCAACATTAACCAGAAATAACTGAACCACTAAATTGTAACGGATCGCAATTGACGCACAATATTTAACAAACCTTCTAGATCACTTTTTATCTTTCACTTCAGAAAGTGTTTGATTTATTTTGAGCAAAGTGCAGCAGTATTAAAGAAAACATTATCTTCAAAACAATTAAACATAACTCTCAGTTTTTTAAACTACATTCAGTTAAATACCATAGAATGCTTTCATTTAATTGTCTTCATCAATTTCTTTTTCAAAAGAAAAGGTACATGTACAAATAAAGGGTGATTCATCGTGAGGTTTGATTTTCAATCCTATCAAACTGCTTTGTCATTTTTGTGCAGTATCACTTGGCAAGTCATCATGGAAAGACTCACACCACAACAGAGTCTCCGAATTGTTCAGCTGTATTACGAAAATCAGCGTTCTGCGAGAAGTGTTTTTCGTGCGATTCGAGGAACTATTGCCAATACCGTTCGCAAATGAGTCCCAGTTTACATTTGTGGATGATACTCGGCCGGTTAGACCAGATCTAGCACGTCGAGAAGAGACTATAGCAGCTGCAGCTGAGAGAATCGATTCGTTCTCAGCAGCTTGGCTTGGCGAATGTGATATGTGCTTCCTGAAATTCAAGCACATTCAAGTACAGCGCGTGAAACAATGGACTTGTTGAGAAATCATTTTGGTAAATTGGCCACCTAGATCGTGCGATATCACACCTTTTTACTATTTTCTCTGGAGATGTGTAAAGTCTCAGGTGTTCAGGAATAAGTCAGCTACGATTGACGCTTTGGAAGCCAAAATTATTCGTGTTATCCGTGAGATACCTGTCGCTCGAACGAGTCGCCCAAAATTGAACCTTCGGAATGGAATTAACCAATAATACATATTTTAAGTTTACTTTAAGATTTACATGTGTTTTATTTCACATTATGAATCACCCTTTATTATTTTGTTGATAGGCGCATGGTGGAAGGAATATAAGGTGTGATGGACAGCTTGTCAAAGGCGCCATCTTTTAGATTTGTGACGTCACTCAGGGTCCATTTTTGACACTGGACACATGTGATGCTTAAGCTTACATCACAATTCAATTTCGTATATTAAAAAATGAGGAACGAAAAACAGGAATGGAATTGGAAACTAATGTAAGACGAATGGATTTACTTCATTTATAAAAGGAAAATTCAACAATGTGCAGTAAAAGGTTGCAAAAACTATAACGAGTAGGAAAATGTTGAAAATAAATCCGTTTTTTTTTGTTTTTTTCTGCGTGAAAAATGTTTATCTGCTTCCGCCTTTAAGTTTCTGTTGACATACAAATTCCCGCGAAGACGTCACGCAGGGTCTAAATAGAACTGTCCAGCACATCTTATATTCCTTCCACCATGGATAGGTGTATGATTTAATTTGACAGTCAAACATATTTCGAAATTTGAGCGATTACTCGAATTGCAAAGATCGCCAACCACAGTGTGTCGAATGCGTTAGTTCGCCAATGAAAAAATCCCCCATCGACCGTTCGACTCGCCAACCGCAATAGAGGGGATATATTACATAAAATGTAAAAATTGACTACCCAAATCCATATTTTGCAAAGTAAATCCATTTGCGAGCAATAAGTTCTGTGCCAGGCTCTATTGATTTTCATTTGAATTACTTTAATAAGCTGCATGCATACTTTTAAAAACACACACACATCCATAGAGCACTTACCCTTGAGAATGTTGGTATCGCACAATAAGCTGCAACTAGGCACTGGCCAGCAGTCACTTTCATTAACTAACTTTCAACATGTACTCTCACACACACAGACTGTAGTTTCCTTTCATTTCAATGTGTGCACTTTGGCACTTACTTTTATTTTCACACCATTTCAAACAAAACTTACGAACGTGGAATACATTAAAAATAAAATTTTACCAAGTCAACATTGCATATGTGGTGCGCTGTATGTTTCCGGCGTACGTCAGCCATTAGCATCATGCATAGTTATGTTTGATGATAGCACAAGTTTACTCTTTGCCTCCCTGGCGATTCAGACGTTGTAATAACGAACCTGTTGGATAATAAATGTTATATGGCACGGGTATCTATGTGCGTCCCACACATTCATAAATGGACATAAAGGCATATTGTTATTCCTGATTTTATTATGTGATTACTCGTGGTAACTACTTGGAGTGCGAGGGAGTTTCGTACGCGTCACACATGTGTATGCGCTTCCTATGGTTGTAATAAAACGATTAAAACAAAACTCCTTTGCAGAATTAAGTTTGCATAAAGGTTCGTTCCCCAAACAAACATTTCAGAGTATTCCGTCGCACATACATACATGTTTTACACATTTTGAGGAGCTTTGTTTTCAAACAATAGTAATAACAAGAGCAAACTTCTTCGGAAAAAAAAAACAATTTGAAACTTCTTTAGGCTCCACTTCATCTGGAACTGGAAAAGTCCTAAAATTCGTGCTCGCTTTGAATCAGAAATCATATCGTCACATATTGCCCCCATGTCCATCGACAAATTTGAGCGACTTTTTGGCAGTTATTCACGAATTTTTCAAAGTTATTCTTGAAATCATGTGAATGACTTTCTTTGATTGGTTCGAGAAAACGAAGAAAACGAAAAACGCTGTCAAAAAAGTGAGGAAGAAGTGAGCTATTTCTGTAGTAATTGATTCCCTGGGCCTATTTCACAGATCATACATCACATACATATGTATCTTTGTACATGATTCTGACAGCTCTGCTGTATACTTTATAATTTCAATTTCTCAGAATTGTTGTATGATCCGCTGTAATACAGCATGTATCACTTATAGATTACACTGGAAATATGGGAATGTTGTATGATTCAGTTTCACAGAAAATTATCACATATCGTACGACAGTTTTATTGCAAAATGTTTGTATCCACTGCAAAACTGACAAAAACGGAAATGATTCGGACTGAATATTAAATGTAAAAATGAGATTTTGTATATTATTGTATATTTCTTAAAAACACCTTTATTTCCATATTTTAACAATAAAAATGTTCAAAGTTAGCGTCTAGTGACAGTTAAATTAAATTCAACCATTAATAAACTCTATTATTTAATATTCAAACTATTTTTCGCAATTTAATTAAAGATTCTAGGTCTGTTCCAATTGCTGTGAAATTCACCGAAAAACAGTCAAACGCCGTTCCATTTGATTTTTTCGTTGTTCTTCACAGAAGAGCACTCTCATCAGAGAGTAAAAAATTTCCCCACAATACGAAAATTAAAGACTGAAAACAATTTATATATAAAATAATAAATTCAAAATAAAAAAAAAAAACGATAATTCATATGTCAATTTTGCAAGTATTTTTTTTGACGTTTCGTGAATTCTGTGCATTTTTACGAAAAGTCGTTCCACAAGTTTCTGGACAGTTTCTCTCTCATAGAGAGATTTTTACCCCCACTCCTGACAATTTGCTCAACTACGAATTTGTGTGCACAAATTTAATTGGAACAGACCCATGGTGGAAGGAATGTAAGGTGTGCTCGACAGCTTGTCAAAAACCGCCATATTTTTGTTTTGTGACGTCACTCAGGGTCCGTTTTTGACACCGAACAGTTGTATTGCTTAAGCTTGCATTACAATTAAATGTCATATATTAAAAAATTAAGAATGGAAAACAGGAATTATTTCCCTATTGATGTAAGATGAAATGACTGAATTCATAATTGGTATTATATAGGAAAATGTGCTGTAAAAGGTAGCAGAAACCATAATGAGTAGTTGATATGTTGAAAATAAATTCGATTTTTGTTTTTAAGTGTGTGAAAAATGTTTGTTTGTTTCCGCCTTTAAGGTTCTGTTGACATACAAATTCCCCCGATGACGTCACGCAGGGTCTCAATAGAACTGTTTAGCACACCTTATATTCTTTCCACCATGAACAGACCTGCTATTTGATGCTGAAATTTGTCTTTCAGAATGAAACGTTAAGATAATAAAAAGAAAAAGAAATCATGCAACACTTCCAGAGGAATCTAAGAAACATAAAATTGTATGATGTATGAAAGTGTTGTATGTTGTATGAAATGTATGTGATGTATGATCTGTGAAATAGGTCCCTTTCTTTGAATTCTCCTATATTCATGCAGAAATAAAGTAGCATAGAGATGTCCGACTTCACAGTCGTCTCTAGTCTATCGACGAATTTGACGGATATTCCGCCTTATTTCTGATTTATGTAATAAACTGTCAACGAAGTCACAGTTCTTCCTCAGATTATTTAGCTTGGTAAGCTCTTCAGTTTCATTCATCATGTTGGTGTGCACCACATTTAATGCGGGCGGCCTCTGTTACAGTGTCCTTTTGGCTGCGAGTCGAAGACTCTTTCTACCTGCACCAAGTTGATCGCGCACTGGTAGTCAAACGACGTTAGTCAATGGATCCGTGTGTCATGTTAGAGGTTAAGTCTTCGCCTCAAGGTGGCTTCAACCCAAAACAGGACCAAGGATTGAACGCTGCTTTTCTCTTACAGACCATCGATTCCTCATCTACTTTTAGCATTGTTTATGTGTGCATTGCTTCAAGATTGGTTCCCTGTACCAAAGAACCAGCGGTTGAAAAGAGTTATGTACTTGATCTCGGCGTTGTTTGTACGATTTACCGCAGAGTTAACGTATATACGCAGTCTTTTGGTATCTCAAAGTTATATCTAGCTCATTGGTTTGTCCAAGATGTCGATTTTATGTGATTTTCTTGAAGACAGTACATTGCCCTTATACACCGTCAGATCCACTTTTGCCGCTTCCGTCTCAACGGTAGCAAACACTAAATAGTTCTAGAAGATCATGCGATTGTGTTAGTCTGTGAGCTTTGCGCGATCTTAGGTCGATACATAGTCTTAACGACATTTTCAAAAGTCTAATAATGCCATTCTTTACATATAACTCCTCTGTCTATGCCCACCTTGACTGTGAATGTAAAAGAAGATTAAATGTTGCCTTTAATGACTGTGTTCGTCATCATCATCATCATCATCTTCTGACCCGCATGATCCACTGAATGCGTCGCGGGGATAAACCACGCACGAGAGATCTCCAGGCAACTCGATCCTCCGCCATCGACTCTAATTCATCAGGAGCAATGCCCAAGCGTAACCCGGCGAGTTTTTGGACTTGGTCCAACCACCTCGTCCTGGGTCTGCCAAGCGGTCGCCTACCTGATGGAATCGCATTGAACGCCCGCATCGGAAGTCGTGATAATGGGGACATTCGTGCCACGTGACCAAACCACCGAAGCATAGCCCTTTCCGTTCGAAGAAACAGCTGCTCAATGTTGAGTTCCTCGCGCACTGCCGTGTTTCTCACCCTATCCCGGCGAGTAATTTCCACAACAGCACGAAGAAATCTCATCTCAGCAGCTTGCACTCGCGATCTTATTCTTTCGATTATTACCCAAATTTCATGACCATAGGTGAGAGTTGGAACAAATACTGAGTTGAAAACCGCTAACTTGGCTTTGATAAGCTTGGCCTTTCTGATTACAGAACTACCAAGCTGTGTCTGAACTGACCCAGCTTGACCAATCAGGAAAGCTCAGCATTACTCCTTCCATCACTCGTGAAAAAGACCCCGATATACTTAAACTTCTCCACCTGCTTCAATGGGACTCCACTAACATGCAGAGTGCATTGAACAGGCGTTCCGGAAATGACATAACCTCCGATTTGTCCACGTTAACCCTCATTCCAGCATCAGCACATACGGCCACAAACCTATCGAGTGCGCGTTGGAGTTCTGTGTTCGTTTTATTCATAATGTCCCTAGGTACTGTAGTGTATCCCGTCCTAATTTTTGGTGTCCTACGTTTGGGTTTCGGTGTATTTCTAGATTTTCATAGTATTTTGAAAATATGCAAAATTATTCATCGAATGTGCTAGACTATCTTCATGACATGCTAACATTTGCACGCTCAGCTCGCAGCTTATGTTTAATTTTATCTCGCCTCACACATGGCATTGTAGATCAATCTTCCCTCGTACATGCGATTCGCCTGTGGAACCGCATTCCCCACGAATTGCAGACAATAAACACAATGACCAAATTCCAAAGAAACTTCTAATCCATCTCTGGCGGCACTACCATAAATCGAACCAGTTTCTATCACTGATCTTTTTGTAAAATTCACTGTTTAATTCGTAAACTTAATTCTTTTTGCTCTTAGACTTCATTGTCTTGCAGCACATTTTTAATTTGAATATCTAAATAAAATTAAATGAAAAGACAAGAAAAGTCACATCATTGCTCGTCGCCTTGTTTATCAAACCTTTTTTGACATTCAAGCTCTCACTGAGTTCGTTACCGATCGAGATCGAGCAGCAGGAACTCTCTATCGTTGACAAATTTAACAAGGACGAACAAATAAGTGTAGGTTAGGTTAGGTAACAGGTTAACTGAGATCCTGTTTGGATCCATCAGTGCTATCACTAACCGCTGATTGATATACCGATTCCTCGTTAGCCAGGAGAATTAACTGACACCTAAGAAGTACCTGCTGTTATCCAAATGGTCTATCCTAAGATGATCCGTTTTTTTGTTTGTCATTGCCTCTATCTAGGCTGCTGAATAAATAGTCGCCTAGACTGAGAACAAATTGAATCACTTAGTTATTATTTCATTCAAATCTTCATTCAAAAATCAAACATAATACTCAATCAAATAATAATTTTGGTCCTGCTCGAGTTGATCTACTCGTTGACTAGTCACAACTGTCTACATTCCTACAGCCGTCTGCAGAGCATCAGTTGCACATTTATTGTTGTAAATAAACATTAACACAAATGAAAATAGAAGAAGACGCCATCGCGTAAACAGGAAAGGAAGGAGATTAGGAAAGGACTGACAGACTCAGACAAATTCAACATGTTGATAGTTGTGTTGCAAAGATGGACAGTGTTGCGACACGTAACTCGTTCTTTTCATTATTCTTGCAAGGGCTGGCTAGGTGCCGAGGTAGTGTAGTGTGATTTCTAAAGGGTGGTTAAATTTTAAGGGCCGATGTTGATTTTGAATAAAACACAAATTATTTAGGAAATTATTGTCATTTCTTTTTATTATGATAATATTGGTATGGTACAATTATGTATGGAACAAAATATCGGCCAATTGGCCGCCGCAACCTCGACGCACACCTCCATCCGATGGTCCACATTTTCGATGACGCTGAAGCATAATTGAGGTTCTATGCCGTTAATGTGCCGAATTATCTCATCCTTTAGCTCTTGAATTGTTGCTGGCTTATCGAGGTACACCTTTTCTTTCAAATAATCCCAAAGAAAAAAATCCAACGGTGTCAAATCACATGATCTTGGCGGCCAATTGACATCGCCACCACGTGAGATAACACGGCCATTGAATGTGTCACGCAAAAGAGCCATTGTTTCGTTAGCTGTGTGGCAAGTGGCACAGTCCTGTTGAAACCACATATCGTCCACATTCATATCTTTCAATTCGGGCCATAAAAAGTTCGTTATCATTTCACGATAGCGAACACCATTCACAGTAACTCCCTGACTGGCCTCATTTTGGAAAAAATACGGCCCGATGATGCCGCCAGCCCATAAACCGCACCAAACAGTCACTCTTTGTGGATGTATTGGTTTTTCGACAATCTCTTCGGCCAAATGCGGCAATTCAGCTTATTGACCAATCCACTGAGGTGAAAATGTGCCTCATCACTGAAGATGATTTTCTTCGAAAATTGATCATCCACTGTTGCCCATTTTCATAATTAGCCCGAATAACTTTAACGCGTTGCTGGATTGTGTATCTTTCCATGGTTCAAATTGAGTTAGTCTGAAATTGAGAAATGTCAAATGAAATGCAGAAAAAAGCTTGACGTTTAGGTGTGGTTCACATTCAACATCGGCCCTTAAAATTGTACCACCTTATATTTCTACCTGATCTCTGCAGCAGTCGTTGTAGGGGGCTCCCATTCTTCTTGCGTGTGAGCCCAGGATGCAGTGACCTGTGATGTAAAGGAAACGACATTTTCTGAAGTTTTAAATGTGCCTATGAATTCGGTTGACTGTGTGATGTGAGTATGTGTCATGTGAATATGTGCCAAATCACACTCGTCTTTTTTTACACTTGTACTTTTTTCGTCGCCACTGCTTCTTCTGGCCCACTAAACTCATTCGCTGGTTGTGATCAACTGTCTTCTTATAATCTCCTCCGAAGTGAAAGTCTAATATTCATTGTCTAGAAGAGTACTGCCGCAAAATAGTTTCTCAAAATAACATCTTCAAATCAAAATATGAAACGCCCTTTAGAAGTGCAAAATCTGTACCAATCCAAACGTGATATTGACTCAAGAACTATTTCAATGGTTCTCTAACATGGTGGATCATATTTTCACACGCGTCCGTTGCTCGAATTCATGCACGAACATTCGCAGAGTATGTTTTATTATGCATATCGTTTGCATATGTTACATAATTATAATCTATGGGCTGTGGCACGTTTGTTTTCTGTTTGTTTGTTGGCATTTATATGTTTATGTACATGCCCATTCTGAATGTGCAGCATTACAAGATCGACAACACTTTTTATTTATATGGGAATGCACAGACATATCGTCTTTCTGCTTTTATTTGGGCAGAAGAAGGGCAGTAGTCATGTTCATTCAAAGTTCGCAAATGAATAATTAAAAAATGCTACACACGTTCATGTGTAAGTAAAAGCGAATAACTTCAAATCCGAAGTTTATCTTTCGCACTGGAGTCTCCGGCGTAAGGTGTATATGAAGCTACTCTTTCGGGCCCTTTCACATGTTTAAATTTCGTCGGAATGGCCATAGGCGGCCCTTCTGCTTTGGTAGTAGCGTCATGCATTCACATGTCGAAATCATACGACTTTTCTGTTTTTCCCTATTTCCCACACATACGTTGTCTCTTACGCACGCATGCGTTAGGTTGGAATGGCTGACTGCAAAAGGCAGTCGCAAAGTAAGCGCATTGTGTTACCACGTCGATCTCCTAAAGTTGAAACCAGTTGGTTCTTGTAATGAAGCAGTTTAGCTGGCTAGAGCTCTCTCTCGAAGTCACCAAGCTATCATTATATAAGACCTTAATAATCCCTGTCCTGCTCTATGGCGCGGCAGCCTGGGCAATCTCAAGAGCAGATGAAGAAGCTCTTGGTCTGTTCGAGAGAAAAGTTCTGCGTACAATCTTTGGTCCTGTTTGCGTTGATGGTTTTTTGAGAAGAAGTTTCAACCATGAACTGCACGGACTGTACAGCGACATAAGCCTAGTCTATGGATTCAACGCCTAGATGGTATGGGTAACACTGCTCCAGTCCGAAGAGTCTACGGCTCTGAACAAGTGGGATAACGCAATAGACGACGCCCACGGAACCGATGGCGCACACAAGTGGAGAAGGATCTCAACCAACTTGGCATTGAGAAATTGGAGAAATTGGCATTGAGAAATTGGAAACAGAGGGTAGTTGGCCCCCCTAGGGCCCCCGACTGTAGGGCCATTAGAAGAAGAAGAAGCTGGCTAATGGTTACATTATTTAGTTCGCTGAGATTATTGGAATAGTAGGCCTCTAGATGTGAGTGTCAACGACTTGCTAGAACAATGTGAGAGCAGATGAGGTGATATGTGACTTCTACCTCCTCTTCATCCAGGCAGCTTCTTGTAGAAATCATTATAGTGGACACCCAACATGCGGGTTCTTAGGCCAATTGCGCAGTGTCCAGTTATGACGCCCATGAGCGTCCTAAGTGAAGCTCTGCTTTGTCTGAGCAGACATAGTGATCACTTAACACTTAGTGCCTGCCAAATTTTCTTTGTTTCTCAAACTTGTGATATCCACTTGTGATGTGCCTTCTAGCCACTTGGTTGTTTTAATTGTGTGTAATCTTGGTAGACTGTAGCGATCGGTAGAGGAGGTGGCTGTCCCCATGGTGTTAAAGAAAAGGGCTGTACTACACGTTGCCAGTTCATTGGCTTTGTAATTTTCCGGCATGTCACAATATCCCGTCACCCACATGAAGTATATATTGAAATGCTCAACTATAGCGTTTATTAGATTATTAGGCATACAGAAGTGTATTGCTTCCACTTGTGTTGTCTGGCTGGTCTGCTGTGTAAAGATGGAATAGAGATCCTATCCTCGATCCTTGTAGTACTCCCACGTTGATACTCTTCACTGACGATCTAGCAGTGTTTACCTGGACAGAGACAATTTTGTTAGTTGGGAAACTATGTACCACCTAAAAACATCGCAATTAGGGGATGTTTTTGAATTAAAAACACATGTATTACAAACTTCTCAATTCGGTTACCTAACGCTGAGAACACCAGATTCCAGAATAATGCAGATTAAGGCAAATATGAAAAAAAAAAGAGAGAACACACTCGAAATCGAAGATTCCTCTATCCATTCGACATGGGCTATCCTCTGCACGCCAGCCTTGCAAACACATCACGCAATCGATCCGACAGAGTTTGAACATGTGAAAGGGCTCTTCGTTAATGAACCGCCCAAGTGAGCCCAGGGATGTGTTCGGACTGAGTTTAACCAGGCCAGGTGGGTCTAACCACGTCACCACAAGATCTTATTGGGGTTCTGATCATCAGACGCTGGATGATCCTCTGCGAATCTTCACAGATGGATCGAAAATGGGCGATGGTGTAAGAGCGGGTGTCTATTCTAATATTCTAAAGATTTAAACAACCAACTGTCATTCCGACTACCAAACCACTGTAGCGTCTTTCAGGCAGAAACCGTAGCGATTAAAGAGGCCCTGTCCTGGCTAAAACACAATGTAATATCAAGTACAGATATCATCATCTGTTCCGACAGCGATCAAATCTCTGAATTCAGTCACCTTAGACGGCAAGACTTGCCATAATTGCCGCCGATCGCTCAACGAGATCACCAAGTGTTTTAACATCCAACTTATGTGGGTGCCGGGACAATGCAACATCCCAGAAAATTTTGAAGAAGGGGTACCAAGTCGGTACGCCTTCCAGATCGAGATATGCCTATCGCTACTGCTAAGCATCTACTAAAGTTTGAAACGCTTACTAACACAAATCGTAGATGGTCTACTGGCACTAAATGCCTCTCTATAAAATAGCTATGGCCCACCATAGATCCAATACGGCCACGTAGTCTGATCAGATTGAGTAGACTCAACACCAAAACCGTATTTATCGAGTATTGTGCCATTGGCACGCACGCCGCCAGACTAGGCCTCCCCTTTAATTAGAAAGCGCTAATTGGTTTGGGGAATCCGCGTAGTATCACAACGGGCCTATTCTGGGCCAGAGTAGGTGAAGTACACACATTTCTTTTTTTATTTATTTAAAAGCTGCCATGCAATTAAAATTATAGGGAAGCTTAGTAGCCAGAGCATCAATACCTAAGGATGTCGTACGCACATATTTGTATAAAATGTACTTTGACATGGGTTCTTATTTCCGGATTTAATACAACATTTGACATTTCTCCTCTAGACCCTCGGATACGGAAATGTTCAAAAAGCAACCGCCCTCATTCACTCATTCACACGTTACATATGTACAATGTACATGTCATATGTCCGTCGATTTCTTTTTTCACCGCAATCGATGCCCATGTGGAAACAATGGTCCGTGAACAATAGATACTTTAAGCAGTAACTATCATCGAGCTGTTGGAAATAAATTTGATGCCATAAAAAAAAAACTGTTGATGACAGGGAAATATGTCAAGTTGTATATTTGTTTACCAACGTTGCAGAAACAAAAAGCTTGTGGAGCCCCCATTATGATGGACAAACTCAATGCTTGACACTTGACATATTAGCCATTGTGCGGTTTTGTTTTTGTTTTTCTAACACTCAAAAGGAATAGAAAATGTTGAACTTGGAAAAGCTTTTATATATGGACAGTGTGGAAAGAAACTGGATAAATTGATTTGGAAGGTAACTTTTGATGTGTCAAACTTTATTTTCAAATCAAATCTCTTTTGCGTCGGCTGTCAATTTTGTGTTTTGTACGAAGGGTTTCCTTTCAGTCGAACACAATACTGCAGCTTTAAGTTTTTACGGATGAACTGTCAAATATGTTAATTGTCTTATTTCGACATTAATTTGTTTGTGTTTTGTTTTCGCACCAATGTTACATGTAGTGGGATTTTTTCAAATCATAGGCTATTTCGACCCAGATTCGCCCTCGAAATCTTGACAGAATGTCAGTATCATACTTCCACGGAACGAAATGAATCGCTTTACGCTTAAACAACGTTGGGAAGTATTGAAAACTTATTTCCAAAGTGAGTGCTGTTTAGCCCATACAGTGCGCCTTTTGAAAAGAAGAAGTTTTGGCCGAAATGAAGCACCTACCGCTGCTGTACGCAAGTTTGTGCAAATAGTTCGCGAGAGTGGTATGGCAGTGGACAACGCTCATGGTCTCCGTCGTCGTAGGGTGCGCTCAGATGAGAATGCGGCTGCTGTGGCCTTCTCCGAAATTGAGGTTGGAAACAATGTTTTGGTCAACGGTGAGCGTTACAGAGCCATGTTAACCGACTTTTTTTTTACTGAAATTGAAGACATACATTTGGACGACATCTGGTTTATGCAGGATGGTACGTCATGCCACGCAGCCCATGCCTCCATCAATCTCTTACGAACCAAATTCCCAAATCGTGTTATCAGCGATCTTGGCGATGTCAATTGGACGCCTCGGAGCTGCGATTTGACCCTTTTGGATTGTTTTTTTGTGGGGAACCATGAAGGACCGATGTTATGTCAAAAATCCGGAAACGATTCACGCTCTTAAAGCCAGTATCATCCAAGCAGTCCGTGAGCTACAGCCCGATACCATCAACAAGGTCTTGGAAAATTGAGGTGATAGCATGCGCTACTGCGAAACCAGCCGAGGCAGCCATTTGAACGATGTTCTATTTCACAATTAATGGGAATGTTTGTTCTTAGCCATAATACATGGACGAAACTTAATTTTCTTCTTTTTTTTTGCATTTTTAAAAAGAAACTTGTTTTTGGCCCACCCTGGATAAAAAGCCGAATTTCATTAAAAATCAACATTTGTACATACATACGAGTAAGCGGACAAATTGGAATGCACTTTTCCGAGTCAGAACTCAGAAGTTTTCAGTTTGTAAACGGTTGCCAAGAGCTATTCTACGTCAAATATGCACTAGGTTGTCGTTGGTGAAGTTCACGTTTGCCGGTGGTGGACAAATTCCTTTCTACCGCAAAATGATAAGTGCCGATAGTAATGTTTTGCCCCAATTGTTGTATGACGGAGCTCGACAGCATATATTTCGTCTTTTCCTCATTAACCTTAAGCTCGTTTCTCCACATCGCCGCGCCGCGAAAGCTTTCACACGTACGTTGGAAACCCGCGACGATGTTGATGTCATCTGGGTAACCCAAAGTTGTACCCAAAACTGACTTGTAGAACATAATGCCTTCCATGTCAAAAGTGTCACGCCGCACTACATCTTCTCCTGTATTAGACTGCAGAAATCACATCTCCTTGCCAAAATCCGGTGCAGGTTTCAATCGGCTTGGAAGTCATAGAGCCGAACTGCACTGTGAGCCGCGTACATATGTGTTATCGTCGGGCGACATGGTCCCTGCGATGAATGCTGCCGTATGCGGCTTTGAAATCAATAAAGAGATGATGTGTATCGATTTGAAACTCGCTAGACTTCTCCAGGATTTCTCTTAGTGTAAATATTTGGTATATTGTCGATTTGCCGGGCCTGAAGCGGCACGAGTACGCGAGGTGCAAACTGAATTTAGACGTTGAGTTTTAGGACGTTGAACAGGGATATTCGTCTGTAGTTGTTGCAAGAGCCAGGTTTGTGGATGGGACATACATACAAATGGAGCTGAAATTCCAGTCTTCGGACATTCTTTCGTCCGCCCAAATTCTGCAGATGATCTGGTGCATGCTTCCTACCAGAACATCGCTACCGACATTGTAGAGCCATCTCAGCCATCGGCTTTGTAAATCGCTCTTTACGCACCTAAAATGTAGTTAGTGATATTTCTCAGAGGGAATTATGGCGATGTTTGTGAGTAATTTACGTTCAGTTCTAATATAAGTTCAAGATTTCTTTGGTGAATGATGATTGGGTCTTTAAGGTGCCCGCAACTCACCAACTGTCTTATCAAATGCTCCTGCTCTCCAGAATCGACGCCTAGCCCCGCTGGGCCAAAGATTCTTCAGAGAGACTGCGGACTTAGCAAATGCAGACATATCGGATCTCTTAAGATTCGTAAGGAGCACGGGTGGCTCCAAATTCAAAGGAGTGTTTAAAAACTTAACGAAGCTTCAGTTCAGTACTCAGATTCATAGATAAAACCTCGTGTAAGTCTTTCGTCGAGTCATTACTCCGATTTGACGAAAGTGGACAACCCTTTCAGAGAAAGAGAGATTTTTCACTGCCTTGCAGAAACATTTCATCATCCTGCTTAAGAAAAACGATACCTCTTAAGATTGAATAGACAGACAAACAAGAATCTCGTCTGCACCATTTTAGTACAGAGCACTAAAAACAAGTACAAATAAAACGAACCACCCCACACCGAAAGCAACGCAAAATGCTTTATAAGGACAATTAATTGTACACGTTCCGTTGTGTTGTTCAAGGAAAACTACTCGAAACAGCCCGACCAAGGGGACGAAATAAAATAGTCTAATCACAAAATTACACCTACTTGAACTCTGGGTCTGTAGACGTCATGAATTTAACCTCCTTCTTAACTGATGATCTCAATCTGTATGGGTAGGACTAGAGTCGAATTGCTCCAGATACAAAGGCACTGAAGAAGAAACGAAAGAAGAAGAAGAAAAAAGACCCATCCGTGATTCCAAGTCTCGTTCCGTAGTATCGTGTGGGGTTTTCGGTACACACCCACACACAAGGCAATTCTCAGGTCATTTAAGCGTATACATACGGCGGGGCGTTGTGAAATGCTGCTTAGGGCTGCATTAGCTTTTATGTAGTGCACCATGGATTGGGGTTGATTGCACTTGCAACCGAAACAGACAATTTCAAGCCCTGTCCCCAGCACGACTTGGCGAGAGGAAGAGTAGCAAAAAAGGAAATAATAAAAAAAAAGCCGTGAAAGGAAGAGAAACAGACTCAGGCAGGAATAGAGTGCAAAAAGAAACAATGCAAAATAAAGGTAAACGAATGCATTGTGGTTGAGGAAAATGTATAAGGTTTCACCTTGTCTGACAGCCGGTGCTCCACGTTTATCGTTGTCGTGTCAAGTGGATGCATTTCCCTATCAATAGATGGCCCGGCGAATGTCGTTCTCCTGATTACGATATTGTTGTTTGCCGAGATGCTAGAGTAGTTAATACGGTTTTAGCTGCGAGGCAGCGGGAAGCCTGTGTCATAATTGAATAACCTCCGTTAGAATGGCTTCAGAATCATTAACGAAGGGGGAGCGTGTATAAACACTAAGGACTTTGCCATGGCACTGTTGATGGAACCAAATGTGATATTGAATTTCAAAAATCTAATTAAATCACTGGGTATCTATAAACTTACTCTAGTGTAAAATCGCCTTTTGCACACCAGAGAGACGCCTCTCCACAATAGACCACCAGCCGGTGCAATGAACTTAATCTAGCGCTAAGTATGCCCGCTGCCTGCTGCTTGCTGGTAGTTGGTTGTGCTGCTCTGCTGCAGCATTTCCATTACACAGGTCGAGTATAAGTTTTGCTTGTCAGTTCGTCGTGAATACAATGCAATGACAAGCCTATCAGTCGGGCAAAGTGCATAAGAGTACGACGAGTAGATGAGTGTGCACGCGTACGTATGTATTATGAAGCAGTCTGGTAGATGCGGACCCGAATCGCAAAGGAAAAGTAAACACTGCAGGATGGGTGGGTGGTTGAGTCTGTTTGCACAGAGTTCCATGGCATGCAAATATCAGCCTTGGAACACAAATACACTGAATTGCAAAGGATAAGTGAGACAAGTAATTGTCGAGATTAACATTTTCGTTTTGACGAGTGGAAAGGTGCCAGTCATGAACACCGCATTCTAAGGAAGCATTCTTCGAATGACAGCGGCAACACCTGTTGTAATTGAACTGAAGTGAACTATGCTCGTTTGCTTAGTCTTAATTCGGTGAACACAAGCCGGTGTGCTGAGATATTTTTTGTTTAGTTTTTGAATTTTGTTGACATTCTTTTGTAGTACTGTAAATTAGCAGTCTGCAGAGATAAATAGTTTCTCGACTTTGTTTTGAATTCAGTGGATAGTGATGATGAGCGATGGCGTAGGTCTGGGATTGTTTTTTTCAGATGCCTTCAGGAAGTGCATGAGGTGTAATGCATGTTGTAAATAAATAGATTTGAATCCGCTTTTGATTTTTGTTTCTCACCATTTTGTTTTGAATTTTATTCAATCATTTGTTAGAAAATTATAGGATCATCCAATTTTCCATTCTGTTATGGATCTTGAAGAAATCCATCCATTTGGCTCCCGCACTATGGCGTCACATCCCACGCAATACTAGCTTCCTTGCAGAAAAAGGACTTTGAGAAAAATATCCTCGACCAGTTACTTTGTCGGTGATGTCAGCTGTTCACGAAGATCCAGTGATTTGTCTCTGCGGGAGTTCTGTTGATGGTGCTTATCGTGTTTATGCACACAATCCGCAAATTCCTTAGGCATTGAAAGAGAATATTCGTCAAGTTGTGGCCGAGTTATTGCCCGATTTGTGCCGAAAACCAGTTAGTGATGTAAGAACTCAAGTGGAGGACACTCAAATCATATTATTTCCTTCATAATAGCATGTTTCAAACAATAATACATATTTGATCAAAATCGAATCCACAAATGTGTTCTGTCTAAATTCACTTTCGAAACCACCACAGAGGGGATGACCCCACACAACTCACCTATTCCCCACCAGTCAAAATCATTTATCTTTAATTAACTCACCCAGCTATGCACAGTAATTAACTAAATGTTGGCTGATTTGATTTACTTCTTTTCAGATTACCAGATGGACATCGCAATGAAGTACATGGAGACTGCCTTCTAAGTTCGGTGCCAAAGTTTACATACATGTTAGGTGCACAAACAACAATGTTTATATTTGTAAAAAAAAAAACTAACGCTCTTAGCCAAAAACTAAAGTGAGATCGATTTATTTTTGGTCGCACTCCAGTCTCAAAACACTCGGAAACATTCCATTTAAAAAAAAAAAAAAGAAACCAAAATAAATTTAAAGAAAGAAAGAAAAAAAACATCATACACCATATACATACCACAATTTAAAATAATCTTACCATGGGCTGTGGACAGAGTAAAATTCATCTTTACCCCAGAAAGTCGAAGAGCAAGGCGAACGGAAAGAAAAGCGGGCACGGTGAGTACCAAACATTCGGCACACTCGTAATATATGACATTCTGAGATTTCGTGTCTATGTCCAAAGATATGGAGGTCGCGTCAGTCGTCATCACTTTTCGGGCATCAATTTACATATTAGAACAAATTATGGAAGATTGTCTTGTTCTTGAGGCATAAATACGCAAACGCAATCAAACATACTACGCCGACAATTCAATTGAGGCACAATGACTTTGTCATCGTGGCAGCAATGGCAGCAGACACTGGGGACAGTAAAGACCGTGAAATAGTTTTTCCATTGTTATCTTCGTATTTGTTTATCGAAAGTTAAATTAATTAGGTGCGAATGATTGATTTTGTGTTCCACGGTAGGGCACCCAACGGCCGTTGCCACCAACAAACAATGGCAAGTGATATTTATAGAGCGCCCCAGCCAGCTACAGCATGAATTTGATTTATTGCCATGAATTTAATTGCAATTAACGTTGAAACTTCGCCGGGCACTGTGTGCTCCTG
Organism: Eristalis pertinax; assembly: GCA_907269125.1. Classification (NCBI taxonomy): domain Eukaryota; kingdom Metazoa; phylum Arthropoda; class Insecta; order Diptera; family Syrphidae; genus Eristalis; species Eristalis pertinax. The sequence goes on from OU026147.1 coordinate 50,227,810, forward strand.
CTGGGTTGCGGCAAAACTTGCAACAATTATTTGTAAACTGAGCGCGTTGAAATTCTGCCGGGATGTTATGGAAAATGGAAATGTTCATACATTTAAATTATTTCAGTTCGTAGGTGGAAATGCGCTATTTATTACCCCTTAGAAATTCAAAACAATACAAGATAGTTGGCCGCCGTTATTTAGGTATGTTTCCGCTTACTACTGATCTTAACAACTAAGTTTACACTATTTGCACGTGAATGGACTTGATGGACGGCACGAATGGATGGACTTTTGCCTCAAAGAGTTGCCAAGTGCGCGATGTTGTGATAGCGCGTTATCTTTGTAGAAATAGAGTAGTTTTCACTGGAATCGTTAGTTCGAGACACAATTTATCAACTGCGGGTGGCGCGACAATCTGAAGTGGACTTGGGGCAGGTTTGTGCAGCAACCATTTTTGGTGCTATTTTCCAATCACGGAGATGGTAAGGACTGCTTCTGGAGTTTGGGCATGGAAAGTGTTGAAAAACGATCGTATTCGAATACAATTGTGTCAGAATTACAAACAATTTGTTCATTGGACTAACAATTGACATAATCACGGGGTGGCCAGAGAAGAACGATTGGAAAAGAGATTTAAATAAAACTACAACGGTGTGAGATATGATTCCGGATTTATTTTGAAGCCACAAAGTGACGCAAAATGAATCACCCTATCCGAAGATGGTATCATTTTGCAAATGGCGTCGCACGTCAATCATATTTGACATTTGTGAACTAGACAGTACCAGTATGCAAACAGACAAGCAATAGAGCGCTGTACCCCGCAAGATCGTGGAATAATAGCGCAATTGACGTACGACACCATTTGAAAAAAATATAGCATCTGCATAATAATATGGGTGGCGCTACAGCCCGTAGAGGGCCAGGACATTGCTTCTCAGCAACCACTTAGGTTGTGCGTGCTATTGTCCTATGACGAGTGGAAGGGACATACTGTTTTATGCCGACTCCGAACGGTCAAGTTTGAGAAGCTTTTTCTAAACAGTTCTCTTTGAGCATTGTCAGTGACTCGAAAGAAATGGGGCCGTGAAAAGTATTTCTTGTCGTATCAGGAATCGAACCTAGACAGGTAGGTCCAAGTGCGTAGGAGTCGACTCACATACCCACAACGCCACGGGCCACCACAGTATATGCCGATAAGGTGATTAATTTTGCACGACCTTGTACATTCATACCATTATGTGTGGAATAGCACATTATTCAAATGGCCGTCTCGGCTTTGCTGGCCGGGCTTCGAGCAGTCGGTTCAGTTTTTTGATGACCCGGTCCAATTTCTTCGACATTTTTCTGCCAATAGAGTCTACAATGTTGGCCTTGACCTCGTCCAAAAGAGTTAGTTTGTACCGTAGACTAAAGAAAATAATCAAGTGTTAAGCCCCATGATAGCTGCGGTCAATTGAGGAACGCTCGCCATGAGATGACTCTGTTGCCAAATTTCTCACAACTTTGAGCATTGCGTCGCTTGTATGGTATGTAGCCACGTCTTGTTGGAACCACAGCTCGGGTATACCGCTGTTGTTGATCTCTGGGCACAAAAACTCGGTTAACACTGCTTTATACCTGAAATCATTGACGTAGGGGTGTCGCGTTTTCAATTTCGAAAAAAACAAGGTCCGATGAATGAATCTTTGTGGATGCATTTATGCTTGGTCGAACACTTGTGGATTGTGATCGCTCCAAAAATGGTAATTTTACTTCTTGTCATAGCCGCAGATCCAAAAATGCGCCTTGTCCGAGAAGATCGTTTTTTTTTGTCAAAATCGGGATCTTTGACCGACCTTTCCAGCGTCAAATAACCGAACTCACTGCGTTGTCTGTGGTCTTTTGGCCACAAGTTAGTAAATACATATCTAGGGGTTGACTCTCTTGCGATGCCCAATTCAAATGATCGACATTTCGTGGTCTTCTTCAATTTCAATATTGGCCGTGACCACGCGGCGGCTTTTTTCTTAATTTAGCACCAATTTGTGCCTGGTTGTTGACTTAAGGTCCAAAAGAGTGTGCTCATGCTCGAACTTTTCCACGGTGCAACGAACTGCCGCACACTCAAGCTATTATGACAACCGACGAATTTCACTTTCACTTTGCGTCAGTCCACTAATATCACTGATCTTACATAAGCCCCAAAACCACGAGAAAGTGTGTAGCCCTACTACACCTAGTCGCCTACTCGCGCTAAAACATCTAAATTGATAAAAGTAGACTGAAGTATGCGCTAAAAAGGAAGGCGACAGGAAAATATAATTTTTATTTTCTTTCCTACAAATTCCATTAACGACATCTTTTCAATCCGAACATTAAATAAATTTGTTGTGTTAATTAAAAAGACTGAAATCCCATACTTAAATGTGGCGCCTCAACTTGATTTTAATTTTCAATAAAAATGATCACGAATTTAAATATTTTTGGACGCTATTTTGTTTTTCTGAGCAAATAATTCCTTTTGTCATAAATGATGCAAATAGGACCAACGTGAGTTGAGCCTGGAGGCGGAGTGGCGACAATAACCTTAATTTTGATTTTATGATTACATATGGGGAACGTACATATAACTTGGAATGTCACTTTTCCCCCGTTTTCATTCGTTTGTGGCAAATATTGGAACAGACAGATCAAAGTGGATATAATTTCGCTGTCTGCTTTGCTTATTGTAGATCTGCTCACGTATTCCTGTGACTGCGTGAATAAAATACTTCAGCCAAGAATAGATTTCTCAGTTAATAAGTGGGAGAAGGTACCAATAACCAAGCCTTTCATTTTACATTTCACTAGAACGCTAAAATGGTGTTTGTTTTAGCCAGAATATGAAAACCTGCGAGATATGCCTGTAACACAATATAGCGTCGTTTTTTAGCACAAGTACTTCATATGCTATTCACACAGTACTCCTTCGTGGTACGTTTGTTAAAAAATGAGAAATGAGAGGACTCTCATAAAACGTAAAAGTTCGCTTTCCAGCAGTTTCTGGTAATACGACCCATGCTTGACACAGACACGTAGCTGCAACTTACCCCTTCGCCACATACGCTGCAGGCAATCTGCACAGACATTAGTTTGGAAAAATGACAGACAATGCTTGTACCGCTATGATGCAATATGTAAGCAATGATTAGCTTTGGCAATTAAAGTAAAAGAGGAGAAATCAAAGAAAGAATTTGGACTAAGGAGTGGTACATTACTTGCCACAAAACCGGCAAACTTTTATAAATTTGCAAAAAATCGATTCAAAATCGTCTATCCGTGTTTTATTCATGTTTACGATATGAACTTTCCCGAAAGTCCGTACAAAATTCACACACACGTCACTGCGGACCATGCATGTTTTTTTGAATTCACGCAGGCGGTCGCTGCAAACAAGCGACATGAATACACACGTCACAGACAGCCTGCGCAGACATGTGCACACCAACAAAATATATTGGTCGGCAGCTGCCAATCTGTGTCGTGAATGGGCCCTAACAGGATTTTCCGACATGTTCCAACAAATCTGTGCGAGAGCGGCTATCAGCCTTACAAATTGAGAGATTTTCTTCCAAATTGAGAGTTTTTTTTAGTATTTTTGAAATGAAACCAGTTGACTGAAGTTAATTTAATGCCAAAAATGTTTTAAAATATTCAAATAAATCATCTGATAAATTGAGTTGTCATTTCGAAGACTGTCTGAAGCTCTACACGTGAAGTAACGTGAAAAGGGTTGGCGACAACGCTCTATTGTGTTTCTCGCATTAGTGATTCAGTACGTTAAGGCGACCGCATTGTACATGTATTTAAGATAGTAGGCCCATTTTTTATTCGCTTAAAAAGGCTTATTAACACCACTATATATGGAAAATATCGTTGTCCAAAAGTCACAGCCTCTCTGGGTAGCGCTCATATGCGCATAGACCTGCGATTTCAGAAAACTTCACAAAAAAAGTCTAACGAGGTCAAATCACATTACCTCGGAAGCCAGTTCACATCACTTCCACGTTAGATCGAATCGCTCGTGCAAAATTCCGTGGCGTGAGTCGTGTTTGGTCCGTGATTTTAGAGGTCTGTAGAGGGGAAGGCAAGCTTTCTTTAAGACACGCCGCATTTAATACCCACATCTTTTCAATTAATGGTACAGGCATAATCGATAATAGATAAAATATAGGCCTTGTAGCACATTACCTTCAAGGTCGCATCGTGTTGCCTGTTCAGTAATGATCTTCTTGTATCAGCGGAAGCACATAGGGACCTGTCCAGAGTTGCAACTTCATGGTTTTAAATACTAAATTCAGATATAGCGAGATCCCCAGGTATCTGATAAATCTTCTTTGCGACAGTGGTTGCCCGTTCTGTTCGTATCGAAAATCAACCTCCAGTCGTGGCAAAAACTCATTTTCGAATATGTACATCTATATTCTGATTCATGCTGAACATTGGGTAAACATTTAACAAAACAAGTCGTTAAACCTAGCTGTGCTTACCGTATCAGGTGGCCATGAGAATATGACCATGAAAATAAAGACGAAAACAAGATGTGCTAGACAGCTTGTCAAAACCGCCATTTTTTACATCTTGTGACTTCATTCAGGGTCCGTTTTAAAACTGACAATTAAATTTCGTACATAAAAGAGAATAGAATGAAAAACATGAATTAAATTGTAATTTGATGTATGTACATACGAAAGATGAAAGGATCTGATTCATCTGTATTGTGGTTTTTGGGCTGACGCCGTCATCGGTCCAGTTGACCAGACCATCACCGCCAACGTCGAGCACAATAGGTCTATGATTACCAACTTCTTTTGGCCTGAATTTGATGACATGGACACCAAGAACATGTGGTTGCAAAGGGACGGACGACACAACTCTCGCCACGAAATTTTGCACGAGTGATTCGAGGGCATGGCCATCTAACGTGGAAGTGATGTGTACTGGCTTCCGAGATAGTGTGATTTGACCCCGTTACACTTGTTTTGTGAGGTTTTCTGAAATCGCAGGTCTATGCGCATATGAGCGCTACCCAGAGAAGCTGCAGCTTTTGGACATTTGAACGATGGTTTTTTCCATATATAGTGGGGTCAAAAAGCATTTTGAGCGAATACAAAATGTCGTACATTATTTAAATTTGAAAATAGGAACCGCTTAATGAATCAGCATTTATATGAAAATGTCACAATGTACAGTGAAAGCTTTAGTTTTTAAGTGTACCAAATATTCATTAGTTGTTTCCTAAAAGAAGAAACATCCGAGACTCATTTATTTTGTGTCAGCTACTCGGCAACACTCCATCAAATCCCCCAACTCCAAAAGAATTTCAGAAAAACAACAATGTTTTTTTAAAAAAAATTAGGGTTTTAATCCTGGCTCAATGCTACGTACGGCACACAACATAAAACTGACTCCAAACTTCTGGAACTTGTAACTGCCGTCCCATGCAGTAGACGTCTTGCGTGCAGCACGATAGTGGTGGCCTTGCTGTGGACAAGAAAATAACGAAAATTGTGTGGGTAAGGTGAGGGAGGGGCGTCCTTTTCGTGATGATCGACAGGGTGGAACTTTAGTCTGTAGGTAGCGTCTGCGCTAAGGAGCTATATGCAACAAATGTTTGCCAAGGGAGATAGCAAAGGTCATGTCGATTGGCATGAGGAGATGTGGCACAATGTCAGGCACCCTCGATATCTTTACGAACATTGATCGCCAAACGACACTAGTTTCACTCGGTTTAGGGTTGAGCTAAAGGGTATCCCATAATTCAAGCTGAATTGGAATTTTGCGCCATTTACAGCTGACATTTCGGAACAACGCATTTTCATTGTAGAGCAATATTTTTTTAAAAGAATAAAGGTTTGTCAGCAATGTTCGTACAAAAGTATGGCCATCAACTGTGAAGAGAATAATTGAAATATTCAGGGAGACTGGATCAATCAGTGATCTTAAACACTCTGAGTGTCCTCTCACAAGTCGTCCAACAGAAAACATCGAAGCAGTTCGCGAGAGTATTGCTAACAGTTCAGGAACATCAACTCCGCAAAATTAATTTGAAAAAATTAAAGCATACGGGTTTTACTTTGATTTTAAAATGGATTGCGTATGTAATCCGCGCGACGACTGGTGTGACTTTTTGGTGCGCGACGACTGCAGGGTTATTGGTGTTCGTTATTGTGACACGATAACTCAGTTTTTAGTGCTTAAATTACAAGATATGGATGTGACCAACACGACACACACAAATAATTCAATTACTGTGTGAGGAAATTGGGAGGTGTATTAATGAAACGTGGTGGCCCGTGGCGTTGTGGGTATGTGCGTCGACTCCTACGCTCTTGGATCAATCAGTCTAGGTTCGATTCCTGGTACGAAAAGAAACACTTTTCAGGGCTCCACCTCTTTCGAGTCACTGACAATGCTCAAAGAGTATAACTGTCTAGAAAAAGCTTCTCAAACTTGGCCGTTCGGAGTCGGCATAAAACTGGGACCTACACTCGACTTAACTGGACTTTCACTCGTGATAGAACAACAGCACGCACAACACGAGTGGTTGCCGAGAAGCTAGGCCCTGGCCCTCTACGGGCTGTAGCGCCACCCATATTATTATTATTAATGAAACTCACCCACATTTATACTAAATTGTCATAGAAAATGTCAGCCGTGGCGGCAGTTTATCCGATGTGCTATTCCATATATAACCCCAATCTGTATAATCTATGAATCGATAAAAAATGTAAGCTTTCTAATTAAAAATCTGTATTTCTATCAAAACTAGATTTTGCGTGACACCCTTTAGGTAGGCTTAAGGTAGTTTAGGCTTAAGTGTAGGTATGGGTTAGGTACGTTAGTTAAGAGACATTTAGGTGAGTGAGCTTTTCTCCGCGAACCCTATTACGGCATTTTTTGGGGTGGTAACGACACAGTCACAGGTTGCACGGCTCAAAAGGCAACCACAAAAATGCCGCCGTCCTCCTCGGCACTGAAGCTACCCGCTTAGCATGCTGCAACAAAATTTAACAAAGTCTCAGTTCATTTGAACATTCACACTAATTTTGATTTGTTATGGGTTTTCATCCCACACTTATGACACAAAATAAGGCTTCGCCAGAATGAAGCCTGTTAAAATATGTTCCATCAGTCTCTCGTTGAATTGAATTCCTTTATATAAAAAAACAAAAACACATATAAATACTGATGATACCGCAGATGATAAATTCTGGCCTTACTCAATCGGATTTATTATTCCTCTCGGCAACTGCAGTTTGCCATCCAGGTCGGAAGAATGTGCCTCGTAAAGTTCCATCTCAATTATCAGAGAAACCCCAACTCGCCATAACTTCGTTCAAAAATTACGACGGAAGTGTAAGCTCAATTTACGTTCTCGTCTACTTGCATTACATTATGATTTATTGATTTTTGCACAAGTAAAGCAGTCCGTCACAAGTCTTCGCCGGAAACGCCACTTTCAAACAATGTCAGAAGCAGTTCACAACACGTTCGCACCGTACCTCACCCAGAAACATATGTATCGCTCATTCTTTTCTGCAGCTATCGCTGTATTCCATCATGATCCTAAAGCCATTGCCACTAACTTTTGAAAAATACACGTTTCCACTCCGAAGCCCCACCTTGTTTGCGAAAATTCTTCAGGTTGCCGCACGTTAGTCATTCGTGAAAACATATTTTATGACAATGTTGACCGATATTACGTCATTTGACTCGTAAACTTTAGAGAGATGACATAAACTTCACGATAATGGCACAACCCTTGTATAACTTAATCATGTACACAATGTTAACACATCATACTGCTGGCACGGGCGTATCGGATACATGGGCAAGCATAGCACACAGCGAGGGTCTAGTAGGTCTTCTTAAAGAGATCGAAAGAAAATTGCAACTTTATCGGTTTCTTAAAAATTTAAAAAAAAAACGGAACGATATTGAAAGTCGGGAGGTGAATGTCGAGACATGAAAGTCATCCGTCTGTAGGCAACAGACAGAACAACGCCCACCGCATTCGCATTCAATTTCCACGAAGCGACAGCATTTCCTTCCGGAAAGCAGCTCATGAAAATCGATATTCACAAGTCCTTACGCTTTCGATTCGATTGTGTGCCGCTCAAGTATACGCATTATTTTTGTATTTTCGGGGAGCCTGAGGCCCTTGGGATGATTAGGAGCGGGCATGATGGGCATACGGAAGAGTATTTCTGCAAAATGTTGTGTGTCATGTCTGTCTATTTCTTCCCACATCGCCGGTCACCTCTGAGAAAACGCTGTATCCTTCTGGGTACGTGGGCGGAGGGGCGGGGGAGAAGTCAATGATTGAATTCGAAAGTACAGAGGGTGTTGGTTGTTGGAGAGGAAGACCAGCGTTTGCTATTTTTAGAAAATTGTCTCAAACGAGCAGACCGAGGAGCGTGCTGTATTGCATTCTGATGTCGTACGAGAGTATGTATCTCATGCGTCCATTAGTATCTGGAGTTTGTGCGCGACGACGACGACGACGACGTTGCGAGTAATTAAATTTATCGTCAAAAAGTAGCGTCTAAAAGTACTGCTTCTGTGCAAAGTAGAAATCGACGCTTATCGCGTTGAACCCTTCATCGTTGGCAGAATATTGTGCTCGCAAGGAGCACAATCCAATTACAGGCAATCTCTTATTGAATGGCCCCGGTCGCCGGATACAGACGCGTCTGGCTCGCGACCCAGTTGTTACCTGTTTATTTACGGGAAGCACTGGGGAAATCGCTTTCAATCTTCCACAGCCAGCGATTCAAAGTGTGTACCTTGCAATGCGTTTATGGTACATTTTCACCATGCCCCTAATGGACGGTTGCGCGCTGCTTCTCTGTGATGTTATATGCGTACGTATATAGATAAATCAAGTTAGCCACGAGGCATTACAGATAGATTGTGTTAAAAATTGAATGAAATAAGTTTATTTTTGGAAATAGGTTTATTTCTGGCGAAAAAAGGATGGTTTTCTAGACACTTTGAGATACTTACGTTGGCTATCAAGAACGATAGTGCTACTTTTAGCCCGGAGTCACTGATGCGCGGCGAGGTGGGACTGCTAAAATGTAATTTATGATGACGTGTCACGTTTTTCCTTCGTGGATGAAGGGGATGACTTTCCAGTTGTTTACCGATACTCAAATGAGACACTGTATTTTTTGTTTTTGTTATAATTTATTTTGGAAGCGTATTCAAGTTCAATTTTGTTTTTCTTGCTTCATTTTGGTCGTTAGGATGGCGGGGACAATAAGGTCATCAAAGGGAACCGAATACAAATAATTTGTTGATTCTGTTAAATAACGATACACGGGAACATTGTAGCGAGATTGGATTGTGGTCAAACAAGTTGTTAGTCGTTTCACTGATAAGAATTAGGTTTGTTTGCTTTCCGCGATCGGTTGTTTAGTTCAGTCTACTTCGCAGACCAGCTTCCGCTGAAGGTTCTGAACCTTGTTTGCACTGGCACCGATCTGTATACTGACGGTTTTTTTTAGCTTTTCGATAGACTAGCTTTTCGAAGACTAAACTATTCGTTTACGCTCGAAAATGAAGGACTGAAGCCAGTACTCCACTTTAAAGCAATTTACAAAATTATTTATAAGTAAAAAAAACACCTTTTTCCAGTTTTGCCTTTTGTTCATATGGCGCTTGAGCTTTTGTTACCAGCGCGTCTACTATTATTTCTTCGATTACCAGTTCTCTTTTTTCTATTAGCAGAAACCCCTATTAATGTGGATATTCGTTTAACAAATATTTGCTGCATTTAACAGTCTGTTGGAAGTTCAAATTGTTATGTTTGACTAAATGTCAAAGTTAGTTAATATTCAGTAATGTTTGCCATTCCATAAAACATCGTGTCACACTTGCCGAAAGTGCTTACAACTTAAATATCACGCCTGCGACCCATGGATGGTCTGAGCATGAGCAATAGCTCTATCGATGGCGATTCTGGACTGCACTGCTTCCAGTCATCAACAGCAAGCTGTCTTCGGTCCGCGATGACTTGGTCTCTATACCGGGGGTTTGGTCTTCCTCTCCTTCTCGAACCAGGATGCACGAATTCGAAGACCCTCTAAGCTGGAGCGTTGTTGCCTCTGCGCTCAATATGGCCGAGTCAGTGCAGTCGGCGAATTTTTGCCTTCCGGACTACACCCACATCCTGGTACATCTCGTAGAGTTCGCGGCTGTGTCTTCTCCACCATTCACCTTACTCGCAGACGGAACCATATATCCGACGCATAATTTTTCTTTCGAAGGTATCAAGAATATGCTCTGCTTTGTTGCTTAACGTCAAACTTTCGGCTCTGTATAGCAGGACTGGCGAAATCCGGTGGCCAAGCGGTTTCTAACTCGGATAGATTCTAACTCGGATCTCCGCAGATGTCGCTCGTTTCCCCCGAAGTCGACAAACTCCTTCATTACCGCAAAGTTATAAGCGCCGATCGTAATGTTTTGTCCCAGGTGGTGTGTAACGGATCGATTCCCGCACGACAGTAAATACTTCGTCTTTTCCTCATTAACCTTAAGATCAGCTCATTTCGCTTGTTCTTCAATCGTCGTAAAAGCATGCGTAAACAGCACGTTGGGAACTCGGGAGAGTATCAATGCCATCTGCGTAACACAATAGTTGGACTGATTTCTAGAAGATAGCTTGCTGATCGTGTAGAAAATTTTTTAAAAAAATACTGGAAATACTGGCTCTAATGGAACGAACGTGAACTTCCTGAGTTCAACCATCATCATGGCTTCTGTGTGCAGGCAATTTGTCGCACCGAGGAAAAGTTCAAGCGCGAATTCACTCTTTTTGATGTTATGGCGCCAACCCGACAGAGATTGGTGCGAAACTAAGAAAACATAGACACCGTAGTGGCCAGTATCGAAGAAGATACAGAAATATCGATTCTGCCAGAGAATCAACCCGTATAAAATTGAAGCCGACAGACCATAGACAACGCCGTAAGTTCGGTTATTGGACGCTGTAAATATTGATCGAAGATCCCGATTTTGAAGATTGACTGTTTGCTACGGTTTATGACATGACGCCATCGTCGGAATACGGAAGGAGACACAGTTACCGTCAATGGTCTCAGGTATAGAGCAAAGTCAACCGAGTTTTTGTGGCCAGAGCTCAAAAACGTGGATACATCTGCCCTGTGGTTCTAACAAGACGTACATATAAGTGTGACGCAACGCTCGAATCTCACGGCAAGCCTTCGTCAATTGGACTGTCAAGTCGCATGATAGCGGCCTCTAGCAAGCCACTTTGGACGAGGTAGAGACCAACATTCTAGAAGCTATTGCCAAAACGCCGAACATATTGGACCGAGTCATCGAAGACTGGACCGATCTGTCAATAAAATGCAGTTGTCACAGGTCGTCGCCTTGGAAATGTCAGTTTTTTTGCCAGACGCAAAATCAGGAACAGTTTAATTGCATTGTTATTAATTCAATTGAAAAGTAAGCCGGTGTGGGATCTAATTGATTCCAGTGGAAGTTGGTGAACATGTTTTCAGCTCAAAGAGCTCACTCCAAGAATGGTAGTCAAGAAGGCTTCGGAGTATGCCAAACCGATCTACAATCTACAAGTATCTCGGGGTCTTTTTCACTAGTGATGGGAGGAATATTGCTGAAATTTCATGTAGGATTGGCAAAGCTGGCTCAATTTTGAAACAGCTTGGAAGATGCCAAGGTGTCAAAACCAAGTTAGGGGTTCAATTCAATATCTGTTCCAACTCTCACATATGGTCATGAAATTTGGGTAATGACCGAACGAATAAGATCGCGAATACAAGTTGCCGGGATGAGATTGCCTCGTGCTGTTGTGCTTGACGACGACAAATTCGAAGCATAATTGCAAACGCACTCTGAAAGTCCTAGCAAAGTCCACAAAGAAGGAAAATGTGCTCCATATTAACGAACGATAGCCACAGCAAAAGTCGAAAAACCATTTCACAAACTTCGGATGCAGGATATCATAGGCCATCCAAAAATGAGATGGCCAGTTCTGCCTCACCCATCCAGACTTGGTCCCTTTTCATTGTTACTTGCTTCGATTGATGCAGCAGGGAATTTACGAACCCTATTCTTACGAAGGCGTGAAAAATTGGGTCGACGAATGGTGGGGCTCGAAAAAGTGACAGTGGTAGTGTCACGGAATACAACACTTGCAGAAATGATGGGAAAAAAGTCATAACTAACGATGGCCAGCAGTTTGACTACGGAATTGTATGAGTTTTTTTTTAGAAGGACATATTCACACACCATTATATCAATTGGTATCCTTTCCAGATCAGCGAAATGCACTCGTCCCTTCCGTTGTAAGTGCATTTCTAAAACACAGTGTCCCTACACTGCTCTAAGGATGGGCGGCTCCAATAAAACCCACCTACACCTCCAAGGTCACAATCGAATTTTTCAATAACGAACTACCGTATCCGATGAACATACACATCCACCCGCACGATTGTTGCATGCCTGTCTGCCATTTATCGGACCACCCATGTAGAACATGATTAATACAAAATTCCATGGATGTGTAACTTCAGCAGGACACTCAGGTCTGAATGGGAGAAGGGTGTGACACTCACCGACACGTTCAATTTTAGTTTACAGATTAAAATCTCATCATTTGCGATGCATGCTCATGGCGTGTACAAATTAATACATACGTCTCTGTACACAACACTCGCAGTCTCCTCTTTGCAATTACTATTTTCAGAAACAGTTTAAGTGCCCTAACTCTTTCACAGAGTAGATTTCTTTTTGTCAAAGTGAGGACGCATCATTATCACGTCCTCATTGGCTAGGTAAACACGTAAAGTCTTTCAAGAGAAAACTCTTCTACTTACTATGGCTTCTGCTAAATGGGAAAAAATGTAGAACGTGAAACACGAAATTGGGTAAAACAATTATACTCTGGTACACATAGGTGCAAGCGAATGCATTCGCAAACTGAAAACTTGGTTTGGCATAACTTTTCGTATAAAATATAGCAATTCACTGGGAGTGAAAAAAAGTATTTCTGGAGTCAATTTATTGAAAGCAATTCCATGTGCAGTTGAAAACAGTCAATTAAATACAACTTTAATGATGCTTGGGTTGGGTAAGCGAAAGCCATCGTGTTGAATTGGTTTGAAAGTTTGCGATGGGGAACCTCTGACAGATGCGCCATTGATTTCAGGTTGACGAAGGCTAGGAGTGGACTTTCCATCAAAGGCTGAAGAGGTTGTCTTGTCTCGTCTATTGTGTCGGTTTGCGATTTGATAAATGCTGGTCTTCAGAATTTTCGACTATTTGACTAGTAGCGCGCTCCAGGAATTGGTAACACCGGGGTTAAGACACAGCACGGCCCGAAGGTATAGAAGAAAAAAGGGAGAGGATGTACCTGTGCACATTGGTCTTGATTATCTGCGGATTGTAGTCTGTAAGAAATATTGGGCTGGGAAGAGCATTCCATATTCGTTTAGTGCGGCTGAAAAACGAGTTTCTAAATGTAAATGTGCGTCCGAAAGTAGGCTTAAGGGTAAACTGATGAGTATTCCTGGCGTGACGAGTATTGCGGGTGAATTCATGGAGAGGAGGAATGCCGTTGGCTAGCTCACTTGAGCATCGTTTGTTAAAATAGTGATAAAATACGGGCAAAGAAGAAACGGTACGTCGATGTTCGAGCTAGTCTGACTCTGCGATATGTTTGTTTCCTCCTGGGGCACCAAACCAGATATTGTAGCAGACGCCGTAGTTATGAGCACTCTTCTAAGAATTAGAAACAAAATTGTAAAGGAACTACCGGAGAGAAATATGAGAATTGATCCATTCGTTTGTGGGACGCAATTAAATATTGTGAAGAAATTGTTGTGTTTTTTTAAATATGTAGTCGGTTAAAATATGAGCGTTGTACATTAAAGCCAAATCATACGGGGTGAAATATTATGCATCGATCAAGGAAACCTAAACATTTCGCAGCATTTTTGGCGACCTCAAATATATGACATCATTCCAACTAAGTGTTGTGTTGATACACATACCAAGGATGATGGAAAGCTTACCGTTTTCATAGACACAGGCGTCATTCGTGGATAATGGCTGATTACCAATGGTACGCTTGAGTGACAGCAGACAGCATTGAATTCCACTCTGTAGTTCTTTCCCCAGTTAATTATGCTGTCAAGATCGGAAGTCAATGCTTAACTTACGCTGCCGTTCCAATTCTACGGCCAAAGGGCGGGGTCATGAGTCTTAGAACGAATATGAAAAGCTAAGGGTGCTGTCATCAGTGGACCTGTTGCTGCGGAAACCGTACATTTAGAAACCGTCATTAAGAAGATTCGGCGATTCAATATATTTCATAAGCTGAAGATTTATCAGCGTTTCCATGACTTTAGAAGGAAGGGGCGTAAGTGCTATGGATCGGTACGGAGTGGGTGATGAAGGTTCGCCCTTTTTAGAGACAGGCTGCACTATGGGACATCAGAGGATCTATTGGAACTCGTGCTTTCTTTGTGTGGTGTTACAGTCCGGACGAAATTGACTCCTACCCAGTCTTAGCAGCTATAGCTATCTATGGTCAGCTGTTTCCTGTTGTGCACAGCAAGTTGGTTGAAATACTTCTCCACTCGTGTTACTTACTTAAATATCAGGCCAACGACCCTTCGACGGTCTGAGCCTGAGCAATAGCTGCCTTCCATCGCTGACGGTCTTCGGCACGTTGCTCCCACTCATCAAGGCCAAGCTATGTGCAAGCAAATGCGGGCGGCTTTCTTGCTTTGTTCCACAGTTACGGTGTCGCCATTTGGTCCGGAGTCATGTTGATCAATTAACCGTCAACCAGATTGATCACGTTGCGATCGACGTAAGGCACTTCTCCAGTATTCTTGACCGTACCGTCCGAGGATTCAAATTAGACTTTGACCATCTCCTCGTTGTAGGATATCGATAGAACAACGGAGTCTAGAAAGAGTACCAAGGTTTGACGTCGGAAAGCTACAATTGCAACTAACAGCTAGGATCTTTGCCGATCGAGTCTCCCAATCACTCTCCGACGCTGCCTACACAAACAATCGAAGGGATTGGTAGCTTTGTCATGATGCCATCAATGAAGCTGTGCCCGACATCAACCCAGAAAATGCCATGATTTGACAACGAGTGCAGGTAGGAACATGCAGCAAAGCTGGAAGCCTACAAATCAACGCTGCAACGAACAACGAGACATATTCGTGGGCTCTACCAACAGAAACGAATGAAAGAGAACCGGCTTCTCACGAGAAAATAGAAAGAGCATGAGAAGAGCGCGTTCGAGAAGACGGAAATGTGTTATTAGAATTAAGTATTAAAGTTCGGACAGAAGCCTGTCGGGATGAAAATACTCTCGGGATGAAATACTGAGCACGTGGAAAGATCACTTCTGTAGACTTTTAAACAACGATGAGGACCCAAATACCGCTGTCCGTCCTCCGATCTAGACGAGATCAAGCTAGCAATATCAAGAGTGAAGTCTAACAAAAGTGGATAGATGATCGGGTAGGGCGCATGCAGCAGCGCATCTGTAAGACATGGTCGGTGGAAAGCATGACTGACGAGTAGAATATAAATATCGCTTGTCCATCCCAATCCTATCATACGCTCACTGTTTTCCAGTAATAACGTCAATGCCGTCCGCGTGTACTAGCATTCGCACATAAGATCGCGACTCAGTGAGTTTTGCACGATCTGCTCAAGAATGATGTTGAACACATCACAGGAAAGCGCGTGGCCTTGCCTAGTAATAATTTGTGGATTCGTTACCCATTCTGTCGGAGGTCATAGTTTACAACGAGTTTGACAGGAATGTGTTGGCTCGACACGGCTGTCCCTATGTATTCTGTCATATCTGGCCTTGAAATCGATGAACAGATGGTGAATGTCGATCTGCACTTCTTGAGTTTCTTCCTCCATCTACTGCAATGTGACGATCTCGTCTGTTGTGCACTTCTCTGCCCTGAAGGAACACCGATAAGGAGCTGTCAGATTGTCGATCAACGACTTCTAGCGAGCACACAAAATTGCAGTGAATTTCTTGTACTTTAGTGTCATCTGTTCTGATAGCCATGCTCGATTAAATCTCTGAATTCAGTCACCTTCAACTCCAAGATTTGCCTGAATTGCCGTTGATCTCTCAACGAGATGGCCAAGTGTTTTGACATCCAACTTATGTGATTGCCGGGACACTGTGATATTCCAGAGAATTGCTAATCGGACGAATTTGCTAGAAAGAAAAGCTCTGTACTCCGGATGATGATCCACCATCCATGCCTATCGCTACTGCAAAACTTCTTCTGAAGCTAGATACACTCAAGCTCAAATAATTCGTAGATGATCAATTGGCACAGGATGCGTCATTACGAAACAACTCTGGCCTTTCCTTCACTTTAAACGATCGCTTAGCCTAATCAAATTGAGCAATGACCGAATCTTTGAACTCCCATTGGCGGTTTAACAGGGCACTGCGCCATTGGAACTCATGCCTCTCGACTAGGCCTCCCCTACAGCAACTTCTGCAGAAGCTGTAGAGACGAGGATGAGGAAGAAACCAATGCACACTTACCGTGGATATTGATTTCTGGAAGCCTAGGTAAGTAGGTAGAGTGGACTAAAATCGCCAGGACACTTAGACTATGTTGGTCCATTATACCCATAGACAGAGTAGTCTGTCATCTGATCGACTACTCCAGTGATAGATCCCAATGATGACACCTACGGCAAATAGTGACTGGACCAGATATGAAAGGCGGATAAAGGCGTATTAACTTTGCTTTCACCGGGATTCGAACTGGGAATTCATCTAACCAAGGACAGGCACTCATCCAACAGCGCCATCCAGCTGTTGTTTCTGGAAGCCTACTACTTTGATAACCTGGCTGAACTAAGTCGCATAAGAGTCTTCTTCGCTTTATTAACTGGTTTGCGGAATAGGTGTTCACAGATCCGCGTGCGAGCACAATGGCTTTATGCTGGCCAAAGAGTGACAGCAGTCAGCCACTTCAACTTAACCTAGGGTCACTAACAATAACAAAATAAAATAAAGCTTCAACCAACTTGCCAATACGAGGGGCAACCAGGCATCGTGTTGGATTGAGCGACATGTATGCATTTAGCAGCCCGGTTTCCGCAATAAGAAGCTTAACAAAAATACGATGAAAATAATTAATGTGTGATTCTTGTCTGCTGGCTTTAAAAATATGTTTTATTGACACAGATGCTCATCCTTTCGAGCACACAAAAATAGATTGTACTTTCATCTTGGATATTTTTTTGGTTCGCCTTTCGACATTTTTTGATCAAAGTACCTGCTGCCGATAAACGATTTGCAAACGAAAGCATTTAAGTAAATTTCACAAAAATAAACCATAAAAACATAATCACTTATTGGAATTTTAAGACCTGTTAACGACCTGAAAAAAATGGAGCATTAAACGATAAATACATCAAATGCATGCACTAAAATATTACTCAATTAATGTGAAAGGATACTGGCACTGAATGTGGTACATCAAAGAATCAGAATCTGTTGTCAAACACTCACCGCTGGGTGTGCTGCTACCTTAACATTATAATTAATGTTGATGTCAAAAATGTCAAGAACTCTCATAATTTCTTTAAATCATCGTCTAGTGTATCCGCCATATCCACGTGTCAACACATGACTACGAACAAGCGATAATGTTCAACGGACCCCGTACACCACACACAACACATGTGTTGGCTGTTCGCTGTTGACTGTGTAATCCGCTCCGTAAATTATGACTTTTTCAATGACGCATTTTAAAATGTCCCTATCGTAGGAAAAGAAATATCCATCAACAGTTAGACTGGCTGTGTTTTCTTTTTGTTTTTTTTTTTTTTCATTAACAAATTTTCCGCACACCTATCAGAAAACAAAAATAAATTTTACAAAATCTTTTAAACAATCCATATTGTAACGGAGGGCCGCATGGAAAGAGTTTCGAAAATGTTTGTTTTCGTTGCCTATACATGTTGGAATATATTTTAAGCATTTTACGAGTGTCTCTGCGCGAATGTGGGCCCCACTGCAAGGCTTGACAAATATGTATACACGAAACTCTAACCAGGCCTAACTAATAGCTGGCGCAGTATTAATTGTTTGTTTATTTACATTCTGTTGCGATAGCACATCCCAAGATTTATTCACCATTCCGGGTGATCTTTGCCGCTTGGAGCAGTTTCTCCAGCTCTCGTGAGCTCTCCGCATTTGCTCTTATTTATTAGACGATTGAAGTGAATGAATACACCTCTGGGTGTCGTTTCGAACATAATTTCGAACGAAAAAAAAAAAAATGACAAGACATCATCCAAGTCTGTGGCTGGTTGCGGACTCGTGTGCTACTCAAAAATAGAATAGACGCGCCCCATTTATTTATGCTTAAGAGGGCAATTAATGCTGCTGCGACTGGAAATCGGACACCGCGCCTTCAGCGGGGATATTTTAAGTTCCCACAATTCGCAGTTCGCAGCAATCAGGTGAAGAAGTCACATTTGTGGAACGCCTTCTTTTCCCACCCAAAACGATCCCTCTATTTACTAATTAACACCTAATTTTAACCAAAAAAAAAAAAAAACACAAAAAGAAAAAACGTATTTTTAGACTTTTATTTTGAACATTTGGACACCAAAAGAGCGCACAGAATTTTAAGAAGCTATTAAAGTTTGCGTTAAACATTTAATTGGTGGCGTTAAATAAATTTTAAGTCATGATGGTTGCGTATCCTAAAGATGCATTCTTTGTTAAAGGAATATTTTAAATTTGATGGCCACATTTATGGCGAAAGGTGTGAACAAAGTCGGACGTTAACCGCGTGCCCCTGGGAGGAACAATTCGGCATAAAGAAAGGAGAATCAGACATAAATCAAAATTAGAGTTCAATTTATACAGTAGCGCGCACATTATAAGTGATAAATGAAAATCAGTTTGAAACATTGCAAAAATTTATTGCGTTCGCTGATGAGGATCTTATTTAACGGACAATTTAATTGGTTTGCGGAATTCACCTTGTGTTTGATGCATTTTTTTTTTTTTTTTTTGGGCGGGTAATGGTGTATACCCGTGTGAGGTGTAAGGTGGTATTGGACAGTTAATTTTATCTGATTACCAACACTCGATATTAGTTCTAGTGAATAATGGTATAAAGTTGTATTTGGAGGTTACACTCTCTGCCAGAAATTTCCACTTTGAGCTGCGGCCTTGTCTTTTACTGATTTTAAGGGCAGTAGCGTGCTACTTTGTCGTAGTTAATTTTGTTGAATAATATGGAGTCAACCCAGGATACACAGTGTACAAGGTAATGTGTACGTTTTTCTGTTAGTATCGTGTGACGTCACATTCTTACGGGTCTCCACGAGAGAAGAAGATTTGTGCTGTTTTTTGTTTTCTAAAATACATCTTATGCTAGGGTTCCACCAAGCGAAATCAAAAAGGTCTTATTACATTTCTCCTAACAACCAGGTTTCGCCATACATTTTCGGAGATAGCTAATTGAAACCCCCTTGAGTTCATCCGTCCGCGAGAGCTTGTCAAAACGAACAGGCATACGTCGTGAACTTCAGTTTACTTTGCTGTTTATTTTTAAATGTCAAAATAATTGTTAAATACTATTTTTAATTTCTAAATACATCTGAAAGCACTTTAGCTCGGTGCGGACGCCCTATTGAGATTACAGTAAAAGTTCAACCAAAACACGCGATTTCGTTTTGGATGGGAAAGTGGTATTCAATGTCTTTTAATTCATTATTACTACCACTACATTGATTGAATACACAATCTAATTTTTCTAACTCACTCATAAATAACAGATTTGAGAGAGACCTCATTCGGTTTTGAGTTATCACGTCCGACCATGTAAGGCCAGTGGCATTCTTGTCCATATTCACTCTGTGCGTATCCAGAAGATTAACCCACTTTTCCCTTAAATCTGTTCAGTAGAGCGTCGTACCTTATCACGGCTTGTGCATCATCATCTTCACCTTGGATGTTATCTTCAGCAGTAACTAAATGGGAGAGTAAAACAAATCTGGAGTAATTAGTCTACTTTCGTTACTTACCACATCAACACCAGCTCCCATATTTGGTTTCTCGTTCAAGGAAGCATTCCACGTTCGCACCATCCGATGTTAATCCTGCATTCCTACCGACTAAATAGGAACGTAAATGATATTTGAACTCCAGTTGGCGTGGATATTCATAGAGAACTCTATCGGCACGTATTACACCAAAAAACTCTCTGACATATCCGATTTAGGATACACTCTGCTTCAAGCTTCTCTTTCAGGCATTCGAAAAGCTAAGTCAATGGTGTAATGCTAAACAAAATGCGCCCCTGAAGTAAGTTGCATCGTTGACCGAAACGCATTTTCAGCACAATGCTTTGCATATTGTCCAACATCTTCTACTGGACATCGATCTCCAGTCCAAAAGCTACTTTTTTTCTAAAAATGTGTCGTCACACAACCAAAGAGAAAAATAAGAGGCGGGAAATTGTATTCTGTTTATCATGGACTCGACCAACTTTGAGATTTCTGTTTCAATCAGATACGTCAAACCGAACATTCATCTGAGCCTGTACATGTTTAGGTTCGGTAGGTAGGGTGACTGTTCCCTTATTGTGTATAAGCCAAGCTACACTTAGACTATGGCTGAGTTCATAAACGTCGAACTGCGGCTGCCCTGCAAAATTTGCGTTCATAAATGTAAATACACTGCATTGACTATGCATGACAGCAGTCGACAACTGCGTTCATAAAAGGAAAGCGACAATCGACAATCAAACTGGGATCAAGTTGGCAGTGATTTTTGTTTTGTTGCAGGATTGCAGGGAAACCGAACCAAACCTTCATTCGAAAGTGGTTCTTAAAAACATTATCCGGAAATTCTCTTATTATTTTAAGGACATTTCGGTCCTTTTTGGAAAACGCCTTGACTTCCAATTCTTTTTATTTGCTTCGTGTTTTTTGTTTGGCAATACAATTAAACCACACTCACTTTTGTATCGCCTACTGATGTTGCGTTTATGAATATTTTTTCGACAATGCTGACCTGCTGCAAACTTGCGGCAGTATTTGTATTCATGAATGCATCGAGAACATATTATGTGCAGTGCAGGGGCAACAATGTTGCAATTATGAACTCAACCTATTTGTGGTCTATTGTGCTGTCATTATCCGGCTTTGCAAACCTTTTGTAGGGCGATCCAAGTCCTCTGGCCTGGTTGCCTATAAGGGCCAATGAGTTTACTAATTTCCTGTTTAATTCCTGGAGAGCATCAGTCCTCTTTTGACACATTGGTTTCGATGATCTGCTTGTATCGATTTCCGCCCAACTATGATTTATGGCGTTCGTCATTAGTAGCGATTTGATTGCACTCAGTGGGGACTGATTATATGCCAGTGGCAAACCCACCCCTTTCTTGCTAATTCATTGACTCCTTCGTTGCATTTATGGTCGTCTGACTATCGACTTATTGATAGGCGGTGGGCTGACTCTTTTTTATGTTTAGATTAAGGTTAGCGATTTCACAGTATTGATTGTTTAACAATCGCTGAACGTGTCCGAATTCTAAAAACTTACTGCAAAACTCATGATTTGGCTGTAGATAGGTTTCACACATTACAAGATTATGGCCAACAAATTCGTCCATCTCATCGTACTAAGGTGTGTTTTTAGTGGCGGATAACATTACACTGGCACAGTAGATGATATTAATATCCGAGATTTGAATTTATTTGACAGATAGGTAAGTAAGTTGTAGTGGTCGTCCAGTGAGAACCTAATTATGTGCGGCTTTGTGTCGATTTAATGCAACAGGTCTGTCATCCAATTTAAAAAGTGTATTTTCTGCCTCCTTCTAAGTCGAATTCTCACGGGATATACAAATTATTGTTGTAAGTGAATTAGGGAGTTCGACTTAGAGGATGTTATTTCTATGGAAAATTGAGGGGAATCCAACCATCTCTAAATCCAACCTGTGGTATTTAAGAAAGCCAATACCTCCTTAATATGCGCAATCAACTGAGTTAAAGAAGGGTCTACCGAGCAGGTACAAATGAAATGTGTTGAGGTATCCCATTCAGCTGTGTTGTTGAAGCTGCGACAATGTGTGTTGTGTGGCATACTTTGAGGGCATGATCTCCTATCGGCCTGTGTTATCGTGACGTACTCAGGCCACATTTTCCCTGATGTTGCACAGCTTGCCAGTCTGACCCATCTGTAGTTTGCTATCACAAGGAGGTGCGTAGAGATATTAGCCTTTTACTGCTTCTAGTGCGAAGCTCATTTCCGCTGCAAGTAGCCAATCCAATTCATTGGTCTTCTCATTTCCTAGGATGTCACTGTGACGAGAAACCGGGATAAATGAACTTTTGAGTTAGCCTTCGAACGACGTTAGTTCCCCCCGGCATTCCGGTAGTAGTATTGAACATGAAGTAAAGAAAAAATTAGCTTTGTTGGCTGCTTGGCTACCAACGCATATGGCAACCTTCTGCCCCTTCTGCCTTGACAACACACGCTTCCCGAATTGCAAATAGTTCCGCCTGGAAAGCACTGGAATTGTCCGTCAGTCTGTAGGCTTTGGAAATGTTCAGGAATTCTCAGAATACCTCCGCCATCCATCTTAGAACCGATCTTATGTTGCCGGGTTATTGCTCCAAATGAAACGAAAGGTCTTGGAAAATTACCTTGTCAGACTCATGAGCAGCCTGAACTTCCATAGAAATTAGGACATTTGATTAATGTTGGGTTCCATTCGTAATGGCAAGATCGTCACAATGTGCTGAATTGGAAATGGGATTGAAATTTGAATCGTTATCGTATTTTACTCAAATATACTTTCGCAACCACAAATTGGATGACGCTCAGCACTTCCGGCTTGTCACCAGAAACATACGTTTGTCCGTAAGCGTCGACTGACTTTTCGTCGCCTATTCTTTTTTTTTTTTCAAAAATATATTGAATCGCAAAGCCGCTTACGCATGCATCAAACTTATTTTTGAAATTCAACCTCAAGTCAGCCGCCCACAAGCGTGTCTCCCCAACTGTAGTCGCTAATCCTTAGGCGTATTCAGTGAATTTGTTTAAAATTAAGTGCCCCCAATGTTTATATGCCCGCCTACGATGAAGGGTGGCGGAAAACAAATTCAATGAACAAAATACAAAAAAAAAATAAAAACAACAAGTAAAGACAAGAGAAAAAATCAATAAAACGATTATTCATTTGAGCCCAACGGTGTATTCGTGTGCGCGCGTGTGTGTGGGAGCGTGTATGGCCTTTCTAAAAGATTAGATAGATACCGAGAATGATTTGTGAGCGAAATCATTGTTACAGCGTCGTCGTGTGTATTAAAGAACTAATGGTTGTTGGGTATAATGATTTTTTCACAGTTTCGAAGCGAATTGAATGGAAATCTGTTAAAACTTTTTAAAGTGCCCCTCGAAGGGTAAAAAACACTTGAGGCTGTCTTATAAACATGACAATACACTAGGGATGAAACCAACAAAAGGTGTAGTCAAGAGTCTTAAGCAGAAATCTAACCTTGAGTTGAGAGCACCTCTGCGACGGTTCCTTGATGTGATACGGTTTGCATGCAGGAAAGAAGAAATACGATGACGGGATAGGTATCTGTGTGGGGAGCCGCGTTCCTTATTGCAAATCTGGGAGGCAGCCATCCTCGAAGAATGCTATTGAGAACTATTTTATTGTTTTGCCAGCCAATTGATGTCGGTATGCGGTAAGCGTTTCGAAAGTTCCAAGGAACGCATTGGTTATTGACTTAAGGACAGACTAGTTTGCAATTTGCATGGATCATATCAGATTTCAGAAGGATTGCTACTCACTTGTCCTTCGAAGTGGTTTTCTGGGAAAGAATTGCTCGAAGTTATGGGTTTATGGGTTCAACCCGATTCATCTGTTCTCCTTTTTCGTTGTGTGGCACTACAGTCGAGTGAACCTGAGATTCAACCAATAAAACTCTAGATAGCGCTTTTTCTGGCCTGTACACACCTGTTATGATGAATCTACATTCTATAGCTTGGGAAAGGACCACCTTAAATTGAAGGCTTTTTTTCCCTTTCACTTTCTTCTACAAATGAAATTATCGGTTTGTGATAGCATTTTAGATTGTAATAGATCTAAAAATCGGGCAGAAACTGCATCAATAGTGGATTACATCGTTGCTTAGTCATTCGTAGTTGGAGTTGCTCATGGAGAAAGTCAATTAATGGGTGAGACTCTTCAGATGCAAAATTCACATTAAAATGTCCACTGAGGACTATTGGTATCCTGCCAAGTTCGGGACCAATGCGCGGCGCAATTTCCATAGTATACACCGCGAAGAGTACTGGATGGCACAGTTGATTGAGTGCCTGCCCTTGGTTAGAGGGGTCCCCGCTTCGAATTCCAGTGAAAGCAACGCTTTTATCCGGTTTTCAAATCTGGTCCAGTCACCATTTGCCGTTGGGATCAAATTAATGGCACTATCACTGGAGTTGTCGACCAGTGGTAGTATCACAAGTGTGCTGGCGATTAAGCTGACAGCCCACTTACATACCTACCGAGGTTGCTGGTAGTACAATGGACCAGTTTTGAGTCTGAGTGCTCCAGTCTAGCGTCAAAAACACCTCAGAGAAATAAAAAAAAAAATACACCGCGAGGGATCGGTTGAAAAATTGAATCATATCTGCTATCGTTTGATTCAGAGATATATGTACATATTGCCGATTGTTAAAGTATTTACAGACAGTGCATTTGCTTGTTGCAAATCTACAGGAAGTGAGGAGTTACAATTTTTGTGTTGTTAACAGTATTTTTGTATACTGCCACTCCTGCTGCTCGAACATTGGGCGCTTGAATTGTACGACGCAATCAAAATTTGTGTGTCCATATTGTCTTCATCTTTCAGCCCAGTCTCCGAAAAAATAACGTCGGTGAGATCTCCTTTGTGAACTCCAAGACTTTGACAATTTAAGACAATCCTCCCCGTGCAGTAATAAATTCTAATACTGAGCCTAATACACTGAGTCTCTGTAGCTTCTCTCGCCAAGTGGCCATCGATGTCGTTGTGCGTCCATGATAAAAAGTTGCATCGTTATCTCGTGTGCCAATGAAAAGTCCTTCGATATACTTGTTACGCTGTTGCTACAAATAACAATTGCTGCGAGTGATTTTTGTTGTAGATACTTGTAAACGATCTCATTGAATATGCCACCTTCTGATTTATTGATCGTCATTGCGCATGCAGCTACTAGCGGAAAGTGATTCCTTGTCGTAACAATTGTTTTATTGTTATTTAACGTTATTACCGACGGTTCTATGCTCCGAATTAACGTTACCTTTCTAGTAACTTAGCTTCAAAAGTTTCACTTCCAACAACCAGTCAATTAATTTATTGAAAACTCAAAACATAATTCCAAATGAATACTCCACCTGCTAAAAGTATGCGAAAACGAAACCAAGGGAAATAAAATAGTGTCGATTTTCGTAACATATGAATGCCCAGGCGCACGTATAGAAGTTTCACTTCAAAAATAATCATCGGAGAGGAAGTATAAACTTACTTCGGGTAGCTTAGGTTAGGTAAGCTCAGCTTAGCTGCGTGGACAGTCGGGTATTCTTACTTAGATTACGATGAATTAATTTGTGTGCACTGGAAAACGGAACTCCTGCCATAGATTGTTATTCCCGATATTTTAACAAATCTGTAAAGTCAGATTGAGGGTGTAGTTGCAGTGTGTTGAAGAAGTATTTGCCCAGTTTTCTATTTCTCCGCAGACAAAGACTGGAGGGAGTGGCAGAGGTAATGAGGAATATCCTTTTGTCCCTCTTTATAGCCACATGCAGGGGCATAGACAGTCGTTTGCAAGTCTCACTTTCGTGACGATGATTCATTCGATTGTGACCAGTGGCTCAATTATCATCTACAAATGGGGCCAAATCGTCCGAATGATCTCACAGCTGGTTAAAGAACAAAACCTTCTGTTCGTCGACACTCGGTGTGAATTATAATTGACTTGTTTTCTTGTTCTCATCTTCCAGTTGATACAGATACAGATGCTGACGAAGAAGAAGGACACGTCGAGGAAGGTGAAAGCGAACTAAATCGAGATCGAAATGAAAGAACTGAAGAACTACTAGACCAAACGGATGATGGCCGAGATTCGTCTGATCAACTAAACGTGGAGATATCGGTTTCACTGCTGCGGGCCAAAAATATGTCATTACTACAAAGCCAGTGAGTATTGGGCATTATTCAAAATCCACCAAGGATATGTACGTTTTTAACAATGTTTTCCCTTTTCAAGGGAAATCTCCTCAAGTCAACAGAATTTTTTTCGAATGCTGGATAAAAAAATCGAAGAGGTTAGTCGGACTCCTGTATTCAATAAAACATAAATTAAACGACATTTTTTTTCCGTAGGGTCCTGACTATGATTCGGCTAGTGAAACAGAAATCGCTCTAGAGGAGGCTCGTCTCAATGCCCTTGTTCAACATTGGGAATCGGCCAGTCTGACTGCATCGATGTGTTCATCGGCGAGTCGCTCGCTTCAAACTACACCCGTAAGGCAAGTGCCAATTAGACAACCACCGCCACTCGTACGGACCGTGGTCCAGAACTCCATGCCACAACAGCCATTGAGCGCTGACCTTCTACCTCATAGCACGACAACACCCCAGCAGGGTCTAATTTTGGTAGGTCCACCAACGTCTGTAGTTGCCCAGCAACAGCATCAGCAGCCCCAGGCGCAGCAACAACAACCAGCCGGCATACCACCTAACCAGCAAATCAACCAATTAATTGGCATTGGAGGTATCGTCATTGGCGGAACACCTCCGACACAATCGCAAATTTTGGCCAAGGCCAATCTCAGTCCGAAGCGCGTCGATCCTCGGGCCATGATGCAACTAAATCAAAATGCTCTTCAACAAGCATTCGCTGTACCACCGTCACCGCAGCAAGCAGGTATTGCTGCCGGTCGCCCACCACGCCCAACGCAAGTTTCTGTGGGACCAAGTCCTGTCGGCGGTATGCCACCTCACATGCACATGGCTTATTATGGACAAACTCAGCCCACACAGCAGAATTACTTTGGAGAAGTACTGCACACTATGCAAGTATGTATCAGAAGCATTTCCTGCAAGCGTTGGTATGATTATTTTTTTTTTTTTTTGTATGCAGGTACCTCAAGCACCCCCCGAATACAGATTTCCACCCGCGATTAGTGTTCAACGTCTAGCACCACAGGTGCAACGACAGCTGCGCGAAACCCAGGAATTAATAAAAGACTCTTGTCCGCAACTGTACGCGGCCGGTTATGGCAGTCCGGGTCCCCCGTTGCGGAATCAGCCCAGAAACACAGCCAGACGGCCCACCCTGGAGACACAGTTCTCGCAGGAGTTATCGTGATATCTAGATTATTAGTTCAAATTGTAAAAAGCAAATACCAATATTTTTTCAGTTATCCCAATCATTCACCACCCCCACCCCCAAATTCCATACGCAAAACAATTAGGAACTACAATATATGTACGTATGTATAAGCGAAGGCATTAATTAAGGAAATCTTCATTGTAATTGAACCTATATATGTATCTGTTTCCTCTTTGAAATATTTTTTCATAATTAACAAGGCAAACTTTAGAAAATAGAAGAAAACAAAAAAAAAAAAGAAAGAAAACTCAAAAAAAAAATAAGAACAACAAATAAAAATTAAAATCAATTCACTAATCTGATCGGAAGTATGTATGCGTATATATGTAGGAAACGTAAGCAAAATCCAAATGACTCTAACTAATTAAGCGTGAATTTCATTAGGAAATGAAAGCGGGAATGAAAAAAAAAAACAAAAACAAACAACAAAAAGAAAACAATTATTATTTCACATAGAATTAAGGATTTACAATTAATTAGTGGAAATGTGTATCATCAATAATTAATTCGGCTGAACAAAAATCCATCCCAATCCCCAAGTCCCAGTCACTCTGGGAATGTGTCCTGATGTCGAACATGATGCTTATGGGAAATTGAGTTGGGGAAAGACTATCGAATGCAAGCTTTGTTTGTAGAACAGTAAAACTTTTCGGTTATTTGTTGAACAAGTACTGTAGCTAGGGAGCATTTAAACTGAGCGTCGAAAGAAAAACTAGTCGAACTCCACGATTTCGTATACCACACTCTAGCACTGTTACTATTGTTTGCGGCCAACACCCGGACGATACCAACCAGCGTTGCCGATGTGTCACGATCGTGCCATTATGAGACTTTTTGATTGAAATGGCACTGCTGCACTTGAACATTGAATATGGCACTCTGGTAAAAATTAGAAAAATTAGCATATTTACATCAACGTAAATTTTAAAACAATCGCTGCAGCACTTATGCCTGAAACACAATAGGGCTTTGGTGCTGGCGTTTTTCACGTTACGAGTCTAGAGTGTCAAACGCGCTTTGAAATGACAACTCAATTTATCAGCTATTTTCAATTCACAAATCCCACGTGAAAAATATTGTGTCCTTACTACTCCACTAATTTCACCCGATAAATTAACCTCAGTCAGCTGTTGCCATTTCTCAAATGTCAGTTGACTCTCAATTTGAGCGAAGATCTCTCAATTTGTATGGGAGTATGAGTGAAAGCGCCTCTCGCACTGATTTTTTCCAACATGTCGAAAAATCCTTACGTGAATCTGTCCTCTTACGTTTCATTTCGCTCCAGAAAGTACGAAGTCGTATTTTGTGCATAGCATATGATTTGCGTGTGTTGAATGAAAACGCCAGCAGCAAAGCCCTATTGTGTTTCGCGCACTACATCTACCTCCCGAAAGAGTTGAACGCTCGTTAAGTTTCGATGAATATGTGTGAATGGTGCTTTATTTATTTATTAACTTAATTATTTAATGCTATTGGTGAGATGATAGGCCCTGGCCCTCTACGGACTGTAGCGCCATCCATATTATTATTATTCAATGCATTTATGTTTGTTTCTATAACATTTTCTAATTAAGTGCAATTCATAAAGTTGATTAAAATACACACATTTGTGGCACCCATTGCCTTAAAAAGACGCTTTTTGGTAGCACTGTTGGCACTTTGAAAATGAATTTTTTTTGACATGGCTGGTTTCAACTAGAGGTCAGCAATGAATGTCTTGAAAATTAAAATGAATGAATCACCCAATATTTGATTACTGAGTGAGTACTAGTACTTCACGCGTTAAAAAGCAAACATTTAGTTCAGTGTACTCGAATAGAACGGGTAGACTGCCGTGTATTGTATTTAATGGTAATAATTGACATTTTTCTGGAGCCTCGACTCCTACGCACTTGAACCTCGGCGTCTAGGTTCGAATCCCATTAGGACAAAAATAATTTTCACGGCCGCACCTCTTTCGAGTCACTGAAAATGCAAAAGTGGTATAACTTTCTAGAAAAAGATGAAATTGGCCGTTCGGAGTCGGCATAAAACTTTAGGTCTCCTCCACTCGTGAGAACACAAATAGCACTCACAACACGATAGAGATTACAGAAGCTAAGCCCTGGCCTTCTACGGGCTGTAGCGCCTCCCATACACCAATACCCCGGTTTGCGTCGTTCCGATTTGTGTCGTGTTTTAAAAATGCTCTGTAACTTTAAAGTTTATATTTCGGTTTGCGACGATGGCTTCGATTTGCGTCGATAACAAGAAAATGTTTGTGCCATCGCGATTTTTTAACGTAAATATAACGCATAAGTGCGTGTAGGATTGCCAATTTCTATGGAATTCCCTAAACTGCGGGAAACCTCAACTTGGTTGTGAAGGATGTCTGCTTCTCAGTTTCATTGATACGTTTGCTCAGGTCAGGTTGCTAGTCAAGTCAAAAGAAAATATTTTTCAATGAGTCAAAAAAGAAACCAAATAAGTTTAGAACCAAAGTTGGAGATTTTGAAGCGGTTTAAATCGGGTGAAAAGGCTGTTGATAGTGGAAGATACCTTGGAATAGCCCCTTCTACAGTAAAATCTATTTGTTCCAGAGACGCTGATAATTCGTGTTTCGGTTTGCGTCGTTTCGATTTGCGTCGCAACTTTCCGGTCTCAATTAGCGACCGGGGTATTGGTGTACTTGACATTTTTGCTGTACTGAAAGGCTGTGGTTTTGGCTCAGAAGTGTGTTTATCAAGGAAAGGAACTCAATTTTTATCAATTTCAATTTTTTTCAAAACACTTTACAGTCTTGTTCACCATGTTTCTAAGACCTTGTTGATGGCTTCGGGCTGTAGCTCACGAAATGCTTAAGTGATATTTGCTTTAAGTGCTTTAATAGTTTTCGGATTGCTGGCATAACATCGATCGTTCACGGTTCCTCCCAAAAAAAATCGCAACTTCGAGACGGCCAATTGGCATCTCCAAGACGGCTAATAACACGGTTTGTGAATTTGGTACAGAACAGATTGATTGTGGCATGGACTGTGTGGCATGGCGCGCCATCCTCCATGAACCAGAGGTCATCCAGGTCCATTTCAAATAAGTCCGTTAACATGGCTCTATAATGCCCAGCGTTGGCCGACACATTGTTGCCAGCCTCATCTTCGAAGAAGGCCACAGCAGCCACATTCTCATCTGTGCGCACTGTACGACGACGGTGATCATGAGTGTTGTCGACTAGCATACCAGTCTCACGAACTTTTTGCACAAACTTGTGTACAACAGTCGCCGTGGGTACTTCATGTCGGCCAAAACGTCTTCTCTTCAAAAAAACGCAGTATTTGGCACATACTCGAAATTCCACAGAATTCGACTTATTTTGACAAGAGTTTGAGTATTCCTAAATTTATGTTACTGAACTGTATTCTTTGTGGCGAACCTGTTAGCTTGGTTCATTTGTGCATTTGCACTAAGCTGAGCTCAACCTGAGACTATTTTCTGGTATCCCGGAAAGAAACCTAGCTTAGCCCTCTATTACGGTTGGCGAATCGAAAGTTCGATGTGAGATGTTTTCCTTAACGAACTAACGCATTTGACATACTATGGCTGACGGACTTTTTAAATTGAAGAAATCGTTCACATTTTGAAACGTTTTGTTGCCAGTATAGGGCCGTTGCCCGTTTACCACGTCGGTCTAGCCGATCATTTTCTGCAAGCCAGTTGGTGCTGTTGATAAATCGATGGAGATGGCTGACACTGCGTAGTTTAGTCAATTTGTTGAAGAAGTAAGCCCCTAACTGACTTTTTCGTCGGGATGAGAGAGCGCATACATACGTACGGGATACAGAGAATATGCAAACTAGTTTCCTCTTCTTCTTTATCTCTACAGCCTGTACCAAAGTCGTTGTAGGCCAGAAACAATCTTGAAGCTGAGTTTCAATAGCGACCAGTTATAAGAGTTCTGAGATTCTCACACTAATTTTGAACCGTTAGTGTAGTCGTCTAAGACCGAAAATTGGCCTAAAGCTAAAGCTAGCTAGAGTCTATAAAGACTACTACTCGTGGTGGTCGTGTTTGACTTTTATAAGAAGTTGTAATTCAACTCGAACCTCGTCATAAACCAAAGGGAAGTTATTGCCCCTTAAAGCTTGAGTTCAATTTGTACTTGGGTTCAAACTCATGGCATTGGCCCGCTTTTTTCTGACTAAGGACGGCAGGTATGAAGCCTTAACGGCAGGAGACCACAGTAATCCAAACACACTTCGGACTTGTAACATCTGGGAATTTTTGAACATTCTTTAAGATTGTTAATTGACTGATACGTAAGGACACGTTGATCAAATTGGGTACAATTTACACTGCTGATGGCACAATTGGTTGAGTGACTGCCTTTGGTCCCGTTTCGAATCTCAGTGAAGGTATAGTTAATTCGCTTCATCTGGTTTTCAAATCTGGTCCAGTCAGCATTTGCCGTTGGGATCAAATTTAAGGCCCTATGCAGTTGTCGATCAGTGGTAGTAGTCTGACAACTACTAGTTAGCAGCCCACCCACCTAACCTAACCTAACCTACACACTCTGAGCATTGTCAGTGAGTCTAGTCCGGTGGAGCCATGAATTATGAAAGTTGTTAGCGCCAGGAATTGAACTTAGACACTGCGCCATTTCTTGAATGTGTTTTTTATCAAACAAGTGCCACCATTTTGGTCGATACAGGCAATGGTTCCTTCTAGTGCGTTTTCCATTACACAACGTAATGATTCTGGTTAAAGAGTCCGAATTTCGTCGTGAATGTTCTGCCTCAGCTGTCTACTAGTCTCTAGATTATTTAGACACTCTTTCCCTCTTAAATAATAATAATATAGTATGAACGGCGTTTCAGGCCATAGAGGGTCAGGGCGTAGCTGCGATGTCTCTTAAGTATCACCATAAAAAATCGGTCGCAGTTGAACCTGGTGAACGAGGTGGCCAAGAGAATTCTGAATTTTTTTTTTCAATCAAACTTTCGCCAAATATTTACGCCTTAGTCTTGGAACCCCATCTCCATCTTCTTGGAACCACAAATGGGAAAACTGCTCCACCATTCTCTCCAACACAAAAAGTTGTCGATAGTTCTTCTGTAGGAAGCCTCGAAAATCGTTTCTGGCGTCTCATTCTCATTTTCCAATAAGTATGGATCGCCAACTTGAACTCGGCCAATTCATCGCACCAAATGTTATCTCCATTGCAAATATTTCGAAGAGCACCTTTTCAGGACGGTCGGCTAGTGAACAACGTTCCTCAAAACAGCCCACCAAACTTTTAGCCGTGACGGCTGTGGGAGCCCATCTTCAATTAAAATATTGGCGATATTTTCACGGCATCATGTCATAACAATTGATCGTTGACAAGAATAGAACAAATCCATTATTTTAAGGCACTGTTGTTCACTGTTTGTATTCATTTTAGATTTCCAAGGATTTGCAAAAAGAAAAGAAGAATTATGTTGGAAAATTATGTTGTTCGTGTTCTACATTGGCTGGCCGTATTTGGCTCACCCTGTACTACCAACAGACAATATTTCTTCCCTCTTTTGTACCGACAAAAAGACGTTATCAACAATATAAACTGTAACATCCAAAAGCGTTGAAACTGTTTGTATATCGCTGCAATCTTCAGAACTGACTCAAATTCCACGCATCCACAAAATCTCCCCATAAGCCACGTGCATAACCAAGTGTGTGTGTGTGTGTAAATATGATTGAGGCTTCAAGAGGACATCACATCGTATTTTCTCTCAAACATGTCTTTTTGCCTTGTACCGATGTTTAATCCAGTCAAATGAAAAAAAAAATTGATTTTATAATGATTAGATTTAATTAGAAAACCAAAAACAAAAAAAAAAAACAATTACGTGATTTAGAATAGAAAAACGTTTTGGTATAGAAGCAATATTTATGTACAAAGACCTAAGTTCTAAAGAAGTAATCGCCTCAATCATCATTTGAATCAATCATGGCATTCTGTAAAGTATTAGTAAAAAAAATAACAACTAACACAAATACTGTTTCATTTTCTGTTGTTTTTTTTTTTGTATATTTTCATCTTAAAGTCCATTCCAAAGTGTAAGTTCTTCTACAGTGTAATGAAAAAAAAACTAAAATAATATATTTAACAAATTTACAATAAGACCAAAAGAATACAAGAAATGAGGTAACAACCAATTGATAGTTAACTAATTTTTTATACACATGTTGTAGTTTTTTCAAAGGAAACTTTCTTTTCTTTTTCATTTTTTTTTTTTGACACTCTGAGATATCCTTTGATCTTACTCTACGGTGCGTTGCGTTAAAAAAAGACTTAAACGAGAACAAATGTTTGCCTAGTCATGTCTTTTTCAAGCAAAAACCTTACAAAACCAAATTTAGAAGAAGAAATAAGAAGCCAACCAAAGGAAAGGGAAATATAAGTCTTATATGCAGGCATTTATTTAAAAACCAAAAAAAAAGAAAACATAACAAATTCTTTTATAAGAACATGAATATGATATATATATTTATATATTATTTACATATATGTATAACGTATTCGAAGCCTAGTCAAACCAGAAAAGACCTTATAAAAGCTTATTAGATCGAATGAGCTGTTGATCAACAAGAGCAAATGTTTTTGTTTCTTTTTGTACTGTAGTTGGATACATAATATGTATATTTAATAAATTAACTTATTAAGTTGTTTAGTTTTCTAATGTAGTTATTGTATATAAATAATAATATATAAACCTTTATATTTAAAAAAATGGAAAAAAAAAACAAAATAAATTATGAGCAGCACCGTCCGTGTTAAACAAAAACATAAACTGAGGAAAGAAACAAAAAAAAAATAACAAAAGTATAATAATTTATATTGCTACTAATGATTAATGATTTACACTTCGTTTCGTTTCAGTATCTATTCACTTCTGTTTAGATTGAGAGAGTTAACAAAAAGAAAAATTTTATGAAAATGCCAAAAATGTAATGAAAATCTCCCATTTTCAACTATTCCGTAATAATTGTTGCCAAAAAAAAAGAAAATAAAAACACACTTATTTCTCGTTTCCCTCATTTCAACCTAAAAAGTTATGTCCTACGACGACGAAATTGTCTCTTCCTTCCCACACATTGAAACAAAATTATTAAATAAAAAGAAAAAAACAAAACAAAATAATATCTAATGAACATAAACATAGGTACTAAGGAAGTAACACAAATTTAAGAGTCTGTTCTAAATACTGAATTATATGAGAAGAAAATAAAAACAAAACAAAACAAAATGAATAATGAATGCAATTCGGAATTTCGTGGGGCTTACCGATGTTTGACTTTCAATGAGCTCATAATTAATAATTTATATATTACATTTAATGTTAATAGCGGTAAATATTGCCAATAATTACATAACATGAAATATTCGTTTCCTTATACTTTACGAAAGAATTAAAGCAGATTTTCGACTTAAGGTGTATATTTAAAATACAACAAAAGAAAAAAACACAACAAAATGGTCTTGTAATGTAAAATTATTTTTTAATTGTTTGTATTATTTTTGTAAAAATTATTTTAAAATGAAATTGAAAAAAGAAATAAACAGAATTAAAAAATATGGCATTTATTAATTGGGAATTCTTACGTGCTTGCGTTCGAGAATCTATGTACATATGTATAACCAACAGTTTTGAGTCTAAGCTGTGTATTTAAAATGTAAAGAATAGTGTTAATACCGGAAATAATCTTGCCCTCTCTTGTCCCTTGAGCTCATCTGACAGTTATAAAATTTCCACAGACAGGACTTGTGAATACGAGTGATTTTAGAGCAACATGGCGCCGCTCTAAAGCTTTAAGAAATGTGCGTGAAAGTAAAGTGAGAAGAATGAGTGACTTTAAAGCAAAATCTGAGATTAATATTATTATTAGGTATTGTTGAGGGTAAATTGCACCGCGTCCTTAAGATCTATTGTGCTTCCTATCCACTTAAGACCTGAACATGAACGAAATGGAATAAAAGTGTTCTAGAGAGTTATTTTCGTAATTTTATTTTATTTGGAAGTATTAAAAAAAATATGGTGCACATATGTGTTTTAAGATGGTTCAAATCTTCTAAAAGTGTGATAATTCTCAAAACATTTTTTTTTATATATACATACATAGATATACGAGGGGCGTTCAATATATTCTCGGTATCGGGGTGAAGCTGTAGTTGTATATATAAATTGACGTAGTTATCAAGTAATACTTTTATTTTAGTAAAATTTCATATAAATGTGATTATTAATTCGCGTTTTATCTCTAGTTAAACAGAATCATAATAGCAACTAAGACGATGATGGTGGAAATTGAGCATCGCGCTGTAATTAAATTTCTCACTAAGCAAGGAAAAATCAAAAAACTATTCATGATGGTGGCTGTTTACCAGGGTTCCGCACCTTCATTATCAACTGTGCAAAAGTGGTCAAGTGAGTTCAAGAGAGGCAGAGAGAGCATTGAAGACGACCCCCGCTCCGGCGCCCCGGCTACTGCTTGTGCGGGAGAAAACATCAAAGAAGTCGAAAAACTTCTTCTTGAGGATGCCCGAATAAAGGTGAAAATGAAGGCAGAGATCACAAAGCTTTCAATTGGTACCATTCACACCTTCCTTCTTCATGACCATCTTAACCTTTCAAAGGTCAGTGCAAGGTGGGTGCCACGAATGCTCACAGCGCCTCAGAAAAAAGTGAGAATCGCATGGAGATTATATTGAAAAATAAAAACAATTTAAATTGAATTCGCATTTTCCCTCATAGCGATAACGAGAATATATTGAACGCTCCTCGTACATACATTGCATTTCACACACATGCTGCCACAGCGTGAGGAGCACGTTGGATGACGAAAGCATTGTTACAGCCTTTGTATCCATCCACTTTACAACACATACATTCTCATCGCTTCTTACTTTTTCATCCCACTGTCCCCTTTTTAGCGCCTTATCTGTCTTCAATTTATTTGCTGCAGTTCCAGTCCTATTTGTCATTACTGTCCCTATCAGAAAAATATCCTTTTCTTTTCCTAGCAAGTGTTCAGCTAGTTTCAGCCTCGTAAAGAGTTTGTCTGTATACAAAACACAGTTGGATTCAACAGTTCGACAAAGTTGCCCGCCCCCAGTCCAAGATTTTTCATCACATCTTGAGGTAGTGTACCCTTACCAATATAGATCTCAAAATCCGGTACCAGCCGACAGCTTACCGAAGTTTTTTAGTACAAGTGGATTGGATTTGGCTGGGACATATTGGCGGTACTCACATTTACCAGAAAGTGGAATTATTTGTTCGTCTATTGCCATATGTTTGGATCGTGGCAAGCTCTGGCATTTTTTCAAAATGGGGTCTATTTTCCACAGTTTTTCATCACTATTTGGGAAATGTATGTCTACGAAGTGGAGATAATTACGAAGTTCAAAAAATCTATCTCGTCTAATTGCCTCTCTGATAACTGGTACACAAATATCTTTATTCCAATAAAGTCTCGCTTGTGAATATTTTAGGGTGCCTATCATCAATTGCACACCGGCAAAATGAATAATTTCAATACCATTTGTATCTATTGATTTTAATTCACGTTTTTGTGCTGAATATATGTTGCTCTGTTCTGCTACAAGTTGCCAAAAATCTAACCCCAAATATTAAAAAAAATGAGTGTAACACATTCATGCCTGAACTGCCCTGGGAAGTTAGCACGTCATCTGTCCTTAGTGCGCCAGAACAAACGCTTCTTCTTCAGTATTTCCCTCAGGTGCCCTCGATTCTTCATCTTCCTCAATTTCTTCGGACTGCTGAAGAGTTGTGGCACCATCTGACGGCATATATTCCTCATCATCGTCATATCCAGAGAAATCAAATTCTCTGTTGTTAAGTAAATCCTCAATATCCTGCTCATTCATGCTGAAGCTTGAAAACAGTCATAGATCACACAAAACTACACATACAACTTTTAGTCCTAAGGTGCACGTATGCGTACCAATAAAGAAATGTAGATTTTTATGACTAAAATGAAAAGCCACCCAAAAACTCACTTTCTCAAACAACAATCCAATATCTTAACAACAGAAAACCACAAGAAAATTTAATCTAACTGGAAAAATTAATTTTTTATCGAATTTCAAAGTTCGCGAGCGCGGCTTTCCTGAAATTCTTCCCAACCGTCAAATTCAAATAAGAATTTTATTCCTAGAACCGATTCGGCAGAGCCAACTATTGATAGAGTTCAAAATGTGTACTTCTAGAAAGTCATTCAAGTACAACTAGTGGTCACAAGCTGTCACTACTAGTTACAATTAAAAAAAAAGATAAGGTGCACATATGTATGGATGTGTACCCACGGTCTGAAGAGGCTTTCATGCCTTTTGCTTTCCTAAGAGCTGCCCTCCCATGCAGCTCTTTTCAGAATTGTGTCGACGATTATTTGCTCCTACTGCGCGAAGGTGGAATAGATTTATCCTAGAGTATTCTCTCTAAGGCAGTTTCCTTTAGGAATCTGAGAACGAGAGCTGGTTCTAGTGACTTCAATTCTTCCTCTGATATTAGGTGTTTGCCCAGATATCTTTGTCTTTTGAGGGCTAGTGCCGCTCAAAATCCCATTATATGTTCTGGAATTTCATTAGATTCTTCGCAGAGTCTGCAGAGACCATCTTCTGATGCTCCTAGTTTTCTTAGGTGCTCCCTGAGTTTACAGTGCCCTGTTAGATTATGGTGGTGGTTTTTTCTCATTCTGATACATGCCTCAAACCCATGTTGTTGTTGACCCAAGAGTTTCTTGGCCTGCTTTACATCATGAGCGTTGTTCCATGTATCTGCCGGTCATCATCATCACCTTCTAATCCGCATGATTTACTAAAGGGGTCATGGGGTCAAAGCAAACATGAGAGATCTCCAGGGTACTCGTTGCTCCGCAATCAACTCTAACTCATCAGGGTGTGTGTCCAAACGCAACCAGGCGAGCTCTTGGACCTGGTCCAACCAACTCGTCCTGGGTCTGCCAATCGGTCGCCTTCCTGATGGAGTCGCATTCAAGACACATCTTGGAAGATATGATGAGGGGGACATTCGTGCCACGTGGACAAACCATCAAAGCGTAGCCCTTTCCATTCGAAGCGCACTGTCGTGTTTCTCACCCTATCACCGAGAGTAATTTCCACAACAGCACGCAAGCAATCTCGTTTTCGCAGCTCGTATCTTATTCTTTCGGTCATTACCCAAATTTCATGACCATAGGTGATATAGGAGTTGGAACAATTCGGTCTTCTTAATCTTCATTTCAACATCAGCACATACGGCAACGAACCTATCGAGTGTGCGCCGCGGTTCCGTCTGGGAGGATGTGAGGATAACTAAGTCACCTGCAAAAAGAAGTTGACTTACGCTCAACTCTCCCAATATAAAACATTCTCATGTATATAATCAAAAGGAGAGGTGACAAGACAAGACCTCGAGGCACTCGGTCGTATGCCTTTTCCAAATCTACAAAACAGCTGTAGATCGGTTTGGCATATTCCCAAGCCTTCTCGAGTACATTTCTTATAGTGAATAGCTGGTCGGTTATAATTCTGTCGGGACCACAGCCGCACTGTTCATCCCCCATCAGGGGCTCGATCATAGCTCTAGACCGCAAATCCATCACATTGGCGTAGACTTTTCCGGGGAGACTTAAAAGAGATATTCCCCTGTGTTTGGAACAATCTATTTTTATTGAATTTTGTGGTAGCTTCGGTGCTACTGAGGCCTGTGGTCGTCTCTGAACTGTTGGTTTTTTACACGGTGGGGTAGTTGACCCCACTCGAAGTCCTCGAACCTGGAGGACCTGGTACTGGTATAAACCCCTCGATAAGGGGCTTCTGCATACATTGGCCCCCTCTAAGCAGTTGTTGTAAAGGCTATCCAGAGAGCGCCACGAGGAGGCTGTATGCTAACTTGACCTGTGCAATTTCAGATATCGTTGCTGGCGTTTCGTCACGTTGAGAGCAATCAACAACTTTGTCCTGCATGCACAGGCCCATGCGCTCAGAAGAAGAAGCTGGGTGTTTGACTTGTGAGCTTGGCATCGAAGCGCCTGCTAGAGAGGAGACGAAATGCCTAAAAAGAGCCTGGCGGTGAATTGGATATTTATGTACTCTTTGAGAAAGAGCACACAACATCGACGTCGATGTTGATAAAACGACCCTTCCGTGATCAATCGCAGAATAATTTCCTCCTATCAGCTGAAGAACATTCAATCACGAACTTATAGGCTGTACAGTGTAGAATTACCAGACCCGTGTTGTTTGACCATGTAAAGCGGCGCATGTTCAAGTTGGCTCCGAGCCAAAGTCTCCGACCTTGAAGGACACAGGAGGCCTTCATCTAAGGACCTCTACTGCGTGTGAGAAACTGCCCGCCGCTATCCAGCTAGCAGATCTTGCTAGATCGAGAGGCTCATTGGTTGAAGATTGAAGTCCAGCTCCACCAGGGCTGTAGCGCCACACAAAGAATATGAAGCTTGGCTGATTGCGAAATTCAAGATGCCAGACATAACAACCCGGAGACCGAAGCAGTTACTGAACATATTAAATTGTTAGTAACATCAATTCGCTCATTTCGCTATTTTCAAAAAATGTATGATAATTTCGTATGATTTATGATAAATAAATAAATAAGTACGTCCATGTCACAACACCAAGTAGTTTTCCAATTCACTTTCATGAGAGACTGATAAATCACCACTTCTTAAAAAATAAATTAAGTTGAACTACCTTACCGATATCATGTATTCCCGGACGTACTCACAAGTCTGCTTCAAATTCGATATTTTTGACATAACCAGTCGGTCAGTTTTGTTGATGTATCAATTTTAGGGATTGTTGAGGAAATAAGCAAAATTTAAAATTTATTCGCAAGAGGCTCAAACAAAAATGATTCCATTTTTTCCATCATTGCGACCGCCAATCGCCAATCACATATGGTTTGAAGTAGACACTCCGGTCAATGAAGAAGCAGAAATCCTTCAATACGAACGCGATCAGCACAATTGGGTATGAGAGTGTGGACTGCTTTAAATCTGTATATGCTATAATCCTTTTGACCACTAGATTAGCTCAATTTCAAATGCCGCCGCTGATATACATCCCTTGGGCAAAGTGCTAACAATCCCCGGACCAGAGACAGACGATGAAGATGGTAAGAGAATATGCCTTAAGTCGCAAATATGCTTATTTCAAACACATTTATCACAGCAAATGACGAGAGTGACGACTCTGATAGCCATGATGATGAGGATGACGATACTAATGATAGGGTGATACCCGGACAGCCAGAGAGGTCAGCACTTGGTCTCTATTCGCCAGGCGATGACGTCCAAATGAATGAAGAAGGCCCATCAACTCAAAATATTTAGGATTCGAATTGAAAAAAGAAAACTAACCGAAAACTATTGAAATGGACGTGTATTATTGTATTTGTGTGGATTTAATTTAATAAAAGGAAAGAAATGTTTACAATTGTAATCCTTGACTGTGGAAAAGCAACGATTAAGCAAGCACTCATTATTCGAACGGACAGCTGAACGATAAGCCGCTGATTTTTTTGGAGAAAGTTGGTGAGGGACAAACTGCATCCTTATAATTACAGCTTCTACGCTTAAGTGCTGCTGTGGCGTGGTATGTGCGTACAGTGGTGCGTCGGCCCTTATGATGTGTCCATGTTCATTTCCCGACCAGAAAAAGGTTTCGTCGCTCCAGCTCTCGAGTTACTGGGGACTTGTCCGACTTCTCAAAAAAGGCTTTCGAATCTTTTTTTCTGCCATACGTAAGACAACACTTGGAAGCAGATTGGTGATTGCTATTACATTATATCTACATTCTTACTATACAACCATTTGTACATCTGATTGTAGGTCAACTTCTTCCAATATCGGATACGCAGTATAGATTCCGGGAAAAAACATTCGACGCTACAGCCTCTAATGAAGTTTTACCACGATGTTGTAGCTGGACTGAACACGAAGTCATCGTTGCCTGCTTCATGGACGTGGAAAAGGCCTTCGACACGGTCTGGATAGAGGGACTCATCTACAAGCTGAATCAGATGGGATTCCCCTGCAACGTCATCTAAATAGTCTACAGCTTTCTACATCCCAGAAGATTGTACGTTCATGTGAAAGGCAGCCAATCCACTGTGCGTAGCACCAAGGCGGGAGTTGCGATGATGCTCTTCAACATCTACATCGCAGATAAATCTCCTTCAACCAACACAGTTGGCTATTCGCAGATGACTGACTTATGCCAGCTCGAAGTCACCGCAGATCGCCACGAGAAGGTTCCAAATCCAGACATCGAAACAATTTGGCTACTACACCAAATGGGGTATTCGTATCAATGCTAGAAAATCGGTTATAAAGTGTTTAGAGAAAGAGAGACCATCCCGAGGCGGATGCAGATCAGCAGCGCGATGTCGGAAGATAAAGATACTGCTCCTTCACGGTAGGGAAATAACAGACAAAGAGGTGAAGTATCATTGCGTTAACTTTACGGAAATAATAAAGTTCAACAGCCATCAACAGCCGCATCTATACTTTGATACGTAAACAAAATGGATGAAGCCAGAGGACAAAGCTGCTACGGCCGGTCTTAACGTACGGCTTTCCAAAATGGCACACCA
Source organism: Eristalis pertinax (assembly GCA_907269125.1). Taxonomy (NCBI): domain Eukaryota; kingdom Metazoa; phylum Arthropoda; class Insecta; order Diptera; family Syrphidae; genus Eristalis; species Eristalis pertinax. The sequence goes on from OU026147.1 coordinate 50,269,948, forward strand.
TTCTTAAGACGAGTATGGAGTAGCTCGCAGTTTTCGAAAGGAAAACACTGCCAATGTGTACCGGTCTCACCTTCGACGAGAGGCCGTCGAAAGCACCACAGCAACTAGAAGCTTTACGACAAAGCACACATCATCACCTTACAACAGTACATAGGGACACTGTTCAGAAAGCAGCTTCTAGACATCAACCACTCGACTCTGGATTGCCGTCCCACGTAACATCATTCAAATAAAAAAATAAGATACGATTTAAGAAGCAATTAAAACACATCTATCTGCATTGAATTAAATATTGAATTACTCTAAAAACACATTCACCCCGATTACGAAAGTCGTGTCACTTGAACGACACAAGGCGTTTTGAGAGTCGAGTCACTTTACAGGCGTTTAAGCGTCCGTATTACGAACCTCGAATCGACTCGAGCTTATGTTCCACACACATTCCAAAACCGCCACTCAAAAGCTTACGGTCAATTTGACAGATCAATTCGTCAAATGGGGTAGTTTTCATAAATTCTACCGGAATACACATTTTTGAATTGTTGTTTTGAGGTGTTTGCTTAATTAAATTATTCGTGGAATTTAAAGTAAATATGGACAGGATTGATATGGTTATTTATTATTATTGATCGCCGATTAGTGAAGAGAATGGCGATCAAGAATTGCAGAAAAGGGAGTTAATTAACATCAGAAGAGGTATCAGATTAAAACGCAATCCATTTGATTTACCAGGTGCTAAGTAAGAGATATGCATTGTACAATTGTGAATAAATTAATAAGTTTCTTAAAGATTTAACAAGTATTTTAGATTAAATAAGGTTGCGTTTGCTTATTTGCTTGACGAAATCAAAAATAAAGTTTGGGACATAAAACATTCGTCTTCAGTGCCGATAGTTGTGCGACTTCCTCCATCAGTTCAACCAGCCGCCTTTTTTGTTTTAGGCTGGAAATTTTCATACTCAAGATATAAATAATTAACACTAAATACATTTTACACCATTCCAGTTAAAACATAAAGAAAACTCACGTTTTTCCATTAGAGTCGTTCACAAAATTCAAACCGCCTTCTTTTGTCGTATTACTCGTCGTTTTGTTGTAGTAAATCGCCTTTCGGAATACCGATACACGACAAGTGTCACACAAAATATACGTTCCACATAAGCTTTTCGCCAGAAGTCGTTTTGTTGCGTAAAACGACTACTTTATCGACAATCGTATTACCGACATCACAAAGGCGTCTCGACACAAGTCGTTAAACGACTTTCGTAATCGGGGTGATTAGGTCTGTTAAAATTGCTGTGAAATTCACCGAAAAACTGTCCAAAGCCGTTCCATTTGGTGATCTTTTCGTAGTTTTTCAAAGAGCGTGCACATGAGTAAAAAATTTCCCCACCCTGCGAATTTCTGCCACAGAAATTTCAAATTCAAAAAAAAAAAAAAAGAAAACGACTTTCATAAGTAAATTTTCATATATTTTTTTTCTTGACGTTTCGTGAATTCTTTGCATTTCTATGAAAAGTCGTTCCACAAGTTTGTCTCTCTAAGAGATTTTTACCCCCACTTCTGACAATTTGCTCAACTACGAATTTCTGTGAACAAATCAACTGGAACAGACCTAATATTTTTTGACTGCAATTAGGGTCGATTGGAGGAAAAGTAAGCCAAGACTGCAGCCATTCTGCACCGTGTGTGTGTTCAAAAACGCATGAGAAAAGAAATACGGTTGTACTAGCGCAGACTTTCGACGTCTATGAAAACACCCAACATCTCTTAATGCAACCTACAAAGCAAACAAAAAGAAACAACTTCATCCACAGCGAATGAAAGTAAAACCACATTTCGCCTTAAGATCTACATTGATAATTTTTGTTTATTTTTCCTTACATCATACTTATTACAAGAGAATACAATGCATTCCTTTTCAAAAATTGAACCCAAGAATAGAGAAAATCCTTAATTAAGTAAAAGTTCATTCGAAAATTTAGACTTCTCGATCAAGAAAAAAACCGAAATCTCTTTAACTTTATTTGATATCGTTTGTACAAGTCTCCCATAAAACACACAATGGAAAGGCGATCTTTATACTTTCTTTGTAAAGTTCGACTGAGTTGTGTTGTTTTTTTTTTTCTTTTCTTTCTTCTGTTTTCTTTTTTTTTGTTTTTTGTTTTTTTTAGACAACACGAACTGCGGTATGGTTTGCTTATAGTTAAATAAAAATGATATAGAATAGAGGGGGGAGGAGGGGGGGAGAACAGAGAGTGTTTTTTTTTTGTGGTTACAATCTTTTTGGGCTAAATAAGTGTAAATTTATTAATTGCGCTTTTCTTAGCGGCGATCTCGTGAATCGGACCGGCTGCGTCTGTCACGTGAAAAGCTCCTGGAACGACTTCTCGAACGACGTGGGGACCGGGACCTGTAAAATTATTATAGAGATCAACATTATTCAGAGTGTGATATAGGAAAAGACAGATACGAAAAAAAAAATATGAAAAAAAAAACGTACTATAAACAAAGTACACTTGTAGAGAGAGAGAAAAAAAATTGTGGAAAATAATAATAAACTACTTCGTCTCATCCTTGTTATAATGTGATAGAGATATACAGATAAAGATAAATATAAAACATTTTATCTAATATCAGGTAACAAAATGATATAGTATAAAAAATAAACAACAAACCACTAAAATGATGCAGGTGTGTGGTTTCATTTTACTGTTTTCATTGCAGAAACAACTGACGACGATGAGTTGACTTAGATTCGTTTCGAGTTGAGTTGAGGGCGCGCGGCTGAACGATCGATGACTGTGTGTTGAAGACAAGTTGTAGCGGTTTTTGAGCATAACTTAGAGGTTGGTGGATAGCTAGCTAGAGTATATAGCGGAAGGAGATGATTTTCTGATTTTCTGATTGTTTTTTTTTTTCGTTTTGAAGATGATGTCTCTTTGGGCTGTTCGATTTGATTTCAAGAAGCGTCACGCGTCAAAGGAGTTTGGTGGTGATAGTTGGCGGTTTGGTGTTAATCGCGCATCAGGGTGTGGTTGAGTGCGTGCAGATGTGAAGCAAAGATGAGAGGAAATTTTTTTTGTTTTTTTTTTTTTGCTTGATTGCGGTCGGTGGTGTGATCGATCGCGAGACGGTTCTTCTTGGGAGGTTTTCTTTTTTTGTTTTCTTGAGTCTTGCTCAACGCCGACGACAATGATGAACTTCCCCCAAACTAAGTCAATTAACAGTCAGTAGTTGTAGTTGTTGTTGTTGTTGTTGTTGTTGTAGTAGTAGTAGTAGTAATAGTAGTTCTTGAAGTAGTAGTACAACAAGTTGTATTGGTGGTGGTTGGTTGGTGGTTGGTGGTTGGTGGTGGTTGAAGTGGTGGTGGTGATGATGGTTGGTGGTGGTGGTGTTCATATGTGATGATAGATGAACTAGTAGATCTATTTCAATCAAACGACAGTTGAAGTTCGGCCCCCTCGTAACACGCGATCTCAAACAAAACTAACCGATAGAAAACAAAATGATATGGACGACTTGCGTTGCAAAGAATATTATATCGTAGCTGAGCTGAGTGGTGTTGGGTGGTGGGTGGTGATTGACAGCTGACCGACTCCGTATTCTGTTGTGGCCTGGTGACATGGTTCGTAGATGCTGTCCACAGCAGAAGACGATGTTACACACAGAGCACGCAGTCGATGGATGACCTAAGCAGGAGCAATCACTGTTCACTGTCGTTCATAACACTATGAGGGTGGGGGTTATGTTTTTTTTTTTTTGTTTGTTTTATAGTGCGTACTAGCCTATGCTGTCCACCACTGTTCTATGGAGCCCTGCAGCAACACTTTCAGTTGATTTGTGGGAGAATCTGTAGGGATCACGGGGAATTTGTAGGACGGACTTGGGTGAATTATGTTTATTCGTTTTTTTTTTGTTTTTGCAACTTTTTTATCGCTCTTTGATGCGCAAATTGCCGTGGAACTTTTCGTCCAACCCCCCCGCTGAGCATAGCTAATCATCACATTTGTTTGGCCTCTGTTTTCGGGTTTTTTGAATTCAAGAACACATTTTTATGAAAAACAGTGCCTCAGCCACATTCATGGAGGAAATAATCGTTCAGTGGGGTCTGGTGACGACGACGAGGGTGATGCCACCCCCGCAAAAGTAGCTCCACAGGCTAAGAGTAGACACAGCTTGATGCTGAAACTAGTAGAAGAATTGATGACTTTGGTGATGACAGTAGTTGTATCATTGTTGTGATGGTAGTAGTAGTTGGAGTTGCTGTTGGAGTAGGAGCAGTTATTCGTGAAGATGTTGTAGTAGGAGGAGGAAGTAGTAGTAGTAGTAGAACTAGTAGACTTTGCCCTGAAAATGATTACCAGATGCGGCGTTTTAATTTTACTTATCAACACAAAAGTCATTTTTACTCTTTAAAAAAATAAATATATGTACAGAAAAGATAAACAAAAAAATAGAAAAAAAAACAACAAACAAAAAGTAAAGAATACGATTTCGTTTAGATCTAATATACACACACGAAATGTACTGCTTTTTAAATATTTGCTTGCCGTTAAAAAACGTGGATACAAAAATGAAAAAAAATAATTAAACAAAAAAAAAAGAACAAATTAAAGAAATTTTTTTTTAAAAAAAAAGAATGAATAAATTGATATTGTCTTTACGCAGGGAGAACATGTTTAAGCTACAACGTTCTAAGTAAATTTCATGTATTGCGAATTAGCCAACTCTGTTTAGAACAAAAAAAATACATATACTTCCGGCAAAATCTTACACCAAAATACAACAAGCAGCAAACATTTATCTAAACAACAACATACACGAGACGAACAATTTGCATATACATACACACAAATAGATATGCATACAGATTTGTGGTAGGCACGCTCGATTACATAACACGTCATATAACAACAACACAATACCAGTTAGTTCAACTTATGTTAGGTTAGGAATAATAATGATTTTAAAGACCGCTTGTTTTGATATATTTTCCTTCGAAGTAAAGTGCTATGCGCTATGTTATGTAACAAGGAAGTTGAATATGTACATCTCAAATGCAAGGCAGCCGTGGGAATGCAATTTCAAAGCATACACGGTCAAGGCCGGTGCTGGAATGCAATCCAATTCGGTTCCATCGACGATGCGCTTCTAATAAGTGCACCCTATGGCGCCAGAATGTCGGCAATAACTCGGAGCAGTAATTACCGGGCAAACGTCAAAAAATCAATGAAAACACTTCCGATGTGAAGCAGACACTGTGTGTCGTTTGCAATTGGACAATTTTGGAACAGTGGCGAACTCACACTGCGTTCCATCTTTAAACGACTAAAGCCACATGAATGTTGAAAAATGCTGATCTCCCACAATTGACTGTTCTTGTCAGTCAAGAAATGCACTGCAGATGCGCGAAAATTGCTTTAAAAAAATGCAAGTAAGCAAGCAGGCACTACACGACTACACACAGCCACAGAGGCGGAACAAATCGCTTCGGTTTTATCTTTGGTAAGTGCTTGCCAAATATGTCTTATCGTGAGAGAGAAAAACCAGTTTTGACAGCGCGTCGACTATCATTCAACAAACTATCCATTGTTCTGCGCAAGTTCCCTCGTCTCGCAGTTAATAAATTATCATATTTCGACACAGAGACTATCCCAAAATACATTTTCATCACAACTACGCACACGAAAGACAGGTTTTCTAACATCACAAGCAATGATTACTTCCAAATCGAACATAGCATTACACTTTAGGAAGCTTACAGAGTTGGCCATTCACCCAATGCATATGAAATATAAACCAAAAAACTACGTTTTCTTTAAGTTACAAGTAGTGAACATTTGAATGAAATATATAAACAAATCGTACCTGTAACGACCGCCACGTCCGCCTCCGCTGCCGCCGCCACCACTACCACCGCTGCCGCCACCACGACGGCGATCATCTCGTCTAGATCTGCCGGAAGACATTTCAACGCGAATTCTTGTTCCACAGCACCGTCTACATCAAAAGTGAAGAAGAAACATAAGTCCTCTGCCCTCATATCAACACATCATTCATGTTCACTTACGTTCCATCCAAGCCTCTTGTTGCGTCCTCAGCATCACGTCTGTCTTCAAATTCAACGAACGCAAATCCAGGTGGGTTTCTAGCAACCCACACATTTCTGAGCGGTCCGTATTTACTAAAGGCATTTTCAATTTCATACTTCGATGCCGACGAGCCTAAATTGCCGACATACACTTTGCATGCTAAATCCCATTCGCGATAGCGTCGCATGCTGGAATCGTCTTTAATTTTATGATCAATGTTCTGGTGGATGGAAAATTATGAAAAGATTAACATCAGGAAGCAGTCCTATAAATAACTACTCTATAATCTATGCACACAGGAACAAGTAGAGACACCTCTCTCACACTGATTGCTGTGCATTACAAAATATGAATAAAAAGATGGCCGACTAATGACGGAGTCGGCGAAGAATAATTAAAAAAAAATAAAAATCCCATGAAAATTGGGAAAAAAGTGAAGGTTTTCTGATCAAATTATCGGGCGTGGTGTTTTCGTCTTTAATTGTTTACATAAGCGAAATGCACAGTTCGATAATCAATTTCAAGTCAATAGATCAAGGGGGAGGGAAAAAAAACACGAATTTCTTGATGTAACCTCAGAGGGCCGATGAAAAATTAGAAGAATACTACATATATTCGAAGTTATTTTTCGGCGATTACTTACAGCGGCTTTATTGGACGAGATTTGTAATATTTACAAAAAGGGTAAGCGTTTGCTTATATTTTTTTCTTCTGCTAGCAAGGAAAACTTTCCTAAAACTTTCACTTGTTCACTCGACGAATGCAAATTTTAAAATGGCGCTTGGCAAACTTTTCCGCGGTGCTCATGCAAGCCTTCAACATGTAAATCGATTTTTCGACATTCGACAGAAAAAAGAAAATGGCGGGATGTTGTCCAATGCATGAGTGATGCCAAGTCGAATGCAGTTGGATGAGGGAATTCTGGTTTTTTTTTTGTTCAGCAAGTGGTAATTGGGAGGAATTGTTTGTTGATGGGATTCAGGGAATTATTACACATGAACATATTGGGTGATATGCTGTAAGAAAAAAAAGAGGATTCTGATACCACTCTTTGTGCCGTAATAATCAGCTATGTAAGTATTTGAAAAAAGTAGGCTAGGCCGTAAACAAAAAATGACTTGAAATTGAATCCTTTTTGTTGTTTGACGTTTGTTTTGTACTGTATAAGGGGGGTTCACGCGGTCAAGGCTTTCAGACCAGATCTGCCCAGTATGTTTAATCGTGCAAACCCCCCTATTGGCAGAGCACTTGAAAATAAATGTGCAGGAAAATAAGCATCACTGTGGTATCTGTCTGATTAGTTGAGACTGTCCGCAACTACCTTCAAACTCGGATATTTGAACAATCATCTGCGCAATCTGGACAGCCATCTGAATTCTCGAAAGCATCTTATTTCTATCAGAAGTGCGTGGTCGACTTGTTAGTGAATTATTAATTATATGACACGAGCTAAAGACGAAATGTTATCAATGAATAACAGAAAAAAACCCCCCATGCTCGCTTGAAATGAATTTGGCAGCAATGCACGATTTCGCTTAGGGGGAACAATTTGGCGCTAGTAGCGCTACAGAGAACTTCATTATCCAGTTCCGGTTCGGCATTCAAATGTATGCAATTAATGACTGAATTAATTCTTATTAAAATACGACTAGAAATTGAATTAATACGATTGTAATGGCAATGGAAACCCAAGTTCCTTAAAATATTGCACACACGCCATATCATTGCTATTCCCATCCCAATGCAGAGTCTTCATTCAATAAAATGCCTCAGTTGTAAATATTCCAGCCGTTGTATTCAAATTCCCAAAGTTCCAAAGGCTACAACCTAAGAAATTATCTAATGCCTGACTATCCACGAGTAGAGAGTGCATCTACCTTATGTGTGCCTTAACTTGATTCGCTTTTTTTGTCTTTCTTTCTTTTTCACAGCAAAACTGAAAAGATTCACCACTCTTCAACTGGCTTTTGGCGAGAGTGCACTGTACGTATGTCTGACGGTATGCGCATGAAACAGTGTACATATTTAATGTACTTACACTGTGCCTTGGCAAAAAACAAGTAACCATCTAATGTATGCGACGGCGATGTGCATGTGTGCATCTAATTTACTTTCGTTTCATTCGGCAACGAGTTCCTTGGCATTAGACTTAGAAAAAAATAAAATAAAAGAACATATAAACGTTGGCATACACATATGTTCAATGGCTTTGGTAGAGCTAATGCCTTGTGATGTTTATTTACTTAGTTTTTTTTTTTTTTTTTGCTGTGCCACCTCGCAGCGGATGGAACTGGAGCTATGATGTTGGAAAGTGCTGTGTACATCGCAAGCATGGCCGTGGTGTGCCTATGCGGTGCAATGAAAATTCACTGCGAAATCTATGTAGGAACCGAACAAAATACAATCATGCTCCTCGTTTAAATATTTACTTTGATTCTGTTAGATGGTATCCTGTTGCAATTTTTTTTGTAGTTATTCAGTTTTTGCCCGCGCTGTGGGGTGCGGATCTGAGAACAAATTTTGTTTTAAATTTGAAATATGCACTAATGCCGGCAAATTGAAAATGACACATCTTTCATTAAGCGGCAACAGAGGTTCCCGAATGCATTGGAGGCATTGAGAGGACGACAGCGTCATCAATCACTTGGCTTGTGTTAAGGGTCGATGTGGGTTTACATTCCAAGAGTTGACATCCTAATTGGGAAATGCGAATACTTGTTGCGCTCATATAGAGACATCGACGTCGTACTTGTCGCGCCACTTGAAGTTTTTCGACAGTCTTTTTTTACAACAGACCAATCAACGATGAAGCACAACAAACAAGCAAAAACGTGCGTTAAAATAAGACAATCTGCGTAGGTTCATTCTAAGGTCATCATCTGAGAAAATCGTCCAGGGGACGAGGGGTACTATCAGCTGGGAAGTTAAGCACTCCACTATAATTTACTACTGGGACAGGCGCAACACCTGCGTAGAATGGATGTTCTTGAATTTGTTCTTCGCATGCATCGATGATGCCTAAGCTTTAGTGATGGCCATTTGAATTTTTTACCTTACTCATCATTTACAACTAGTGTCTAACGACAACCGGACGTATGGGAAGACAGTTTGACAAATGCATAGATCTTGGGGCGATGGCGAAGTGTAGAGATAATTAGTTATTTATTTATTTATTTAAAAAGCTATTCAAATTAGAATTAGCTGTTAAGCCAGAGCGATGAAGCCTTAGGCTAATCCTTAGTTGAACGGGGAAGATGTTTATATGTACTTCTCGTGGGTCTTTGATGTTTCCAATTTTCTTCTTCTTTGTTTGGCGCTGCTAGGATGGACCTGGGCCTCAACGAACAAGTCTCTCCAGCCAGCATGATCTTTCGCCAGCTGCCTTCAGTTGCGCACACCAAGTTGGTTGAGGTGCTTCTCCACTTGTGTGCGCCATCTCGTTAGAGGACGTCCTCTGTTGCGTTGTCCCATTGGATCAGTTTCGAAGATTCTTCGAGCCGAAGTTGGGGTGTCCATACACTCTACACGACCTAACCATCTGAAGTGTCGGAGCCGAACACGCTTAACTAGGTGCATGCCGCTGTACAGCCCGTTTCCAATTTTGTTTCCAATCCAATTCCACGTAGATGTTCTCAAACACTCCCTCAACCTGTTGTCAAGTAGATTTACTATTTCCTTCATCACTTTAATCGTCGTTCTTAGCAGAGTAAACATACATACATGTTTTGACATTCATCCAAGTCATCAGTAATTCTCGGACTAAATCGTTCAATGTGAATGCTCAAGTCGGTCAGCTCACATGTTTCAATTTTTGGGTTGCGTGATCGATTTGTCGTTATGTGTGAACACGGTTGCTGGATTTGTTCACGTTTTGTGTCCACTACCAAGCAAATTGTACAAGCAAATCATTTTACACTGAACGTCCATTGATATCTCTAAATAATGAACAATTTGACTACTCTATATAACGAATGCTTTTCAATTTCAAAACATGAGACATTTTTTTCTTGCATGTCTCAAATGATTATTTTTAAAGTCATGTTTTACTTTTGATGGCGTGGATGTTTGGAATAGAGCCGAAGAAGGTGAAGGGCCAATAGTTGAAGAAGACAAGGATGCGACAGTCATCAACATCAACGAAGAGGAAGATGAAGTCAGAGATGCTGATGGGCAAGTTCAAATGAGCAAATACCAAGACTCTGGTGATTGTCTCAAAACATGTATCAAATGGGCGGAAGCAAACACAAGAAAAAAAAAACAAAATTATGTGTTAGGTAATTATGTACGTTTATGACTATTATTTCTAATTTTTTTTCTCCTCATAACACATTTGTTTTTACCTGAAGAAAGAGCAGAATCCTCTTGGAATTTTTCCTTTTTTGATTGTAGAATAGAATAGTACAGTATTTTAAGAAGTCTGGTTATTGGCATAAAGTACGTTATCTTAGGTTTTGTACATCGCATGATAAAATGTTGATTAAGTAGTTCTGCACATAATTAGAAAAACACTTATAATTTCGGCTTTTTCTCGGGTTAAAATCGACTTGTATTTCAGTGATACATCTTAAAAATCAGCGTCGCGGTCAAATTGTGAAAACTTTAAAATGTTCTAAAAAGAAGGTTTTTAATGCTAAGCAATATTTTGAAAAGAATGGCAAGGTACTGTGGAAAATTTCAGCATTAAGCCTCGACTAAAAATGACCACCCACCGAGAAGACCAACTCATTGTTATAATAAATAAATCAGCGGTAGACACAGTAAAGCGAAGGTTATGCGGCTCTTTGGGATTATTGCAAGGAAATACCCATTTTTAGTAGATAAATCGCAAGAAAAGTTTAGACTTTGCTCGCAAGTGCAGCCAGTGAACCATAGCTCAACAGAAAAACGTATTGGCCAGTCCAAGTGACTGCACCTTTTTAGTATTTGTCCTTTTCGGCTTTGGTTCTGAAATGATTACTCTTCGTCTCGCAAATTTTCATTTATTTTATTTGAAAGTCTAGTAACCTTGTATGAGCCGGTACATAATAGATCAGTGATACAGCTAGTCGAAAAAGTAAGTACACAGCATAGAGTTGCCTTCATTCTCATGAGAAATTAACTTGAAAAAGAGCACAACAAAAAGAAATGCTGTGTACTTGCTTTAGTAACAAAATATTGATTCTAAGGCAGTAGCAGGCAGAAGATGGTAGGAGCAAACAAAAACCTTCAGACAAACTCAAATGAATGACTCTTTCCTTCTCAAAACTTATTCAATATGTGCAATTTATCAGTAAATGATGTGGTTTCGATATAACGATTCTTTCGACATTATGAGTTGGCTGAACATAAAGCCTTTCGTTATACTGGACGTCCAGTGTATTTGATAAGAGCATCCTTGAAAACAAACCACTCTAATCAGCGAACGATGATAGCCAAAATTATTTCAGCTTGAATATTCGTCGGTAAAAATTTCTTTAAGCGGTTTGAAAAGAAGTAGTCGTTGAAGGCGGGTACCAACCCATACTTTACGCAATAAGAGAAAATCAAAAATCTTGGTTGGTTCATAGACGTGCGTTGGACATCCGGAAAAATGTGAGCATCAAAATCTCAAATAAAAAAATGGTACAGCTATGGCGACTGAAGACCAGCCTCGAATATTTCTACCAAAATGTTTCGTACTATCACTGAATCAGTATAAGATATATACGTATAGCGTATTGCTGAGGGACAGATTAAAAAAACGGTCGCGAAAAACATGTAACCCAAAAGGCCGGCGTACGAGCAGTTTCAAATTAGATGGAATTATAATGTACCCAAGGGCCAAGAATGTGCTTGACACTCGACATGGCTGGACACCTGGCGCGTTTTTTGTGTTCACATGAGCAACCGCAAAGGCTCGACTAAAATGCGCATGAGCGAGCATTAGCTAGTGTCAAAGGCGCGTGGGTGAGTGAGCGAATACACCCACCCCTATGAGGCAACCTATCATGTCGTCCATGCAAGATTGCGAGCATTTCGTTAAGCATGTGCAAAACACAAATGTTTCATGCGCCTTAAGACTTTAAAAATACAGTCGTACTTCGATAATTTGAAGCAATACATGTCACAGAGAAAATTCGAGTTATTAAGTAAAATATAAAATGTTTATATCCATTTATATACATTGGTTTTTTTCTCTAGGAACTTCCACTTACATCATAATTTTCGATTGCACTGACAATCAGTTTTTTAAAATGGTAGACACTGTACAGAGTGGGTCAAATACAAGTTTCCTTTTAAGAATGCAATAAAATGAACAAAATTTAATTTTTTCCATGTATTATGGCTTTATTAGTAGAAACAAACATTCCCATTAATTATGAAACACAACGTCGATCAGGTGGATGCCCAATTTGCCAAGATCTTTTTGATGGTTTCGGACTGTAGCTCACGGATTATTTGAATGATATTGCACTTAAGTTCTTGCTTGAATCGTTTCCGGATTGTCGGCAAAAAGAAGGGGATCAAATCTCAGCTTTGATGTGGCCAATTGACATCGCCAAGACGGGTGATAACAGGATTTGCTGCGTAAAAGGTCGATTGTGACATGGGCTGTTTGGCATGCCATCCTACATAAACCAGTGTTCGTCCAAATCCATGTCTACAATTTTAGTAAAAAAAAAAGTCGTTTCACATAGCTCTGTAACACCCACCGTTGATCGAAACGTTGTCCCCAGCCTCATTTTCGAAGAAGGCTTCAGCAGTAGCATTCTCGTCTGTGAGTGTTATCCATTAGCATACCAGTCACACGCATTTTTTGCACAAACTTACGTACAAAACTTCTTCTTTTAAAAAAAAAACACACTGTCTAGGCTACACAGCACTCTCTTTGGAAATAAGTTTTCAATATTTCCCAACGTCACTCAAGCGTAAAGCGACTCATTTCGTTCCGCGGAGGTATGATCATCATCTTTCTGTCAGGATTTCGAGCAGGAAACATGTGTCAGTGTCAAAACAAACCTATGATTTAAAACTAAAACCCTAGATGGCCCACCCTGTACTTGCCGGAGCACCATGCTTCACAGCCACATCTTTCTTTTTCGACCCACTTTCCACCTCTTTTATAAGTTAATATATTTCATCAAGAGATAATGTTTTTGACGTTCGCTTTACCGACATATCAATGTTAAATAATAATCAATTTTTCACTTAACAACAACTAACACTAGGCACTGCATTGTTCAAACGGATCTTCACTCTGTGTAGTAAGTATTATTTTGTTTTCCTCTTCGAGTTTTTTTTAAGAGCCTACTTATTTTTCAAAAATGAAAAAACTAAGTTTTGAGTTTTTATCGACCAATTTACGAACCCAGTAATGCGTGCTCTATCCCCTACTAACAAGAAATTTGACAATTCCCACTAAATAGGTCATAGAAACATACAAAGACAATGTCCCCGAAAGCAATGCATTATAAAACGAAATTGTGAAACCACGCAGAAAGTGGGAATTCCCCTACGGCCTACAGAATAGAAAATATTTAAAACTCATCAAAGGGAGGATCCGTCGGACAAGCCAGTTTTGCGTTCAACCAACCAACGCTGTCCTTACCCAAACATTGCAACCGCCTGCCCAGTCCCCACTCCTGAGATGAATTAACAGTCAAAACATCAGACCACAACAGTTCGCAAAACGTGCCCATCGACCGGATGTGACGCGATTATATAGTCCACTTAGACTTAAGTCAACTTAAGCAACTGAGTGAATACAGAGACAAACTGCTTCGTTCACATTCGTTGGGTTCGTTCACTTTTGCTTACTTATGTGGAATCGAAATTAGTCGCCCTTTACCCGCGTAAATGTCAGATGGTATTTTAATTTTGCTGAAATTCCTTGATACAGTTGTAGGCTTTTCGAATCTTGATGATGCTTCGGGCTGCTTTTCGTTCGGTTCAAATAAAGGGTGATTTTTTAAAAGCTGTAGGAAAGTTTTTCAAAAAAAAAACACATAAAATTCAGAAAAATGTATGAAATCTTTATTTGAATCGATAGTACGGTCCATATAATTTAATGTTTGAAGATTATTTCATGCAAATGATTTGACCTTGACTGCGCCTCAAATGGTCCATCCGCTTAGTCCAATTTTGGCATACTCTTTCCAACATTTCGGCCGGTATCTCACGAATAAATGCTTCAATGTTGTCTTCCAATGCGTCAATTGAAGCGGGCTTGTCTGTATAGACATGAGTTTTAACAAAGCCCCACAAAAAATAGTCTAAAGGCGTTAAATCGCACGATCTAGGCGGCCAATTGACCGGTCCCGAACGTGAAATAAAATGTTCACCGAACTCGCCCCTCAATAAGTCCATTGTTGCGCGTGCTGTGTGGCATGTGGCACCGTCTTGTTGAAACCACATGTCATGCAAGTCAAGCTCATGCATTTTGGGCAAAAAAAAGTTGGATATCATCTCACGGTAGCGCTCACCATTCACAATTACGTTGCGATTCGCATCATCTTTGAAGAAGTACGTTTGTAAGACGATTCATGGTTAAATTATAGACCAAACTGAAGATGTTTGATAGTGAAATAAAACACGAAACGTGCGTCAGCTGTGTAAACCAGTGTTGCCAAAAAGATAATAGCTAAAAAATCACCCTTAATAAGCCAAAAATAATAATAATAGCTAAAAAATCACCCTTTATCCCTTCAGACAGATCTTTGTAATTCTGACGTTTACGAATACCACCTTTAGGTCATATCTGGGATAATATGTTCATGATATTCATGCTCTAATGTATATCATTAAGTCTAAGTTAAAGAAAAGGAAACTTGAATGAAAACACAGACGCCTGCAATTTACTTCTGTAATACCGCACACTTTTTCTGAGTAACCATTCCACACTCAACCATCACACTTCTGAGTAACAGAACATCAACTAACCCCAATAAAAAGCACAGGCCCTGTCCTAATGATAGATCTCACTCCTCCTTTTTGGCAAAAATGTTAACAGCTTCTCATACAAGCCGAATTACAACGAATTTCGCGAACTCAATGCACACGCATTACACGTCAGTCCCTGTATTATTGTTGTTGCGTGTGTGGTTGTGTGTGTTGTTTTTTTTTTTTTGCACAAAAAAGTGAATCACAGAAGAGAAATGAAACGAAATTTGAAGTAAAAATCTGCAATGGAACAAGAGAAATACAAATAAACAAACGAAATACGATAAAAAGCAAACCAAAAAAAAAAAAACAGATATACCGATGAGCAATTGCATCAGTAACGACAACAACAACAACAAAAGCAACAATTAAACCAAAAAACAAAAGCAACAAGAAGCGCAACAGCAACAACAACAACAACCAAGCAACAGCAACAATTCAACTTAAGCGACAACGTGTGGTGGTGGTGACGACGACGATGGTAGGTAGTGCAGTGCGGGCGCCGAAGACAACAGAAAATGCTTGAAATGAAAAACGACCAAGAGATGCATTACATCGGCCAATGGCCAGTTAGGAGGTGAACGAACGCGATGCCCTACACACACCAGCGAACACGTGACACAACGCGTCCGCTCAAAAAGCATTTGTGCATGTTGACTGGCTGGCTCTCTGCTGCACCACACCACATTCACACTCACACAAACGTGCGCACACACGTTCATATGCACGAACACACACGTATGGACGTAAAGTCATGCTCGCAATTGAATGAACGGCGCGTCACAAAGAAAGCAGCCTCGCGGAAAGCAACAAGAAGAAAGCTCACACACACACACACACAGTGGCCAGCAACCGGCCGGACGAATGGACAGACAGTCTGACAGACGAATGGCTGATGACGATGGCGCAAAGTTTGTCTTGGTTCAGGGTTCCATGCGATCACATGGAGCTATGGAGCTATGGAGCTATAGGCCTCTTTCTCAAGCGTAAACGCGTCCTGAACTGGTGGTAGTTTGTAGTGTTAGTGTTACTGCTTGGTGTTTGCAATTTTGCTGAACATAATAAAGTTACATCTCGGCTGCCGCCTCGGACACGTAGATGTCCTCCGACAGGCCCCGAGCGCAGTGGCCCCCCGCGCACGTAATAATTTTTGATTTGATTTCCCCGCCACTAGCGGCTGGCTGCACCGAAGCCCTCCGTCAGGCGGGTTTAGATCATGCCCGGCGGGAGGAGGGGTGGGTGCAGACCTGTGAAAGGTAATATGCACGGCGGCGCTGCTTCTAATGGAGGATGGGAAATAATCAGCTTGAAAATGACCGTTTGATGGAAGCTGGCAGCAGCGGCATTCTCTGGCGAGGCGCACGGCCACGAAAGAGGTGATCATTGGCGGCGTGCAGATGAATTAGAAAAGATGCACATTTTTCATTGCTAGGCCCACTTGAAGGGGCCACTTGGCTCGGCTACGGAATGATCTTTGGCATGTGCGCCAAGGAATTCTGCGGTGATTCTTAGACGCTGAGCGTGTGTGTGCGCGGCGAGTCAGTGTGTTCGTTTTTATTATGGAAAATAGATAGATAGGAACCTTATGCAGGGACCAGGGAACAGCTGCTGCTACTTGTTGATGGATTTCTCTTTCCCTTTGAATGGTTTCTGGATTAACTTCCTGGGTCTAGAATTCAATTATGCAGTGAATGTGAGCACAATAGGGTTGCTGCTAAAGACGGCGCATACAGTTCAAATCTAGCAGATCTTGGGGTCTGTGTTCAATGAACTCTTGACTAATCGGTGGCGATCTGTCAAAAAATGATTGCGAATTAATTTCTGAGCATTTGATGCACGGTCATTGATCATTTGAGGAATATGTTGGTGGTAGTTTCGTGATTGGTATCGTAAAGTGATTTCTAGCTTCCTCTGTTAGTTGGATGCGATCGAATTCATGTGTGTGGCTCTGGAGTTTGCAATGAGGTGTGAAACTTTAAGGTCTTCATGGAAAAAATGCCGAAGAATGAGCTTCAATCAGCATGAACATCGTCAAGGGTACGTCTTGTCACCTATCCTTTACATGAACTGGGCGTTGGTTGCAAGCTTATCTTACAGGCAAGCGGCAGCTTAGTAAGCCAAGGGTGTCGTAGTGGTCCGGTCATTTTTGGATTCGGTTGGACATTGCCTGTGAGGGATCCAAGGTTCATGTCAGAGATCGTGTATATGTGACGTTTTAATCTTCATCGCTAAGAAGTAATTCCGTACAGTAGGTCTCTAGCCCCTTTTTAGTTGTCTCGGTAACTACTTGTGATCGAAGAACAGGCGTAACGAGCCGATCTTAACCCTTAAATGCCAAATGGTCCATTTTGGTCACGCACTCTTTGAACAAAAAGTTTGTCCAACAAAGTTATTCCAAACTACGTGCGAATAGTTTTAATATGTTCTGCTACACGAGGTATACTGGCTGCCGCTTGAATCCAACTGCATTTGAAAGCTTGAAATACAGTAGAGTCTATGCCAGACGACGGTACGCACTTTTTTGTAAATTTGCGAATTTTTTGAGGACGCTTTTCGGCACGCTACGCCAAGAAATATGTTATCTGTGAGAAAACGTAAGAACATCGTCGTTAGTTGCAACGCTGCACTCTTCACAAAGCTGTAACATAGGTTATCGGTAATCCAGAAAAGAGTAAAGAATCTAGTTTGGAGTTGTCCGTAGCCAATGATAAATCTAAGCCAGCTTCCTCAAAAGTTCAAGTACAATCGTGGTGACAGCATTGAATCTGTGGCTTCGTGCAACGGCATCTACGTTTCCACAGTCGCATGGAACGAATATGGCTTCCACGATGGCTGGAATCCAACCATATTTATCGTCCGATGAAACGGCAGCGGCAACAGCTCCAGCTGTTCAGCGTTTCAACAAAAAGTCTGAATCTGTGGAATCAGTTGAGTGCCCCAACATTATACATGAATAGAACTAATATGTACATGGGCTGCGTTGATCTAATGGACGCGTGCAAATGGCAAATGGACACAACGCCTTTTCTACCACATGAGCGATTGTGTACCACTTCGATTGTACAGTACAAACTACGAAGCCACTAGAATTGTTCGAATTTATCATGGAAGTGGCCATTTGCCTTACAAAATTCGGCTGGAACGAAAATCTGGTTACCCATCGAATTTAGAATCGAAAATCGCCGCCAAGCGAGGTCCAATGAATGTTGCTCATTTGCCACCGAAGGATGTACGGCTAGACACAATCGACCACTTGCCGGAGCACGATACAACGACATCGATTCAAAAAACCTGGATGCGACTCACGAACTCGATTTGTTTGCCGGAAATGTCAAGTTCATCTGTGAAATAGACTGTTTCATGGAATTTCACACAAGCAGAGATGCGCCGTCGATGCTTTTTGATCAATCTTTCGTTTTTACTTATACTTTTAAACTTTTTCCCAAAAAAAAAACTTAGGCATTAAAGGGTTAAACATGAGATTGGGAACAGCTCAAATCTGTCTCTTGTCAAGCAATAGATCATTCATTCATTCATTCACCACCTAGTACAAAACGCCACGATAGATGCCAGACGTCGGCTTTTTTAAACAACTTTTCTAAGCACTTATTCAGCCAGTCCTGCTATTTGGAGAAGAAATTTGGATGTTAGGCAGAACGCAGACCTAATTCTTGTGTTTTTGATTGAAGAATACTTCGTCGAATACTTGATCCAGTCCACAAGGAAGGGGAGCGAAGGAGACGACACAGCCGCGAATATTGTGAGCAGCACAAAGATGTGGATACAGTTCCTAATAAGATCCGTTGACAAAATTACTTACTTACTTAACAGGCCGGCGACCCATGCAGGGTCCGAGCCTGAGCAATTGCTTCCTTCCATCGTTGACGGTCCTGGGCACGCTGTTTCCAGTCATCAAGACCAAGCTGTCTTGCATCCGCGATTACTTGGTCTCTTAATACCGGAGTTTCAGTCTTCCTTTCCTTCTCGAACCAGTGGGCTCGGATTGAAAGAACCTCTTTGCTGGAGCATTGTTGTCCATGCGCTCGATGTGGCCGAGCCGACGGATTTTTGCCTTCCGGACTACATCGACGTAGAATTTTTCTTTCGAAGGTACCAAGAATCAGCTCTGCAGTTTTGCGTCCAGCTTTCGGCTCCATAGATGCGGGACTGGCAAAATAAGAGTTTTGTAGAGCATGATTTTGTTCCTTCGAGTCAGGAGTTTGACAAAATTAGCTCGGCCGAATTGAGGTCCAACTGAGAATGCCTTCAAAGCTCGAGAGAAAGCAAGACCGAACCTGCGGTATAAAGACCAAGAAAAACATTTTCGCCTTAGCGATTGAAACCGGCGTGCTCGATGAGGGAGGCTTGAGACCTACTGCACGGAATTATTTCTTAACGATAAAGGTTATGTCACCACATGGCCACGATCTAACGGCTCTGTTCGATCCTCCGGCATGAAATCTCCCTCACAGGCAATGTCCGTCGAGGATGGCAGGCAGGTTTAGCTTAGGCTCAGATATTCCATGGTTCGATGACCTCAGAAGTAAGCGAGTTGGTTGTCCTTCTCCACTTGTGTAGATCGCCTTAAAAGTGCGTGTCCTCTTCTATAGTGTCCCTCATCGTCGGAGTTGTGCGATGGAGGCGTAGACGCTGGGCAAGAATCATGTTACACGTAAAGTGTGTGGTTCAATTTTGTCCCCAAATCCGTTAATTCTTTCCGCCATAATTAAGTAAGCAACACTGAACGAACTCAACGAAAGTGAACGAACGCATTCATTATGGTCACACATTTCTGTGCAGTGGACACGAGTGGAAACGACCTACAGAACTCCGAACGGCCAAGTTTGAGAAACTTTTTCTAGACAGTTATACTCTTTGAGTATTGTCAGTGACTCGAAAGAGGTGGAGCCGTGAAAAGTGTTTCTTTTCGTACCAGGAATCGAACCTAGACTGATAGGTCCAAGTGCGTAGGAGCCGACGCACATACCCACAACGCCACGGGCCACCACTTGAATGCCTTTACGTCGTTTATTACTTGGCCAATTGATCAGTCAGCTTCCCTCCACCAGCTCGTTGTTAAAACTGCCCCCGAGAGAATAAAGTAAAGATCAACTTTAGCAATCGACCGAATATACAGAAATGTGTGTCCATAATGACTGCTTCGTTCACTTTCGTTGAGTTTGCTCAGTGATGACTCGAAAAGCTTTTCCAGTCTCAAAGTCAAGTAATTCCCCCCAAATTCATCGAAGAACATATCTATATGCTGATTGTAGAACAAGTAATGACTGTTGAAGAAGGTAGATTGCGATCTGCGATTTCCAGGTTTATGCTCTTTTTTATTACCGCCCCAGCCATGACGCGGCATGCCGTATGCGTGTTCGTGTTTATTGCTTTAACATTACTGCATGAGTTGTACGATTTTATAGTGGCACCCTTGAATGAGGAAAAAAAAAATTGTTAACCGTAGCTATGCGTTTCCCATTGTAGCTGTTTAGCTAATTCATTCACAAACTAATCAAAATTTTCACACAAAAAGTTGACTCATACCACCAGCGACTGCCAACCATACCGCTGCCCAATCAGCCGTTTCTTAGCGTAGGCCTGCTAAGAGTGGAGACACAGCCCAGACTACATACAGTTTTGCGAAACGCTTAGCCTTAACATTAAGTGTTACAACCTTTCATTGCTACACAGCACATATGTAAGTACGCACACATAGTTGTGTCTAAGGCACGCGACGCTTTAACTCATAACTTTGGAGGTTATACCTTTGGCTTTGAAGGCCATCATATTTCTCTCATCGAATTGAAATATCAGAAGCGCGAAGTGAAACAAAAGAGACGAATGAAAAACCCACAGAGCATTGCAAAATTAAACAAAAAAAAAAATAAACGAAGGTTCGTTATATTTGCACTTTCATCTTGCTATAGAACTCACTTTCGCCAACACACCCGTGCTCGTGCTCTGAACCTGACACACGGACGGATTGCCAGTGTTACGTAATTCGGATTAACTTTCAGAATCGAAAACCGTCCAGAGTCAGAGCGCCAGTGACAGCAGCACCAGCACCAGCACCATCAGCTACATATGGAATTCCATGTGCGCATATATGCACACATGTCATTGTGTCTTCTCTCTCTCAATCGCAAGACGTTGAACTCTGGCAAGCGCAAGGCGATTCGATTGCGTAGAGTCCAACAGATGCACCGCAGGCAACCAGGCAGGCAATGCCATCTTGAGGAGGGAGTTCGGCCACCACTCGCGCTCGCACTCGCACTCGCACAGACACACGCTCAACTCCCTGGCTGGTCGATCAAAATTTATAGTTTTATCTTTTCATTGCTCGTTCGTTGCTGTCTGGCTGGTTATATTTTTTTTCCGCGATCCTCGAGCGAGCTATGATGCAATCGGGACGTGTATCGTTTTCTCTTTTGTCTTTTCAATCCGCACTTATTTTTCGCACGTTCCGATTGCCCCTGATGTTGGCTGTTTACCGCCGATCGGTCATTGCATCCACCACGTTACCTCACTTTTT
The DNA here is from genome assembly GCA_907269125.1 of Eristalis pertinax. Lineage (NCBI taxonomy): Eukaryota > Metazoa > Arthropoda > Insecta > Diptera > Syrphidae > Eristalis > Eristalis pertinax. The sequence continues at coordinate 50,291,476 of OU026147.1, forward strand.
TCTGTTCTTTTCCACGCGTTACCCGCCTCACGCTCGCCTCGGACAGCCCCTCGGGGCGATTTCAAGCAAGGTTGTTGGCTCGATGACCAGATTTTTATTAAAAACTCCTTGACGTCGCGCCAGTAGAGTTCACTTTTTTGGTTTTTTGATTTTTTGCATTGTTTCTGACACTCACGCTCTCGGATTCGTTGAATTTTCGTCGTCGTGCATATGTGCAGCATGTCTGCCCACCGCGATGTGTCATATGCACGGCGAAAAAGTGGCAAAAAAAAACAACACGAATGACGTTTCTATTGCCTGCACGACAGAAATGCTATTGTACCCTAAAGAAGTGCAGGATGACACTGTCAAGTGTCGTGTCAATTCGTAAATTGTGCACCCAAACACCGTCACCAGCATCGATTAAACAAAACCAAAAGGGTGGACGCGTCAGAGGATGTGACAGTCGCGAGGGATGGGAATATGGAATTTCATTCATAAAATCGTGACAAACAGCTCATAATCTTGTGATAAGCTCCGAGAAGCAATCCATTTGAGTAGGTACTACTGCCTGGTGCCTGCTGCCTGCTGCCTACTGCCAGCGAAATTCATATGCTCTCCGCTTTGTGTGCTGTTCTATGCTGCATACTGTTCGCATGTACATTTTATGAATGGTTTCGATGGTTGTTCCGTGGTTGTGTGGAAGGCGAGTAGCAAAAAAAAAGGAAACGATTACAATAGAATACTACAAGCGAGAGACACGTTGTTAGGGAAGTCACATTCTCTCAAAAAAAAAAAAACCTAGCAACAACACATGATTACACACAAAATAAGCAAAAAAAAAAGAAAAGAAAAAGAAATGAAAACACAACATAACAACAACCGAGTGCGATGTGTTATGTCATTAACCACGTCAAATGGAATCAGAAGGATTCTGAAGTTTTCAACGGAGCCACGGAGTTGACACAAGTCCGGCACTCGGTCGGCGGAGAGAAAGTGTTTCTTTTTCAAAGAAAGCTGCTTCGCTGCAATATTTTGCAGCTGCGGTGCATAGTCGAATGGTACGTGATCACCATCTTAACGCAGCCATCCATCTGCATCTCGGAATGAACATAAGTATGGTTGCATTAAATTATGTCTAAAATAATGAAGTGGTCAGGTTGCAGGCGAACCTCGAAATAGTTGTGAGGTTAGCAGAGGAAATGTGTTCGTACGCGGCTAACCAATCGATTGGATGCGTGAAAGGTTGACAAGAGATAGTAATGGAAGATAGTCTACCAGATGAAAAGGAAAGTGCGGCAAAAGTTGAAAGGACATGGGGGCGAATGAACTACTCTGTCATTTGGTAAGTTCTGATGGGTGTTCGATAGTTTGTCGTTCTCTGCTTTTTATATCGCCTTTAGAGAATGACTTAAAATGTATTTGCAAAAAGTGCAACTTAGTATTGTACTTTTAATTTAAACAGCATGCATCCATAGTGCAACAAAAACTTCGTAGCACTACTATACTAACTGCACCTAGAGATGGAGCGTGGTTAAAATTTCCTTCAAAGAATTCGATGATGAACTATATTATCGTCAACAAGCAATGCGTGGAAGATGCATGCCTTAAAACCAACATTTTTGTCCGAATATAACTATGGTAAAACTTGAACAATGGCTGTAATAAGCACGCCGCAAGCAGGGTTGGACATGATACTTCATCTCCTTTCTCTGGACTTATTCATAAAAGGCTGCGCCGCAAAAAGCGCTCCCAGACTGTCCTCCTTGTGGAAACAAGCCAACTATGGACATGCGGCTATAATCAGAATAATAGATTTCCAGAGCAAGAATCATGGTCACAGTAGCCTCACAGCTACAACCGACTATATAAAGGGTGATTTTTTAGCTATTATCTTTTTGGCAACACTGGTTTAAACAGCTGACGCACGTTTCGTGTTTGGTTTCACTGTCAAACATCTTCAGTTTGGTCTATAATTTAACCATGAATTGTCTTACAAACGAACAACGCTTGGAAATTATTGAATTGTATTATCAAAATGCATGCTCTGTTAAGAAAGTTCATCGCGAGCTTCTTCTGTTCAGCGACGAAGCTCATTTTTGGCTCAATGGGTACGTAAATAAGCAGAATTGTCGATTTTGGAATGAATATCAGCCAGAAGCATTGCAAGAGCTACCAATGCATCCAGAAAAAGAAAAGTCACAGTTTGGTGCGGTTTATGGGCTGGTGGCATCATTGGACCGTACTTCTTCAAAGATGATGCGAATCGTAACGTAATTGTGTGCATTTTTGCCCAAAATGCAAGAGCTTGACTTGCATGACATGTGGTTTCAACAAGACGGTGCCACATGCCACACAGCACGCGCAACAATGGACTTATTGAGGGGCGAGTTCGGTCAACATTTTATTTCACGTTCTGGACCGGTCAATTGGCCGCCTAGATCGTGTGATTTAACGCCTTCAGACTATTTTTTGTGGGGCTATGTTAAAGCTAATGTCTGTACAGACAAGCCCGCTACAATTGACGCATTGGAAGACAACATTGAAGCATTTATTCGTGAGATACCGGCCGAAATGTTGGAAAGAGTATGCCAGTATTGGACTAAGCGGATGAACCATTTGAGGCGCAGTCAAGGTCAACACATTTGCATGAAATAATCTTCAAACATTAAATTATATGAACCGTACTATCGATTCAAATAAAGATTTCATGCATATTTCTGAATTTTATGTGTTTTTTTTTTGAAAAACTTAACTATAGCTTTTAAAAAATCACCCTTTATCTTATCATCAACAAGCAATGCGTGGAAGAGGTTTAGTGCATGCCTCAAAACCAAGATTTTTTGGTCCAATGTTCAGCCAGTGTTCAAGTTTTAACAAAGTCATATTCGGACCAAAAAATGTTGGTTTTGAGGCATGCAGTAGACCTCTTCCACGCCGCAAGCAAGATACTTTATCTTCTTCCTCTGACTGCGCTGCAAATAGCTCTCCCAGACTGTCCTCCTTGTGGAAACAAGCCAACTATGGACATGCGGCTGCAATCAGAATAATAGATGGCCAGGGCAAGAATCATAGTCACAGCAGCCTCAACCAGCTACAACCGACTATATAGCTCCCCACACTGACTTCTCTATCAAATTACCAATACTATTCCCCGACAGAGACGAGTGGCTATCGAACGCGGTTTTCAGACTACGTGATTATCCTCATCACCGACGGATGGAAAATGGACATATGGCCAGATTCTACTCTGCACAAACAGGAATCTTCTAGACTCCCTGCTATGTGCAGCGTCTTCCAGGCAGAGAACCTCGCAATAGAGAAAGCAGCCAAACACTTAAACACAAACCAACACATTCCACCATCAGATATGACCATCTTTGTAGACAGCCAGGCTGCACTGAAATCAATGAGGATCCCACAACGAAATCAAAGGCTGTCACGAAATGTCGCGACTCATGTCGGTCCATCCGTCGAACTCCGCTGGATACCGGGCCACGGCTCAATAGCAGGGAACGAAAGAGCCGACGAATTGACCAGACAAGGATCTGAAATGGACATTAGCGAAGTGGACACATCACTACAACCAGAGATCAGTGCATTATACCGGATCACATACGACGCAATAATAAAAGAAGCCAACTCGTCTTGGCTTGCAAAGGAACGACCGTCAAACGACAAGATCAGCGTAGCCAGACCTTTATAACGGCAAAACAAATAAGCCTCTGGCGTTACACCGAAACACTGTCCGACCGGAACAATGCTTCGAAAATGGAACCACTGGTCCAGCGACTTCTGACGGAGCTGAGAGGACAAGGAATAAACTAAAGCCGAATTCCAAAATTCGGCGTTCGACCCATTTTGCCACTTAGTTTTTAGAAGTTGGAATTGACCTCACTTTGGACTGTAGCAGCCCACCCGCCTGTTATTATCATGAGAACATGTCACTGTGGATGCAAAACGTGCGTGCGATCGTTGGTCCTGCGATAAAGGTACCTAGAGGAGAAGATTCGTTCACGCACTGCACAGCTACATGATTCCAGCTAGGCGTCTACGGACACAACGCCTAAGCTGGCTGGGCCACATAGAGTCCATGGAAAACTTGGCTGCGTCGCACGAGTCTTAGACTTAGAGTCTGTAGGGAAACGCAAGAGAGGACGACCGCATCAAAGGTAGGAAACACAAGTGAGAAGGACATCAACAAACTCGATGTTATGACCCCAACTAGATTCCGATCGGCCTAAATAGCGGCTCTCTTTGAACAAATTTCATATAAATCATGTGGTTGGCGTCATTACAAAACGCTACCTCTTGGGAAATCAGGCCAGAAGATTAGTCGCCATCAGAAGCGATTTCTGCAACAGCTGCATGGACCCATGGAGCAAGAGACAAGCCTGATGCCTAGTATGGTGCTCACTTTTTCAACGGCTCAAGTCATTCAAGTGGGATTCTCAAAGGAAACTTACTTCGCTTCATCCTCAGTTCGAGTGGCAGTACGGGCCAGTTTGATGTAAGAGTATTCCATCAGCCACCTCAGCATGGCTACCTAGTTTGGCTTGTTGTTTGAGGCCCAAGTCGTCACCGGACTGTGATGCCACTGCCCAGCTCGTCAGAATCGGCGCCTAGACTGGGCCATAGACTCTTCACAGAGACTGCGGACGTAGCGAATGCAGACATATGGGATCTTTTGAAATTCATAAAGAGCATGGGGTGGTTTCAACCACCAGCCTTCCATCCGAGTGGAAGTGATGGTCAACCATCACTGCCCCCTTCTTTAAGCTAACCTAACCATGGACCAATAGGTCGTAGTGAGTCTCAGCCGCCAGCCCCTCACCAAACCTAAGCCTAACCTTGTGTCTTGGTGGCATTTTTGCGAATTCACGGTTTATTTTTGCGAATTGTGAGAGATCAAGTGGTTGCTGAGGTATGCTAGGCCCTGGCCTTCTACGGGGTGTATCGCCACCGAGGCTTTAACATCCTTTTCCCAGAAATGTGGCATCAATAGAGACTTCCCGTCAAACTATTTCAGAGGCTGGGTGATGCAAACGTTGAACTCTCGGAATAAGTTCAGACACATGTCGTGATGACTCTTCAATGGTGAATAATTGTCATCATTAAAAAGGAATTTTCTGTGACCTCTTTGCGCTTACATTAGAAGCTTGCCCCAATCCCTGATTTCAGGTATAAAACTTGCCGAATTTCATGACTCCAGACAAATGACGTTAAGTCCATTTTACATAAATATCACTTGTCAAATAGCAGTCGCGTTGCCTTCTAAGTATCAACGAGTTCGAGTACAAGACTTTCCAGCGTCTGATACCTATCTTCATATCGAGTTCACTAGTGCGTCGCCTTATAGGCGAATAATTCGGAAGTGGAGTGAAAATCAATGTTAGATGGTCGACAGGCATTACTTGTCGAATCTCAAAATAAATCTGGCCAAATCTCGATCCTAAAATATCAAGCGATTTTATCAAGAGATCCGAAGTTTGCGCTGCATTGGGAATAATTACACTGTCTACTAGGCCTTCACGCAAAAATATTATGTCTATTATCCAACGACTTCTGCAGAAGCTGACTAGATGAAGAAGAGGAGAAAAACACTCAACAACTCCTTTGCAATTGTCCTGCTCTTGCCTTAATCAGGACAGCAACCACAGGCTCCTACTTCTTCGACATTTTAGCAAAATACCAGGCAACGCGCTTGTTGAGAAAACCGACTGGCTGTCGGAAACCCTCTTTATTTTTTCTTTGGAACACCCACGTGGCGGTACAATGGGCCTACTTTGGGCTAAGTGCTACCTACCTACCTAGGTTGAGTGGCTGACTGCTGTAAGGGAAGCCAGCAGCTACACTTAGGCCACCATCGGCCCACTGTGCTATCACGCGGATCTATAAATTCCTATAATGCTTTTCAAAAAGCGAAAAGACTGTTATGTTATAAGTAAAGGGTGGTTAAATTTTAAGGGCCGATGTTGATTTTGAATAAAACACAAATTATTTAGGAAATTATTGTCATTTCTTTTTATTATGATAATATGGGTATGGTTCAATTATGTATGAAACAAAATATCGGTCAAATCGCCGCCGCGACCTCGGCGGCACACCTCCATCCGATGGTCCAAATTTTCGATGACGCTGAAGCATAATTGTGCCGAATTATCTCATCCTTTAGCTCTTGAATTATTGTTATATTATTATTATATTATTTATATATATATATATAAAATAACCCCAAAGAAAAAAATCCAACGATGTCAAATCACATGATCTTGGCGGCCATTTGACATCGCCATCACGTGAGATAACACGGCCATTGATATTGTCGCGCAAAAGAGCCATTGTTTCGTTAGCTGTGTGGGAAGTGGCGCCGTCCTGTTGAAACTACATGTCGTCCACAGTCATATCTTCCAATTCGGGCCATAAAAAGTTCGTTATCATTTCACGGTAGCGAACACCATTCACAGTAACTCCCTGACTGGCCTCATTTTGGAAAAAATAAGGGCCGATGATGCCGCCAGGCCATAAACAACACCAAACAGTCACTCACTCGTGGGTGCATTGGTTTTTCGACAAACACTCTTGGATTTTTATTCGCCCAAATGCGGCAATTCAGCTTATTGACGAATCCACTGAGGTGAAGATGATTTTCTTCGAAAATTGATCATCCACTGTTGCCCATTTTCATAATTAGCCGGAATAACTTTAACGCGATGTTCGATTGTGTATCTTTCCATGGTTCAAATTGAGTTAGTCTGCAATTGAGAAATGTCAAATGAAATGCAGAAAAAAACTTGACGTTTGGGTGTGGTTCACATTCAATATCGGCTCTTTAGTTGGTTTCCAGAAGTCTATATCTACGGGATTTGATAGCACTGCAGTTGCATAGTAAGTCTCAATCTTCCCCATACTCATCTCTGCAGCTTCTGCAGAAGTCGTTGTAGGGAAGGCCTAGTCTGAAGGCGTGAGTTCCAATGGACCTGTTATAACGCCAATAACAGTTCGAAGATTCGGCGATTAAGCGTTCGTTTAAGGTCGAGCGTAGGCCAGAGTTGCTTGGTAATGAGGCATCCTGTACCAGTTGACCATCTACGATTTACTTGAGCTTGAGTGTATCTAGCTTCAGAAAAACATGGAGGATCACCATCCGGAAAGAGGACAGAACCTGTAGCCTTTCTAGCAAGTTCGTCCGCTTTGGCAATTCTATGCCACATAAGTTGGATGTTAAAAGACTTGGTCATCTCGTTGAGGGATCGGCGGCAATTAAGACAAGTCTTGGAGTCTAAGGTGACTGAATTCAGAGATTTGATCGCTGCCTAGGTATCAGGACAGATGATGATATTTGTACTTGATATTACATTGGTCTTAAGCCAGTACACTTCCTTAATCGCTTTAGTTTCTGCCTGAAAGACGCTGCAGTGGTTCGGTAATCGGAAAGGTAGCTGGATATTAAGATCCTTGGAATAGGCGTCAGCCCCCACATCCATCTTCGATCCATCTATGGCAACTCGCAGTGGACAAGCGTCTGGTCTGGTGTTCAGACTCCCAGTAAGATCTGGAGGGGATGCTGATTGAGAAGTTCTGCCCGAAGTGGTGTTTAGGCATCGTGAGGTCAGTGTCTATACATGCTAAGGATTGTTTAGTGTCCAAACCGGAGTTCTTTAGTTAATCTAACAATTTAACATAAATTCTGTGAAAATGTGAAGTGGAACTGCCCTTGCCAAACTCTGCTACTTCGATTTGGAATTAAAACTGCCGACTCGAAGGACCAAAATCAATTCCTTCCTCGTCGATGAGCAGCAGAATCCCTTTACAGGAAACGGGGAAATTGATACTCGATCCTGACTACGAAAAATGTCAGGATGTCTTATGGGGGAAAGATAAACCCGTCTGCTAGCTATGCAAAGGTGTTGATGCAGTTTGGACAGCGAAACCGACCCGGCTACACTAGCTCATGGCCACCAATGGCAAGGACACTCCCTGAATCCCACTGTTCTGAAATTGCAATTTTGGCTTCCATCACAGACAGCAACTCAAAATCCAGAAAAGGATGGACGGCCCATTGGACGACATCGTGCACTGGCCAGGAAAAGCTGTCAGCTCCTTTACCTCCACAATCAATAATAGAGAAAGACAGTGAATGGCTGGATATTCGAATTAAGCATAAATCAAAGAAATACATCAAAAATGGTATGTCTTCTGTTTGAAATAAAGGCGCATGCGCAACCTCGATTGTGCAGATATAATCGAACCGCCCAATTAAGCCGCGGGCCATTGTGCCTCACCGAAAGAGAAATCATTTTCAGAAACAACACACTCACTAGCTTCGACTAATTCGACAACGATCAGGGTCAAGCTTAATCAGGTACTGTCATCACGACTCGAATTCACTTTCAACGGCGCAGCAAACAGCGCACAGAGCACATAGCACAGAGCAGAGTGAATCAATAGCAGCGCAATCACCTTCCCACCCACAGCAGAGATTCAAGATTTCAAATCGCCGCCGACACATTGGAAAATCGAATGTAAAATCATAATCCAGCCCGAGAGCGCACCACGAACGGGCGACGTACTTATGATATGCAAAAGAGAATGTTGCAGATGTCAAGCTCAAGTCACATTGCATCTCTTTCAACTTGGAAACAAGTTGCCGGCATCGCAGGCCTTCAGTCGCCGAGCAACTTTCCAATGAACGTTTTCCGCACCGCGCAGTGTCGTGTGTCTGCGATGCACTTCACTCTTGAACGATGAAGGTGACGGTGCTTCGTGTCGTCTATCTATTATCTTCCAAATGAAAAGCAGCCCCATGCACGGGCCCGTAGAAATACCGAACGTCTTTGTGTTCGTCGTCCCCGACCCTTACGGAACACCCACCATCGCGGCTGTCGTTGCTGCTGCTGCTGCTGCTGCTGCTCCAAGCAGAGAGAGGAATAGTGAATTTTCTGTCTCTGGGACGCGAGTTAGCTTCCCTTCTCTTCCTTTTGCTTTTCACGGAAACGACAGACTCTGGCGACGAACGCCGTCGAGTGGAGGAGACTTTCATTAGTTGGCTCATTGCAGTTGCAGTTGCAGTCTGCTGAGCGCGCAAAGAAAGAGAGCGACCGACCGACCGAGAGGCTGTGCAGAGGCATCCGAACTCCGAAGCAGTGGCGGCAGCAGCAACAGAGCGCTCGCTTAGGTGTAGTAGAGACAGAAAACACAGGGAAGACTGACAAGAGCCAGCAGCTCTCGGAGTCCCAGAGCTCGGAGAGGACGGTCTTTGGTTTGGTGTGCACGGTGGGCATGCATTGTGGTGCCTGGCGGATGGGCATTTAACGTCTCTAGTTTGTGCATCCAGCGTTTGTTGTTGGCTGACTGGCTGCCTGTATGAGTGATTATTTTCTTTCTTTTTTTTTTTTTTTGTTTTTCTTTCTTTCCCGTATGCTTTGGCATCGCATTCACATCATCCCGATGAATCCATTGCCCTATAGAGTGTCACAAAAGTTTGTTGTCCTATATTCTTAGCGTTTATGTGGTCATTGGCGTTTGTCGACGTCGTCGACATCGTTGTCGTTCTTGGCTGTTGTCGTCCTCCACTCTTGCAGGCGACGAAAACGAAACGAAACAGAATTTTTGTTGTTCTCGTGCTCGGGCTCTTCTCTTCTGGTGCTTCATTCTGTCCGGCAATGACTTCGTCATCCTCACTGGGCCTCCTCTTAGAATAAAACAGCAACGGCAACGGCAATGGGCAACGGGAGGGGTACAGGGCGCAAAGGCGTTGGCGAAGGCGAAGGCGACGTCGAAGTCGATGTCGATGTCGATGGCGGTGGCGGTCGCTATGACGATGTGTGGATATGGCGAAGGTGGAGCTGGTAGCTGCGGTGGCGGCAGCAACAGCACCGCCATCCAGGGCTATTGGCATACTAATAGATGCGTTGCTAAACCTGGCGTAGATACTTTTGCCGGTTGGTCTATTTATGTGGATATGCACTCCCCGCGTCGTACCTACGCTTTAATGGGGTGGTTGTGCATGTGCACAACCAGATATTGTACATTAAAGGGCCTATTGTAGTTTGCCTGAATAGTTTTGGCGTATATTGCTTTCCTCTGTGTTTGCTCGAGCTAGCTTGCTGTTTGATGGTTAGTTTTTTTTTCGTTCCTTTTCTTCCTCCCTGTGCCCGTGCCTTTGCGTTTCTATTGCTCTAATGCATCAACTCTAGAGAGATACTTTGAGTGCCAAGCATGTTCTTGAGAAAGTGCATTCGTATACACGCGCCCGCGTGTGTGTTTGTCTGGCTGTTTGCGTTAGAAGGAATTTTAATTAATTTTGTCATAGTGGAGGTTCGCTTTAACATAAATCAGTTAATAAAGGCAGAGGTCCCCTTAATTATCGGTATCTGATGGCGATGGTGAGATGGGTGTTTGACTCATTTTCAAATTTAATGAATTTAATCATTAGCCGGCCCATAATGTCGAGGAATGCCTTGTGGTTTTTTTTCATGTGCAATTATTGGTGAACGTGTATAGAATTCTGCAAACGCAGAGGCATTTGTTTGAATTTGGTGGACAGTCGATTCTGAAAGGATGCATGTATTTGACTAAAGATTGGTGTGTACACAAGTTCTTTTCCTTGTAACAAAGACGTCTAGTTCTTCTTAACAAGTTAGGAATTCCAATTGCAGTAGATTCAAGTACCAAGGTACATAGTAAGGGTCCGTTGGATTTTGTGTGCCACGATTAAAGGAACTGACTTAAAAATAAAATGATAGCAAATTGTATTGAATCAGGGGGCCTCTGCAGCATTTGGGAAACAGTATTTGCGCATTCTAAGGTAAGGGTCAAGGTACAAGTTTCTTTTTAAAAAAGCTATAAAGTGAACAAAATTATTTTTTTTCCATGCATTATGGCTTTATTAGTAAAAGCAGTAAATAGCACTAGCTATGAAACATAACGTCGTTCAAGTGACTGCCTCGGCTGGCTTCGCAGTGGAGCATTCTGTCACCCCCATTTTCCAAGACCTAGTTGATGGTTGCGGGCTGTGGCTCACAAATTGCTTGGATGGTATTGGCCTTAAATGCTTAAATCGTTTTCGGATTTTTGGCAAACCATCGGTCCTTCACGGTTCCCCACAAAAAAAAACTCCAAAAGGGTCAAACCGCAGCTCCGAAGCGGCCACTTGACATCGCCAAGACGACTGATAATACGATTTGGGAATTTGATGTGCCAAAAATCGATTGTGGCATGACCTGTGAGGCATGGCGAGTTAGTCCAAATCCATGTAACGCCCACCCTTGATCGAAACGTTGTCCAATGATGCCACCACTCCGCAATCCGAACCAAAAAGTCACACTCTGTGGATGCATTGGCTTCTCCACAATAATGTGCGGGTTTTCCGAGTTCCAGATTAAAATGCGCTTCATCTGAAAAGAATATTTTTTGCCCAAAATCGTTGTCCAATTCAAGCTGCGAAGCGATAACGAAGCGGATGGTCACTAACCTTAAATTGCTCAGTCAATTGGATCTCGTAAGCGAATAATCCGAAATCTTTGTGCAGAATTCTCCTCAGGCTAGTGCGTGAAATGTTGAGCTGTTGAGATCGATGGCGAGTTGACGTTCGTGAAGTGAGTCACACACTCTCGGCCACGGCAGCCATATTCTCATCTGTGCGCACCGTACGATGACAGTATCATGAGTGTTGTCCACTAGCATACCAGTCTCACGAACTTTTTGCACAAACTTGCGTACAGCAGTTACGGTGGTTGCTTCATTTCCGCCAAAACGTATTCTTTTCAAAAAACGCACTGTCTGGGCTACACAGCACTTACTTCGGATATAAGTTTTCAATATTTCCCAGCGTTGTGCAAGAGTAAAGCGACTCATTTCGTTCCGCGGAGGTATGATACTGACTTTCTGTCAAGATTTCGAGCGGGAAACAGTTGTCAGTGTCAAAATAACCTATGATTTAAAAAAAAAAACAGTAGATGGCCCACCCTGTGCATAGAAGGGTTCCATGGATTTTTTGTTCCACGATTAATAAAATAACTGACTAGTTTCACAGTGGACGTTTAAATGTAGGTTCAGCTGAACCATGAATCGAGTTTCAATTTTTGGTTTAAATGTCCGGATTCACAGTGAAATCTGAACCTCAGTTAAATTGAACATCGTTTGCGTAATGCGATCGACAAAAGCCTGGCAGCACTTTCCATTCGGTGCGTGTATTAGCTACAATTCGTTAAGGCTTCCACTGTATTTCCTGATCCTGTGCATTCCAAGATAAGGGTATTCAGTCGTATGTAGTCTATATTTCCAGGAAATCCGTAGAAAAAACAGACAAATCCACCGACAACAATATCCGCCGAAATTAAAGTTTTCAAATCTGGAGTAAGAGTTACAAAGGCTTTATCTGAACTATACAACGATTTAGCTTAACGAACGACAATACGTAGTAGAATGTAAAGGGTCTTGCAATAGGGACCTCCGAACTTGTTGAAGCTATGTACATCTGTCAAATTTGTTGTCCTTTATTCATTCTGTTTTGCCAAATCACCGTGGACGGATATAGCGTTCAAGATCGCGTGCTGTTCGGGCCAGAAATCATTTTCAGCAATGAGGCCCATTTCTGGATGAATAGGTACGTCAATAAATAAAATTGTCGAATATGGGACGATACCAATGCACATGAGACTTAAGAGCGTCCAAAATGTCCCTATTTGGTGTGGATTTTGTGCTGGCAGGGATATTTCTTTGAGAACAACTTTGGTCAGGTCGTCACCGTCAACGGGGAGCGCTATGTACTGGTCGAGTGTTCGACTCCGAACCAATGGGACAATGAAATAAATGACGCCCGCGGAACCGATGGAACACACAAGTGGAGAAGGACCTCACCCAACTTGGCGTGCGAAATTGGAGGCAGCGGGCTAAAAATCGTGTCAGCTGGAGACGCTTGTTGGCTGAGGCGCAGGTCCACCCGTACTGTAGAAGAAGAAGATTTCCAACTTCTTTTGGCCTGAATTGTATGATATGAACACCAACCACACGTGGTTTCAACAGGACGGCGCTACGTGCTCCTTACACCTCAAGCCACATTGAAAATTCTGCACGGCATGGTTATCTCAAGTGGAGGTGATGTGAACTGGCAACCGATATCGTGCGATTTGAACACGTTCGGCTTTTTCTTGTGGGGTTTTCTGAAGTGCATCAGCCACAAGTTACGGCGGCCCTCAAAGCCAACGTAACCCATGTCATCGGTAAAAGTCAGCCTAATTTATGCGCCACAGTCATGGATATCTCTAATGCTCGCCACCCAGAAGCCGCGGCGAACATTTGAAAGATATTATAATCCATGCATAATGCCATCAAAAGGCTTTTCAATCGAATAAACAGTATCCATGATATCTCCCACACACGCTTTATTTTAATTAAATAATAAAGATAGGTAGAGAAAGACTCTTCATTTTTTAACGAAATAAGTTCCCCGACTGCCGTTATCACTTTCAAGTGTCCTCTAGCTGTCTTTGAAAAGTGTAAAGAAAACAAAATCTGCTACTAGGTACTTCCAAATGTCCACTTAAACACCTTTTCAGCATGTACCACATTCGGTAGCTGATATGTCCTTCACTTTGCAAAGACCTTAGCGGAGATTAAAAGCTCAATTATTACTCAATTGCATGTACATACTAGTGTTGTGCAAATGTGTGCATGATCTTTGAAAGTCGTTTGTTCAATCTATAGGTACCCTGTTTTTTGCAGAATTCATAAATTAGACACTTCTGGATATTCAAACGATGTACGTTACGTATAAAATAAATACATAAATACAGGATAGCTTGATCAGTTTCAGACACAAAATTACAACTAACGAGTATCTATCAGAAATCAGGAGATAGCCGACATCACAGCCTTGTCCATCGATGAATTTGGCAGACTTTTTGACAATTATTCACGAATTTTTGACGGTTATTCACGAAATAATGTAAATGACACTCTCTGCTTGGCCAGTTGGGTTTGAGGAAACGATATAAAAACGATCGTCAACTATTTTTAAGGGACAAGTTGGCTACCTCTATCCTACTTTTCTGATTTCTGATGACTACAGTCGAACTACCAAATGCTACTCTTTCCTGCTTCCAGGCACAGAATTCGTAGAATTCATGCCAATGAGCGAGAGTCTTGCTTTTGAGGATCAATACGACAGAAGCCTTTCTGCTAGATCATTGCTGTGTGCCGCCATTCAACACATTCTCAATTCAAACACAGAAGAGTCACTAAATGTGTCGCCCTACTGACGAATTGGCTCTCGCTGTGTGCGCGTGAATTCTAGCTCTAGCAAAACAAATACCACACAAACAAAAAAACCAAAAAAAAAAAAGCCCCCCACCGATTCTACAGCGACCGTGTTGACTGTTGATCTAACTCGTATTCTCTTTTCGTTTCCTCTTTTTTTCCACCAGTCGCTTATCGCCATTCGTACATGTGAAGTCTCACACAGAGACCTTGACCTACTTTGAGATAAGATTTGGGAATAAGATTACAGATTGCTGAGAGCCGCCGAGAGCTGAGAGCTTGCTCGTGCCTCGGTGAATAATTCTCTCGGCCGGACTCGGTCTCAGATTCAGATTCAGAACCCACTAGTGCCATTCACTGTTTGATTAAGACTCGAAATTCGAGGGTATCTCTGTTAGATATGCGTGCGCTGTATGCGTGTGTGCACACACACGCCCAAACATCTGAATATCTAGGTTGCGTAAACGCATAATTTATTGAATAATTGCCCGTCAAGAGGTACCCTTAGATGTGCGTAGCCAGTGTAACACTGGCACTTGTTTCACCTCATTTATAGGCTCCTTGGCTTTGCCCGAAGGTCGCCCGTTTTGCCGTTGATTATATCAGACAAATGGTTATTCAGAGACGAGCCATCGGTCACCATTCGCATTCGATCGGAACTAACAATAGGCACCACGTCGAGACACTCGGAAAAGCTCTCAAGCCGACCAAAAAACTAAAAAAAAGTGAAAGTGAGCTCCAAAATCAGTGTGAAGCTCTGTTAGAGACTGCCAAAGTTTGACACGAGCTTAGCACACTACCAGCCGTTCGCTGTGCAACGCACACTACCAGACTGCCATAGACGCTTTTCGTTGGCTTTTTTTCTCTTTTTTTTTTTCTTTCATTTTTTGCAAAGTGGTAGGTCAAGATATTTTGGTTGCCGCTTGAGTTGATTTTAACATTGAAACTAGCAACGGGTGAATGATGTCTTTCTTTGGCGTTGTCTACACGGGCTCGCGAATTAGCGGCGCTGGTGCAGGTGTCGCCTCGGCTTCGCCGCGTGTGTACATTGGTGTGCACAAGTGTGAGTTTATAATTGCCCTTCAATGATCTTGATTTGGAAGTTGGAGTCTGCGGTGTGTGGCTGTTTTTTGTGATTTTTGGTGGTTTTTATTTTATTTTTGTGTGTTGCCACACAGACACCAGTTTCAATGGCCAAGGTTGGACACATTGACTGATGGAGTACCAGTTTGGAGGTCCAATTTAATAGTGTTATGTATCTCTTTTGCTGCGATCGAAATGATGCATTGGCTGGTATTGGTGGCAGCTTAGTCGATAGGGGTTCAAGGAATACGCGATGGGCGATCTGATGAAAGATCTCATTTATAAATCTCTTTTTTATAAAAGCGCACGTTGAGTTATTATGTGGCATCGTGTGAATGCCAGTCAGTCAGAATATCTGGGTGGTTGTGCCGACTAAACGTGCGTCGTTTCATCACAGTTTGCATCAAAGTGGCAAGCAATTATTGAACCCTTGGGCTGTGTGTTTGGTAACGCGGCGGTGATGACTTGGGAAACAAAAATCAAATGATTCACCAATGAAGTGTTACCATGGGAAATTTGCTAATCAAACATGTATTCGCATGTCAAGGTCGGTGTGATACAATCCTGTAGACATTTTGCGGGCCATCGTCACAAATTACAACGGTTTCGAAAACGGATGAAGAGTCAATCACGATCTGCTGAGAGGCCTACGAAATTCTTTGGCAATTCTTTGGTAGGTAAATTGTTTATGCAAGTCGATCTGAAGACATTAAGTTGTGACATCTTTGTTCACCGGTCTTGTGTTCCACTCACGACATGAGCTGGTCCCAGTTTTCCAGGCTCGCTAGTTTCTAGAGCACTATAAGCTCGCCAATTTCTCTGCACCCATTTGAAAGCATGAATATTTAATTCAAAATGCATATATTCGCGGTTATTGTGCAACATTCCACTTTGATTTATTCTGTTGGTGGCTGGATGACCAACTGAATAGGCAAATTGAATCCAGGCCAAGGTTGCGACTCTGACTGGCTAATCTTTTGACAGTTTGGATACAATTTGGAATCGTCTTTTGATAATAGTTTAAATTTGTGCAATAACATCTTTGAAATAGTGCAAGCCTCTGCCTCGAAGAGCCGGACCGGTGTGATCAATCATTCGTATTAAGTCAGCTTGATCTTCGAGAGAGGCATATATCGAGTGCTGACATGGCACTGATCTTTTTGAATTATTTATCGTGAAGACGAGGTAGAAGTGTCCAAAGTCTCTAAATACGCCCAAAAGATTTCTGCACATTGTCCAGCTAAGTCAAAGAAGTCGCATAGTGGGGCAGATGGACCTAAGAGTTGGGGTCAGTTTACAGGCGCAAACGATTTTTAAAGAACTCAACTGTTGCGTCGATTTTGTGTTCTTTTTTTTTAAAACAACAGCTTTGCCCTGTGTTTTCACAGCCAATGAAATTTCAGACATTTGTGGAGTGACACTTACAGTGACTCATCAGATTGTCGATATAAATACAGTAAACGCTCGATTTACGCAACTAATAGAAATTAAGGCTGATGCACTTAGGTAGGTAGATGTGACCAGGAAAAATTCTCTCGGGAATTTGCCTTACTTACACCTTTAAGGTCCGTTGTGCTGTCACAATTCGGCTTTTTCCGACACTTCGTTGACCTACTAGACCCGTTTGTACTTTCTCTCTGTTGGTATGTGTATTGAGACCTATAACCAGTTGTTCGTTTTTATAAACTTGAAGATGTCCTTTATGTTGATGTTAGCCAAATGTTCAAGACTATTGAGGAAATAGCTGTCCACAAGTTTTCTTCTTGTCTCTCCAAGGGACGGGCAAGTTCCAAGGTAATGTAGCACAGTTTCCTCTTCCTCCTCATCCATGCAGCTCCTGCAGAAATCATTGTAGGATGCTCCAAGCCTCCTTGCTTGATTGCCAATTAGGCAATGGCCAGTGATTACGCCTACTACTTTACTAATGTTCCTCCTGTCCAAATCTAGGAGAGCTTTAGTATTTGATGGCTCTAGTGAAGGCCACATCGTTTTCGATGAACTACATGTGTTTTTGGTTGATTGGTTTTGATTATGGCGTCTGTCACTAGCTTTCAATTTAAGGCTTTCATTGGGGGGGTGAGGTGTCTCCTGATTTCGTGCCAGTGGTAGACTCGCCCCCCTTCTGGCTATTTCGTTGGCTCGTATGTTGCACAGTGACCCAGCAATTATAAAAATTAAATAAAAAACTATAGTAAAAAAAAACAAGATAGATGGCTTTAGTAATCTATATCTCGCGTTGCACACCTCCGATCGGACTGAACTAAGTGTCGTTGGAAAGATAAGATTTCGTACATCGGCCTTACAGATGTTTTGTACTGCGACTGACGGAACTCCAGCGCTCACTCCATGGGTTTGTTGTCGTATGTGCAGATGTTGGGATGAAGGCGTGCTGTTGTGGGAGTTACTTGCCGGGATATGGTGAAAAACACACCTGTACGCGAGGTACTCATAATTACGACTTCCGAGGCATGGCTTGAATGCGATTCCATTAGGTAGGCGACGGCTTGGCAGACCCAGGACGAGATGGTTGGACCAAGTCCAAAAATTCGCCTGGCTGCGCTTGGGCATAACCCCTGAAAAGCTAGTGTCGATGGCGGAGGATCGAGTGGCCTGCGTGCATTACCCCCGCGACCCCTGTATTGGATTATGCGGACCAGAAGATAATGATGACGATGATGATAGTGACTGGTGACTGGTGATGGTGAAAATGATCGCGGTCGAATCGCGTTGAGTGGGCACAAAAGGTTTGCCAAACCAGAATGGACGGCCAGGAAGGTCTTGCTGTGTGTTTGATGGGAATGGCAGGGAACCATCCACTATAAGCTGATCTACGACAAAACTCTTAATTCGGATCTGTATTGTCAACAATTGGACCGTCTGAATGAAGGAAGTCCGGAGGGGAATTGTGTTCGATCAGTATAACGCCAGACCAGACACATCACACATTTGATTTCGTGCAAAAATTAAGTAGAATTCTGTAGAAATAGAACTCATTTTGACCCAGAGCAGCAGACCTAATCCTCTAGGTCTATCCTGCGGAATGTGTCTGAGTGTCATGGGTCTGGTTTAAGAAAGTCAGACAAGTTCTAAGTGTTGATGACACTTTGAAATGAAGGGGCCTTTAAAGTATTGATTTTTTAAAAGTTTTGCTTTAGACTTGGCAGCACAGTTTGCATGGACGGTCAGTTTGACAGTTGAAAGTTGATCAAATAGCTTCGATGTGTTACGTGTGTTACGTTGTAGGGAGTGAATAGACCGGCCAGGTTGAGAACGCTTCCAAGAAGAATGCAAACGAGGCATGTAGATTATTTCAACAAAATTCTCCCTAAGGTGCACGTACGTTGTTGGAAGTATCCGCAAACACATAACACATCCACCACAACAATTATTTCTATCGACATTCTCGCCAACGAGATGCAAAGGGCATACCTAAGGCGAACGGCAAATCACTCGGAGGCTAGCCACAAGACGCCTGAATACAGAAGAAAGGGCAACATCTGTGGCACTGTAGCAAGCCAGATGGGACACCACAACCAAAGGCAGATGGACTCATGAACTGATACCCGCGGTAGAAGCCTGGACATCGAGAGCTCACGGGAACTGCAACTACCATCTCACGCAGTTCTGGTCGACACATGGAGGGTAACATATCCATAGATTTGGTCACGATAGCTCACCCTTCTGTCCAGATGCAGAGGATGCAATTTTTCATTGCAGGCGTTTTGCGGTAGCGAACTCGTCTAAAACCCCCCAGCTCCTAGTCATGACAGAGTCAGCAGACAAATGGCTGGAGATCTGCTCCTTTCAAACTAGCGTGCAGATAGAATTAAGAAAACTCCAAAGAGTAAGTAAAGCCGAATTGGCAAATATAGAGCATACAGCGTGATACCCTAACCAGCTCCGCGAAGTAATACCTAAAAAGTCCAGGGTGTGGGTTAGTACGTAGGCGTATTCCCAGAATCGATTACTTGGGATTGCGAGATAACCACACTGTTAGTATACTTCGAAGATTGATACATCCTTGGACGCAAACAAAAAACAAAACAAAAAAAACACTACAACAATTAGCACCCAAGGTAGTTATGTAAGATTTTGTGTAAAGTTAGGGAATCATCTATCGCTAGTTGTGCCCCAGTCAAAGGTGTTCCTCTTCTTATGAAAACGAGGAAAAGTCCACAGATCTGAAAGCTACTTGACTGTCCGTGAAAATGTTAATATCATAGTCTGATATTACTGATATTCCAATGTACCCAGTATCGAATTCCTGAATTGCCGTCAATTTAGTCAGAAACCCTAACAATTGCTGAATTGCCGTCAATTTAGTCAGAAACCCTAACACATGTACCGTCGATAGGCCCAAGAGTCTATTGAATGTGTAATTGAATAGAAGCTCCTTTCCAATTACTGCAAACGATGGTCACGGACAGGGTAGTGAAGGATAGCTTCCTCCTCTTCTTCGCCTCTCATTTCCATTGCCTACGAGACAGTTTTAATGGCGGACTGCACTACTTGGGAGCCAACCATCACCAGCTCTTGTCGATGTACGGTTTCAGCTACTTGAAAAGTTGGTTGAAAATTTTACCCTCAGCTTGTGATTTATTCGAAATAGCCGAGAGAATAGGTTTTTTAAGTTAATCTTCTTTGTTTGGCAGTTCAGGACCAGATCTCCATCAAACGAGAGTCTTCAACTAGCATTACCTCTGAGTCGTTGCTTCCAATCCCGAACAGAATGTTGGTTGTTGTCGTTCTTCACTTTTGTGTTCCATTTCAAAGGCGGGCTAAAACCAGTGTACCTTCTTTTTCGAAACGTGATCTGACGTTGAAAACTTCACGTATGTGTAGTCTTCAGCTTGATCCTTCGAGAGAGGTCTATATTGAGCCCAAACAGAGCACTAATCTCGGAATATACCCAAATTCTGTCTTCTCATTGTGCCGCTGGATGTTTGCCGACTGGTTGGTTGCCGTTGGCGGCGTCAATATTTGTCCTTTCTCGTTTGTCCCAGCCGAACTCGTCCAGCCACTTAAGACTTTAGATTAGTACCGAACATGTCGTTAGTACAACGGTCTTCAACTTAGTCTGCAGCGGATAAGAGTAAAGGATGAAGGGGTTAAGCGTGTGTACAAAAATCAGCGTCTCAAATATGTCTAGAGTCAGCATTAGATTCTACGTGTGGCCAAAATTGCATCTTTGGCTCCTAATTGCTCCTGCCCAATAAGCGAGCATCAGCTTGAACACATTTAGCTAGCATCTTGTACAGAGCTGAAGTACAATAAGATGACATCTCCAACAGCTGTTGCAGTGCTGAATTACTAATTGCAACAAAGTTGCACGGTTGCACGCCAGTTTTCTCCAAACTCCGTAACAAATTGACTTGCCATAGAGTTGCAATGAATCAGCAGCCGAACCAAGTGCACTCACCGATCTTCACTCACGCCGAAATCATATTCCACCCAACCGCCCCCGCCCACGGGGCAATGCTGTAATGAATGGGAATTCCAATCCACTTTCATTACTCAAGTTCGCTGAGGTAAAGATAGAAACTGCATAGGAAAAAAAAGTAAAGAAGAAAAAAAAAACTTCGACTTATTCACACAGAAATAGCAATAATTTGTTATACAATATTAACCGACACCTTACCCCTCCGACGCGAAACAATCGCACCGCAATTGCTCGCGAAGTGTGCATCGTATAGATGCATCTGTAGCTATGGCCGATGAGCGCAGCGTTCAGCAGCAGCAGCGGCAGCGGCAGCAAAACAACAACCGCAATGTGAAAACACAGCACAAACATCAAAAAGGGAGGGAGGAAGAAGCAAAAGCAGAAGCAGAAGCAGAAGCAGAAGCCGAGGCAAAAGGCAAGCTACAAAAAACATCCCATAGGTTAGTAGCCGATCAAATAAACAAACGAACGAACGACTTTGCAGAAGTTAAAGACCTCTCGCCAAATGTATCTCGGCGCTGTGCGCTGACGATGTTGCCGTTTTCCGTTCTGATTTTCCCGTCTTTCCATTTCAATGCAACATGCTGCCGCAACAAATGATCCCCCCAGAATGCCACACACAGTTGCCGCAAAGCTGACGACCACTCACCGCTCACGTCATCGTTGCGCGAGAGGGTGTGGGTTATCTCCGCGTTGCCTATACGGCGGTACATAGAGCTTTATCCCTTGAATACACAAAATAGGCCTATTCGCGTCGCGATTAGTTTTCCCCCATTTTCCACCACTCGACGCAGCGATTGCCTGCTTAAGAGAGTCTACCACCTTCAGTCGCAACAGAGAGACAACAGAGAGAGAGTGAATGTACAAGAGAAAGAATACTGAGACGTGAGAGGCGACCAGCAGAGCACAGCAGACGACAGTGATTTTCGCGAATTCGCTAGCAGGCATGAGGCAGCTCATTGGAACTCTGATCGGAGTGGTGGTTTTCGCTTTTCGCTCATTTTCACAAAACTCCCATACGTGTGTGTGTGGGTGTGTGTTCATGTGCGTGTGTGTGCGTCTCGCTGGCTGCCCGTTCAATTACACTTTGTGCAGCGAACTTAAAAATTTTTACATTTTAAGCTTCAGTCAGACAGTGACTTTTGCAACAAACGGTTCGGTGAGAGCTTGCGGGCAACATTTTTTTCTTCGTTTTTTCTTCGTTGAATTTTGTTGAGTTCTCGCATTGGATTTTTACTTACACACACTCTGTTTTTTGTTTCCATCAACAATCTGTTGTATACGTGCGTCGTGCATATGTGCAGATCATCCGTACAAACAAACAGCAAGGACTACTGCCTCGAGGAAGTAGCTACGCGAATTCTCGGGATCGCAAACGTCGCTCTCGGTGGATAACACAACACAACACAACAGTTGAAAGGCAACACATTTTTCGTGCGTGTGTGCAGTACGTTCGCACAATCGGCGTTCGCTGTCGGGCGAAGGACGAGACAGGCAAGCTCGTGTATGTCGGTTGTGGGTGTAAATGTGCTTCTGTGGATATATCGCGAATGCAAGCATAAAACAAAATCATACGGACATCGTTACACAAGGAAGTGCTTCCGGAAATACGTCGTTTTTGGCGCCAAAATCACAGGAAAACTGGATACCTACCCATTAACATCCGTGCGGTGGTAGTGTGTTCGGAAAAGAAAAAAAAAAAAAAACGGATATCGAATCTGTTCATACTTTTGTGTTCCCTCTGTTATCACTTGACAGGCAAGGATTCAAGCTTGTCACTGTCGTACTTTGTGGCAATTTTTTCTTCTGTTTTTTTTTTCCTTCACATTTTTTTGTGCGTTCGCCGTCGTTCGGTTTGGCATAAGTGACAACTGTCGAAACTAGTGATCACTTCCGGTGGAGAATCGACTCAAGAACTGTCATTCAGCCTCAGCTTCAGTCGCTTTGTTGTGGTGTCAAAGGAAACTTCAAATATTTACTCAATGAATCAATTGTTGATGATTTACGTGTTCATACGTTCGTAATTCGTTTATTTTCGTTTTATTTTTTTCGTTCATTTTTTTCTCTCCATTGCTTGTGCGAATTGATTGTTATTTAATGTTTATTCGGTCTTACGGTTATTTCTCTATCAACAACGACAGTGCAACTGTGGAAGAAAAAAAAAAGTGAAATTATTTAAAGTCTACAATAATAATAATAAGAAATAAATAAAGTAAAATACCTAAAAAAAAAATAATAGAAACAAATCAACTTCACTCAGAAAAAAAAAACCGTCGAAGGAAGGGAGAAAGAAAAAGTGAAAAAAAGAGGAGTTCATTTTCACTTTCACTGATTTTTCATTGCAAATCATTTGGTGTTTATTATATCCCCAATTTATTTAGTTCTTTTTTTTAAGAAAAAAAAAATTATATCAAAAGTTTGCAATTTTTCGTGTGTAACATGGTGTAGTGTGCAATTGAGTAATAGAAGAGAGGAAATAAGTGAAATACAAGTCGGGAATGAAATTGAATAGAAACGATTGTGGATAAAACACGGGATTAAACAGTTTTGGCACATTTAATACTATTCTATTATTTGGATTACTTTACAATGCAACGGATGGCAAATACCAAAACGAAGTGACGATTGTATAGAGGATTACTTATTGGATAACAACATCTTTTTTTTGGATATACACACAGAACATTTTTTTGTTTGGAATAAGGTATGTAGAAGAATCATTTGAATTTTTTAGCGAACTTTTTGTAGACTTGGCAGCACTTTTTGTTGTTATGTAAAGGTTTTAAGTGTGTGATGCGCAATTTTGCTTAAAGGCTTCTAGAAAAGAGTGAACGTGATTTTGACGATAAAGCCCAATAGCTCCTAATCGGAATTTGATTCAATCGCGTTTGTGATGGCCTTTAAAAGGCTTATGTCACTGCGCCATGTTGACGTCGTCGGAAATGGATAAACTTATTGCAATTGATCTAAAAACTAGATTCAGATCAAGGAACTGATGAAGCATGGGGAAACTTCATAAAAAGATCTCACCAACGTCTTCCAGTTGTGTTTTGTGTTCACATTTGTTTCGGCGAAAGATCGCGTTCGTTCTTCTCTTGTCCATGTCCAAACCGTCTAGCTTGCTCACTAGTTTGTTGAGATCCTTCTCCACTTGCGTCAGCCAATGGTCGTCCGCCGCTACCTTGTCCCACAGGCTCTGAGTCGGAGAGCTCGCCTTGAAATGAATCACTCCGTTGCAACCTTCCCCCGAATCAAAAACAACGACTTAAAGAATTCGCAAAATCAGCGATTTGATCAGATGTCAAACAATAAACTGCCGACGATCAATGTTGGCAGGTTGATTTTTTTTTGTTTGCTGTTCGTGAATCGATAAATTAAGCAGCGATTTCAGAGTTAAGAAACTAGGGCGAATTGTGTGTCTGTTTTTTTTTTTAGTTCACTATGCCATCAACCGCAGATATTCATGCTGCAGTCGAAGTCTCTTTCTTATCGCTTTTGAATGTCGTTAATTTTATGGTTTTCCTCGAGTTTTTATCTCACAATCATTGAACTGAGCGTTATTCGGTGGCCTTGACAATGTCTGCAAGGTAACCCATTGATTAGAGCAATCAAATGGCAATAATCCAACCCTTGAGCTCTGCAAATTTGTTACACAACCTGCTCGCAACTCAACGCAACGCAATCCGACAACTTGTTTCGAACATCGCCTCATCATCATCATCATCGTTCGCATCCCTGAAATTGTACCACCTTGACTTTGCACTGCCGTGATTCGTATTCACATGCTTCTCAAAAAAAAAGAAAAGAAAACAAAACAAAAGTAAAAATAAAACACAACGAAACACACGAAATAATCACACTTATGAGAGGTTCGGTGAATGTCCGTTTTAAAATATAACCACCGAAGGTTATTGAATGTACAATGTTTTATTTTCAGTTTTGAAATCTAAAAAGAGAACACACACATCAGTGACTGATTGGATGGCTGTGTGTGTACGTCCCTCTGCGCAAAATGCCTTCAGCTAAATAAAAAGAAACTAAAACTTCCACATCCAACCTTCAAAACTAATTTCAATCAATACTAATCCAAAAATATTCACCACCAAAATGAAATGAAAATAAGAAGACATACACCAACAACAACAATAACAACAACAACGACACAGAAACGACGAAGAAAAAAAAAAAAGAAGAAAATCTGAAAAAAAAAAGAGCTTTAATCAGATTAAGCCAACTATCATATCAGGTAACCTTGAGCTAAACTGCTGCGCAAGCAAGCAACAAAAAATTGAATAGAAACAAATAATAATTAAATACAACAAACAAGTAATCGCGACCAAAAATACAACAAAATCACCATCGACATTAAACAATGTCAGTGCAAAAAAAATAAAATAAAACAGACAACAAAAAAAAATCACCGCATTGGACCTGTGCTACTTTAACTTGGATATTTATTCCTTTTCATAAATTTTGGCACACTTATAACCTAACCCAACCTAATTAACGTCATCGATTCGATTTCAGTCGACACATAACCGGGCGAGGGTTTGAAGGGGGGCCAGGCGCTTTGTAATCATTTTGGTTTTTTTGAGCAATTTTTTTTGTTGTGTTTTTTTTTGGTTTATCGTTATTCGTGGGCAATGGCGGAGTGGGGTGTACGAGTGTAGGGTAACTGCTGAGTAAGGTGGTGAGGCGCTCGGTTTCGATTACGACAGAGCACCGCTGGTGGCGTTCCCGATTTTTTAGATGGACACATACTCCACTGACATCGTTCTAGTAGCCTGAATTTGATTTAATGAGTTTTATGCACAATTTCAGTTTCGATTGTGTTGTGGTCACAATTGGGTGCAGACATTTCTTGGACTGTCTCCAGTTGGGGGTAGTGGGAAAATGTTGCAAACATGATGTCCGCTCGCGTTTGATCAGGATATCGGGAGGAATTTTGTTGAGCATTTGCATTTGATTGGTGTTCATCAAGTGCAAACGTAGTTAGTTTCTGATTTTCTTCCAGGCCTTGTCTCTGACGATCGTTTTTGCATTTTCTGGTCGTCATTGATGTTGGTTGCTGGCTAGATTGTTACGAAAGAAACATTTTGTTGACCCATTGGGTAAACTACAAAAACCAGTAACATCGTCAAAATTCGAAGAAGGGAACGTGTCCGAAAACCTTAAGCAATTTAAGGAAGCGGGCTACTGATACTTCAAAAATAAAGTAAAGGCGCCGAATTTCGAACAACAAGCGCTGTGTGTGAAAGCAAATCAACTTTTGATGTGCATGACTGTGTATTGTACATTTCTATCTGTCTAACTGACGCAGGAGAGCTTGTAATTTGGCGTTAATATTTGGGAAAACTTAGGAGGCTAGCACCAGTCAAAACCTTTGGCAATTGTAGCTTAATGATCCCGATTGTGAGAAGATGAAAGCTAACCACATACCGTGGGGTCCCCAAAAATTCTCGCTTTCCAAGCTGTTCGTAAAGTTCCCTAAAGTTCCGTCTTGCCACTCTCCTTTATCCACGCTCATACCACGGCTCATATTCTGTGAACAACCATTCATCAAGGCATTTTTTCACTTCTTCCCAAGAACGAAATGGTTCTTGTAGACTAGACCAATGTGCATCGACCGACTTTCAGCAGCCTTTTTTGGAAAAGAAAATACAATAAAACTGCCGGCAATCATTCACGCATCTATTTGACCTTAGCCCACTTTCCATTTAACTTGATCTTGATTTCAGTCTAGTTTCTTCTTAAACTATAATTCTAAATCCTAAGTACAGTGGACGAACTCTCCCTAAGTCGAACACTCCCTAAGTCGAACTCTCCATAAGTCGAATTCTCCCTAAGTCGAACTCTCCCTAAGTCGAACTCTCCATAAGTCGAATTCTCCCTAAGTCGAACTCTCCCTAAGTCGAATTCTCCATAAGTCGAATTCTCCCTAAGTCGAACTCTCCCTAGGTCAAACCCTCCCTAAGTCGAACTTTCCCTAAGTCGAGCTCTCCCAAAGTCGAATTTCTCTCTAACTCGTTTTGGTTGCCATATTTTGGCATTTCCCTTAATTTCACCTAAAAGAAACGATCCTCTAACTCGAACTGATTTCGATATCCCGTGAGAATCCGCTTAGGGGGAGTCCACTGTATTTTTAATTATCTTTTCATCTCTGTTTCTTAACTACTCTCAAAAACCATTCATCATCCAAAACAACTACGACCATTCTGAAAGATGAACGAAAGGATTATGAAATGGCGCCCAATTGCAGACCGACAATAGTCAACTTCAGAAGCTTCTCCTGTCCTCCAGCGCGGTAGCTACAAAACTTAATTTCACTCCACACATTTCAGCACCACGATCTTAGCCACGAAATCTGTAACAAACAAAATCCTACGTGAAACCGTTAAACAGTATCGCGCCTGCAAATAAACTCATTTAGAGAAAAGCAAACAAATGACTTCTAAAAAATTTTCTAAACAAAATAAAAGGAACATTTCACGCGACTATTGCATTCTCGCACACACAAGCCAAACTCTGTAGAATTTCGCCTTGTGAACTCGCCCTCACTGCCATTTGTGTAAACAAAAAAAAATCTGAATTCTAAATTCGATATTTAAACTAACTACAGTAACCTCAATTATTAATAATGATCATTGTTGTGTTATACATTTCACCATTCTCAAGGCTGTCTGACACAGCACAGCACAGCAGCAGTCTACGAATATTTGAGAAGAAAATCACGCACCTACGTACTACTGTGCGTGCTGTATGCCATTCGAAAGAGAAACAAAACTGCATCAGACCAAACACGTCTAGCTGACTCAGGCACTCTGGATTACTCGAACTTTCATTGCTATTTGCATAGTCTGTAGATGTACGCGTACGCGAATGAATCTCCACCAGTCTGGTGGGTGCTAAGCTCTAGTGAGAGTCTTTCGGGGGGGCGGGAATGCCGATGCAATTAATTTCGTTTGGAGGGTGCCTCCAATCGACAGACGCCACATGATGATTTGCTATTCCCTGCAAAACTGAATTATGTAATTTTTAAAAATAAGTAGGCTACCACTTTGACTCACTTTGTGTGTGCCGGTGTCTAGTGTGTGTTGCCGCACACTTCGATTATTGTTGCCCTAGGTGTGCTGCGGCCTGCAGTGCTTGCGTTTGCATTTGCAATTCCTTCAGCGATGCCGATTTGAATTTGCGCATAAATCTTCGAGAGGAGATCATGATAACTGCCGATAAATAACGAAGTTGTTGCGGAAGTGATATCATTTCCGCTTGAAGATGCCACATCAACCTCGTGGATGGAGTGATTTTCTTAGATTGCACCTCGTAAGTGCAGTGACAGCTGTCAATTGCGTTCCATTCGCAGGTGACAGTGATTATTATGTTGTATGTGCTGTTTGACAATAAATTCTACTGTCAAATAAATTTCTACTTGTAATGTGACATCGACTTCGATGTAAATGTTTCTTTTCTCTCTTTTTTCCATATAATTGGCCACTTCTGTCGCCGTTTGCGGTGCTTTCGTGCTTTGTTTTATGTTCTGATGACGGCATGTCATGCAAAATCGAAGCATACTACTTCTGAATTCAGTGACAGTTGTATTTATGCATTTACCAGAAACGCTTCTGTTCAAATGTTCCAACATTTCCACAACGATTGTGTGCGTTTTCGGCGAGTAAAGGAATCTGAACCGGTTGTTACTAATCACTGAAAGAAGTTGTGTGGAAGTCATATGCATCTTTCGAACACCTTCAAAAAAAAAAACAAAAAGTTCCAAAATGCTGATGGCCGCTGACAGAGATTGACAAATGAGATCCTAAATCTTGGCCTCGATTACCATTTCGGTAGACGACGGGAAAAAATACGATGCTTTTACGTTTCCATTTCCACACGAGACATTTGTCACTTTCGACATTTATTCGTCATAAGAAATGCCAGACGTCGCTTTTATTGCCGTTAAACGGCGTCAATGGTGTCTCCCGAAAACAGAAATAAATGCACAAGCTGTGACAGTGTGACAGACATATGAAAGCATAAAGGTTCCGTTTTTTGATGAGGAAAACTTGAAAGTCTCTCGTGAGCTATTTGATTTCTGACAACAACTTATGAAAGGTAAATGAGAGAAAAGTCGAAAATTGTAGGGTATTTAAAATATTGTTCAAACATTTTGTGGATTTGTAGGTAAAGCCTTGCTAATAGAGTTCGAATTTTGCTAAATCTTGGATTAGAAAGCAACGAACCGCTTGAAACTGTGGTTGAACACTGGCTGGTTGAATGGAAAAGTGTTGTTTCTGCGACTGGGAAATAAATGGGACCCATTTTCAGAGTGGCCTTCGTGTCTCAATGGGTAGGTGCGTCCTCTAAGGATTCTGGGTTCAATTTTCGACACCAATAACATTCATAATCCACTGCTCCACCTCTTTCGAGTAACTGACAATTCTCAATGCTGGAATATAGTTGTCTAGAAAAAGCCTTTCAAACTTCGCAGTTCGGAGTCGGCATTAAACGGTAGGACTGCTGCAATTTAGAGAGAACAATACCATGTTCAATACGAGTGGTTGTCGTAGAATCTGTGTCGAGGCTGTAAAACCACCTCAGACTGTAGCAGGACCCACATATGCAATATTGTGCTGTGCTAAGTCCCATCAAACCAGGGAATTCCGTAAACTGATGCAATGAAAGAACCAACCAAGGATATGCATGCAATTCCCTTCAATACAAGCGACACGCAACTTCGGGAGAAAACTCTCGATCGACAAATTGATGGGTCGTCTCATAAGCAGATAGGTAGGTAAATGGGCTGCCAACGAAATCGCCAGCACACTTTGATCATGTTGGTCCATTGTGATACCCATAGTTAGACTACTACCACATTAACTTTGTTTTCGAACCGGGGACCTCTCTAACCAAGGGCACGCACTGAACCAACTACTATGTCTTGCACCCATACGTTTGCCAGCAACATGCATAAATCTGACAACCGAACTTATGTAGTGGCATATGGACAAGCTGAAGGAATACCACAGGATTCATTACAGAACACTGCTTCTTAGTCGTGCACAGCACAAAGTTAAAAGAGCCCTGCAATCAAGAAGGAATTTAAAATAAATTTGAAAAATTGTGTGAGAATGACGACTCCAATTCCAGAAACTAAACGAAAAGAGCCGTCATAAGCGACTGGCGAAATCGTCTTCGAATTAAATATAAGCGATGGTATGAGAGGTTACTTCCAAGGCGCTTTATAGCACCACTAGATTGATGTGGCAGACTGCTGTAAGGGAAGACAGCAGCCACACTTAGGCCAGCATAGGCCCATTGTGCTAATAATACCACTAGTTCGATTCTGAAACCTTTATTAGAAGAATAAATAAAACAGAATAGCGCCCAACTGCCGACAAATGCTAACTACTTTTGTTAGTGAATTTTAAAAGTGCATGAATGCATAGAAATATACAGCCTCCAGACCAAACCACTTTCTAGTCGAGGAGATACCTTAGACATTTCCAGACATAATCCCCGTTCTCCACTTGCCAGTGGTGCCTAATCCCAAATGGAGACTTCCCGCTGGAATTCTAATTAACTCGATACATTGTGTTCCTGTTCGACTTTTTGTAAAGACAACCTTTTTCTTCTTTGTTTGGCGCTACAATCCGCGGTGGATCTGTGCCTCTCCAGCCACCACGATTTTTCGCCAGTTGCCTCCAGTTGCCCACACCAAGTTAGTTGAGGTCCACCTTCACTTGTGTGCGCATCTCGATCGAAGACGTCCTCTGTTGCGTTGTCCCAATGGCTCGGATTCGAAGGCTCTTCGGGCCTGAGTTGTGGTGTCCATACGCTCTACATGACCTAGCGTTGGCTCCGAAGACGCCTAACTAGGTGCATGCCACTGTACAGTTCGTAGTTGAATCTTCTCCTCCAAACGCCATCAGCGCAAACATGACCAAAGATTGCACGCAGAACTTTTCTCTCAAAACAACCAAGAGCTTCTTCATCCGCTTTCAAAAGCGTGCATGTCCCTGCGCTTTCAAAAGCGTGCATGTCCCTGCGCCATAGAGCAGGACAGTGATGATCAGAGTGTTGTGTATAAAGTCAACTTGGTCTTTCTAGAGATGGCTCTCTTACTCAATTGCCTCTCGAGCTCGAAGAAACGGCGATTGGCAAGATTAATTCTGCGCTTGCTCTGGGTACTGGTGTTACGAAGACAAAGTCCTTGACTACCTCTAAGTTTCTGCTGCCCATTGTGACGCTCTGTCCGAGACGTCGATGGTGTGCGTCCTTCCGTGATGACAGCAAATACTCCGTTTTGCCTCGTAAACCTAACCACTTGCAATTTTAATTGAGAGTTGTTACGTTCCTCTAATAGGTTCATTCAATAAGAGGTGTCATTTTAAATCAAAAGAAAACACACAAAACTTCTGTGCAAAGTGATGATGTTTGTGTTTCATTTCAAAGGAGAAACTCCGAGCTTAGTAATAGAATACAACATCTGCCAAATTTCCCTCTCGACTCTGTTCAGAAACAGGCTTTCGTTTGTACATCAGACCTAATTCGATCTCACAACACCTCCCGCGACACTTGATTTCTAAACCATACAACTGTCGCTTTTCTAGATAAGATGTGTCCTTTTTCTTCTATCGACTTTATTACAAGAGATTTCTGACGAGAGAAAGAGCTTCACTCGAACGCGACTTGAAAATCAGACAATTTTGAATACTGAATACTTCTCGAGAATTCCACTTTTTACTAAATACTCATCGCCACCCTCAAATTTGCAGCCAAAATAATAAGCATTTCCCACAATGAAACAGCCATTAGCTTCACGTTGATCTGTATTTGCGAACACATCCGCACAACGCAATCATTTTCCCCCTAAGTGCAGCGAGTAATCGCTTCAAATGGAGATCGTCATACACATTCCATTTACCACTGAAACAAAACAAAAAATTGATCACCACATCATTTATCAATGCAACGTTTGTACATTCGAAAATGTGCAAGCGTTAAATCCATCCTCTTCCACTATAATTTTGTGTCTCCTACCTTCACTGGCAATAAATGCACTTTCTCCACCGAGTAACATGTATTTTGTGTGTTGTTATGTTTGTGTACATTGTTTTTTTTTTGTTCAAAATTCGCGCACAATGAACTTAACCTAGCCAGCAACGAGCAACTATCCAACCAACCGAACAGGCAGGCAAGCAGGCAGGCAACTCTCCCAACAAAGTCGTGAACTATTGCGACCGAATAAAAATCAGGAATCCTGCCCGCACGTAGATGGCCGCGGGGGGGGAGCCCAACAAAATAAAAGAGTTTCCTTCACCCCAGCCACGTCCATGGCATGCCATTGCGGAGCTATAGGTCCAGCCGCAGCAGCAGCATCCCATCATCCAAGGCACCGACAAGCCATGGCTCGGGCATAGAAATCGAATGAGATTGCAAGAAAGAGCAACAACAAATCAAATGAAATGAAAAAAAAAAAAAAAAACATAGAAACACCCGCTACGTGCACCTCTTTGAATTGTCTATCTAGGGGGCTAAGTGCACGATCAGTGGGCCGTACTCTGCCAAATATCGCGCGGCGGTGCAGGAACGGTGCACGAGCAATGGAAGGCGATTCCCTGAAGTGCAGCAGCATACTCCCCACGTTGAAATTTCTCCTTGTGCGCGAATGCGGTGCTTGTTGCATTTGATTTGGGGGCCTCTAATGCGGCGTTAGACGAAAATGTACGTTACCAAGCTGCTAGCCGAGCTGAGCCGAACCGAGTCGAGCGATTCATCAGCGTACGGCGGCGTGGTGGAGGTGGAGTTGGTGGTGGTGGCAATGGCGATGGCATTTCATTGCAAAAGGTACACGAACCAAACAAAATTTGACGCGCGAACAAAAGTGAACTCAAGTGAAAGAGAAACTCTTTCTCGTCCGCGGCTTCGTGACAGCAATTTTCATCAGGCCGAGTACAATGGCTGCGCGGTGGCGCGGCGGCACTGACTATGGCGGCCGGGGAGTGTTAACACCAACTTTTGTTGTGTCTTTTCTTCTTTTACTTAGCTGGCTGGTGTGTGCGCGAATGGCGTGCGGTTTTATTTATTTATTTCTTCTTGCCTTCTTTTTTTTTCTCTCATTTTTTTCGTGTTTTTTTTTTAGTTTTCGGCTTTCGGTGGGCTTTGACTTTTACATTTTTAAGCTGAAAGTAGTAAAATGTATGCAACGTGCAAGTTCAAGGCCGTGAATCATCGCCACAGACGAAAGTATAGCACCGGCGGCAAGGGAGATAGCCTTTCGGACTCTCCGGGAGTTCATGGGTTGATGTGGAGAAAACATTCCCCCGTCGGATTTTGTTTACATGCGCGCGCATGCGTGCACAAGCGAGAGTCGATTGCAGAGTGCAAAATTTCGTTGCGGAAGCACATGCAGTTTGACAGTGGCAATTATGTTGTCGCACATATTTGACAGTTGGACTCGGAAGCGCGGCAACTGTTTTTAAGCCAAAGCAGCATTTCTTCGACCAAATGTCGATCGGAGTTAAGGAAGCGAGTCGATAGTTTGCATGGATGTGAAATGAGATCAGTTTTCTTTGGTCTTCTCTGCAACTTTGTCTTAATTATTCGCCAGCTTTCCGGGAAAAAAAACCCCATACCTGCTTGATGGAGATATGTCTTTTTAAAGACATTAGAAGCGAATTGCTTTACGTAATGCAATGCAATGATGATTGAATACTTTGTATAATTGCGTTTCGTTTTCGTGTCGTGAACGGCCGCATTGAATAACTTAAATTGTTTTCTAATTTTACACTTGACGGAATTTAACGCATTCCAGCACGACATATGGAGGCAGGAAGTTTATGCGGCGATTAGCTTTTTTCTTAAATGAGCGGGATCCTGTGACTTCCTGCTGGGATTCCAACTGAATTTATATTGTTTGAGTTTCGATGTGTTTCTCTGCGATCTTAAGTGGGAGCTGTGGTACTTAATGTGGATCATCCATCAAGAGGTGTCATTTTAAATTATTTAAAAAGTTAAAAAAATATACGAAAAGTGATGATATTTTGATTGCATTTAAGAGTGGAAACTCTAAGGTTAGCAATGGAATAATAATAATAATATGGGTGGCGCTACAGTCCGTAGAGGGCCAGGACCTAGCGTCTACAGCAACCACTCATGTTGTGCGTGCTATTTTTATCTCACAAGTGAAAGGCACCTACAGTTTTAAGCTAGCGCCGGCTAAGTTTGAGAAGCTTTTTTTCTAGACACTCATACTCCTTGAACATTGTCAGTGACTCGAAAGGGAGGTTCAAGTGCGTAGGAGTCGACGAACAGACCCACAACGCTACGGCCGCCAGCAATGGAATACAGTGTCCACCAATGGGCGCTCCGTTCAGAAATACTTAAATACCCTAAAAATGAGGTGGACTGAGTCAATGTTCCCTGAAATCGACGCTATCGACTGTGCTCATTTGTGGCAGGACGATTCCTGTCTAAATTAGATTCGATTTATGTCTCTTGCTGGAGCATTCCGTAAACTCACTAAACGTCGTCTTTAACACACACCGAAGCAACAAGCCTAGGTTGGTGTCACCATTTCGTAAATCACATGTCTAGAGAATTTGGCACTCAATAAAGAAATTGTTTCCCCAACTGTGGAGCATGTGGAGTCATCTGTCTGACAATGAACGTCACCCAATTTGATATCACAACAATCTCACGGAATAAACGTTGCGCCAGACCGTTTAATAACGCGTAGCACTAGCATCATTTTCGAAAAAAAGCCACTCTCACTGACAGTGAAGCATTTCACTTGGTTTCCTAGCGACCAAGATTCTGTTCGCCCAGCAAATGTAAATTGAATTCATGACTCTTCTACTTCTTTCTTCTCTGTGCGGCTTTATGAGCCCCGTGTCTCACAGTATTTAAAAACAAATTTTGATCTACTTCCCTCATTTCCAGAACCCAATCGCCGCAAAAGTACTATGTTTTCGGCTTGAATTCGTGGGTCAGCCAGATAAAGTCTAGCTAGACCCACTCTTAAGTCAAGTTCCTGTTCAATTCCTGTGATTTGTCCTGTGTCCTGTAGCCTCTGTTGCGGCAGTAGCGATACGTTAAGAGGGCATTTATGGACAGGCTTGAGTTGGGCCTGAAAAGTTAGAATAATTGTGTCGGTTGTGCAAAGAAACACGACAGTTCCAAAATGATTTTGGAATAATCTCACCGTTTCATAGTGAACTTTCATAATTTCTACGCGCCACGTGAACGTATGAATAGGTTCACATTATTTGAGTTGATTTGCGTTTTTGTTTTAGTTGGCCGCTTTAACACACGCTAAATTCGTCGTCGATTTTTGTTTGAAGTGGACAAGGGAGGTGAGACAGAATTGATCACACGAAGGAAATAACACACACATTGAGAGTATGGACGACGAATTTAGCGTGTGTAAAAGCGGTCTTCATCAAATCGATCAATGTGCATGGTCGTACTGCAAGTCGTTCAAATGTAGCGTTGCTGTTCAAAATGTTCATCATTTCGCCCTTTTTCGTGAAAGTTAATCGTTCGAGTATTGGCCATTTGTTCACATAACATTAACGCGGTACAAAAAGTATGACATCTAACGCAGTCAAAGATGCAAAAATGTCCATGCCCAGCAAACAGAAATTTCATTGACAACTCAGAGGAATTTCGATTAAAAAAATGTTCATCTTGTTCCTTCATTTGCGGCACCAAATCAGTGAAAGTTCTTTGTTCGGTTTCCTTCTTGGATCAAGGGAACTTTGCCAGCATGTATCTGCGTTAAGATCTGTAAGACATAGGCTGAATTTGTGGGATAATCTCCCAATGGTCATATCTGAATGCCAAATCACAATATCCGGTTGTTTTTACTTCTAGCCGCTTGTAGACTTGTTGGATTAAAACTGAAAAGTTTTCTCTCAGTTTACACAATTTCGAACTTTCGACTTCGAAGACGCTGTCACAAATGAAATCTGTCAAGCATGTGTCAATGTGCAAATGCTGGGCACTATTTGATCGTCCAAACACATCACAGATCACAGAGATAAAATCCTTTCATGCCCGATGTTGCCTATTATTTTGGATTAGAGCTTAAATAGACTTTAAACTTCGGGCACTTTCAACGGGGAAAACCAGTGTGGGATAACCTACTGCGTAAAATTAATTCGGGCATGAAAGGGCACGCAGTTTGGAATATTTTTGTTGGACAAACTTTTTGTTCACAGAGTGCGTGCATAAAATGGACCAGTCGGCATTTAAGTGGTAAAGTGAACTCCATCCTGAATGTTATTTATCAAGAGACTTCGAAGTGACAGTTGAATATGGCGCCCTCTTGTTGGGTGACAACTGTGAGTGCTTTTTGGAACATCAACACGATATTTTAACCGACAGACTTGAATAAACTCTGCGGGGTCTCGTTTTAGAGCCGTCCCACATGGACATGGGATTGTTCTTTTTCGTTTATCTGAATGAAATTCTCGTTATCACGACCATCACAAGCAAATGCGTGAAAAAATGGCGTAAATGGATGGATACGGAACGAAAAACATTAAAGCTTCTTTTAGTAAATAGATTAGATATAAAGCCAATACGGTCTGGCAACGATACCCCTACATTCCCATGCGCCAACATATCCCCCGACATCCTTTCAAACCTCGCTGGCTTATCTCTGAAAACAAAAAAACAAAAGAAAAACGATCACCGCAAAAGATTATGAATTTGCTTATCTCTTCGTCCTTTCCTCCAGTCTACCACCATTGGGTAAGAAAAACACCACCTCTACTTGCCACATTTAGAACCATCATCAGATCGGGAAAAAGAGAGGCAGTCCTTGAAACGCACACAAAATCTAGAGCAACCCATGCAGACTCATTTTGAATTATAGCTGATGATTGCGTATTCTAAAAATACAAGAAAATCATTTCTTCAGTTTTGTTTTCTGTTTCTTCCTAAAAATATCCTAATTCGTGCAAAAAACCAAATACTCTAGGTATCAGCCGTCGGCAAAAAAAAAAAAAAAAATGAAGAAAATAAAACGTTTTAATTTACTCGCATACTGGCGGCGCGGCGGTATGTATATTTATTTCTGCCCGTTTTTCCACATGTCGGTCATGTGTTGCCAATGGAAGGAGGCCAGCTAAATCTACCACACTTCTCTGATTGCCCAACCGATGACATTGGCATTTCATTACATCATGCAGCACGCAAAAAAAAAAAAAAACAGAAGACCAAAGTCAAATCTGCATACCAAAGCAAATTCAATATCTCACTCAAGAGACCCCCAACACTCTCGAGTCACATATTCGATTGCGGAAAATTCGCATCTCTGCACCTTGACCTTTTTTTTTTGGTTCCCTCAGTCTCACCCACCTCTCACATCACTAGCTGAAGCTGGCGTCGCGTCGAATATTTCTTATGTAAAAAAAATCAAAACCATTTCATTGAATGGCAAATTTATAGTGACACAGTTTACTGGCAAAAAAAAAGAAGAAAAAACTATAACCTATCAAACGACCACACATCGTTAGATAAAGTTATTTCGCACTAAAAGATAAACCTTTCGTCTTTATGATCTCCCATCTCAAGCTGGGATTTTCTGCCATATTTCTGCGTGTGTGTATCTTTTTTGCAAACAAAAACTACATATGCTGGAACGAGATGAGTGTACGTATCTTGCTAGATTTGATAGTCAAAATATACAGTATCCACACCGATAAACAGCAGAGCGACGCGCAAAACAAAACAAAAAAAAGACAATACACACGAGTGAGTATCTATGCGAATGTCAATAAAAAAAATAATAATAGAGAAATAGAAACACAACGACAGTGACAGCGACAACGACAGCGACGACCGCGTGTGACATAATCATCGCGGCACCAAAAGTAGGTCACCTAATTTTTTCTGTTTTATTTTGGCAATCTATAGATACATTTGTGTGCCGATACTGAGTGTTTATGTTTTGCAATGCGAAGAGAGCGAACGTGCGCTCTATCATTCCGACGCGATAGGGTAGGTACGACAAACAACAATTCTGTTTCGAGTTCTGTTCTTTATCTGGTTTCGTTTCACACAGTAAAGCTGCTTATCCGCACTTTTCTTCGCAGTTTAGTCCTTGAGATGTTTCCACCAAAGTAATGCAACAAATCCACACAGTTAGACGTAGTCTAACGACAGAGCCACGAAAAAGTGTAGACTCTCTTATTGTATTTATTCGGCTGGTGTTGTTTTGATTGCACCACACAGATGCTGCTCTGGGCTGGCTCTGGGTGCACAGTGCACAGTGCACACACGTAGTGCTGTGTGCGAGAACTGGCGAACTCACTCACGGTCAAATATATTGATTGTTTTTGTGAAAAAAAAAAAGAAAAAAAATACTCATTTACGACCTAGACATTGGCCATGATAATCACTCTAGAATGGCGCTGAATGCGCTGTTATTTGTAGAAAAATGCAAAGAAAATAAAACTGAAAACAAACCAACTTGAGCGGTGAGCGGTGAGCGCACACGTAAGCTTCTGTCATTGAAAGTTCTTCTCTCGCTCTCGCCACATTTTGCTGTGTGCAAACTAAATCCGATTCATTAATCATATTTTGTAGCGAACACACTCAAAAAGCAAAGACACATCGTAAACACACACGCAGGAGGGTGCCTACGAAATGTATAAATCCACCCGAAGGTCATCTGTCTCGTCCCATACAGGGTTACCCATTAGACACACTCTCATACAAAAAAAAATTGCTGTGTTTTTTTGTATTTCTTGATTTCTTCTGCGATCTACGCAGCCGAAAGTGGATGGATGCGCAGGGAGCTAGCTAGCAGCGAGCAACGAGCTTGTATGTGGATCTTGTAAAACGCACAAGTTTTGCACAGAAACTCCCACGCTAATCGTTTGGTATTTTTTTCCGCAATACGCGTCGTCATCAGCGGCGGCGAGCGCGCACCTTACTCTATCTTGCTCGACGATCGACATTGAGCTACGGGAGCTTTTCGCGCACGATTGGGGCAAGCTTTACAGTGTGCCGCATATGTGTGTACGCACTACTCCTAAAACGTCCACAGTCACCATGCTCCCGACTCTATACAGGCACGCAGATACAAATACAGTACGTATTTATTTTATGTTTCTCGTGTTGTGTTGTGTTGTGGCTCGGCGGTGCTGTGTTTTCTCAAGATAAAGTTTGTCATTGCTTGAGTGGTGATTGTATTATGTGTGGAATGATGTCGGTAGGTGTGGGGGAGGTGCAAAATTTTACACGTTTTTCCGATAACGGGTAAAAAGCTCCCCCCAATGTGGTGTTCGTGTGCCCATTTTGAACTCAATGTCGAGCAACCCTGGCCTGCTATTGAAGTTCAGCTTACGTATCTACCGTGTATAAAACACACACCCATACAGTGTTTGGCGCGCCACTTGTGTGCACGATTGACGACTGCTGTGAGCGACATTGTAGACCCGGAGAGCACGAGATAAGTAACGAATGTGTACTTGTTGGAGGCCGGTTCAGTGCTTCTCGAAAGTCGAGAGTTTATTAATAGTTAAAATGAAAAAAAAAAAAATGCCAGTTGTCTGTTACAAGGATAGTAGAGATAGCAACAGAGACAACAAACTGACACAGCCACAGCCAGACAGAGGTAGTAGTAGCAAAAAGAGGGATATTCAAATTGACAGTTTCGGTACCCCTTCAACGATGTGTCAAATGCGAATGTCATCAAATGATTTCTGTTGGCCCTCAGGCTGTATTTTGATTGATTTGGCCACACTGTGCACTATAAACTTGTCCCACAACGAGCTTTTAATAGTTTTCGATGATTTTTGTTTTTCATTCTGTACTGCCGTCGCGCACATTGTTGCCGACATTAAACTTGACGAGAGGGTTTCAATGATTTTCAGTTTCAATGTGTTCAACGCGTTTCATTGTGTTGGGGGGGTGGAGCGGGAGAGGGGGGGGGTTTCTTGATATCCTTGAGCTTGAGCTGATTTCATCATTTGTCGAAAACGAAACACATGCACTGCGCTGACGGTTGGCGGTAGTTGCCTATGAAGTGATGCCAAAGTTTTACTGTTGCAATTCGACTGGGGGAGGGGGGTTTATCTTTTTTAAATAATTTCTGAATCGTCGAAAGCATTGAAATGTAAGTCGTTTCCAAAGGAACTAGCATATGCTTGAGTGTATGTGCGTGGATTTATTTATTTTTTTTGTTTTGCGAAGCTGAGTGTGCGAATAATTAAAATCGATCGATTGCATTCAATGTCATCGTGTATCAGACATGAAGCATGTGACGGAGCTTTAAGTGAATAAGTGCATGACGTCCGTTCAAGTTCAGGAAGTTTATTATGTTACGCGCATTTAGTTGCATTTTGTGTTGTAGGGTTGATGTTTGGTGATCTTTTTTTCTTAAAAGTTGTACATTTTGGGTTGCAATGAGACTTTTAAAGAAAAAAAATGGTTTGAGTCTTTGATTACTTATTCAGAATGGCATCAATTTACTTCTGGTCAGATAACTGGGTTTTCAAGTAAGGACACAACATAATTTGACAATCTGCCATGATTTTGGGAGTGTTGTTACATCTTTCTAGTCCTTTTTCATTTTTTTGATTTCTTTTTAGTTTCGATCACTAAACCCATTTTGAATCTTTTTTTCCTGAGGACTGGTGTTGTGGCAGTCTCGTTTAACATCTACTCCTGGTTAGTTTTCTGGGCTTCAAATGATCGTGAAGCTTTAGTTCTCGAGCTTATTGGATTTTGAGAGGGTTTAGGCCAACATCTTTACGCCACAATATGTATTGAGTGCTTGTCAATTCTCATTGAACGGCGTGGTGTTCTCTAATTCGAGTTATTTTGAATTGAACCTGCTACAATTGCGATATGTTCTGACGGTCAATTGGAACAATCAACTCCAAATACAGTAGAGTCTCAGTTATACGAATATGCGGAGGAACAGAAAATTGTCCGTTTAAGTGAATACTTCTTACAAATGAATAATAGCAGGGTTAAATGGAGTAGGTGTCATTGGGGAACGAGACAATTTTCGTATAGCTGAAGATTACGTGTAAGTGAGCTTCGCATAATTGAGACTCCACTGAATGTGAAAATGTTGCTCATCTATTGGAAAGATTATTACGAACGAGAATTGGACTAAGAGCTCTTAGAGTTAAAAACGTACAAGCTTCATCATGATGCAAGATGAATCGTTGGCTGTGAGTATAGAAGAGCTTAAGCGTGCGTTTTTATTAAAACACTGAATTGTTGCGTCCCATTTGAAAATCCGTCCATTCGCATGTAGAACGTCAAATTCTTCTAAGGACGTTTAATGTCTTTTCTAAAATAACGTTCATTCTGTCATGAAAAATAAAATCTACTTAAGTAAGATATTTCGCAAACTAGAGTGGATTGCCCCTAAGTCGAATTCTCTCGGGATATCGAAATCAGTTCGAGTTGGAGGGAGCTCTTAGAGGCTGGTGTTGTAGGATGGGTTTGTATGGAAAACTGAGGGAAATGCCAAAATATGGCGAACACAAAATTCGAGTTAGGGAGAAATTCGACTTAGGGAGATTCCACTGTGTATCCAATTTATTTTGATTTAATATGTAAATGCGTTAAGGGAATTTAATATTAATGTGACTGCATTTTTGAATCAATATAAGTATAAATTAATACATTCTTCAATGGTGTGAACAATTTGTGTCACACCAGCTAATCAAGAGTCTTTGTCTCTTCTGCGACCAAAGCTTCTCAGCTTAGCACCTGCCTTCATTTCTAATTGTTCTCCTAACGGTGTTCGGTTAGGTTAAGCTGGAGTGACGGATTACTGGCAGTCACACTTAGGTCTAACGGTGTAGATTTACATGAAAATGATGACCGAATCGAAGTGTCACCTTTGACATGCTGTGATAGGCGTAATATCGAACAGAACAATGTAAAGTCAAAAAGCAGCACCTTCAAATTTTCAAATTAAAATAAGTAATTCACGAGTGTCTAATTTCTTACGACAAAAGTGTATACCATCTAATGTCCTATTGTAAGTAAATGCGTAATGCTTGAAAATGTAAAGACAAGAACATTAGTACGATATCACGGACTGTGTACAAGCTAACACGCCAGATGTCCTTTCGACTTACACGCTACAATATGTAAATACATGTTCCCTACTTGAGCTGTCAAAGTCCGATCGTGCGAGGGCACCGATTACGTTGCGATTACTCTCGAACCATTATGAGTGACTCACGAGTCTGTAGTTATTTTCTGTTCATAAATAGTGACATCATTTGAAAAAAAAGTTTTGTCTAGCCCACATCACGTCGTTTTTTTTTCTGGTCTCGAAAATACTCCTACTACGTGCTCATTCAAATCCCAAATTTGATCGTTTCTCAATTCATGATCTGTTTCTGTCTGAGTCAC
The DNA here is from genome assembly GCA_907269125.1 of Eristalis pertinax. Lineage (NCBI taxonomy): Eukaryota > Metazoa > Arthropoda > Insecta > Diptera > Syrphidae > Eristalis > Eristalis pertinax. The sequence continues at coordinate 50,333,633 of OU026147.1, forward strand.
TTCAAATTATGGTTGTCCAACGCTGCGTGATGTCTAAAAATGATTTGAATTGCCAGTTTTGTGAATAAGGGACATCGATTGTAGGTGAAGTGTTCATCAATTCGCTTGCTGATCAGTCCAGGAATCAATGACCATGTGTTTCCTTAAGTCTGGCAATCAGAATCACCGTCTTGAAACAGAGATTCCTTCTTAGCATTTTATTCTCGTATGTTGTTTTGAACAAAATACTGCTAGTCGATCCTAATTTTATATTCTTCAAAAGTAGCTTTTCATGCAATTTCCGAAGGTTGTACGTATTCTCCTTGATTGATGCCAAAACTCCTGTTTCTGTCTTCCACTCTTGATTCCTGCTTCCTAATCAAACATCAATATCTTGCTCTACACTCGGAGGTGGATTTTAAAATTTAAACATTCGTATGATATGTGTAATTGCCTCCACAGGCGACTCTGAGTTGCTAAATTTGAGAATCTTTACTTGATGGACTCTTAGCATTGTCTCCATGGAGTTGGTGCCAAATAAATAAAAATTGAGATGTTGATTGAGAATTGACCCACAAACCTTAAGTGTAGGAGTCGACGTACATATTCCACCCTCCGCATGAGCCACAAACTACACAAATTTAACGAAGCAAAAGTTTACTATTCCTACTTTCACATGATTTACATTAAACTTCCTTGAGACATTTATTCTGTAAAGTGTTGTACACATGTGCCACGATTGCAACCGTGTCTTTTTTTCAACCAAGGTTCAGCAGAATTTATGTGTACTTCTTCGTATGCAAGATGTCCGCATTAAATTATAGTTTTTTTTATCCAAAATGTCCAGAAACTAGTTTAAATATCCTAATTAACGACTTCAAATGTTTCCTTGGCGAATTGTTAAACTTAAAATGCGATCCATAAAGTGGAAGAGGCGGCGCACAAATTGGCATAGATCTCTGTGAACAGAGATTGTGAATGAATGTCAAAGTTCGCAGTTCGCAAGACGCGAGACTTGACGTACATAACATTTAAACTACAAATTTATTCACATGCATATCTGAATTTTGACAGTTTCATAAATCAATAAATTTATAAATTAATAAATACATAAATATTCAGCGTTAATTTTGGTCGGTTGCCACATTAATCCAGTGGTGCCAGTTCGTGGTGAACTTGAAGTCTTCTCTAACGGATTTGGTAAAATAAATAGGAAAGGTTAAACGAAATACTGTGGTGGTGCAATGGAACGAATGATATAATATTCGTAATATCGAGTACATTTTACCTGTGTTTTTCGTTATACAGAGACACCAATGAATTTGAAAAAAATATCCTACGCTATATCGGTATTCGTTATATGGGACCACCATTTTTTCTTTTTTATTCAGCCCAATTCTAAATATTCGCCGAGAGATGTTTTTCCCGACACCAAAGTTTCCCCATTTCGAATTCCCTGGGAAATTGCAAGGATTATTCAGTAAAAATGGTCTCCGGTCGTGTAATAAATAACACGTCACTGGCTGCACTGTCTTCATATTCGCGGTCGAACAAATTGAAATGATCAGAACTAGCAGGCTTTTGGCTTTTACTTCCATGCAAACCTGGCCGAACACAGCCCATGCGTCAATATCAAACTTAACAGAATATGTTTCCTGACGATAACGGTGTGGAAAGTACACTCATCCGTGGCTCCGTCTCAGCAGTATCAGCTGGAGATGTAATTCATGTTTTTTCTTAAGGCAAATTTTCAACTACCTGCGCACTTAGCACCAAAATCACCCAAGTGGTCTACAATTACTGAAGAATCGTCTTGAACCGGAACGGTGTGCTATTTCATGATTCAAGCTGGGTCCTAGAATACCAAACATCGTTTGGAAGCCTTTATTCAACTTCCACGCTCTCTTTCTCCGCTTTTATTTAACATTTTGTAGTGCATCTAGCGAGGAGATGAGGATCTATTCCGCTCGGTTTCCCAGTCAATATTAACAACGGCATGGACATGGGCACTTCTAATGATTGCCTCACACGCAAGTTAAGCTGAATCTATCATTCGCCGAACTGAATGTCAACATTTGTGGTGTCTTCCCCAGCAGAACAAACAATTTCCGTGTGCTATTAAAACATTACAAAAATTCACACATAATTACGCGAAATTAAAGTCAACAGCAGACTAGCGAGGAGCGAAGTAAAAATCAATTTCCCTGTCGAATAACAAAAAAGAAAAACCATGGACACGAATGCAATTTCACAATCTGCTAAAGATTCAACGCTCCGCGGATGCGCATCTGCAATACAAAAAAAAAAAAAACAAGAAAAAAAAAGAAAGAAATAGAAAAAAAAATAATAATAATAAATAAACTCGCCGCTCCACTCGCTGAACTTCCTTCCGCATTTCGCTTTCGATCATCTAATCATCTCCTCTTTCCTCCTCGCCGTTGCACAGCACACCACCGTCGCCACAATCCACACAACGCGACGCTACGACTTCCCCAGCTGCTAGCGAAAACAAACTAAACAAAAATAAAGCAAAAATAAAAAGAAAAACCCGATTTCACACAACCGCCAACAAACTATAGATTAACAAATCAAATCGAGAAGAAACAATTAAATTTGATTGTCTTCCACATGTGTGATGTATACAAACAAAAAGAGAAAAAAAAATCAACAAATAACCGAAATCCGAAAGAAAAATGTGCCTTTGAAGCAGAGTCCAACACCGTGCAACACACCACCGCACCGCACCGGTGGCACACAGAATCAGAATCAGAATTTCTTAGTTGTTTAGCAACATTCTAAGATTTTGAGTGGCAACGACCTCAACCGACCTAGCTCAACATGCATTCTTCTAATTCGCACACAACACCACACAGCCAGGCCCGACTGTCGGCACACTTCACCGCCGCCCTGTCACTACCACCCTCGTTTTCATTTATTGGTGGCTCTAGAACGGCCAGTGTGTTGTCTGCAAAACCCCCAACACCCTGTTCGACTGTAACATGTTTACTACGTAGCCCACGACGACGACGACGTCGACGGCGGCGACGACCACGACAACGAGTAGAAACTTCCACGTTTATCAGATTTTTTTATGTGTGTTTTTCGTTATTTTTTCTGTTTTTTTTTTTCTGTTTAGCCTTTTTTGTGTTTTCATCTGACTTGGTCTGCAGAGAGCGCGCCGCGTTCCCTGAAGCGAAAGTTCAATGAAATTTCTTAGCCACACGATGGGAAGAGATGTCTCTACGAGAGCGACTGAAGTTATGTATCGCAACATGTTTCCGTAAAAAAATGGACTTTCTTCCAAATAAACAAATTCAACGCTCAGAATGTTTGTCAGAGAAAAATGTGTTTAGTTTGCTTGTGTGCTGTGTGGTATGATGGCTGGGCAATGGAATGAATCATGCCCGTGAGCGGAACGGCGAGTATTCTCTCTTTAAGAAGTTCTGGTTCTTGGTTGGCTTCTCTTCCGGTGTTTTGTTTTGTTTTTTTTTGTTCAAAGAGATCGAGATGAATTTCGAAAGAGTACCCCGAACGGCCAGCAATGTTGCCAAGGCAATGAGATTCTGAAGATTATTGCATTGGCAATCGAAACGTTGGTTGGGCATCGGGGATACATATTCTGTATATCTGGCTGCACTGTGTAGAGTTTGTAGCTTCGGAATGTGATGGCAACAAGGCAAGATTTGCATTAGAAATGAGACTGTGTTCCTTGGGATTTCTGTAAGGAAAAATGGAAGAAATGAAAAAGGCCTCCAACGGCTAGTTCCGCGGACTTCCTCATGGGAAAGGCAACGAATCGAAGCTTGACCAAATAACCCTGAAAATTCAAACTGAATTCACGAATAAAGCAACGAAAACCCTTGTTTGCATTTTAATGTTTCCCAAAGTGTCTTAAATCCTTGTCTGGTAAGTTAGAAGTAGATGGCATATGCTAAGTTGGAGCCTGAGTAGGTGGTTACAATCATCAAGCCCAAGTTGCTTTAGATTCGCGATCACTAAATCGCTACTGGAGGTCCCGTCATTTGCTTCTGCTTGAACCAGAATATTTGGAAACATTCATCATTCTGGCAGATTGAAAGTCAAAACACAGAAATTATACACTTACCATTTGACTTTGTTTCGGTAAGTTTCGTTCAATTTTGATTACTTAAATGGAATCGAAACCAAACTACATACTCAAATGACAGATGATGCTGAGCTTTTGCATAACTTCCCAGAAGCAATTACATGTATGCATCCTGAAATTTGACGACGCTTCTGGGTAGTTTTCGTTCGGTTCTAACGTTAAGCTCACGTTAATTGTAGTTAGGCCGTAATTGTGGTTAATTGTAATGTTTTAGGATAGTCGGGGGGTGACTTTTGCTCGATAATACGTACTGTTTGGTCTTGCCCTCTGTCTTAACGTAAGGCCATCGATTATCTCTTTACCGACAGTCTGATTTCACGCCCGTTTTCGAAAAACATCTGCGTATTCTACAACTGGACGAAGGACTTAAGTGTCTTGTGTATCTGCAGCGTAGTATATCGTACCAAATTGAAACGACAGCGCATGTCCTCGCAAAAAGCTTGTGCATTTTTCAAACTTTTGGACTTTTGAGGAAGTAAAGTGAAATAAAGAATGACAAATTGTTTGTTTGAAATTCGGCTTCATTTCACGTCAACGTCTTACGCTCTTCGACTGTGGAACCTGCAATAGAGGACGTCCGCCTCTAAGATGGCTCACCCAAGTGAAAAAGGACCTCAACCAACTTGGAGTGCGAAAATGGAGACAGCTAGCCAGAGATCGCGCTAGTTGCAGAGGCTTGTTTCAGGCCCAGGTCCTACGGTGCAACTCCTTGCTAAAGAAATCGTTGAAAATGTGATCTCTATCGATTTGGAACTCGCTCTTCTTTGGCAGGATTTCTGATAATGTCGACAGGAGCCCTATGAGACCGCCTTTATGCCCACTTTTCGAGATATCCTCTTAATGACTCAAAAATAGCAAGCTCCTGCTTGGAACCGGCATTATTACAAACATACTCGGCCCAATGTCTTGTCTAGGCGTTGTCTGCCTGGGTCTTAATCCACGACACAGCACTTTAACAAGGCAAATATGCCTTAGAGGTTCAAATGGAGGCTCGAAACATGACACGAGGCAGGGAAGGATGTCCGTAGTCTGCTGCAATATACAACATATAGCACCGTTCTCCCGTAGTATAACCTCGCCACCTTCCACGAAGACCTTCAATTGCAAGCCATCTGCCTGCTTAACAGTTTTCTTTTCTTTTTCTTTTTTCCAAATTCCATTCGGAAGAGATTCAAATCAAGCATTCCAAGCGAAATCTCATGCTCTGACTGTATCTCTCACCAATCTAGTTCACATCTAAAAACAGCTGTTTTCATCGTAAAACCCGCCCAATCAGCATTTCATTCACATAAAATTGCTCACTGGCCCACTGAGGCTATTTTAAAACCCTGGCGTGTTAGTTTTCTTGAATAACTTTAAAATGTTAAACAAGAACGCGTCTATCCAAGAACGAATTTAATTCGAATTCCACCGAGAGTTTCCTGTAAGCGAGCGAACTCATGGAAAAAAAGAATCGAAATACCTACCGGGGCCAAGATCACAGAGAGAGAGAGAGAGAGAGAGAGACACCCTGTCGATGGTTTTATGCCATGTTTAGCTAATAGTACTTGTACTGACTTAATATTCAAATTAGGCATTTTTTTTTAATGATTGTTGGTGTTTATGCGCGTCGATTATTTTTATTTATTTTATTGAACACTTTTTATGTGTTCACCCTTGGAGATAGACCTATCTGAGACCCCGAGTTGTGTTCGATGAAATTTTTGTGTTTTGATTTAGACGTGAGAAACTGTCCGTCCGTATGAACGTCCAATATGAATTGCACACCTTTTCTTGGCTTGCGTACAAGTACGCAGATTTGCGAGCATAACGACCTCGGGAACCGGAATCAAAGTTGATCGATGAATGATGTCTGTGTGCATGGGTGAGTCGCAATCAACGTGGAAAGATTCACCGTGAGGAGGAAGGGGGGGGGACTGATTGAGAGATGAGATGTAATCTTGATTCTTGTGCCATTACATCTCTGTTATTCTGCGTCTTTGCATTCAAAGGTGGTCTGACTTGGATGGTTGGAGTTACATTTCAGGAAGCTGTACAAGCTTTAGAATTTTATTTTTTAAGGATTTAGTATAACTTGGTAGGTGGAAGTGGCTTACAAATGTATTCTTGCTAGACTAGGTCCAACGCGTCGCACAGGAAACTTCTAACTCAAGAATGAGACATCTACCCTTTCAGCGATTGACACAAATATTTTCACTCGAATGACTTCAAATCCTAAGAGAGCGTGGATGGGGAACATAAAATAAGTCTGTTGCGTTCGCCTTCAGGATCAATGTAGTGTCTTTCAAGCGCAGTTTATAGCAGTTAAGAGCGCGCTGGCATTGTTTAAGTGTCTCCTCCAAAGTGACTCAAAGCTTTCGTCCACATTTCGTTGAGAGGACAAAATTCCCCGATGGATACGGGGATTTCAAAGCATTTCAAGAAACTATAAAGCAGAAGAAGGTTCCATTTGTTCTGATAGTCATGAGGCTCCTGAATGGATTCACAATCTGATGCAATGAAGTGATTACTGGAGCTGAGGAAGATCAATTCACTTAAGTAAACTGAAGATTATGTCAGAGCCTAACGAAGAGTAGTCAGAAACATAGTTATTTTAGGAAACTTATTAAAGAGTCCCAAGTCACACCCGTTCGTAAATGGCAGTACGTCGATAGCGAGCTTAAGTGCGCAAAGTGAACGAAACTCAACGAAACTGAGTGAAGTGTCTCTGTATATTTGTTCCACTCATTAACTTAACTTTAGACCCCTCACATTCGGCCTCGATAGATATTATTTATGTTCCGCTTCACAGCTCTATTAAAGTCTCCTTTCTCATTCCTCACTCGCTTTCGTTCGTTTCACACTAACGGAAAGTAGCCAGAAACATGTTATTCTGCTGACTTATCAAAAAAAGTCCAGCCACCCGTTCGAAAATGCCACAACGTCGAGACCGACTGATCACGCTTCTACTTACGTATGCAAAATGAACGAAACTCAACGAAACTGAGTGCAAATGAAACTGCGTGCTTGCTCCGTTGCTTAGGTTGACTTACGTCTCCTTACGTACGGTCTTAAAGCATCGCTAGACATTAAACAATGTGCCCCTCAACTATTTTTCAAACAACCTGGTCTGTCGGAGTCGGATTTCCATTTGGAAAGCCTCCTTATTCGCTCCCCGGAAACAAGTATCGCAAAATTCAACCACAAAGCTTTGAATTTATCGATCAAATTAATGTGAATCCTTTCTCCATCCCCTCACAGAACCACTTAATATTTGTCCAACTGACAAATCGGATCGCAAACATGAATTTTCCTCCTTCAAATTCAAGCGTGCGTCAGTTGGATCTTCTTTTTTGCGTGTGATGCGTGTGTGCCTAGAGTGGCATATGACTTGTTGGCTGATTCCATTTTTGTCTGCTCCGTTTGGCGAAAATTGTTCACGGGTTCCTATTAGCGACCTAAGCACCTTGCTTTCTAACATTCACGCGCATTCACACCCTCCATCCGCTTGCATGACGCTGTCAAAGACGTGGTGTATTTTTAGACGTCAACTTTTATAATTACGCTCAAAGTAGGCCAGGCAGGAGAGTCTGCAGCACACTCTGCGTCGTCGGGATTGTTTATGGTTTTCATGCGTCTCGTATCGTAATTACTCTGAACGAACTGTTGTCTCACTATTTTTCCTTCTTTTTTTATTTTTGTTTGCACTCATCCTGTCGCCAGCAGTGACATCTCTAAGAATAAAATTACATGTAGATGCAATTACCGAGCGTTTAGCAGTGAGAACTGGGACTGGGCATTCTTTGAGTCTAAGTCATTTCGATTGAATTAGCTTTTGACTATTGGAAGGTTCTTCCTTATCTCTGTGAAGAGGCACGCAATACCTTCCGTATGCGCAGCCGTTTTAACGCAAGTGCTTATCGATCTTGAAAACTGCTCAAGTTTGAGCGTAGATACTTGTCACTTTGCGACAGACATGACCACACCAGGAAGAGCGAGACAGACGAACATCAATCACTAACAAAACTGAAGAAAAGAAGAAGAAGACGAAGAGAAGAGAGAAGAAAAAAAGAATTAAATTTATTATATTGTATAATGAACTGCGAGCGTGCTCTGGCCGACGAGGTCATCACGAAAAATTAAGTTTTCGTTCGTAGTTACTTCTCAAGGTGAGTTACCTTGGCCTCATTTATTTAGTTTATTTTTTTGTTCGGTATACATTGGCAGTGCCACTGGTAGGCATGATGAACTACAGCACGGTGCCCGTGCCCTGCCGCCAGCCAACCGTCCCATTTAACGCGAGTATCTACTGCCGAAAAAGAGAGAAACTATGCGCGGCCAGGGGACGCAATGGCGGCTGAGCCTGGGTTATCAATGTTCCACCTGTTTCAATGTCTCGGTTAAGATTTTCTGTTTCGCTTTGTGGCTCTTTCGGAAGTTGCACTTGAAATTTTACTGCGGGACGCGCGAGAGGTCGCGGACTGGGTCTGGCACCTTTTGGGTGTCTTTTTTTCTGTTTTTTTGTTGTTCGTTTCCATTGCCTTAGTTGTCGATTTCGCAGATCGTGATTGATGTGAGCATGTGGTAGGCGGTCGTTAAGTATGCCAGTTCGGTTGGTGGCTCCTTTTGGTAGCCCAGATTTCGGCACTTGTGCATCCTACAACTCTTGACTGACGAAACAGACGTTCAGTTTATTACGAATGTATCTACACATTAGGTTCACATTAAGATAAGTTATCGCAACTATTTTCGATAAGATGTTTGGGACAAATCATTATCGGTCGGTGTGCTCGAGTTTATGGTCACAGCCTTGATTCTTATTACAACGACTCACTTGGCGGCGGTGTAAACAGAGAACGAAACGAAAAAAGCAACGTGAGAGCGTTGAAGCGTACGATGTTTCTTATCACGTTTTTTTTTTCTTTCTTTTTCTCGAACGCCGATTTGTTGCTTCAACCTCAGAATGGGTGACGGGGCGTTTATTTCACTGTGACCCTGAAAACAAGAATTTTCATTTTGAAAACAATGGGCGACGAATCAATGATAAAGTTGGCCTTATTGGATTTTATCTAATCGATAATTTTGCTACGCTATCGAAATCATTCGTAGATTAGGCCAGTTGCTGGTTCGGAAAAGCTGAGTTCCCAACAAGGTTGTAGATTTGAAATGATTGGTTACGGAAGACGATATGTATGCACACAGGGTCATCCAACAAAGCGGGGTCAATTTAATTCTGAAGCAAAGCGGACGGACGGCGGCAATCGTGGAACAATCAGACCATCAACGATTCGGATCTATGGCTGATTGCAGAAGGGAGTCATGCTTAGGCCAATATAGGTAGATTGTGCCACCTAGCTGCTTAACAAATCTGACCAGGAGAGCATGTTAGGTTTAGGAAGGGGAGTGTGATGGTTGAACGTCACTGCCACTCGGAGGTCTTAGGGCCCATTGTGAATCCCTACATTTGTGGGGTACACATTCTGTCAACCTCGTGATGGCTTAAGCCATCCCGTACTCTTAACGAATCTTGAAAGATCGCATTCGCTAGGTTCGCAGTCTCTGTGAAGAATCGTTGGCCCAGCGAAGCTAGACGCCTACTCTGGAGAGCCGGGCAGTGGCATAGCAGATGTTGGATCCTTTTGGTCACTTCCTCGTCGCCGCAGCTCCGGCAGAGATCGCTGGATTACGCGTTTCATTTTCAGTGCATTGTTCCCATGGGGCAGTGTAGTGTTCTGTGATCACTCCGGCCAGCACATGGACAACGCCAGAAGCTTCTTTGTTTTGCCACTATTAAGCTCTGGCCACGTTGATCTTGTCATGTGACAGTAATTTCTTGCGAGTGTGGAGGGAATCAAGAAATCCCAACTCCAGTCGACGTAGTGGTCCTCCCACCAAACTTTGAAGAAGCTGGCACCGCCATTAAAAAGCTGAAGAACAACAGAGGTGCAGACTCAGATGGTTTATCATCAGAGCTCTTCAAGGCCGGTGGCAATGTTCTGGTAGGGAGCATGTAGCAGATCATTTGGAAAACGAAAGCATGCTGCGAAATATCAGCTCCATATGCCCCATCCAAAAAAAAGGCGAGTCTAGCTCTCGCAGCAAGTATAGAGGTCTATCCCTGCTCAACGTCGCCCTATTATATCCTGCCTAAAAGACGTCTTGCACCACACTAATCGGCACTTATTAGAGCTTATTAGAGGCTACTCCTGGAGAAGATCAGCCAGTTTCAAGTCGATACACACCACCTTTCCATCGATTTTAAACCCGCATCCTATGCCCGAACTAGGGATCCCGGGGATCTTGTTGCGTTGTGCCACGCTACACATACGCGATACACAGTGCAGTTCGGTTCAAGGGCCTCCGGGCCGTTCGAAACCTGCACCGGATTTCGGCAAGAAAATGCGTTATCGTGTGACTTTTTCAATCTGGTACTGGAGGAGATTATGCGGGGGGCTATTGTAAATACGGAAGGCACTGTCTTCTACAAATTAGTGACGACATCGACATCATCCCGCGATCCCATCGCGCCATAGTGAAAGCTTTCACGGCAATTGAAGAACGGGCTACACGAGCTGGTCTCAAGATCAATGAGGATAAGACGAAATATATGCCGTCGAGCAAGAAACGTTCCGACACACATCACTTGGGGGAAAACGTAACAATCGACTGCTAAAATTTTTGGGTAGAGATGTAGTTTGTCTACCTTGGGGGAAACGCGAACTCCACGTTTGACAACTTAGGCGATCGCTCTTGGCAACCGATTCTATTTCGGTTTGTCGAAACAACTGAGCTCAAAACTCGTGACTCGAAGGACTAAAATCATGCTCTACAAAGTCCTTATTTTGTCAGAAATGGAACCGGAAGTCGGAAGCACAACTACATAAATACACCAGCTGAATTCTAAATTATTCGGACTTGAAGACTTGTTGTCAAATATTCAAACTGATCTGACTGCACAATATAAACAATTTCAAACAGAATATTAGTTTGGTCTCCAATATCAATGCTTCACACAGGCTACTGTCTAAATATTCAGCTGACGACTAAGTCTTATTGGCTCGGAACGTCAACAATTTGCTTGTAGATCCTGCAGATGCCTCACTTCAATTCTTGGAAGCACCCTATATATTTTAAAATCATTGAAGAAGTACACTTTCTGCATTTGCTCTCGAAATCATTGCCAATTGTGATTCGTTTCCATCAAGTTTGGTGCATTTTTGATTCCTCAAAACTAGAAAGCGTTACTATCATAGCTCTGTTTGCTATGTCATATGGTTTAGTTCAGCAATGATTTGATTAACAAACATCATCTTTCAATACGCGACAAACCAGAAAATATCAGTTTAACAAAGATTAATGCCAATTAAACCCCATTCGACACCAAATCAGGTAAATCATTCAGATTAAATACAAACACACCTTAGAAGCTCTGTTCGTCATAAAATTCAGTCGTAAAAATACATAGATTTGATAAACAAACATCACCTGTCACCAAAATGACAATTCTTCCCTACCTGTCAGAAATGATCAATCAAAACAAAAACAAAGGGAAGACGAAACAGAAACTATAAAACTGTTTACAACTCAAACTGGAACGTAATAAAAAATTCCAACAACTTTGACATCATGCACAAAAAGGGTCGTGCTCGATCGCGATCCCCGCCGAAATGAAATGAGATGACTAATCCCCACGTTTCGTCACAAGAACAACGATGCGAATGAGCCATGCAACAAGGCCGTTGATCTATATTTTGTCACATTTACCACCCGTTTACAGTGAATTTATAATCCTATCATGATGGATTGGCAATTTTCCATCGCTCGATTGTCAGGAAAAGAATGTGACTTTGACAGCAGGCACTCATATTCTTGTGTGAAGCAGTAAAACGCCCGAATACAAGCACGCAAATTCCTCTTGATGTCCCTGTGTTTTCTTCTCTTTTGCATTTTATTTTGTTTTTGTTGTTTTTTTCGTGTTTTTTTTTTTTTTTTTGTTGGTCAACCAAGTGTCAGTGCCCTCTGACAAGAAGTGTCAACGTGAAACAACGAGTAGCCCAGTAAAAGTTTAACAAACCCTCTTCCGATGGAAATGCTTCGATTTTACCATTCGACATAAGCACATAAAATTACCGCTAAATCTATTTCGAGCTTCAATACCCCGAAAAAAAAAAACGTGAATGGACTGACAGAAAAATGAACAAAAAAGAATCTCTAATGACACGTCATTCAAACAGAAACGTCTGCAAACTAATATGAGTTCTCTCCCACAGTTTTGACGTTTGGAGCAGTGAAAAGGTGAAAGAATTCGCCACCGGAAAATAGGTCACTTAAATCCATAGCTAAAAACCATTAATTTGTGGTGTATTTTTAGAAGTTTTCAGTTGCAAAATACACTCACGTACGTAAGCATGTACATACGTGCATACAGATACTTTTGGCGAAGAACGCAAACCTCAGAGTCCGCAACGATTTTTTTTTTCCTTTTTTTTTTTTTGAGTTTTCATTTATTTTTGTTCCTCCTGCTGCTGCCGTGTGCGTTGATAGTATCACGGGGAGGCAAACAGCAACAACAACAACAAGAAAAAATCAAGTTGAACCGGTCTCCACGGAGCAGAACTTGAATAGGTGTCAAGGAGAAAGAAATGTTCCTTATCGCCATCGAACACGGAAGTGTTGCAGATGCCATACATGTTGCGTAAACAGATTCTTTTTTCGCAGTCATCGGTCGTCGGTCGTCGTTCGTCGTCTTGTTGTCTCTCTAATAGCGTCTCTCTTTGACTCTTTGCCTCGACCATGTGTGGACGGTGGTGTGTTGACGGCTGTGTTAAGAGAAAGCATTGAACTCTTTGCTGTTGCTGCTGCTGCCCGGGTAAGAGTGTATCTATGCATCCATAGGCATTGTGCTGTGAAAAATGAAAATAAAAGTTCAACAAAAAGGAAAGCAAACAACCGAGCAGAGGTAGCTAACGACAAAAAAAAACTGCTTAAAAACAGAAGGAAGCTCGGGGAGAAAAATAAAATTGAAAAAAAAAAAAAACGACAACAACCTGAAGAAAAATACAAACACAAACTGAAAGAGAGCGAGAGCGCGACGGCCGACGACCAAGAGATATTATTCTTTGTTTGTGTTGCCTGCACACGTTCCATGTGGTTGGTCGGTTGGTTGCTTGATGACTGTGCTGCGGTGTGCTCCTTGCAGCAAACTCTTGCTGATGCCGATGCCACTGCTGCTGCTGTGTTTGGATGGCTGTGCATGATGATGACGACGACGACGACAGCCAGGCAGGCAGGCAGGCAGGCAGGCACACCACAACGAACCCCGATGATGATAATAATGATGGCGACGATGATGATGATAGCAGCAATGTGTGTTTCCCAAGGAAGGTCTTTCACCCGAACTCGGTCATTGGCGTACATTTGCCACCACTCCAGTGGTTTTGAAACTGTGAAAACGCATTCAAGAGATGAATGCACTTTTGGTGCATTTTGCGCGAGAAATTTATTCACTTATGGATGGATGGGTTTGGTGACTGTTGACTGCCGACTGCTGACTGGTGACTGGTCAAATGTGACTTGTGATGTATCTTCTTCGCATCTGTGATGCCCTAGCCGATGATTCGGTGTTAATGGGACGGTTTTATTATCAGTTTCTCCCGCCCGGCCGTCCCACAATCCTCCACCCCACTCAGGTGTGTGTATTTTTAATCGTTCATCGATTTTTTTGCGTCTAAATTTAGAAGTGTTTCAATTCGTTTTGGTGTTTCGTTGTTGCTTTTTTATTTTTTTATTTTTTTTTTGTGGAATTGAATGAGTTCGTCCCACCCGCCCTCAAGTTCAATGGGATGAGAGTGCTGTTGCTGTTGACGTTCGGGGTTAATGGTTTAAAACGTTTGCGCGCCCGAATATTGTTGTGTAGGTCATCGACTGCACAGCGTACGGCGCGAATGAATTGTGATTCTGATTATATTCGTATATATTTTTTTGTGAATTGACTTCGCGCAGATAAGGTGTACGATGTGAGAGTACTCTTTGGGCGAGGGGCGGCGCGCCGGCTGACGAATGGACTCTCGGACGCTTTTGTATGCGGTTGAAGGGAGGTTTTGGTTGAGTGGATTTTTATTAACACACAACACGGAATGTTGTTTTGATTGGCTTTGCATAACACTTGATGTCGCTTGACACAATCCAAAAAGGGAGAATGGAATGAGATGAAATTAAATGATTTGTGTGGGAGATATTAACCTTTTGATGGGGTTTCATTTCGGGGGATGATTCACTGGGGTGGTGGAGTGTCAACATGGTTTACGATTAGTTCAATGATTTCGTTGCTAAGTGGCTGATATCTGAAGACGTAATTTGGCTTTGAGTGGCGTGAGCATGAGCAGCTTGACAGGTGACTTGTGGTTTTAACGGGCGCAGGAGATTATCCGAGGGAAGCAGATGTATTTACAAAGGAGGAGGTTTGAAATGCCGTGGATTCCGGTTGTTCTTTGGTTTTGGTCTTAACAATTGCTATGCAGGTTGGCCGCCATTGGCTTTCGCTGTCAGTGAAATGTGTTCATGTCCGTGTAAATGGATGCGGGATTTTTATAAATTTTGAACATCAATTTAGAGATTCAGTTAAAACTGAATGACTGCGAAGCTTAAACTGAGGCGCGCCAAAGTCGAATATCATTCCGACAGCAGATACCAATGATCCGGCGACGAATAAAAAGAGGTCCTTTTGACTTGAGGACCTTCTAGACTGTGTACCACGTCAAATGCATTTTTCCTCTAAGTTGACCATACGCTCTACATTGCCTAGCCACCATAGGCAGTCTTTAATTGTGAGCCTGTGGCCTTAGAAACTTAGGTCCGTAAACGCTTGTCTAGACTTGTATCATATTGCCCGACAGGCTCAAAGTTGAAGACTGCCTATGGTGGCTAGGCAATGTAGAGCGTATGGTCTTGGACCGCTGACAAGTTTCCAAAGCTGGGCCACCTTAGGTCTTAGGTCCAACCTCACCGCTCTTGATTGAATCTTCTCCGCCACGTGTCCTCAACGAACAGCAAGATCGGACGTAGAAGTTTTCTCTGAAAGTGACCAAGGTCTTCTTCAACAGTTTTTGGAATTGTCCATGCCACCTGCACCTTAGAACACGACTTCGATGAACAATGTCTGGTATAAAGTCAGTATGATCCTTCGAAAGGGATCTAAATTGCCTGCTGAGCTCCAAGAGACTGTGGTTGGCAGAAACTATTCTGCGCTCGAACTCAATATTGTCTGTAACTTTTAAAGCGTAGCCGGGGTAGACGAAGTTCCGGACTTCCTCAAATTTATATATATATATGTCTGTTGCGACGCTTTGTGCAAGACGTTGATGAGCGTCCATCTTGAACACAGCATCTACATATTTTGTACACTGTTGAAGAATGAATTAAAAACACCTCATTTTGTCCTCGTTCACCGCCAATTAGGTTACCTTCGCAAAGCGAACATTTGCCTCATCGACGGTTTGTTACATTCGATCAATCATTAGTTTATGCTGTTGGATGGTTGCACGGACTTGTGGAAGACGCTAGGTTAGGTTAATGTAGCTCTAAGCGAGGAACACGCTCGCCGAACTTGTACATCGAAGCCAACGAACATGAACAAAATCGAAATTGTTCTCCAACAGCGGACGTTTCGCGAACCAGCCCCTACACAAGAAATAAACATAGCGAACATGAACAAGTTCCGCGAGCATGATCCTCGTTTAGGGCTACATTTAGAAGGTACACGCGTAACGCACGTCTCATTTTGATCCTGAATCCTGGACCCTCTAAGCACCATCTTAATACCGTCAACGTCATGTCGTTGTGTTGCACAGTCATCCCGAAATCCAAATAAACCTGAAAATAGAGAACAGAGGGATTTTTGTTAGATCCTGCCGGTCTTAGAAGGAGTGTCCTCCCAGTGTTCTGTATCTCAATTGGAAGAGACTCGGACAGTGGCAAAGGTAGTGCGGAGTATCATTTTTTTCGTTCTCGTCACCACACCTCTGTAGTCACATTTTCTTGTCATGCTACTCCATGCACTACCATCTTTTACCAACTTGTACAAACTTTTTTTTCGCACTGAAGGAGTCTGTTGGTCATTGCACTGTCAAACTTGTGCTACATCTTCCGAGTTCCAAGTTCAACCTTTTATTCTCTAACTCATCCACCTTTTTCTTGACATGGAAGTCAAGTCAAGTTTCTGTTTGCCACAATCTTCTTAAGAATCATGTTGAAGAAGTCATAGATCAGCGTATCGTCTAGTCTAAAACCTTTTCTGACAGGTATTGAAATTTGAGTTCGATGCAGACCTTGATGCACCAGCAGGAGCACTTTTCTCCTTAACTTGGTTAAAAGAGTCTATTTTTGGACAGATCCTTGGCTAAAATTCTGGTATTACATCCATAATGTGCATCCTCCGTTGCATAAATGGAAATAAGAGAAGTGTAGCCTGAAACGGAATGGTTTCCAGGTCCATACATGCAATGAACTGCAGTTGGGGGAGACGTGATTATGGCAAGTGGATTCATAAAGCCAATCACCGCAGATTCACTGAAAAATTGGTTGAAATTAATTAATTACAGGCTCATGAATGATCTGTCGGCAATAGATTATTATTAAGACATCCTTACATCAGCTGTACCAAAAAGAGAATAGGCATCAATTGATTTCCACGCCTTTCCCACACATTCGTTAAGCGCCATCCAATAAGCCTGGCGCACTTTAAGTCGTGTTTGCCCTCTACCTAGTGGTCAGTTCCGAACTCATAATCGCATTGCATTCTCAATGCCACTTATTGCATTTTAGGTGGTACATAGCTTGTCGCAGTGAGTACTTAAAATGTAAAGGGAAGACAAGCACAATTGAATAAGAGAATGCAAACAAAGTGAAAATATGCAAGTATGACACAATTATGAAATCAATGCACGTGCATGGCTTGGAGGTGGATTTGAATTGCCCCAGTATCACTCACTGCAGTGGTGGCTGTTTCTTTTTGTTGTTTTATTGCATTTTTATGGTAATTATTACGTCAGCAGATTTAAAAAAGGATCAGTGAATGCGAAATCAGAAGGAAGTGTTGACAAGATAAATGTCGAGTCTTAACTCAACTGGTCACCTCAATGACAAAATTAAATGTAGGCAATGACGTAGCACTGAAAAATTTTGCACGCTATTCATCATGTTGAGGAATGGAGTCTTCCGTAAAAAATTGACATTTAGTTAGTGATTGAGATGGCGTTGGCTGACGGATGATTTAGCAATCGGTTTAGTATGGTTTTTAGATTTGAACAGCTGCTTCTTCGAATGGAAAGGGCTATGCTTTGATGGTGAGGTCATGTGTCACGAATCATAACGAAGTCAGGCCAATAGGCTTGGCAGACTCAGGACGCGGTGGTTGGACCAAGTCCAAGAGCTTACCTGGTTGCGCTTGGGCATTACTCCTGATGTTAGAGTTAATTGCGGAGTTGCTTCGATGCTTTACCCCCGCGACCACTTTAGTATATCGTGCGGGGCACGGAAGATGAGATGAGAATGTAGAAACGGGTTAACGATGATTTTCTAGAAAAGTAATAAAATCGAAGGGAAAAGCTGTTTGTGTTTAGGTGCACATTTTAAGGACATTTCCATTATTTTCATTTTTTTTTTTGGATTTTCTTCCAAGTTAAACACTTATGGCGTTATTTCCCTGTAAAACAAAAACTTCTGAACTTAATGGAGGTGGTCCAACGGGCGAAAAAGCACGCCTTGCTTCTATTCCACGTTCTGGGCGACATAGTAGTGATTTCCACACGTTAGGTGAGTTAGGAATAATCAGTGATTACGTTTGTCTCAGCTCGTATTCGTGAATTTTGCGTTAGAAGAAGTTAGAAGGAATTCAGACTACTGCGCATATCCTACATTTTTTTATCAGTCTACTGTTCAAGTATTTAGTTGCTGACGAGGTCATATTCGCAAAAACTTCGCACGATTTCTGCAAATGGACTGCCGCCTAAACGTAGTCAACTGATTTTTCAAAAGCACTCACTGTATAGTTGACTACGAGTGAAGTTTGGTCTGCTGTAGTCAAGGAGTTTGTCCTCGGCGCCTGAGAAAATTGTACCAGATCTGTTCCCAGATCGAACGCAGAATAACTCTTGCCAATCGCTATTTTTGGGCTCATGAGGCAACTGAGTAGTAGAGCAGCCCTCTCTCGAAGAACCAAGCTGACCTTGTATCAAACATTGATCCTCCTAATCCTGTTGTACGGAGAAGATCCAACCACGAACTGTGTGGATTGTAAAGCGACATCTGTCAAGCCAGGAGTCTATGGATATTTTGGCACTGCACACTGCACACGGGTCCATCCCTGAGAGTCTTAGCCTCCGCCACAGTGGAACAATGGACGCCTTCGAAACGGAAGTGGTAAATGAGCTCCGACAACTTGGCGTCCTTAATTGGAGGCAGCTGGCTAAGAATTGTGCCACCTGGCGAGGCTTGTTGGTTGGGACCCAGGTCCATCTCGGACTGTAGTACCATCAGGAGAAGGACGTAGAATTGAAAACTTTTGTAAATTGGATTGAAATAATTTGAATAACTTGCGCGGGATAACTGGGATTCTTGATGTTGGTTAGCTTTTAGTAGCAATCTGATCCAAGAGCCACCTCAAACAACGTTTGAAACGCATCAAGCCATCAACACTACTTCTTCCTTCGAAAATGCGATTTTCACAGCCGCAATTTCAAATAGAAAATGGTGTCACTGAATAGCTAGTTTTCCCCAGCAAGAGAAATGTCAAATGTCTGTTGAATCATTTATTGTTCGCCAACATTGCTAGCCCCACCCTCTATCCATATTCGCGGCAACAAAGTACACCCGGTGTATCCATAAGCCTGCATATGAAACGAAACAAAATATAAAAGCCGATCGCCTGCTGCAAGATGTCATTGTCATATATGCACATTGACTTCCGCAATGGTACGATCACACTGCTCTCTCTCTCTCTTGGCCGTGTGATTCATCGAATTTAAATATTTTATGTACATATGTATGCCCAGTCGTATGTATGTAGGCATTGCTAGTGCGCATTATTTTGAGCTCATTATCTGTCCAAGTCGGAATCTGCGTTTTATTGGTTGCCACCGACGACGTCGTCGTCGTCACCGGTCGCGGTGTAGTGATTGAAGGACGCACACGCTCGTGTTTTGTACGTTTTTGTGTAGAAATCTAGTTTTCCCACCGAGCGATAGATGGATTCTCTCAACAGTCGACCCAACTGCCCAAGTGCAGCGAATAAGATTTGATTGGTCATTCATTTGTCGTCGTGTGGACGAGGACTGCTTCCTTGGGGACATATGCGCACGATTTGTGCGTGGAGCCGTTGCACAGTCTAACAACACGTTTGAATAGTTTTGAATTGAATTAAGAACCCCCCTAGTTTCGATGCGACTCACGGTCATTGGCGCACTTGTCGGCCGCTAATCACCACTCTACTTCGACCTTCGGATAAAATCACATCGACTAATAAATAGTGACTAATTAAGAAGCAAAACAAAACAGAAAATAAACCGCAGAGAATATTTTAACGCCGAATGTGACTACACATCGGATGGGCCCACACATTCTGATCGATTCGAGATCGATCCAGTTCGAATTTCGCAATTCAATTGACGTTTGGCTTTTCCTCTACGGCCGCTCGACTTGTCATTGATTGACATTAGCTCTCCAAATGTCACCTTCGTGAGCGTTGTTCCAACTGTCGGGGCATTCTGAGGATTGATAAAGTTTCCGCGATCGATGTCGATCGTGAAGCACCACCAGCAGCAGCAGCAGCAGCACCTGTATCTTGTTATTACTGCCCGAAGACATTCTTCGAAAAACATTTTCGAGGGCAACCAGTTTCATCGGAGACCGCAACACGTCCGAGTCTCAAGTGTGCACTGCCTGAGTGTGCGTTCATTTAATCGAGTTATTTATTGAAGTAAGCTTTTGAATCTTCAAAAAGCACATCAATAGGGTTCAGGGTTCTTACGCTCAGCGAATTGCAACGGCTTGAGAGGGAAGTTTCGAAAATAATGTCACCGCCCGTCGATGCGGGCACTGTTCGTAGTTCGCTGTTTGTCATAACAAATTTTATGAACACGGAAACAGCCGCGACGTGTGTTCTTTGCGTTACCTTGGGGGTATTTCATTGATAAATATTGGTGTTTTTCGATACACGAAAAGGTCTGGACTGTCGAACAGGTTGAATGCTTGATTTCGGTGTGTTTTGTGGAAAGGCGCAAGGTCGATGAGGTGCCGTGACTAACGGATTCTATGTTTAAGGGGGCAATAATCAATGCGACGTCGATCAAGCTGTAGTACTTGAACTGATTTAGTAGTGTTTTTTTTTAAAAAGGAAAAAGAATCGAAAACTCTACGTCGAGGTCTTGAGGTTTAGTGCGGTAGGTGATGTCCTTAAACTACGTTTAATTGAAAGCACGAACGACTTAGATGTGCACGACTTGTCTGCTGAATAAAGCTGAATTTTGGAAAAAAGGCAAATCGACGATTGTCCTTCCCTTTCAATGGCACAAATGTTCTTCTTCTCTTTAAGCGCCAAGCAACAGTTGGAAAGAAGGAGCTGTTCTTCATTTCTTTTCCCCTTCGGACTTCGCTTGTCATTTGGAAGCAAGTGAGGACCGAATGTTATATTGGCATTTATGGACAATGCATTAAACTTCGTTAAATGTTTGGAGCATATCACGTCTTGCCGAAAGGGAAGAAGCGAGAATACGAATTGATCAACTTCGCAATTGACTGGTTCGATGTCACAATGTCCTGGCACCTAATTGACGTGAATTGCTTGACCATTCTTCAAGAGATCAGCGCTGTCTAATGTTAGGACTTTTTTGATTTGATTGCAGTACGAAGCTCCGTAAATATGATAATTTCTCTTCTTGACTTCACATTGTATTTGAGCCACGATATATGAGTCCTTTTTTTATATCATAATGGACACTTCAAAAACTTCAAACAGTTTGAAGTGCGAATAGAAATTGAATTTGAGATGGGTACACTATTCCCACCTGTTTCGGGTTTGTCTGTGGCGAATGTCAGACGATCAATGACCACCTGAAAGCCAGTCGTATCTGAAAGGAATGACGGTTGATTGTCGTTGTCTTGAGGGCGGAATCTAAGCTTGTTAAGGGCTCCGTACAGTGATCGATCGACAAACGAAATGGCTTTGATGCACTCGCTGCTCAGGCTCTGGATGATTCAAGTTCAGCAATTCAAATTCATTGATTACAGCATCGGCGCAGCTTTCAAATCGAAGAAAAGTACTTTTTTTTTCACTCGAATATTATCTTGAATTCATTTGTTAGTAAAACAGTGCGCAAATATGGGCGTCGATGAGTTATCTAAGAAGTGACCTAGTTTGAAATATTTCACTCTGTCAATCAATCCATTGCAAGAGTTGAGTGTTTGGACACAGAACACTTTACACAGACTTAAGGGAACATATGTATTTGCCTCTCTCGCTTTGGCGTAAACCACTTTTGAATTAAGTAAGGACTGACTGAGATGAGTTCTGTTCACGTACTTTGTACAGTAATATTCACAGTTTCCCAGACTTTCAAGGAGTGACGCATTGGAATTTCCTCAGGGAAAGACATAAACACAATAAGTGTGTGCTGAAGAATGCAAGCAGCAATTAAGGTGTTGCTTTAAACGTTTTTTGTTTGGAATCGGCAAACAGTCAACAATCGCTTGTTTTGATTAATTGATTTTATGGACTTTGTTAATATAAATTAATGTGTAGTCAAAATGACTGGACTCAGCTTATTTGACTTTTTTTTTGGGTTAAAATGTCTTTTCTCTTATTGCCTCAGGATGGTATCTGTTGAAAGCAGGAAATAGTGAAATCGAAAGCAGAGTACGAAATTGTAAGAACTCGAGAGTCAAAGAAGACATTGAAATTATGAAGGGTCTTGTGCAGCTCTGTAGAACTCGACGAGGACACTTAAAACCGATAAGTATCAAAATTAGTGCATTTCTGAACAGACGCCGATATATCAAAGGTTGAAAAATAGTTTTCAGCCACAAATTGTCTTTTTCGGAACTGAGGAAGACACGACTTCAATTTCATTCCCTAAACACACAAAGAACCTATTCACAATTCGACTATCCACGTTTGCACAGATGGATCGAAGATGGCGTGGGAATTTGCTCCGAGCGGAGGTCCTTGCATTGTGTGACACTTTACACAGAACAACACCGCAGTGGAACACACACAGTGGAAGTATTCAATAGACATCATGCAGTATTCAGAATTTGTTCTGGAAAAAAAAAATAAAAATACGGTACGGAACCTTAGGAAAGCGAGCACTTATCACACTTGCCAAGCTGTATCAAATTAAATAAATCAATTGTGAATTATTTATATTTAGTTCCCATGTAAAATCTTAGTTGTGCGTCCTTTATTTCCTCTAATTCGATTACATTGGTAAATGTGTTTCAGAGAGTGTCACCTAGAGTCGACGTTTCCTAAGTGTGTATACGTAAGCAGGTTGGGGTGCCAACTTTCATTAAAATCGGCACACTGGTCTTGGTTTTTTCCATACAATCCAACCCACTGTGGGCCGTGGGGTAATGGATATTTTGATCGACTCCTTCGCACTGCACCCTGTGTTGTCTAGGTTCAATTCCTCCGCACGACATAACAATTTTCACGTCTCCACCTTTCGCTGAAGAAAGGGTATAACTGTCTGACTGTCGGACTGAGAAAGAGTCGGGAGTCGGCATTAGACTGCAGGTCTCCTCTACTCGTGAGAGAGCAACAGAAGCTGGGGCCGGGTCTACAACAAATCATTTCCTCCTCCTTTCCTTCTTGTAGAGCCCTGGCAAGTCGTAGGAACTCACATCTAGGAAACTGCTATTTCTACAACCTAAATATCGAAAGCATTGGCCAGCTAAGCAAGCACCAACTGGCTCCAAGTTTTGGAGTAATTTATCCGCGTTGCATCACAATAGGCCTACGTTGGCTTAAGTGCGACCGCCTTTTTGCACTCAGCCACTGCAGCCTGACCTAACCTATGCCCGGGTTGATATAAAGTTGTACACTTTCCTACTCCACTCTTAAACAGAATCAATTGTTTGTTTTTTACCGAAAGTCAAAACTCACTTTAGCAAGATTTTGTTAAAAAACGTGCTTATTTTCCTCGAACCCATTTTTACTTGGCAGCCATTTGATTTGTTTCTAATATGTTCCTTCCGATATTTCTCTTTTGCAGGCTCGATTTTATGTGCGTACGTTTTCATCATAGCTTATCGAATGGGATCAATATGAAGAAAATGTCTTAACGCATTGAGTTCGCCACACGCCAGCAGGTATGAATCCGAACATTTCTTGATCTAGTTTGTGTGTATGGTATAGAGGTGGTGGTTTGCTCGGTCGTTGGAGAAACCAAATTGGTCACTCACTCACTGACTCACAACCACTCGATCACTCAATTGACAATTGTTGTCGAACAGGACTGAGAAAGGGTGTAGAATAGAGTTGTCCAGTGGAATTATGAGATCATTCATTGAACCTTTGTTAAAGACGTCCTTCAATTCGTTGGAGGGAGGTTTGCTAGGAACTGGAACTGGGAACTTCTTCTCACAGAGAAGCATTTGCGCACAAATGTGGACCACGAGTGTCTCCTCTAAGCTTGCTATGATCAATCTTTGGTTAGTCCGCTTTCGGCTATGGAGATGACTCCTCTAGATCTCATTAGAAGGGTAATCGTGTAGATGGGCCAAGTCTGGTCATGAAACAGGAGGCAATGCAATTCCTTTTGTTTATTTTAAAGATTGCTTTGTGATGATTATCTTTTACACCTTCCTGTGGAATAAACGTCGACTAGTTTTCAAGCTCGAGTCCTGTTAACTTGTTATTGTCTGATGGGGACACGTAAGACTGTAGAAGCAAGACCCTATGATTCCGTTTAGTTGAAGGGAGATGGCTAAGATTCGATGAAAACTTGCGAAAAGTGCAAATCGAAGTGGATTGTCGGATGACATAAGTCGGTTTCATCCCATGTCGTCCCATTTCTATCAAAAAAAAGGGGTTCATGGATCGTGGACACAAATGAGTAATTGATTTACGTGCCGATTAGCCTTATACCACGAGTTCTTTTACTCCTAGGACCCTTTTTCCGACGCTGGACCAGGCGCCTTCAGTAGGAATCTCAAGTACCAAGTTTTGAAATGAGCTTATGGACTTATTTCTCCACCTTGGTGAAGTGATGAGGCCGATCTAAAACCTCTGATACTCTTTGGTTGTGTTTTGCCACTCCACACAGATTTCAATCATATTCCTTTCACGTCTCGGAGTCACCTCCCTTCCCCAGGTTAACTCTGAAGTATGCAGGTATAATCTACACCTCTCCCCAGCTACTTTGGATTTTAAACCATGATTCTCCCACTTGGGAGCCAACCTCAAGCGATCAGACTGGAACCTTTGCGGGTCTCAGGAGCTTTCCTGATCTCCTGTGGCTCCAGACTATAGCCTCTGGTCAAGCTATCAGTAGGATGCCATAACATCCCTAGACTGGCCGTTAATGTTCAAAAAGCCGTATTTTCTTTGTACCAATCTATGATCGCTATGGTATCGGCCGTGGCGTTGTGGGTGTGTGCGTCGACTCCTACGCACTTGAACCTTGGCGTCTAGGTTCGAAACCCAGACACATATACTTTTCACGGCCCCACCTCTTTCGAGTCACTGACTATGCTCAAAGTGTACAACTGTCTAATTGGCCGTTCGGAGCCGGAATAAAACTGTGGGTCCTTCCACTCGTGAGGAAATAATAGCCCGCACAACGCGAGTGGTTGGTTGAAGAAGCTAAGCCTAACCCCCTAAAGGGCTGTAACCAAGCTTGTAACCGTCATATTCAACGAGCACTGGAACAGGGGCGTTTTCTGAAACCAGTCACTCTCAGCTGAAGGATTTTAGTCGCCTTGCCTTACCTCGAATTAATTCTAACTCCTACCCGAAGATGGAGGTTCGTGGACACAGGATGACACATCATATGCTCTTGTTTCGATACTCCTAGGTGCCCACTACCACTTATTCAGGGTCATTTGGATGGATTCTCACCCAGCCGCCTTCCCTTTGGCCCACAAAATCAGCAAATTCGGGGAGATCCTGTCAAGAGTGACTGCTGTATTCGGGATTCAAATACTCGCACTAACTTGCTGTAAGTCGCTATATGTACTTATGGCATATGTACGTTCTTCTGCTCTTGAACATTCGCAATGCCTTTCGTAATTAGAAACACACATTTTCCCACTAAATTTGTGAGAACTATCCATTCATTATTTTGACAGGCATGTGTCTACGTACGGGTGTGACATCATATGCAGTCAAGGACACACCAATCGCTTTCGATTTTCGTCTGTTTGCTTTGCCTTGAGATGTTTTTTTGTTTGTGTTTTGTTTTCTGACACAGAATACAGTCATGTCTGACGGTGTGGACAAGTTTAATTTGTTTATTCTTTGTTCGACTTGTGAGTTGATTCTCTCTGCGTACTTGTCTCTTGCGCTTAACTGATGTGTGGAATGGAAAATGTTTCTGATTCGTTGAATTCGTCTTGAAAGAATTTCAAGTTCTCCCATGGGTGTGGTGTAACCACAACATTGTTACCAATTTGAGTACAATCTTGTCAGTCAATGGCATGCGAACATTGGCGCTTGTCCAAGTGATTCTGACAAGATCAAAACAGCGTGTTGAAGGTTCCTTCTCGTGATTCTTTGTAAAGACTCTATTTTTTTGCATTTGTGATGTCCGATCGAGGAGGTCCTGGGGTAAAGATTGATTTGTTTCCGTGAATGGATCGCCATTATTTAGGTTAGGTTTGGTTGAAGTGGCTGACATTATGGCCACTTAAGCCAGAGTAGGCCCATTGTGACATCAGGCGCGGATGTAAAATCCTATTCCGCAAACTAAATTGCGCTTTTGATGAAGCAGAGGAGTGACTGATACTGATGCCATTTAGTTCTGTCAAGTTGTTGAAGTTGTAGGCGTCTAAATGATGCTTTCTGCGTGTGGAGAGAGCATGGTTTCTACCTCCTCTTCATCTCTGCAGCTTCTACAGAAGTCATTAAATGTGAGGCCTAGTCTGGCGTGCCAGTGGCACAATGCCCGGTAAGTACGCCGATAATGGTGATGAGGTTGAGTGTAATCATTCTAATCAGGCTACGTGAGAGTTTTCGAGAGATAGTAGGCCATAGCTGTTTTGAAATGAGGTATCCAGTGCCAACTACGATTTGTGAGAGTAAGTGTTTCAAGTATCAGTTGATGTTTTGCAGTAGCGAGGCGCATGTATGGTAGGTCTCCGCCCAGAACGACTACGGAGTTAGTCCCTTTTGCTATCCGCTTTACAATTGTCTGGATCGTCGCAGTGTCACGGCACCCACATAGAGATAGGCGACAATTCAGGGAAGTCTTTGAGTTACGCCATTACTTACTTACTTATGTCTGTTAACCCCTCGAGGAGCAGAGGGCGTAAACAAAATGTCCATCCATATTCGAGGCGGTGATTTTCGTTGCGGAGAAACTATTTTGTTTACAATTGAGGCTCGCTAGGCCCCAGGCCAACCAAAACTGATCCTGTTTTGTGTCGCAGGAAGCTCGCTATTCATCCTCTCTCGTTAGCAATTCTATGACAACTTCCCAAACTGCACTCCGAGGAGGTGGGAGTAGGGCTTGCTAACAGAGCTTCTAGGTTTTCGGCTTCAGTGGCTCTTTCTCGTTATTTAGCGGACCAGCACCAATCGGGAGATGCTGCTCCCACGAGGGTTTTGTTAGTCGTTTACAGCCCCAATTGAATTGAATTGAAGGCCATTGCAGGAGTGGATCACCTAGAATATCTCTGTTCTTTGCCTTGGTTTGACTCCGAGTGGAGCAATGAAACAGGTCCACACGACAGAGGACGCCCTCAACCAACTTTGTGTGCGCAACTAGTATCAGCTAAGAAAGGGATCCAAGTCCACTCGGACTGTAGACAAAGACTGACTGCCCGAATCTTGCGACAGGCAAAAGCAGCTTGCGTTGTATTGAGTCTTCGCTTCATTAAGGAAGATTTGCATTTCCTTCAACTTCATGAATTGGCTTCGAACTCCAAAAAAGATCAAGTGGCTCTCATGCATATTCATAGGCACTCTCTGCTACCCTTGGCCAGCGCCTAGCTTCTTTCACCACCTGACCACTCGGAAACCAGCCTCAGCCAGTCTAAAACTGGTCTGAGGAGATACAAGAGTCAAGCATTACAAATTACCATACTTCAGATGTTATCGCGTTCCACGACCGCATGGCTGGCCGCCGCGCCGGCCGCCCCTTAGCATGGCCAAACCCTGCACCAGTGACCTCTTTCAAGATCGATTCGAACGTAATACTGTTACGCAACTCCCCGCATCGTACTTCCGGAACCATGAGTATCAGCAATCGAAGCTGAAAACCGAGCCCGAACACCACCACCACCAGCACTAGCCAGGCGCTTCAATTGCAACCCTGAGCAACCAATACAATTGACGCAACGCGAGTACACACACGAGTATCTACATGCAGGCTAGGCTAGGCGCGCTTCAATTAATAATCAATTCATTATAAGCACTTAAACCGCAAGCACTACACTACAGGCCAGTACACACTCAGCCGTGAGCTCTTCCTGCTTTCGGAATGTATAGCGCGCGCAACGCACCACCTCCGCAGTGCAGCAAGTGATGAGAGCAGGTGCTCTGCAATGTGCAAAGGGGTTAGGGGACAGATTTGGGAGTCGGCGATTGGCGCCCTCGCGAAAAGCTTCGCATAAACAATAGCGCGCTAGTCGCTAGCTATAATAACGCGAAAACCCGCAAGTGCACGACGCAGCGCCGCGCCACGCCACGCCACCTAACCGTTGCCTTGCAGTCGATTAGAGAATCATATTCGTACACAGATTCAAAGATCTGCGTGTGTGTGTGTGTGCGGGCGAGTTTAATAGGCAGGTGCTGGCGTGTGCGTGCATTTGTTTATTCTTTAGCCATGACAATACGAGAAGGTCACCATGCTCGTAATAGACCGGGGGCCACACTATTCATATCACACACCATTATGGCCGCACTCACACGGACGCGCTCCGAGTGTTTTTGAGCTTTTTGGGGAGGTGATTGAGGGGCGGGGAGGGATTTCGGATGCAGTAGTCGGCAGCTTTTGTACGCGGAAAACCCAGACCCAGGGCAAAGTGACGAACGGCGGAGAGCTGCGCCCGCGGTAACCGTACGGGCGTGTAGTAGTCCAATAGTATCACTATCGAGACTATTATGGTTCTGGCGTGAACGCGTTAATGTTGGCGGCAATCGCTCGCTCGCCGCCGAGCGGCGGTTGTAAATTATTCACTGAGACGACAACAAAAATACTTGTAACGAAGGTCAAAATTCTAGGCACGATCGGTGTCGGTGACGGCGGGCTGGTGGAGCTGGCGGGGGCTCCTCGGCGGCTGGCACAGTGACGGCAGCGGCGCGGCGGTGGCGATGCTGTTTGTTTTTGTTTTGTTTCTGACTTTCAGAAGTTTTCTTTTTTTTTTCTTTTTTTTTTACTGCCTGCCACGATGATGTTACTGCCTGTGTAATAAAGTGTGAACTTGGATCTTTATCACGGCGGAGGGGAGGGGGCGGGCGAGACTGTGGCTCAGTGGCACAGACAGACTAGGTGCGGGACGCCGGCGGCGAGGAGTGTCTGAATAGAAATTGATATGGCCGGTGGCTGCATGTGCTCTTCGCTCTAGATGCGGGCGTCTTGAGCGGAGTCATTCCCGGCATTGACGTGAACTTGGATCGAGTGTAAATTTCAAGCTAAGCGAAAAGCTCTAAGGCTGAAGCGCACGATTTGGTGGTGTTCGTCTGAGACTGACTGCTGCGATGCGACCTTAGCGAGATTCTTTTAGGCAGTTTCAGATGGTGTATGGGGATTTTATTGGCCGATTTATGGCTTCACGGGTGCTTAGGTTTTGTGTTTGTGATGATAAAGCAGCAGCGGCACCTATTGCGGGGTCAGCTGGGGGTGCTTGGTGAACGTTCATGCTGGAGCCTAGGCTTAAGTTATCGCTTCGTTTGGGTAAGGCAAGTAAGAATGAGCGTATTGAAGGTGCAAATGAAGTGTAATTATGATGAAGACGTTGGGAACTTCCGATGTGTTTATGGACGGCATGTGAATTCACGGTCATGTCTTGGTCTTGAAAGCACAGCAGGGTGCATCTTAATAACGACCGAATCAAGATCACTGTACATCGGCGTGAAATCTTAGGTTTTTGTGAAGAATTGACTGCCTTGACTAAGTGCGATGGGAAGAACTATGCATTAAAGAAGGAAACGGAAAGGGGGACAGCCTCGCGAAAAAGACCGATCGGAGCTGGGGAATCTCTAGCGCATACGCATCTCAGCTTCATAAGGAATGTACTGGGGGACGAAGCACAAGATTGAGCCAGAGATCGATGGCTTAGTCTGAGTATTGGAGCAACAGCGAGGGCTCTATGGCCGACGATGAGCAAAACGAGATCAGCATTATTGATCGCTCTTAGTCGCAAGGTTGTACGCATGCAAATAGGAGTCCTTACCGGGCACTGTGTCATAGGTGCACATGATATGCGTCTGAACAAGCGACTTTGGCAGAAGCTGCATAGATGAGGAATCAACAGAATCCATCCTCTGCGATTGCCCAGCTCTGGCTAGCAAAAGGAGGCACTTTAGGACTTAAACGGAGTTGAACTGACACATTTGCTAAGATGTACGTATGTGTGGGTCCAGGTGATTTTGGGACTAAACCAACGTGAGGCGGTAAATCTTTGCAAACAAGGGTACAATGGAAAGCAAGACGTTGACCGACAGGACACCCTATTACCTACTTACTTGCATGCCTTTGCCATTCTTTCCCATTTCAAGCCTTTTGGACACACGTCTTTAGTTCCTGCCAAGACTCCTCAGGTGGTCGCCATTCCTGTGGCTCGAAGGAGTCCTCCAATCAAGAGGGCACAACAGGACGAACAAGACATGGCCAAGGCCATCCCAGAATGCAGGTGTCCGCGACCACAAGGACAACAGGTCGGACAATATGAGATGAATGGTTGCAGAAAAAGTTAGGACCCCAAAATTAAGGTGTCCATCTACGCGTGCATAGAAGTTGCTTCAAAAGACAAATTTACTTCGAATCTCTTTCACTATCACATCGTCTTGCCTTTGTCTCTCATAACCCCGCCTGTAAAGTGAAGTCTTACCAGCGTATCGTTGCCTCGTCGAAAGGCGAACTGGGTTTCTGTATGCCGCCTCGTTTTTGAAGGCATTCAAGTTTTTTGCATTTAAAAGTTTCACACGCTTTTTTTTTTTTGGCAGTAATCAACGTCTTTGATCTAAGGTCATTTCCTTGTGTGCTGCCCTCTAATAAATCTGACAGTCGGGCTATTTGCATCACCAGATGAGCGGTTGAACTTTCAGTCAAATCGCAAGGTTACCTTATGCTGGGGGCAAGCGATTCACTGACGGAGCTCAGTGGAAATATTGTGCATATCGGAGAAGAGAAATTAATTTTGATAGATTCGGCAAGGTTTCGATTGGATTTGGTGATTATTTTGAGTTGTTTGACGACGTGGACAGAGAAGTCATGGCTTGTGTTCCAGTCGCATCTTGAGCGTGGAGACTGGCTTACGCTAGTTTTTTAGATAACGATGAATAGAGCACCGCCGTCACGAATGTGTGGACATCTCAAGGGTTTATTTAATGATTTGGTCTTGTAGGTTTGTGGATGCATGATCAGAAGCCGCAGTGTGATAATTGGTCATATACAGGGTGGGCCCAATACGAGTTTTTTTTTTGAAAATGCAATAAAATTTACAAAATTAGATTGTTTTCTATGTATTCTGGTTTCATTAGTAAGAACAAACATTCCCATTAATTATGAAATAAAACGTCGTTCAAGTGGCTGCCTAGACTGGCTTCGCAGTAGCACATTCTGTCACCCCAATTATCCAAGGCATTGATGATGGTTTCGGGCTGTAGCTTACAGATTACTTGGACGATATTGGCCTTAAATGCTGGAATCGTTTCCGGATTGTTTGCATAACATCGATCCTTCACGGTACCCCACAAAAAAAAGTCCAAAGAGGTCAAATCACAGCTCCGGGGCTGCCAATTGACATCGCCAAGACGGCTCATAAAACGAGTTCGGAATTTGTTGCGCAAATGAACAATTGTGGCATAGTCTGTGTGGCATGGCGCGCCATCCTACAGGAACCATATGTCGTCCAAATCCACCTGTCAAGATTTCAAGCGGGCAACAGCTGTCAGTGTCAAAATAACCCATGATTTAAAACAAAAACAACTAGCGCACTAAACCCACCCTGTAGAGCATAATACATCGTACTTATCCAACATTTTTACGCTCAGTTCGAATGATTTGATTCAAATTTCTCCTCCCATCCTTGCACCGGGTGGGAGTAGATAATTATTGGCAAAGTTGTTAAGTGCAATGATTGACAAAGTGTGCATCCGCATCAGTGAATGGCGATATGATTCTGACATTATTTTGAAGCTACATTCATGCATTACCTTAAGTATGGAATAGCACATCATTCAAATGGCCGCCTCGACTTCATTGCTCCACTGCTTCAAGGGGTCGGTCCAATTTTCGATGACTCGGGCCAATATGTGCGGCGTTTTGACTGCAATAGCGTCTCAAATGTTGCCCTCGACTTCGTCCAAAGTGGTTGGCTTGTTCGCGTAGACAAAGGACTTATGACGTGGTTCCGGAGAAAATAATCGAGTGGAGTCAAGTCCGTCGCATGCTTAGGTTAGGTTAGGTGTGTGGGTAGAAGATGGTAAGTCACTTCTCCCTTAGTTCATGTTGGATGATTCTGATTGTGATGCCCATGGGGGAATAGAATCACTTAGCCCCTTATTCGTCCTTGTAATGTTGTTGTTCAGCCATCCAGTTAGCGCTCCAACTACCATCTCGGGCACTTTTTGTCGCATTAAAGGGGTTTGTCGGTTCTTGTAGTATTCACCTTTAGCAATGCCATCCGAGTTGTCGCACAGGCGGTTAGAGAGCCGCATGGTTACTTACTTAATTGTCAGGCCTGCGACCGATGGATGGTCTGAGTGTGACTAATAACTGCCTTCCACCGATGTGATATGGATGATGCTTCCAGTCGTCAAGACCAAGCTGTCTGACGTCCTCGATGACGTGGCTTCGGTTCGGTCTTCTTCTCCTTCTCTAACCAGGAGGCTCGGATTCGAAGACCCTCTTTACTAGAGTGTTGATGTCCATTCGTTCGGTATGGCCCAGCCAGTGTAGTCGACGGAGTTTTGACTTCCAGACTACATCCACATCCTGGCACAGCTTGTAGAGTTCGCGGTTAAGTCTTCTCCTCCCTTCACCTTCCTCGTCGAATTTTTCTTTCGAAGGCAGCAAAAATCAGCTCTGCAACCGCGTGATTGTCGCCAAATGCTCCCTCACAATTTCGATCGTTGCCTGCCGCTTCTATGGAATGTGTCACCGGCTTTTTGCAACCAACGAGCAGCTATATCGATGCTGTTGAGCTCTGTCCACAGAAAGTCCGTTGACATCGCTCTATACCTGAGACCATTGACGGCCATGGTGTCCCCTTCCTCATTGCCACAGAAATAAGGTCTGATGATGGCGGCGTGCCGCTCCAAACAGTCAATCTTTGTGCGTGCACTGATGCTTGGTCGAGCACTTGTGGATTGTGTTCGCTTAAATGACGGCAAATTTGCCACTGAGTCAAAAAAAAGCCTCGTCCTAGAAGGTGATCCGGGTCACCGGCTTACGTTTTCATCGCCCAATTATCGAACTCACTGCGCTGTCTATGGCCGTCCGGCTTAAACTTGCTGAATCTGAAAGGAATGGAAATGGCTGATACTACTGATGCCTAGTTCCGTCAAGCCATTAAAATATAAAGCGTCTAAGTGACTACATCTACGAGAGAAGACAGCACTGCTGTTGCATAGAAGATGCACGACAGTTTCTTCCTCCTCTTCATCTCTGCAGCCTTTGCAGAAGTCTTGCATCAGCACAGTCGGATGTATGCCCAAATCCAATCGCAAAATAAGCCGGGTTGAATTTCTGACGATGCAAAAATCAGCTGATCGTCCGTCTTCTTTGATACTGGCCGTTGCTGCAGCTATGTTTTCTTAATTTCCCACCACTCTCTGTCGTTGATTGGTGGCTAAAGTCCAAAAGAGTGTACGCACCTTTACCACGGCGCGACCATTTGCCTGAAGAACACTGAAGCCTTGATGAAGACCGACCTCACGATGAAATTCACGTTGCGTACTTATAATACAACTGAGACGGAATTTCGATAATATTTCTTAATAATTTTGGCACGTTCGGCAAGTGTGAAATGAAGCATGATGGAATGACAAAACCTCATCGCTTGCTAGGCAATTACGCGAGGAATATGGGAGTACCCTACAACAAGACGACAAATTCGTTACCACTGCACTGGCTCTTCACTTTTTTCTCGAAGAAGAACCTCAATGGATGCACCTGACTATTATGAGACATCGAAGCAAACTTGATGCGAAGGTGGTCCGCGGGCAAAACGTCTTCGAACTTCGAATCCTTTACAATTTGAATTCTTTGATGGCACGCTTCGTTAGAGCTGACGCAGTATTTGTTTTTCACAGCCTGTCTACAAGTGAGGACATTTAACACGTCTTCATCTTGAAAAGAATGTCACAAAATACAGTCCAAACGCCCTTGAGTGGATACGAATCACACAAGTTGTTAAAAGACTGCGGTTAGGCTGTAGAAAGCACCGAAAACAATCAGAAATCTCCAACGTCCACTTGACAGAATGAATCGATTCTAAAAAAAGAGACCGTTAAAGAGCGAATAAATATATCAAGCCATGTACATTACCGCGATAAGATCAGCCAATTAAGATATTTAACTGAGAAACTGAGTTGCGTTTAGCACCAATTACACCGCTGTCAGTTGAATTTGAATTATTTTTCCATTATCTTGATGAGTTTCTATTAAAATGTTTGCTGCCTTAGATTAAATAAATATTCATTGGACAAGATGGAAAGATATTTAGGTATTTTAAGTGGCGCCGCCGTACTCCTGCGATAATTGTGAAAGGAGCAAGAGTGTGTGCTTCAAAGAGAGCTCCACTTTCAGTGGACATGACGCTTCGACAATCTGCAATCTGATAAACGAACGGTTAATTAATAAATACATTTCGATTAACCAGATCGAATGACAAAACTGCATATTGTATCACACGCTGCGGGGGGAAAATGCAAACGATCGAGACTGTAATTATATGGTACACCTCGCTGTCTCACGGACAAGTCTGCAGAGACTAAGCTGCAGTATCCGCTTGAATATGCATTCGAGCCGATCGCATAATTTCATTATATTTTTTTCCAATGGCACAAGAACTGTGCATTAACTGTGCTGTAATGTGCAGGTATTTCGTTTATGCATCTTAATTGGCATTCCGTTATCGGGCAGTGAAAAGCCGGAGCAGTCTGCGGCACCTCCTACGACGACAGCCACGGTCTACCGGATCGACGACTGGCACGAGTGTGAAAAGTGCAATGTTCGGCGCTTAATGGTTCGCCTTTGATCGGCTCGGGGCGATTTGCATGCAAATAAGCTGTCTCATTAGAAGCTTGTCAATGGATTTGCACTCCGCGCCGACGACGATGGGATGCAGTTGGACAGTTCGGTCGGGAGATATAGGCGTTAATTGGCGATGCTTTCCATTTGTACAGATGAGAAAGTACAGGTGTGAGAAAGTGTCATTCAAATGATTTCTGATTAAAATGTGTCAACGCCACTGTCACGTTGACAGCGAAAATTGCATACGAAAAGATTTGTTGTTTAGTTTTGGTTCGACTACGCCTTTGAAGCTGGAGCAGATGGTACTTAAACAGAGAGGGAGTCAGCCATTGATGGGAAATGGCGAGGATTCTTAAATGAGTGCTCAATTTTTTCTTTGTCCGTCAGCTTTTGGTGATGCAAAGGTAATCTTGAGTTGGTTTAGTGCTTCTTTTCAATAAAGAGAGTCCTAAAATCCCCGCATTATGTGAGTGAGGTGGAAAAGGTAGCTTTTTTGCATTGCCTTGATTGGTTCTTAAGGCACGCATTAAATAATCCAAAGGCTAAATGGATTAACGCAACACGTTCCATTAAACTTCATAACCATTTGCAAGAATTCGTTTGCTAAGCTGAGTTTTGATTCCCATTTCGCTCATATTGTAGTCAGTCTGCTCCTTTAAGAACCACTCAGGGGCCGAAAAAATAGGCTTTTTTCTTGAAAAATACTACAAAATTAATCAAGATTCCAATAGTGTAACTTTTAAAGTATTTATTGTACATATCAGTGACATTAGACAAACATTTTTTTGAGGCGACTAATTTCAAAATGGCTGCTGTACAGCGTTCTTCTGATGACATCTCCGATTTTTCAGTGTCCACGGCCGCACAAACAGCTCCTGCAATTTTTGAATTATAATAAGCCAATTTGTTGGTGTTTATAAAGGGTGTTTAAATTTTAAGGGCCGATGTTGAATGTGAACCACACCTAAACGTCAAGTTCTTTTCTGCATTTCATTTGACATTTCTCAATTTCAGACTAACTCAATTTGAACAAAGGAAAGATACACAATCGAGAAACGCGTTAAAGTTATTCAGGCTTATTATGAAAATGGGCGTTCAAATCAAAATGCATATCGTGCACTTCGTGATTTTTTCGGTCAATTTAATCGTCACATTTCACTTCAGTGGATTCGTCAATAAGCAGAATTGCCGCGTTTGGGCGAATGATAATCCAAGAGTGATTGTCGAAAAACCAATGAACCCACAAAGAGTGACTGTTTGGTGCGGTTTATGGGCTGGCGGCATCATCAGGCCGTATTTTTTCCAAAATGAGGCCAGTCAGGGAGTTACTGTGAATGGTGTTTGCTACCGTGAAATGATAACGAACTTTTTATGGCCCGAATTGGAAGGTATGAATGTGGACGATATGTGGTTTCAACAGGACAGTGCCACTTGCCACACAACTAACGAAACAATGGCTCTTTTGCGCGACAAATTCAATGGCCGTGTTATCTTACGTGGTGGCAATGTCAATTGGCCGCCAAGATCATGTGATTTGACACCGTTGGATTTTTTTCTTTGGGGTTATTTGAAAGAAAAGGTGTACGTCGATAAGCCAGTAACAATTCAAGAGCTAAAGCATGAGATAATTCGGCACATTAAGGGCATAGAAGCTCAATTATGCTTCAGCGTCATCGAAAATTTGGACCATCGGATGGAGGTGTGCCGCCGAGGACGCGGCGGCCATTTGGCCGATATTTTATTCCAGACATAATTGAGCCATACCAATATTATCATAATAAAAAGAAATGTCAATAATTTCCTAAATAATTTGTGTTTTATTCAAAATCAACATCGGCCCTTAAAAATTAACCACCCTTTATAATAACTGCTATAGAAGTATAGTGGACTCTCCATAAGTCGAACCTTACCTAAGTTGAATTTCCCTCTAATTCGAAGTTTTT
Organism: Eristalis pertinax; assembly: GCA_907269125.1. Taxonomy (NCBI): domain Eukaryota; kingdom Metazoa; phylum Arthropoda; class Insecta; order Diptera; family Syrphidae; genus Eristalis; species Eristalis pertinax. The sequence goes on from OU026147.1 coordinate 50,370,295, forward strand.
GTTCGCCATATTTTAGCATTTCCCTCAATTTTACATACAAAATCCATCCTCTAAGTCGAACTGACTTTGATATCCCGTGAGAATTGGACTTGGGAGGAGTCCACTGTAATTAGGTTGTTTAGAGATTTTTTCCCGACCCACAAATCTTGTGGGACACCGTTTCTGAGGTCTTAGCGGACAATTAAACAAAACGATTATTTGAAAATTCTTTAGTGGCCTAACCCCTTAAGACGAAGATGGTCCAGGGACACCGTCTTGTTGAACCACATATTGTACAGATCCACGATTGAAAATTGAGGAAAACAAAATCTGTATCGACAGGGAACAGCATTAATTGCACAATTCCATTGAAAAAAGAGAATGGCCCTCATATGCCTTCTGCTCAAAATTCCCACCAACCACTGACACTTTGTAGATGCTGTTGTTTATCATCAGCCATCACTCACTCGTTGACTTTCTGGATGGAAAATTAAATAAATTTAACGATCAACAGTGCTCTCAAAAAGGAAACTCCTTCCCCATAGCTGAAGATCGCCATTCGACATTGTTGCCGAAATGTCTAGACTCTTCTTCTAGAAATTCTTGTATTCTGTGTGTTGTATGGATAGTTGGTAGATAGCTTCTGCGCCTTGATCCACTTTCTCTGAATGTTTGAATTAATCTGCTCACATTTGATAAAGTTATACAACGTGACGGTTGACATTTGTGAACTAGACAGCTTAAATAACAAGCACGGCTGTTTTATAATTCTATAAAATGTATCCACAAACAAAGGGCCGTGGCGTTGTGGGTCCGGGCGTTGACTCCTCGGCGTCTAGTTACCAATCCCAGTACGACAGCAATAATTTCCCCGGTCCACCTCTTTCCAGTCACTGACAAAGCTCAAAGAGCATAGCTGTCTAGAAAAAGCTCTTCAAACTTAGTAGTTCGCAGTCAGCACAGTTCATGCGTGATTCGTGGCATGTATCAAACTTGCTCAGTTAGCATTGCCATTTCATTGTGTACTTACACCCGAACATTGCATTTTTACTTATACAATTTCTTGCTCAGTGAAGACTGTTTTTCGCGTACTTCGACCATTATGCCTAAAACACAATCATGCATTGTTGCTTGCTTGCTTGCGTTCGTCTTTCAGCGCATGCATTTCAATGGCATTGAACAAAATACTGCGTCGTGTTAAGTTTGCTAAAAAAAAACATGGAAGAAAGTAATAGATTCAAAGTAATAGATCTAAAATATCAAACGTATCAAATGTTCGATATTTTTGACAGGTCGCCGCGTTCCACCTTTGCTTTTCCTACAAATTGAGAGATTTTCTCTCAAATTGAGTGTCGACTGACATTTGAAAACTGAATACAGCTGACTAAAAATAATTTAACGACAAAAGTCATTTGAAATCAGTGGGCAACTGCCGACGATTTAGAAAAAAATGAAAACAGCTGATAAGTTGAATTGACATTTCGCAGCTTGACGCACACCCTCCGTAACACTAAGGCGGCCGCAACAACACATGATTGTGTTTCAAATTTCAGACATTAAATCGTCGTAAATCGATCTACTGAACACGCATTTGAAGCCATAGTGAATTTGTCGCCTTTAGATAATTTTTTTTGTGGAGATACGTCAAATAAGACGTCTACATTGATAAGCCAGTACTGAGAGCCTTGGAAGACAACACTACATGTGTTATTAGCGAAATACGAGCCAATCTGCTCGAAAAAGTGGCTCACAATTGGACTCCCCGCATGCGCGCTTGGACCTTGTCTTAATTGGCATTTACATAAAATAATCTATAAAAAATAAATGGCAAATCAACTCAAACAATAATTGTATGCACTTTTATAGTTATCCTGGTTCCTTTTTTTACTATTATAATCCAAACCCTTAAAAAATCATGTTTGGTGTTCAATGTTTGATGCAATCGTCCTTCAGACAATTGAAATGGAAGCAAACAGTTCTGAGTTTTTGACAAGTTATATCAAATAAAATGTTTCTTAATGGCTTCCGGGATACTCGACAATGACCACAAATAAAGTAGACAGCCGACTTTCTACCTCTCTTTCCCCTTAACATTTCTTGACAACGTTTTTAATATAAATTCGTATCAAACCTAACTGACCAGTCAGAGAATGTCATTATACATTATTTCATGAATAATCTCAAATTCCTCGATGGACAAGTGGTCAATCAGCTGTGAAATCGGCCATCTCTATAGTATCTGTTTTCTGACAACGACCATCAGAGTCAGGGTTCCTTTTGAATAAATCTGAATTGTCGGCTGTTACGTTGCATTTTCAGTGAATTTTGAGACATTTTGGAACACGCTCTATTGTTTCTAAAACTCGCAAGACTTATGTAGGTACGCTGAGGTATCAAATTGAGTATGTGTGTCAGCTTTCACGTTGAGTGTCCGAAACTAACAACTCTTATAATGCTCCACCTCCACCTCTCTCGACAGCAGCCCTGTCAACAACTAGCTTCTCAAACTTCGAAATCTGCATGATCCGTAGGTCCCCTCCACTTGTAAGATAACAAGACCACCCGCAACACGAGTAGTTGCTGTAGAAACGAGGATCGAGTCCTCCTCAGAATGTAGCGCCACCCATTCCACTGTTATACAGAAATAAACCTCCTTCACTTCTTTCATTTCCAATGCTTATTGTTCTCATTTATTTCTTATATTCGTTTTCTATTTCCTCCGGTGATCGCAGTTCCTGGGTAATGATAAACAATTGACATTAAAATATTTTTTATTGTTTTTGAACACAATTCTGCATTTTATAACCAATTAATTTGTTTCTTTTTTGATCCTCCGCCACGAGTTTGTTTGACGCAACACAATTTGCCATATGCATGAATCTAAATTACTTTTAATATCCTAATTGATTGCTGACCTAATTTGAAAAAAAAGGCTATCTTCGTGGATTCTAGCCCAGTGCGGGGGTTTGGCCTTGCATCACGAATGTTTTGTTTTCCAAAAATGTGCATTAATGACATGTGTCCGATTGGAAGTTGCTTAGTGGGGCCAGGATGAGTTGCTGGCATCATGTCCAAAACTTCTTCTAGACACACGCTTCAGAATAGGGGAAGGATCCAGTAGGAGAGCCTTCGTGCGATCTCTGTATTCGGTCAGAAACATGATTATGTCCCAAATTGGTCTTTTTTATCGTTTTGGTTCGACTCAGACTCATGTGTCTGAATAGTCACTGAATAACTGATCATCTACCTCCATCCTGGAATGCAGGTAGATGATCAGTTTCTTTTGACATAACGCTCATTAACCTTGTTGGAGAGTGTAAAGAACAAGTCGCTTGCAAGAATCGTCGAGTTACGATAAGTTTAAATTCACTTGAAGAAGTGGTGCCGTGAGCTGTGGGGGTGTGTTGCAAAATTCAAACACATTCTGCGTTGATGTCCGTCGACAACTACATTCTTGCTACCTCATTTCAATATACATTTTTGCCATTTAAGACGCACAGCACAGCGTGGTAAGGGAATGATAAGTTTAAGCTGCGTTGTCTCCAATCGACAAATGGCCCGTGACGGTAGTGACCACTCTAGAGCTGTCCAGACTTGTGCAGCTGGTTCATCGTCCTCAATTTGTTGTAACTTGTATAAAATACTCACATATACGATGCAGTTTAGCAAACTTTGGCTGGCCCGAGGAAAATGCTGCGGAATTAGCCGTGACATGCTGAAGTAACAAAATCGATTTCCGAGTAGGAGCCTTTTAAAATCACCAGCGACTCGCATTTCCCCAGCAAGCACTAACGTTGTTGCCTCGCAAAACGTGAGTCTCCGCCTCACTCTAAGTGCATCTGAAAACCGTCCACATTTCCAGGAATCAATCAGGAAGTCAAAACATCAGTCATTTTAATTGGAACACCTTGGTGCATGGCAAGGCATTCTTCATTTCACAACCTCACTGGTAGTCCATTACTCTTGCTATCCCCGTGTTTCATGTCTTGTTTAACATCGGAATGCCGGTGCCACATGCAATCTATTCGTCTATCTAGCAGAAAGAAAAACAGAAATCTGTCTCAATCTAGATGTAATCCTTTGTGGTGATTAGTAAGGTACACTTTGCATCTGCTTAGGAGGGAGCCCCCATCGAAGTGGTTTAATTAATTCCACAGCATTCCGTGAACAATAGCGCGGACGGAGGTGAGGCAATCGCTCCAGTTCTCCCTTGCGTGTGTGCCATATCCGCGCGTTGCAGCTGGGGTGGCTGGTGGTTGTTCGATATGAAATGTGACTACAATCGCACTTTAATTAACCTATAAATCTTTCTTCGAGTTGTCGCATACATTAGCCGTGACAATAATTCCCCGAGAACGCGTGCAGAACCTAAATATGTACGAGCATGCAGAGCGTGGTAGAGCGCGGGCGAGATCTGGTGCTGTGGTGTCTTGTGATCCTTTACCGGTCACAGCGTGGCTGGCCTAACTATCGTGTTGTGATTTTGTAATTGAATTTAATTTGTTGAACTTGACTTGGAACCGGATCAAGTTAGCTAAAGTGTAGTGTAATTCTCCTGCGGAGCAATAATTAGATTATAATAGTTTGTCTCTTTAGACACGGCGGCTGTTGACAGTAGAGATGGCAGATAATGGCGGCGTGATCGATTGAGCGTTACGTGTGTGTGTGGGAAATGCAACTGCCAGCGGAACTTGATGCAATTACAGTTCTTTATGTTTTGTGCGTTGCTTAGGCTGAGATGAATGGTGCTTTGAGTCAGCAGTGAACGATTGGGAAATTAAATCGGTACGAACTTTTTCAAATGAGTTAAGGAATTCCATAGCAACGTTACTCTTTTGGCTGTACTAGATTTTTTTTCCGTTGGAGTAAAGATTTGCGCACATTTTGCATTACTCTTGAGTAGATCTACGTACGTCTACGTTGCTGTCAGTTTGGGAACTCAAATTAAGAGAAACGGAATAAATATGGATAGACAAAAACTTACTTTCTTATCAGGCCTGCGGCCCGTGACTGGTTTGAGCCTGAGCAATGCCTTCAATCGGTGCCGATCCTAGGTCCTCTGTTTACAGTCTTCAGCTTCTTGCTTTGTAGCTTGATGGATCACTAATTAAACCCGTTCTGGAGGAATGACTTGATGTGGTTTTTTGAGGTTGCTTTTTTTATTTGAGTACTCTTTGTTTACCAAGTCGTCACAGCTCTACGACGCCAATGAAGACATAAAATGAAGGATCTTCCAAGTGGCGGTGGTGTTAAAATGCAATTGAGCAGACCCAGCAGACCCTTTCCCCAAAAACGAAGCTGTTACTGAACTCAATTGTTTCAGTGACTGCACAGATGTCACAGATGCGAGGGCGATATTAGAACCACTAAAAGGGATTCCTTAGGATTATGGTCTTCCATGTATTAGGACTTGATCCAAGCTTGTGTGCGAATGCCTACAGAAGCTTAAAGAGCTGAGTAGGAGAAACAGAGTACAACTCTGCTGGATACTTGGCCATAAGGGATAGAAGGCAATAAAATAGCCGACTTCCTAGCTAGGAAAGGAGCATCGGAACCCCTCACAGGCCCTGAACCATTGTGTGCTGTAGGAGATCACGTCCTCAGAGAAGAATTCAAGAAACTAGAAAGAAGGAACCGGATAAAAACTTGGAACAACGTTCATGGTATGAAGCAGGCCAAGAAACCGGAAAAGGTTTGGCGGCTGTATCAAGATGAGGAAGAATACCCGCCGTATTCTAACAGGCTTCCAAACAGAATCAAGGAGCACTATGTACTCGGCTTTTGTGACAAAGAGCAAAGGTATATGGGCAAGCACCTTCTATGAGAGGAAAAATTTAAGTCAACAGAACAATCTCTCATTCTCTCATGAAGAGTGCACTGATAACAAAGTTTCTGTCCACGTCAATTCAGAGGGGAACACGGAACAAACTACGAACACGGACAAAAAGCAATGTTGACACGCAGAATTAGAAAGCAGCTCGAGTTAAATGGACAACTGGATCATCTAGTCATAGGCCGGACTGGACGAAGTCGCATGTTCCCTGTGACCCAGCTCCACTTAGGACTGTAGGCACCACTCAATAATGATTACTGACTGTTCACTTCCTTCGGGAATAAATCAACTAAAGAGCAAGACTGAAACGTGTTTAGAGGTGTAATGCAACTAATGGATGTCCCAAAAAATTTAGCATGACAATTCTGGATATCAAAAATTGGACCCAAAGCTCCACTGACAAAATAAGAGTTTTGTAGAACATGATCTTGGTCCTTGGTCCTGAGTCTACCAAGATCATGTTCTACAAAACTCTTATTTTGTCAGTCTTGTTGGAGCCGACAGCACGACGATAATCAAATCAGCAGAGCAGAGATTCTTGGCGCATTCGAAGGAAAAAGTTTGCGTCGGATTTATGGTCACGTCTGCATGATGAATGAAGGAGAAGATACAACCGCGAACTCCACGGGCTGTACCAAGATGTGGATGTAGTCCGGAAAGCAAAACTCCATCGACTGCACTGATTGGGCCACATCGAGAGCATGGACACCAATGCTTCAGCTTGGAGAGTCTTAGAATCCAAGTTCTCCTCCGGTTCGAGAAGGAAAGGAAGACCGAACCTCCGGTATAAAGACCAAGTCATCGCTGACTCAAGACAGCTTGGCCTTGATGACTGGAAGCAGCTTGCCCAGGCCTGCCAGAAATGGAAGACAACTATTGCCCAGGCTCTGATCCGTCAAGGGTCGTTGGCCTTATGAATAACTAAGTAGTCTGAATTTCACAAAACTGTCACGCACCGCTTCCATATTGGCATTCGAACTGCAGGTTTTGGGACTACGAGTGTGTTTAGCGTCTCCAACTGATCCAGTCTCTGTGAAAAATTCAATTAATCTCTTCACACTTGACGAAGTTCAAAGACTATTCCGATTTCCTGATTATTCTGTGGGAAATGGCCGCCAAACTTTGATTATTTTTGAGTTACAGTAAAAGAAATCCTTTAATTCGGATTTTTTCGAATAAATGAGAGCGAGTTTTCAATTTGTTTATGTAAAAATTAAATTAAATTAGCAAACATTATATGACGCATTGATTGAATACGTATAGGTATAGGTAGCTTATTAGTCTCACATATATAAAGGGTGATTTTTTAGCTATTATCTTTTTGGCAACACTGGTTTAAGCAGCTGACGCACGTTTCGTGTTTTGTTTCACTGTCAAACATCTTCAGTTTGGTCTATAATTTAACCATGAATCGTCTTACAAACGAACAACGCTTGCAAATTATTGAATTTTATTATCAAAATGCGTGCTCTGTTAAGAAAGTTCATCGCGCGCTTCTTCCATTTTATGACGAAGCTCATTTTTGGCTCAATGGGTACGTAAATAAGCAGAATTGTCGATTTTGGAGTGAATATCAACCAGAAGCATTGCAAGAGCTACCAATGCATCCAGGAAAAGAAAAGTCACAGTTTGGTGCGGTTTATGGGCTGGTGGCATCATTGGACCGTACTTCTTCAAAGATGATACGAATCGTAACGTAACTGTGAATGGTGAGCGCTACCGTGAGATGATATCCAACTTTTTTTTGCCCAAAATGCAAGAGCTTGACTTGCATGACATGTGGTTTCAACAAGACGGTGCCATATGCCACACAGCACGCGCAACAATGGACTTATTGAGGGGCGAGTTGGGTGAACATTTTATTTCACTTTCGGGACCGGTCAATTGGCCGCCTAGATCGTGTGATTTAACGCCTTTAGACTATTTTTTGTGGGGCTTTGTTAAAACTCATGTCTATACAGACAAGCCCGCTACAATTGACGCATTGGAAGACAGCATTGAAGCATTTATTCGTGAGATACCGGCCGATATGTTGGAAAGAGTATGCCAAAATTTTACTAAGCGGATGGACCATTTGAGGCGCAGTCAAGGTCAACACATTTGCATGAAATAATCTTCAAACATTAAATTATATGGACCGTACTATCGATTCAAATAAAGATGTCATGCATTTTTCTGAATTTTATGTGTTTTTTTTTTGAAAAACTTTCCTATAGCTTTTAAAAAAAATCACCCTTTAGAAGTCGGAACAAATCCGAATTATCGATTATCCAGCTTTTGCTGTATTGTTCAACGTTGTTGTGTCGTGTGACGCTCCATTTTTATTTACTTACTTACTTAAGGTGGCGCAACAGTCCGGGGTTGGACCTGGGCCTCAACTAACAATCGCCTCTTCAGCTAGTCGCCTCCAGTTTCGCACGCATAGTTTGTTGATGTCCATTTCCACTTGAGTGTGACACCTCAGACGCGGTCTTCCTCTACTGCCCCGTCCCTTTGGGGGTGGGTTCGAAGATTTTTCGGGCAGGAGCATTGATTTCCATCCACTCTTCATTACCTAGCCATCTCTCGCTCTATTTTTGCTAACCCTAAACTATCAGCTGTCAAATTGTGCAGTCAACAATTTACTGCACAAATGGAGGCAAATTCAAACCTTGTGTTAATTTTGGACTTTTTTTTCTTAATCTTATACATATGTCCCATTCTACAGGTTTCTTAATCTTCAATGATTGTTATATTTAGTAAAAATGTAAAGACCTTCAGATTGGTCTCAGTGTCGCATCAAAGTTTTGCACACCCTTCACTTTATAAAGAAACTCGGCCATTTCATCGAAAAATCTCACCAGTCACAGAAAGCCTCCATTCAACAAGGAATTTCACGGTTTTGTTTTATGGATCTCTTACAGGAAGTCCGACTGCAACATAAGATCCAAACGACGCGACAGTCTAAAACAAGTTTACTTGGAAAATGAATTTCGAATTCTTAGTCACTCACTCAATGACTAAGTATGCGCCTGGCCTTCATACTCGCACCACCCTTCGTTTCTAACAATAAAATGTACGCATATTCATCCACTCGAAAGGCATTAAGCAGCTCTGTCCAAATGCACCAAGCAATCTCTGAACTATGCACAAACTAACACACATCTGCGGCTGTGTTCCCAGCAACGTTCTTCTATTCATAAAATCATGAATCACTTTGCAGTTAAATTTCCGAGTATTTATCAAATACTTACCATATGAATATGTATCTGTACTGTACGATCTTTGCCAGTCGTCGACGACGCGACAACGTTTGCAATAACAAAGCCGCACACAAAAAGCCTTGACGGCCACAAGTCTACACACGGATACGTACGAGTATGCATTTATGCACTGCGTGCCTCTCAAACGGGTGCTTTACTGCTGTCAGAACTACGATAGTTTACTAAGGCCTATTCTAGATAACTCTTGGGAGAGTTGTTCTGGGCTAGTACGTGTTATCAAAATACAAGTTACTTCCTCTAACAACTGCCGTCCATGCCGCCGCGTCGCGCCGCCCTGAAGTGTAATGCCATAATGTTCCCATACATTTTTTGGGCGAACCAGCAACTTGAAATGCACTTGAAATGCACACGCACGCACACACTTAGAGCCGCACACATCGCAGATGGCAGTGCATACAAAGTTTGCGCATACATATATCTACGTGCGCTTAGAAATACCCTTGATTCGCATTCGTCCCCAAGGGTGTGCGCATTGAGCTTTGAAATGGTGCGCACATTACTTGAGTAAACAAGCTGAATGCGATTTTGATTCGAACTTCCTACACACGGACGCAGTGTAGCGTCGTTAGAAGCACAGCTAATCGCAGAAAGATACAAAACAAATCCAAATTAATTACGGGTCGTAGAAACAAAGCTCTCTTGTAGAGCTGCTGGCTGCACCGAGCATTTCGCAGTGCTTTTGTGGGGGAATGCAAAATCCAAATCGAACTAGAAAGACACCTTTGAGTATCGCTGGCCCCCAAAAACCTAACCGTACAAACATCAACAATAACAACGACCGTGCGTCAAGTAGAAGCGAGCGTTTGTTCGTTGTTGCCGTTGCCGTACACTGTACAGTCTACACTCTGCGATTAAATACGTTCTATCCTTGAAACTTTGTTTCCTGAACGCACACCACACAACGGAGCGACGAGATGGTCTTGGGGGGCTTTCTTTGCACATGTGTGTGCGCCGTCGGGTGATGTATGAGGTTTCGAGTGGAGACGTTGACGGCTTTGTGTTAGACGCACACTCATACACGCATGCTCAGCGAGCGGGGTCTGTTCGTTGATAGCTGTGCGCGGGCAACCGGGGTCCGGAGGTGATACAAGGTGAATCGGTTGTTCTCTCTAATCGAATTGTTGGGTATTTCACTGAATGATGTATCAAAACATGGACAGGCTATGTAGGCATTTATGTATGTGCCTCTTTGGCTTTTTTGTTTCATTCACTTTGGTTGAGTTTCGATCGCGGTGACAGATCGATATGCGTTTAAAGGCAGTGGCAGCAGAAGTCTTTTGAGTTCCTTGAGTTTGAGTTCAGATTTGATCTGTGAACACACCCGCACAAGGATTTAAGTTGTATGCGAAATGGGCGTTTTAGGGACACTTGCTGAGCTAAGCTAGAAAATTCTGTTGTTAAATGGATCACTTCAACCAGCCCCCATCACATTTTGGATCGATTTCTTAAACTTGCAACACCTAATGAACACATCCGCCACAAAAACGACATTAATTATATAAACTTGTCATCAATCATCAAACCCTTTAGCTGCTTAACGGTTGCAATTAGATTCCAATCAAATGCCAACGTGTCAACGATTTGTAAATACAGCTACCGCATTACGCAGCGTTGACATAACTGCCATTCGAGGTCGACTATCGGCGGCAAATGTCAACACAGCTCAAGGTCAAGCAACACTGAATCGACACAGACACTGTCACACACACACACACTCATGCATGCACACCATCATTCAGTCAGTCAGTCAGATGATTTTCATAATTCCCACTGTCAGAGTGTTTGATTACTCTTAACCGTGAAAAATGTTATAAACATTAATTTTCCCCGCAACAATCTGGATTTAAAATCTCAAAATGCGATTACTTTCAGAGTGCCACAGTCATAAAGAGTGAACAAAAAAGAATAGATGAAAGGCGTTCTTTGAAAAAAACATGCGTTAATTTAAATTATTTTATTTTTATGCATTTGGCAGTAACGCAATCTTGAAGATTGATATTCCAACAATGTTATGGATGACTGATTGAAGTGTTCACAAAAAACAAAAAAAAAAAACAAAAAAACTTAATCGCAAATGAACACTGATTCATAAAAGACCGTTAAATGATGATTCACCGCATTGCAATGTCGCCCCATAACAGTGGCCAGGAAAAGTTATGAGCGACGACGTGAAGTGAAGTCGATAGGATTCACTGATGATTTTTGGTGAAGTTGTCAAAGCTCCATTGTAACTGACAGTCGCTGGAAGAGGGCCTATCGGCAACAACTTTTCACTGCATTTTCTAACAAAGATGGAAGCCTTGTAGAGTCTATTTGACACCAAGATTAAGGCCAGCACAATAAGGTGAACAAGATCATGAGATTCGTCTAAGCGATGACGTTGATTCCTATTTTTTTTATTCCGTCAAAGAACATGCATGGATTTGTGACCACAGTCGAGGTGGCCATTCTGCCTCCTGACTAAACACAGAGTCTGTACAAGTTGCGTTTATCAAAGTCGGATCACTCTGATATGCGGAGCTGTAAATGAAGCCAAGTACGTTTGCAATGAGTACCAATTGGATCTTTGCAAAAGTCAGAGGAGAGAGCACTGGAAGCGTGGAAGAATCAACAAAGTGTGCTCACGTAAGGACGGTCAGGTGATGTCCGTACCTCAGGTGGAGTACGTCGCCGTCTAGCCTCAAAACTAGCCGTGCTCCACACCAATAGTGAATCCTTTTGAGAGTTCATCGGGGGGGATGTAGTCGCATGAGAGACGGAACAGCCGCTGCCTTGACGATCAGCGACCGCTGTCCTTTCTACTGATCCGCAACCAAGAATATGATTGGTTAAATTTTAAGGGCCGATGTTGATTTTGAATAAAACACAAATTATTTAGGAAATTATTGTCATTTCTTTTTATTATGATAATATTGGTATGGTTCAATTATGTATGAAATAAAATATCGGCCAAATGGCTGCCCCGACCTCGGCGGCACACCTCTATCCGATGGTCCAAATTTTCGATGACGCTGCAGCATAATTGAGGTTCTATGCCATTAATGTGCCGAATTATCTCATCTTTTAGCTCTTGAATTGTTGCTGGCTTATCGACGTACAACTTTTCTTTCAAATAACCCCAAAGAAAAAAATCGAACGGTGTCAAATCACATGATCTTGGCGGCCAATTGACATCGCCACCGCGTGAGATAACACGGCCATTGAATTTGTCGCGCAAAAGAGCCATTGTTTCGTTAGCTGTGTGGCAAGTGGCACCGTCCTGTTGAAACCACATATCGTCCACATTCATATCTTCCAATTCGGGCCATAAAAAGTTCGTTATCATTTCACGATAGCGAACACCATTCCTCAGTAACTGCCTGACCGGCCTCATTTTGGAAAAAATACGGCCGCCAGCCCATAAACCGCACCAAACAGTCACTCTTTGTGGGTGCATTGGTTTTTCGGCAATCACTCTTGGATCATCATTCGCCCAAATGCGGCAATTCTGCTTATTGACGAAATCACTGAAGATGATTTTCTTCGAAAATGCACGATATGCATTTTGATTTGAACGCCCATTTTCATAATAAGCCTTAATAACTTTAACGCGGTGCTCGATTGTGTATCTTTCCATGGTTCAAATTGAGTTAGTCTTAAATTGAGAAATGTCAAATGAAATGCAGAAAAAAAATTGACGTTTAGGTGTGGTTCACATTCAACATCGGCCCTTAAAAACCACCCTTTACATCCAGAGGGAGCTGCAGGAAAATAAATATAAAACTTTCTCTGATTGGCCGCTCAAAAAATGTTCAGTCAGAGATGGGCTTCTATTTTCATTGAACTTTTTCTCTTGGACCAACACCATTCACAAAGCATCAGTCAACCGACAAACAATACAATTTTTGAACGTCCCAGTACTTTGGTACTTCATAGAGCTGCTTCAGTCGTCTTCTGGTGTTTCTTGTCTGCTGCGTCTGCACTCTGTAGATGATGTCGTTGTCAAAATTCGCCCGGAGTTCCAGATTGTATATATGACATATACTTATTATGCGTATTGTTTGGTTTGCTTCTTGCTGCACATCGATGCTGCGTCCAGCTTTTTGCACCAGTTTTTGAAGTCTTGTATGCGCTTGATGTAGCCTCTGCATTTGCGATGCTCTTTCCCATGCGATTCCACCAACCCGAAATAGTATTAGCACTGTCTGATTACTTCTGGTTGTTAAGTGGAAAAGTGCGTACGCAGATTGGCACATTTTTCTCTTCAAATTGTCGATATGGCAGCTCCATTTGAAGTTGTAGTCGACTGTCACTGACTGACTCTATAACTCCTTTGCAGTTATCTTCTTCTTTTATTCCGTCACATCTATTTCTGTGCAAGCAATCTACGTCGTGCATCATAATCTTCAGTCTTGTTCTGGGAATATGCGGCGGACGAATGTCCATTGCCTTTGTCTTAAGTGCGTTGATAATTCTGTGGTCACAAACCATAACCGCTAAAGTCGACTTTAGACGAAATTGAGATTTTGAAGTCATTAGATTCAGCGAACTCAAATCTGTTTTGTACATAATTTTCAACTTACTATTTTTAAAAATGTGGCCACAATTTCAAAAGAACGTCACTTTTACGTACATTTACGCCTTTGTCGAAAACTTCAAACTTATTTCTTGAAAAATGAGTAAACTAGACTTTAGTGATTTTTCCTTGCAATCACAGGTTAATTCATAAGCAGCGACTCTGTATAAGCTTCCTCCTTCGTCAACGCTCCTATGGCCAACTACGCATACGCATAACCCGTACTATACTTTAGCAGCGACAGTAAATCGTTGATGTATAAGATGAAAAGCCGTGCATCTAGCTTGGACGCCTGCGGGACACCGTACTCGAACTTTTCTTCATCACTGACATCCTTAATTTTTACCCGGAATGCTAATTTGACCGCGTATTGCAATATTATTCAGCTATCTCAGGATTTGCTTTGGACTTTTGCTTGGAACGTCACAGTGTCCAGATGCTGAAGTACTTGGTCATCTTTTTAAGAGAAAGCCGGCAATTCAGGGAGGTGACTGCGCCCAGAGATTTGATCTAGAACCTTCTTAATCCTATCTCTGATCCATAAAAGTTGACGGCAGCCCAATAAATTCCCCATCAAATCATTTCTCTTTTGTTACAAATCTCTGTCAATTTCAATCTACTACATTTGTTCCACATCGATTAGTTCCAAGTTCCATTCCGGAAGAGATCTGCAATTAAAATTCAACTGAGCTAAAGTCGCCCAGAACCGGAAGTGTTTACTCGCATGTTGAATTGGAGGTTCTTGTTTTTTTTTTTTTCATTTTTCTGTTTCTTTATTTCCACCGGATTGCAGTGTGGAAAATAACGATTTGAATACATATCAGGTTTAACTGATTTAATCAAACGCTAGTGAGGTCAAAGAATCAGTTTACTCGGATACAAGTTCAGAATTAATTTACTAAACCAGTAGTGACATGGAAAATTTATTGATTAACTGCAATGAGATATGAGATTGAGTTGCTTAAGTCATCAGTGGTGATCCATATCATGCCAAGATTGAAAAGCAAACAAAATGCAGATTTCAAAGATTCGCAATTCAAATTTGATCCACTAATTTCGAGGACAGATGGTGCTTTGCACAGCTGTGGCAAGACGATTTTCTTTAATTTGATTTCTGTTTCATTGCCAGTCAGAGTAATAAGTCGTGAATATATGCATGAACAGAACCTTGTGGAGATTTGGGGACTTTTTTGTGAATCACGTGTTGATTGTGACATGTGGCCAGCCTCTAGAAATAGTCTTGTTTTAGCTCGTCATATCGGAGACGGTGTATTCAGGCACCTGTACCTAGGAAGATAGCTTCGAACTTCGGTTTCATTGCTGTGAACTTATCTTGTCGGAAGTTATGTAGGTACAAGTGGCTAGCTGCGAAAGCAGTCGCACTTTGACGAATGTAGGGCCATTCCGCTTGGATCCAGAGCATATTTTTTTCTTGTCGTACGGTTTTAACACTACACTGAAGCTACACGTATGTAAAATGTGAATCCAACCGCAAAATAACCAGGCTTCAGCTGATCGGCATCCTCTTCGGTAGTGGCCCCTACGGCGGGTGTGTTTTGTTCATTTCAGCAGCAATCTCTGTCTGGTTGGTGGCCTAAGAGCGTTCTCGTTCGCGTCTCAAAAAACATGGTGTATCTAGTAGTTACGAGCCCCATGTTGCGTGAGGTCTTTATTCACTTTTGTGAACCGCCTGTTGGTGTGGGCAGCTGATTAGGGATCGATGAAGCTTCACCTTTCAGAGTTGTAACAGAGACGCGTCTTGCAACTGATCTTTAAATGCACTCTTTCTTGTTCGCTGAGAGAAGTGACTGGAACTCAAAGCCAAGCGTACTACAAAGAGTGATTGTTTTTGTCAGAGGTTTTTAAAGATGCCGGTCCATTGTACAACCAGGCAGCAACCTAAATTTGCTGTAATTTCTTGGTCTTCCGGAGGAATATGTTGAAATATGTTTCTGATGACTGACACAATGCACTGTGAGGGGGTCCCAATTGTAGTCCTTAGTTTTCTCCTTTCTTGACGCAGCAGAGTGCCGTGGGGATGCTTTTCTTATCCGCGAATGTTGGGTTGTCAGCGTGTTTTATTTCCTCAAAAGTCTCGTAGCGCGTGGTAATGCAGTGTCAAGAAGGAACAATTTTCAGTCTTAGTCTCTAACGTTTAAGATTCCCTGATCAATTACTTTAGGGCCCTTAAACTTTTTGTTTTGTTTTTTGTATGAATTCGAGAATTTTTGAATCGTTATTAACTAGTCATGTAATTTTACTGCCAATTGGATTTACTTGCATCACTGTTCTTTTGTCTAAGAAGCAGTTTATAATGGGTGTCCCATAATTCATGCAAAATACAATTAAAGGATGTTTTTTTTAGAGACATAGAACTTTGAAATGGAATAAAACAAGGATATTTTTTTCAAATTGACATGAAATTTACTTTATTCGAAAGATAATCTTCTGGCATTATTAATGGCATTTAAATATGATTCCTGACTCGGACGTAGTCTAATCTGGAGATCCTTTTTCCCCACATTTGTGGTTGTACATCGGCAATAACGTGGCGAATGTTGTCCTCCAAGTGGTCAATCGTTTCGGGCTTATCGGCGTAGACTAGCGACTTCACATATCGCCACAGAAAATTGTCAAGGGGCGTTAATTCACACGATCTTGAAGCCCAATTCACAGAAACAATGCGGTTACCAAACGTTTCCTTCAATAAATCAATTGTGGTACGAGCTGTGTGACATGATGGGCCGTCTTGTTGAAACCACAGCTCCTGCTCATCATGGTTGTTCAATTTCAGAACGTAGCGGTAGCATGGCTCTATAGCGGTTACCATTGACTGTAACGTTCTGGCCGGACCATTTATTCTACGAACCCATAAAGCACACCAAACATTCCGCAGTTTTTGTGGATGTTACGGTGTCTCAACACACACTTGAGGATTATCATCCCAAGTACGGCATTTTTGCTGCGTTCAACCAAAAGTGAGCTTCATCGCTAAAGAAAATTTGCTTATGAAAATTGGGATTAACGGCAATCTTCATTTTGGGGCCATTCACTGAATCTACACGCCTTGCTATGCTAACCAAAAAATGCCACACCAAACTAGAAATAAATCACTTGACAGCTGACAAAATGGCCGCCGGTTAAAACAGTGTTGCCAACTTAAAGTTCTGAACCTCTAAAAGAAACACCCTTTATAAACGATGCAAATTAAAATAAGTTCTTTATTATCGTCAACCAGAGAAAAAACTAACGCCCGCTATTCCATTTGCATCATTTCAGAATCACATCACAAGTGCAACTAGAGAACGAACACATCACATGCAATGTTCCATCACCGCCGGACGTAGATGTTAAACGACACTGCCACAACGTCAGTCCACAGGAAAAGAAGATTCAAAATCATATGGGTTGAGTGATCGCAACTAAAATCGAGAACAAACACAGAAATGTAAAAGGACTACAAAACCATGAAACCAACACTGCCAAAATCAATGACAATATCAATCGATAAGGTACGTACCTCAAGCACAGATTCTCCTCTAGAGTGTCCCCACAATAGGGTCACAAATGGAATTTCAATTAGAAAGAACAAATCTCTCTCTCGCTCGTCACTCAGCCGTGACGGGGGGGGACATCAGACGCGTCTACCTCCAGTCGAGCTTAATTAATCCTTGGTTTTGAAATAAATTTAAATTTCTCGTGCTATGATCGCACTCTGTGCGGGGCTGTGCTGTGACAGCAACGAGTATGTGTGTCTTTTCAGTTAGCAAGTGCAATGCAGTTTTTGTTTGTTATTTTTTTTTTTTGTAAAACTTGCTTGATGCCGGAAAAGTCGAATCTGTTATTGTTGCTCGCTGGTGATGCTGGTGCCGCTGAATACCTGCCCGATAGGGAGTGTGAGTTATGGCAGAAAGTTGTTCTTGAATCAATGAATACCAATTGTGTGCGCGGGCATTTCGTTACTTCATCACCGTTGCAAGTCGCCCGCAATAAGTTCTGTTATGGTGTCTAGTCTCTGTGTGTGTGTACCTGTGCTGATGCTGTGTACATTATTGGTTTGCATAATTATGGCAATTAAATGTGGTGAATTGATTTAAATTTTTATACAATGTCGTGTCGAGACATCTAAACGAGACACATGAGCGCACGGCGGCTTGACATTGATTAGTTCAGACTGCGACTGACTGCACACACACACACACACGCACACACAGCAGATCGAGTGTGTTCGTTGTGTTTTGTATTCCTTCGGCCAATTTGAGAGTTGACGACGATAGTTTGTAATTAAAAGTGAAATTAATTGCATTCTACTGATTGACGGAAGGAGGGCGCGGGGGACCCGAGTTACGGTCAAAGAATTTAGTCGAGTTTGAACGCTTAACGCCTCGATGTGCGATGAAAATCGCATGTATGTGCAATCGAACGCAACGCGGTGTGTGACATTTGACATTCGGATCGAATAAAAAGACACTAATGGACAGTTCAGTGTCACCGAATGTTGCTAGTTATCGACTAGATCGATCGACTTTTTTTTAGTTTTTGTCACACAGTCGTTGCGACAGCGAACAAGCAAGTGGCGAGATTGATTTAAGCTAAACTGTTGAGTTGTTCTGGAGAGAGGTGAATTCCTGATAGTTAAACATACGATCAAGCTAGCCCTAATTTATAACGACGACGCAACACGTTTGTGTTTGCACAAGGACACGTCGGTTCAAGACGATGTTATTGTCTTCCCGTCAATTCCCGACACGAACAACTATCATAGTTTACGGATCCAACTGTCACATGTCAGAGAGATGCTTGGAAGGGAACAATTGCATGGACAACGCAAGTGGTGGTGGCTGTAGATGTTACGGCCAGATTTACTCCAGCGCCATCAGGAAGTTTCATTTTAAATGTCGTGTCATGTTGTTGAACTGTCAACATTCATCTGGCAATGCGATGGCGTTTGATAAGTGAAAACTGGGACACTTTTGAATAAGGATGGACATATTCCCAGACTACTGGCTGAATTGGAGAATATCGTGGGAATGTTTCGCAGTTTATACTGCTTGTGGTTATTGGCAATCGATCGCCTTCTCTCACGGTGAACACGCGGTGGTATCTTCTGCTTCTTCAAATTGCATAACAGTCCGGGGTAGACATGGCCCTTAGCCAACAAGCTTTTCTGTAGCCAACTGCCTCCAATTTCGCACGCCAAGTTGGCTGAGATCCTTCTCCACTTGGACCCACTTCCGTGGGCGTCCTCTATTACGTTGTCGCACTGGTTCGGAGTCGAAGACTCTTCGGGCTAGTGCAGTGTTGTCTATGCGCTTTACATGTCCATCTTAGGCGTTGAATCCGCGTTGTACGCTGTGGCATCTGGGGTCCAAAAATACTAGACAAAGGACGCACTCTCACTCCACCCACAACAAGATAGTTTAGTGCATTTGGAAATATTTTTTCGAGAGGGATGCGACCATTGCATTCTCGAAGACTGTTGACGAACTGGAATTCACGTTAAGGACGTGGATGACGTTTATTTTTACGAGGGTGTCACAACATATCTCTCAGTTGGTGGAGCAGTGGGTCTATTTGGGAGCCAAGGACCTAGTTGTGTGATTTATCGGATTCGAAAATGCAACAACAAGCGACTGTTTCCTTGGCCTCTGTTGCGCTGTTTCGTAGTCTGGAACTAAAAAGATTTTTTTGGTTAGGAATGAAGTTGCCCATTCTCCCTACATTGTCTAGGCAACTAAGGCACAGGATCCATAGAGGCCTGGTGAGACCTAAGCCTGTGTACAGCTTGTTCATGGTTTAACGTTTCCTTTAATAATAAATACATCTATGCTCCATCAACGATTGACGTACCACTAACACTAAGGACTACGACAATTCGTGTAATACGCACCATTTAAACGGGTATTTACCCGTCTCCTAAATACACATACGATTTTCAAGACGAAGCGTATACAGAGGAAATGCATCCGTTCCCGTGGACCCGTCTTGGACTAATTATATGTGTATTTAGACCACAGACAGAGTATTTATGGCGCTGTTTAACACAATCTTAAGTGAATTGCCAAAATCGGAAGGTCTAGAAAATATTGTAGCTATTCTTCGCGGAATATATACCATTTAAGAACAAATTTCAAGGCAAAGCTGGCTTTAACTAGGCTCTCCCATCGTTGAAACTCGACAATTATGCCTTTAAATGCGTGCTATGGTAATTCCTAGTAATAATATAACATAATTCTTCTAACATTGTGCACATCTACGCGAAATTACCTTTCCAATGCTGTAAGTATCGTGCCATTCGGTTGAGTAGAATGGCGTATAAGCGTACCACAAAAATCGGCAGCACTTATTTATATATAGAAGATAATAACAATATGGGCGGCGGTACAGACAGTAGAGCGTCTAGCCCTATCTTCTCAGCAGCCACCCGTGTTAAGCTCGCAACAACTTGTTCTCTCAGGAGTCGAAGGGACCTACAGTTTTGTGCCGACTACGAACGGCCAAGTTTGAGAAGCTTTTTCGAAGATAGTTATACTCTTTGAGGATTGTCGGTGACTCAAAAGAGTTGGGGCCGTGAAAAAAGGTTCGTCCTGGGATTCGAACCTAGACCCACAACTCTACGGTCGCCTTTCTCCTTTAGATCAACACACAAAAAATTCCCAGTTTCCATACAAAATGCACTATTATCCAGTCAATCTAAATTGACACTCCTTGTTGGCATCACGCGATGTTAACATTCACACATTAGCTCTTACTCTGACCTTATGATTCGTTCATGGGAACATCATCGATATATAGCAGAATATTCATATTCGCTCGAATGTTGACATTTTTGGCATAAACAAAATTAGAACTCGATTGCATTGAGTTATACCCCCGTCGAAGGTTATAAAACATTTTCTAGTTAGTTCTCGGAGAACCGTGCCCCCGGGACGGGTTGACTGAATAAATAAGCAATTTTGTTTAATTATACAAATTGTTCGTTAAGAACTAGGTAAATGAGTGATAAACAATCGTTTTATGACCCATTTCATTTAATGTAAATTCAAAAATTTGAATTGTAAATTTCCTTAAGCTTAATTCAGCCGGTTTTCAATGACCGATGTGTGTGCCCTTAAATGTTGCATTGTTTTGGAGTGTTTTTGATTGTATTCGTCTTGTACTTGGTGGCCAACGGCCAAGCCTATCGTTCAACCTGTTATCGAATGCTTTTGAAGATGCTTTTAATGGCATTGCTGCTGACACTCTCGGATACGGATGTGAGGCGCTTGTTGTTTCACTTGTTTACCTCGACTATAAATGTTTTATGACTCAAATGAATACGATAAATGCGGCTGAGTGAATGCGATATCGTCATTATGCAAGAAAAATGGTTTATGCGAATATATTCATGTCTTCAACGGGCTGTCACATGAAACCAATCTTTTTTTTCGGTAACCCTGGTGGTGTCACGTAGTCTTAAACGTTTTTTTTTTTCACGTTTTCACTTCAGGGGTGGCTACATTTGGAGAGTGATCAATCGTGGCAGCCTTAGACTTAAATAGTTTGTAGGTGCGCCGAGTCCATGGCTCGGGTTCTGAGTTCAATCCTCGACACGAGCAACTTTCATAATTCACGGCTGGGACTTCTTCGAGTTGCTGACGACACTCGAAGAGTCTAGAAATATGTCGGACTTCGCCTTTCGGAGTTGGCTTGGAACTGTAGGAGCCCACCACTCGTGAGAGAACGATAGCACTCACAGCACAGACGCAAGAGCCAGGTCTACCCCGGACTGAAGCAGAATATACTGGTCCAGTGGTCGGGACGAATTTCAGCGTTGAAGGGTCTCGTTCTTCAAGATCGTCTGATTTTCTCCATCGCTGTGGAATAGCTGATGTTTAACTACCGCGAGACCATCTTTATCCTTCCAGCTCCACAGAGAAGTGCTTCCCAGGAACAATCTTCTTTTCTTTGTTAGGGCTGGACATCCGTAGAATAGATGTTGACTCTGCTACGAGTGACAGCCGCGACTTCAAGCCACTTTCAAGACAATTTCAGTATCAATTCACTTGTCTGTTCCCAGTTCCTGCTCAAATCTGAGCTTCAACTTACCTTCAATTCAAGCACGCCTCTGACCAAGCCCAGTGACGTTCACTCAACAATCCCTAAGATCTTTGCCGTCCGTACTGATCTTGAAAATGGACAGCCTTCTGCATAACTTTTGGTCAACAAGTTCAATGTCTACGTCCAAGTTTACCAAGCACAGAAAGCAAAAAAAAAAATTCCATTCCACACGTAGCTTGTGAATCGGATATTCTGCCTTAATTGTCCTCAACTAAGAGACTAATCACGGCAGCAAATCACGTCCGATTTCGCTCAAGTTTTCCCCCAAAAAAAACACAGCCACACCACGTGGTGCAGCGTCACGAACGCCACTCCTCATAAAAAATGTCATGTTCACGTTTTATTACATAAAACCAAAAAACGAAAACAAAATTTGTTAATGAATTCAAGGTGAATTCACATCAGTGTCACATCGTCACCGTGCTCTTGGCCGTCAATTCGTTTTTGTTTTTTGACAGTTTCAATGGGAAAGGTTCACCTTGAGTGCGTTACGAAAAAAGTCTCACTCTCTCTCTCTCTCTGTCCCAGCCTCGCCCTTGTCACCTCAAATCCCACCGTCGCGTTGCGAGTTCGTCGAACTCTCGATCTCTCGCCACCGACACGATCATCTCGGATTACACTTCACGCTAATTATGCAGCGCAATATTAATTGCAGCATTGCGGGCCTTTCCGTACCCAACCAGTTCAATAACTCTTGCCGCCAATATATGGCCAGAGAATGGGGGAAAACAAGCTTGAAAATACATCCATTACATTTATATTGTATAACACCGCTAGGCACTGGCCCGATGCTAGGCTAGATGCTGCTGCAACAGCGACTCGGCCGTCTCGTCGAACAAGGGTAATTTAGGTGTTTTCGGTTTCAGTTTTTTTTCTGTTTCCATTTTCATCGCCGCGGATGCACTGCGGTGCCATTACAGTAGTGAAAGTCATTTTCCCAGTTCGTTAACATTGAACTACGTGCTCCGTTGATCCGCCGATCCAGTACGCCGCGCGATCCGATCCGAAGCGATACGGCGCGCGCGGGGACCGGAGAAAGGCGACAAAAGAAAAAGAAAAAAAAAAGTGAATTCATCAACCTACCACAACATTGGAGCGAACAAGTTTATTACGCTTGAGTAATCAAATGTTTCTGCTGGTTTTTTTTTCCTGAATCTCGGGGGGATAGCAAATACCGCAACCATTTGGCGGCGATGACCCCCCCCCCCCCCCTCCCCCCGCTGCCGTGTTGCACAGGCGACCAGGTCTGCAGGATTTTGCTGACTTGGTGGACTTGGGGAAATTTGCTGCCAGCTGAGGGTAATCAATAATTTAACGGTTGCTTTAGGTGGGGTAAGGGGTGGAGAGCTAACGTGTTGATAGCTCTCGGTGGGGCAATGCAAAAGCGAAAGTGAATCTGTTTTAATGACAAATTGCATCAAAATTGCAAGTAGACTCTGAAATGGGTTTTTAATTTTTTGCACTGCAAGGGAACAGACGTTGATTAGCGAGCTAGAAACTGTACTGTGAAATTTTAGAGATCTCCTCGGTTTGGTTGCATGGAACTGTAGTCGCCGAGTTGGAATGGGGGTTGACTCTTAAAGGAACCACTCGTGTTTGTTCCCCCACGAGGGTAGATGATCAACGGTTTTGTACCGATTCCGTTCTGCGAAGTGACTTCAGATCGTTATGCCGTGAATTACATTTAAAAGGTGTTCATATCCGGAATTGGACCTAGACACAACTGAAAGCACATTTGAAAGCGAAATATGTCCGAACGTGAACGGTGGGGTAAATAAAGCTGAAGTTTGGAATTCGAATTCAGCTTTAATTCCAATTACAGTGGGAGAGTTGAATTCTCACGGGATATCAAGATCCGTTCGAGTTGGGGGAGTTCTTAGAGGATGTAAGGAAAATTGAGGGAAATGCCAAAATATGGCGACGTTTTCGTTAGCCAAACTTCGAGTTAGAGAGAAATTCGACTTGGGGAGAGTCCACTGTATTTTATAACACTTTTCTGAGTTGTCAAGTTGGTTAAGGTCATTCCCCATTTGCATGCGTCATCTACCTCTGATGCGGTGTCTCACAGGCTGGAAGTCAAAGATTCCTCGGGCAGATGTTAAGTTGCCCATGCGCTCTAAATGATCTAGCCAACTAAGGCCACATTCATCTAGTTCGACTCAAACCAGTTCGTAGTTTCATCTTCTCTATTATTCCTATCGACGACCGAAGGTTTCTTCAACAACTTTCGATGCCACATCTGTCCTGCTCTTGCCTCAATCAGGAAAGCCACCATAGGCTTCCACTTCTTCGACAGTCTGAACCAGTCAAAGCGGTATTCAAATTTAGCTGAGAAAACCGACTGGGTTCAATGGGTCTACTTTGGCCTAAGGGCATTAATGACCTTCCTACCTTCCTACCTACCTTCGATGCTGCCACCGTGATGCTGAGAAGGATGGCCATAATCAGTCAAGCCAGTCAAGTCAAGCTTATACGAGGCCACCTTGGTCCTTCGCGATATTTCTACTACTCTTGATAGACCTCTTGAGCAAGACCGGAACAGCGCTTGAAGCTCTGTATTAATGTGACTTCTTGCAATTACTTCGTTGGTATAGGAAGACCTCTCGGCTAGGTTAGGTTAGAGTCACTACCGCGTTAAAGAACGCATCCGACGTCTACCCACGTCTGTGTTCGATGTCGAAGTCGACTAAGCATCGGAAATGCCCCCTGTGATCGAGCTGTCAGAGCGTCAGCCTTTCATTAATTTGCAATCGCTGCGGTTGCTTCTCAACCCTGTTTGTTTTCCGAGCCGTACTTTGGTGCCTTGTCTCTTCAGTATTTGTCTGCTTCCTGTCCGTAGGTTAGGTATGTAGTACACGAGATTTGATCTGTTAGTCTGTCACTGTCTGAGAGGCGAGTAATGCCAGTTGATTTACATTTTTTGTTTGTCTCTGTTCATTGTTGGACCCATGAGCAATTCGGTGAATATATCTTAATCAGAATCATCGCCGATTATCCGGAAGGTGGCGACATCTCTGGGTACTCCGTTCTAGACTGAGCTCATTTATAAGTTGGCAGCTTCATAAGACCCTTCGAAGGAGAACGGGGAGTCGTATAGGTTAAGGAGGGGAGAGAAAGGATTGTGAGGGTGGATATTCGACTTATGTATATTTCGTTAAATGCTAAGATGCCAGCCACTGGATATGCTTTCCTTCTGTCATACCTTACAGCTGAACTGATTGATGTACCCAAAGAGTTCATCTCCGGCTTAGATAGGACAGGAAGACAGTTCGACAGCTTCCGTCCAACATCCTGACTCCGCCTAGATCGGGGGATGAATTTTTAGTTTCTTTTTGAAGATTACAGGGAGCACCTTATGTACTTCAAGGACGTCATGACATTAGCCTAAAGTCACGTGTCCCATGAATTTTGCAAAATCCTTGCCTGAAGAATGCTTCAATGGACAGAGCTCGACGAACGTAGAGTCTATGCCCTGTGGAATGCAAACAGACAAGACCTTCTAGTTGGCGCACAGTTGAATGGCTCAAGTGCCTGGCCATAGAGGGGTCCTAAGTTATTTCGCTTAATCCGGTTTTTAAATTCGATCTAGTCACCATTTGTTGTTGGAATCAAATTAACGTCACGATCACTGGAGTTGGTGGTCAGTGGTAGATGTCTGACTATGGGTATCACAATGGACCAACATGCGTCTAAGTGCGATGACGATTTCGATTGCAGCCCACTCTACCTTACTTTACCCTACAGCTGAACTAGTGGCTGTGATCAAACAGTTCACCACCAGCAAAAGATTTCAGGAAGACAGGCCAAAATCTTTGGTCCAACATCCTGTCTTTGCCTAGATCGGGGAATGAATTTCTAGTTTCATTTTGGAGATTATAGAGAGTGCTCCATGGATTTTAAGGTCGTCCGATCGTTTAACTTAATACTGATGTCACGTGCTCCCTGAATTTGCAAAAGCTTTACGTGAAGGGTGCTACAATGGCCAAGGCACCGAAAATAGATTCTGTGGATTGGAAAGGCACTCCGAGACAGTAGGCAAAGCAGCTGAAGACTGCTCTTTCTAAGTTGGCACACAAGAGAAGAGAATGACCCTAACTTGGTATGCGCAATTGGAAGCAGCTAGCCAGAGATTATGTTGGCCTGGAGGGGCTTGATAGTTGGGACCCAGGTCCACCGCGAACTATAGCACCGCACAAAGAAGATGAAGCCGAAATGACGTTTCATCTTCGTTTCGGCGATATCCTTCTAAATGTGTAGGGATCCCTAGAAGGATACTTCCCAGAAGTGACTTGTCTTTTTCCATAGTTTTATTTATTATGTGGTTGCTGATGTTTCAAAACGTGTTCGAGGACATAGACCAGGATATCGATGTTTTCAGACAGAATCATGTCCACAGGCGACACTACACCAAGGATCTTGTTCTATGCTTCATTTCTACGAAGAATGACATTTCCATTCTTAAACTCAAACCTAATTTCGGTTGCACTTGGTTCCAAATTCGCCTCCCCACAAGATCAATGCCAAGTCGGAAAATCAAAAAAAAAAAAAAACAAAAACAGATCACTGCCCCCATGAAGCGCGCCCACAAAATTTCTAATTACACAACTCCACGACACTCGCCGTGTATTATTTAATTCATCTCTTCCCACCAGCGTCTGATTATCTCTATCGCGAGTATCTTTTCAGCGATACAATCTCAGTAGCTCGCTTGCTTGCCCCCGCCTCCCCCCTTTCGCAATTTATGGCGAGGTGTCGGGTATAGCCATTGTCAGTGCAATGATGTGAGCTGGAGTGCGGTTGTTGCACCTGGATGCGCGCGGCAAAATGTGAGGAAGTAATGTAACAGACAGTGCTGCGCGCTTGCCACCACGGTATCTGAGAGTCTGAGTGAGAGGGAGAGGCAATTGGTATCGCGCGCACAGCGATTCGTAAGCCCGGCAGGAATGAGGTACAATTATAATTACAAACGTACGTACTAACGTACATTTGTGCCTGAAAGTTTCGTGTCGGTGGTGTTGCACTGAACACACACATTCGCTACGTCAGTGAATGCACTTTCGCTTTTTAGTTGTTTTTTTTTTTGTTTCAGATACATTCGCTCTCAAAGGTATGCGCGAAGTCGCACATATTAATTTCTTAATTAGAGGTTGTAAGCAGTTTGTGTGATGTTGAGCGGGTAATTGAATGAAATCGGTTCGCGGTGGAAGGAGAAAGAGGAAAGTTTGTCGAATGTTGAGGGGTACTTGAACTGCTCCTAAATTGCTTCCCCCGATGAGTCTGAAATGAGTTCGTTAAAGACGATCTAAGCAAGTTGTACTAGAAGGAGCAACAACCCAACAGACATCTGCCATCACAGACACGCTCGTTTAAAGTTGTCTTTCTGTGGCGAAGTCGCCCGCGCACGCGCAGCCATCAAATAACCGCGACAGACATTACCAGAAGCACCCTCCCGCGGTATGCCTAGAAATGTCAAATTACATTTCCTTAAGCGCTGCGCTGGTGAACGCACTCAGAAACCAACGACAGCGACAACGACAGAAGAAGTAGTCAACGAAGAAAAAAAAATGAAAAGTGAAAACCTTTCCTTTTCGCAGCACACTCAGTAAGCTGGCCGAGCTGAGCGAGCTGTGTACACACGATCGCGAGCGAGAATGGTAGCACCATCGCCGCCGTCATCATGGCCATTATACTCGTCGATTACGTCCCAATGCAGTGGTGACTTGGAGAATATTTTTCTCTCTCTCTCGCTCTCTCTCTGTCTTACTTCACTCAGCCGTGTGCGCACGCACCAGAACCACGAGCACGGCTCCTTCAGTCTACACGAGCACAACGGCAGCCGGTGGCATTCAGCTTCAGCACTGTCCATGCCATTGACCGATGTACTCTAACTGGCTCCCAGATACGATACACTCTCCGGGCCGTGCATACACATCGCAAGGCTGGCGATTGTCAGTCGTTAGTGCTGCACAGCACACGGTTATGGTCTTGGAATTGAAAATGAAAACCATGAACACTGGTTTCCTACACGGGACCACAACATAATAATTCAATTTTGCATGCAAAGCAGCAGAGCAGCGCTCAAGCGCAGTCGGCTGGAAGCCATCACTCAAAGGCTTTGCGAGTGAGTCACTCGGACGTATACGCACCATTCGCGCATTCGAGCATTCGAGCGCATTGGCACAATGCCAGATGCGCCAGCAAATGAATTCTAATGAATTCCCTCACTTTGCAGCGTTCTTTGTTGTGCGATGTGCGTTGTGTTGGGGCGCGCGCGCACCACACCAGCCGAAGCCGGACCCAGAGCCATTGTTGAGGCAAGCACATTGTCCAAGCCGAAGTCTTTGCATCTAATGCGCAAATACTAAGCAAAGGCCCTCCTTGGCAGCCGCGATGCGACGATCGTAGGAAGCTGGCAAACATGAAAGATGAGATTCCATGGCTTTGACATTAGATACAGCCCCAGCGAAGGAGAAGTGCATTGTTGGTGCGCTAGTGTTAGTGCCGGTGATGCTTGTGGTGATCATCTAATGCGCTATTGAGCACTAACAGGTTTTTTTTTCCCCGCAGAGTCTTATGTGTGTTTGCACAGATATGCGCCGCGATGCCAGGCGCGCTCTAATCTCGCTTCGATCGCGCACAAAAGGCAATGATCCGCGGAACCTGCGCGATCAGCAACGGGAAGTGGGAAGTGGGAAGCGTGCAGCGTGGTGTGGTTGTGCTCCGCGGCCAATTGGCAAGAGTTGCAACGGCTATGCAAACGGTACGACCTCTAACTGGTTGGTTGTTGGGCTGCAGATCGTGTTAGGCTGAAACTTTCTCCGAAAGTATTAAATCATTGGCCTCATCTGTGAACGTGCAGGCGCTACAGACACTGTTTTTTTTTTTGTGTGTGTTGCTGTATTGTCGGCTCATTTGAATGTGCGGCGTGAGGATTATTGAATTTCCTTTACAATTGAAACGAAATATGCGCTGGGAGTCTATTGTGCATCGAGTGAATAGAGTTCGGTGGAGTTTTCCTTGTCCTTCCTCAAAGAAATTGTGAGCATTTGCGTGCATTCCTTGAAGACTGAGGGGAACTCTAATTTGAGGATGCAACAGCTGCTAGGTGACAGCAGGAGAAAAGTTACCGTGAGTCGATTTATGTAAGACTGTTTCGCGTTGAAAATCGGCTGCCGTGGCTTAGATGCAACACACTAGTCTTCCTCAGCTTCTATTGCCAGTTATATTAGCTGCTGATGTCGGCGATGTCTCTAGAGAGCTGCATAGACCAGCGCCAGACTACTAACTAGACGACAGCAGCAAAACAGGAACCGTGAGTCGATTTAGGGCTGTTTTGCGTCGGGACACGACTATTATTTGAAAGTCGGCTGCCATGGTTTAGATGCACCAGCCTAGTCTTGTTTAGCTGCTATCGTCGGTCCCATTAGATGCTGATGTCGGCGATGTCTCTAAAGTGCTGCGTAGACGGTGCAACGACGCCAGAACTAAGCGACAGATTCTA
Organism: Eristalis pertinax; assembly: GCA_907269125.1. Lineage (NCBI taxonomy): Eukaryota > Metazoa > Arthropoda > Insecta > Diptera > Syrphidae > Eristalis > Eristalis pertinax. The sequence continues at coordinate 50,399,526 of OU026147.1, forward strand.
GAAGGCAGCAGCAAAACAGGAACCGTGAGTCGATGGAAGACTGTTTTGCGTCGGGACACAACTAGTATTTGAAAGTCGGCTGCTATGGTTTAGGCACCTAGAATGTAGTACTGTTCAACTCCGTTGGCAGCTGGATGCAACGATCTCTCTAAAAGACTTGCTAGACAAGGATAGGATAGGATCGTGGTTAGACGCGCAGGAGCACGTCTCACTAAGGTCCGTATTGTGATGTCCAGAGGGGGAATGTGTTCCTCCTTATAGTACTCATCGAGACGTTGAAGTTGAAGTTTGTGAAGTCCTTTCTTCGTCCAGCCAGCCCGACATCCTAATGAACCTGAAAAAGCGGAATAATTGAACGTTATTCAGTTCTTGTCGGCCTTGGAAGAAGAATTCTCCCATGGTCCTGTATCTCAGTTGGCAGAGGCTAGGGCAGTAGCAGAGATAGTGGGGAGTGTCCTCTCTTTTTTCCTCATCGCCGCATCCTCCGCGCAGTCATGGTAGTCATGTTAGTTCTGAGTAGCCTTTTGCCACGTTGAAGGAGCTTGTCGGTTTTAGTTCGATTGATGTTGCGCCATACCATCCGAGTAGTCTTGCTTGCTTGTCTTGTCTTATAGTGCTTCCACCTCTCGCTCTGACTGACTTTTCTGACAGCTGGCAGCGGTAGTGGGTGAAACCATTAAATTGCCTGGAATTTGTCGATTTCGGCCACTTTTCTGGCAAAGTTCATCTGCTGCCTCATTGCCGGCTATGTCCATGTGACCTGGTTGCGTTGCGTGCTGAGAACTTTGAGTTCTTCGCGGCGACCAGTTTGGACTGGATTTCTATCCCCGAAATTGCTTTAATGGCCGCTTGACTGTCAGTTCCAACATTGATATCATTCCTGGCCGCTTATTTGACTGTCAGGACCTCCGCCATACTCAGGCATCCCGATAGAGCAGTGCATGCTTAACAATTCGGAGAAAATGCCCGCACCTGCGCCTATTTGCGTCAGTCTACACATGGATGGTAGAATTGTTGATCGACTCTCTGGTGATTCACTCCTCCCTCGTCGGGAACTAGCATCCGAAGGGTATTTCAAAGCCGAGAAACGGCAGTCACTTTCGGACTGTTCAGTATACTAGCACGCCCAGACATCCGAAATGTTGTAGTTTCAACCAACTTAGTCTTACTACGCTTCAGTCGCCAGCTCCATTATAGTGATGTGCCAAACCGCAAGTTTCTTAAACCGAGTTCGAATTGAAGCAAATCGAGTTGCAGCTCAAGTCGGCTTACACGGTTTGAAACAATATTACACCCGTGCACCAGCGGTAATCCGACAAACGAGGCAGTATCGAATTTGTCGGACTATAGATAGAGTACTGCCTCAGATTGCCTATGTAAAGGGTGGTTCAATTTTAAGGGCCGATGTTGATTTTGAATAAAACACGTCCAATTGACATCGCCACCACGTGAGATAACACGGCCATTGAATTTGTCGCGCAAAAGAGCCATTGTTTCGTTAGCTGTGTGGCAAGTGGCACCGTCTTGTTGAAACCACATATCGTCCACATTCATATCTTCCAATTCGGGCCATAAAAAGTTCGTGATCATTTCACGATAGCGAACACCATTCACAGTAACTCCCTGACTGGCCTCATTTTGGAAAAAATACGGCCTGATGATGCCGCCAGCCCATAAATCGCACCAAACAGTCACTCTTTGTGGGTGCATTGGTTTTTCGGCAATCACTCTTGGATTATCATTCGCCCAAATGCAGCAATTCTGCTTATTGACGAAATCCCTGAAGATGATTTTCTTCGAAAATGCACGATATGCATTTTGATTTGAACGCCCATTTTCATAATAAGCCTGAATAACTTTAACGCTATGCTCGATTGTGTATCTTTCCATGGTTCAAATTGAGTTAGTCTGAAATTGAGAAATGTCAAATGAAATGCAGAAAAAAACTTGACGTTTAGGTGTGGTTCACATTAAACATCGGCCCTTAAAATTTAACCACCCTTTATAAGGCTTAACAACAAAATGGTGACCAATATGCTTCCAGCAAAATGCGTGATGGGGCGAATAAGTTTAAACACATTTTATCGATGATTTTTCGTAAAAAAATGGCACTCGAGTCACGTTGAGTCTAAGACTTGTCGAATTACAGGGGGTGCCGGTAAAAACAGGTGCCAAACTACAGCGGGTCTGTGCGCAAAAAGAACGCAACGACGAGAAGAGCAAGTAGACCACGTAAGCCGCCACGGTCTCATGGGAAACAGAATCAATGCCGAACTCCAGCTTAGTATAGAAAGGGGCAGTACAACTCAATTTGAACAAAAACAATGAACCCGTGTATTAGCAATGTACACACTTTGTCTTAACCGACCGAAAGAGTGTTTACTTAACCTGTTCAGTTCTTCGATTCGTTTTCGTTTCGGCAGCTCGATTTGACATAAATTTGAACTCGGTTTGGATGTAACTCGGGTTCACCCGGTATGTCAACTCGACTTGATGATGACAACTCCATTAGCCATTGAATCTAACGATGGTCTGCCTTTGTTCATGTTGTTGCTTTACTGCTGCGGCATACCGTGAAGACTTCTTCTGGTATCAGGAAATGTTGTTGTCTCTTTGTGCAAACCACCGCCGCCGCAGTATGTTCCACCACCAAAAAGCATCGAAATCCAGGAATGTAGCATGCAACCATACGTTGTATGTATGCATGCGGAGAATCATCTAAATACTACGTAACGTAATCACCAACTGCCAACTTGCTAGTCTGGCTTTAAAAATAGCTATTCCCGTCTGAATCATTTTCTAAATGCTCGCTGAACACATCATGTGCAATGCCCTGCTGCGGTATTCAATTTCTAGAAATTCGCACAGACGACTGATAAGAAACTTTGCGATTGCTGACCAGTAAGCTTCGCTAACAGTCAGGCGGTGATAAATGAAACAACGCATTCAATTCTTGGAAATAAAAAATGTATATTTTACGCGCAGATAAACACTGCAAGACATTCTATTCACGAGGAAACAACTTAAGGAAGGTTAGGTTAGGTTTAGGTTTTGGAAGGGGAGTGTGATGGTTAAACATCACTTCCACTCGGAGGCTTTAGGGCACTTAAGGAGGGATAGTCCAAAACTGTGCCTGAGATTGGCACGTCCACATGTGATACAGGCATCAAATAGCGCCTGTTTCCTTGGCCATTCAAACGCAGTGTCTTCAGCAGATGCAGTCTTAAAAGTGCAACTAGTTCATCTTTTCGATTTATTATTAAATTATCACTTGACTTCTTGCGGAGGCTCTTCCACAGCATTTTCCTTAGAACCACCAGCTCCTTCAGATTTCTCGACAATCACGAGGACTATCTGTTCGCCGCGTATCAAAAGCTGAGGAATATCCCTGCTCAACTCCACGTTCTTTCTGTTCAAACTCTTAACGTTCAGCCTCGGCAAAGTGATGCCCAGACTTCGCAGCCGTTCACTGCAATCAGTTGGGGTGCCTGTAAAGAAGAAACCCAGTCAATCGAGAACAACAAGCTGAATAGCAACTTGACGGCCATACCACAGAACTTGTTCTCATCATATTTGTACTTTCGTCGCTTCCACGTCTCGTGCACATGCCGCAGCAACAGATTCCAGTGCTTGTCGAAGCTTATAACATAGCCAGTTATTGTCCCACGAAAACCGTGCTCTGATCTCGTGTGAACTTTGATTTTTCTCTCGCCCTCCATGCAGTCACGCAGCAAAGACACTGGTCCTTGAATGTCTGCGATTTGTTTCAGCAAACTCCTCTTGTTTCGCATCTTCACACCAGTCGTCTGAATTGCCACTGAAATGAGGGCGGATTTAGTGCTGCACCACCCACTAGAAGAAGTCTATAACTATACTCACTTTGATGGGGGAGAAAACGGCGACCACTTGTTGCCGATTCGGGATCCTTTGCAGGTTTGCTGCTCTTCTGCGGGGAATCTTTTTTACTGGATTTCACTGACAGGCCATAGAGACCCTTTTTTGTGTACTCTATCTCGAAGGCTGCCATATTCTGGTAGATTATCTTTGATTTGCGTTTTGTAAGCTTAATCCTGGGGTCTGCGTAGAGCGCCTGCAGTGGATCGAACTCATCACATGATATGTCCAATTCCGAAGGCAGTGGTGGCGAATCGTCTTGCATGGATTTTGATGTTGAGGGCTGTTGTTCGTCCATTGTTGCTTTTGTGATACTTTCAGTGGCTCATTTCGAATTAAATTAAATAATAAAAGAAAACAGAAAGAAACCTGAACACCTTTTGTTTTGATTTGCGGCGATAAGGTCTCTGTTGTTGACTTTGCTGTCAAAATGCTCAGTTGTACTTCATTAAATGGATGCATTCAGCACGATTCTGGGGTAGGAAAGCTTTTTAGATGCGCAGAAATAGATGTGATTCAAGGTTTATATTAATATTTTGAAAAAGAACGCAATTGAATGAATTTTTATTGCAAAAGAAATGCCAATTAAATGAAAAAAACAATTCCATATGTACGCCCAAGAGCATGCAAAAGATGTAACATTTATGCTAGGGTCTGCTTACATCTCACCACATACAAATAATCACAAACAATTTTCTCTTTTATCATTTCAGACTTAAAAATAGTTAATCAACACGTGAAATCAATATTATAACATAAAGTTTTAGAAGAAGAAAAAGAAAACAAACAAAACAGCAAGCAAAAGCAGACGCAACCATACCTATGTGTTCAATGAGATATAATGTGTCTGATTTTCACTTGAAACTAAACGCCAAATTCGTTCTAAGAGAGTCTATTTATCTCTGCCTGCCAGATAATTGTTGTCTGGTGAGGAAAATGTCACCATTTTGTACCTATTCGAAACACATACGTCCTTTTTATATAAAATTTTTTAAATTAAGAATATTTACAAGTGAAATTTAAATGGGAGCTGAACGTTTATAGCACCCAGAAGTATACAACAAAAACAAAAACAAAAAAAATCACAATCAAGTGTTCAAGTGTACGGTAGATACTTTTTCTCTACACAAGACGAAACAGCAAATTTAAGCTTTTAAGCAAGAGCTTTTCTTCGAATTCGAAAAGTGCCTAGGATAAATATATTTCGTGCATAAACCCAAGCACACAATATATATACACACACACGCAAACAAGAGGAAGTGCCTTTTCAAGAAAAACAAAACAAAAAAAAACAAGCGAATACTAAATCAAAAGCAAGACTGACAAAGAAAGATATAGAGGAAGAATTAAAAGCAAGCAGTGAATAGAAACGTCTCATCACGTTACCGACAGCCAGCAACTGTACAGGGGGTGGGAGTGGAGACTTATCAAAAGCCGGCACAGAAAACAATACACTGGCACTGGCGACAGGCATTCGAAGTGGCTCTGCCTTATCGGCGATGCCATTTATCGATGACGCATTATTATGGTGTCCCGATAACGATGGTCGCATGGTTGGAGGCTTGGATATTTCCACCTGTCTTCAGGTTTGTGCAAATGCATTTCCCTATTCTATGTTATTCGATGTTAATCGCATATTCTATGTTTTTTTTTCTTTAGGATGCATCAACCGGAAATGGAAATTCTAATCAAAACACGGATCTAAACGACGGAGGCTGTGAGTTAAATTCGTTGGATCCCCTGTGCAATGATTCATCCGAAGAGCTATTCAGACAATTGTCAGAAAATAATTTCGAAATCGAAAGTCTACTGTCAGATTTGGCGACGGTCGAAGTTAAGGTTTGATATTCAAAATTTTTGTTCGCATTTCTCTCGGAAATCTGGTTTCATTCGTTTTCTTTTTTTCTTTTCTGTTGTGATCCGCACACAAAGCAGGAGGAGAACAACAACAGCTTGACAATCCAACAGAACATCAGCAATAATGGGTCGGCGAATTTCCTTCCCGGTGATAACTCAATGCAGTCTAACGGTAGTAATTTTATGCAGCAGCAGAATGCCGCTCTAGTGAATAGTATTGCTGTGACGGCAGCGGAAACGGCTCTGCTGGCGTTAGCTGCATCCGTGACAGCGTGTTCGAATCTATCGCCTCAGCAGCAGCAGCATCAGCAGAGTCAGAGGAACTTTAACGGTCCCGGTGGCAGCAGCAGTCGATACTCGATTGCGGCTAATCCACTGCTCGCTGAGAAGCTGCTTTCGCCGAATACAAACAGCTTAAGCGATTTGGATAGTCTGACGATTGGGAGCAGGAACGGACGGCCTCCGGAAATTAAAGGTAAGTGAGTGTTTGCTGTTTTTGTGGTGGGAATATGAATTAACCTTTGAACTGATGTCTGTACTCCTAATGGCGTTTCTTCTTACTTCTTTCGACTCCAAATGAGTGTTTTTCAGAAGTGTCAATCTGGTCACTGGCTTGAGAGAGGTTCGCCCCCTTCTCAGGAATTGATCCAGCACCACGATGCAGTTCCAGTCCAAAACAAATTAATTTCCTTGAAAAACCATGTTTTCAACACAGCTAGTTGAAAACTCCCCTTTTTCTCTCTCAATTTGCGACAAGATGAATTGCCGTTCTCACCATCGCGCTGTATACTGGCACCTCCGCGCTGTCATAAATCTCCGAGTCGAAACTCTTCTCCAAATTGAATGATTAATTTCCCGCTCGTAAATCTTCATCGTCCTCCTCCTTCTCCTAATTGAGACGCCAAACATGGTGACCAAAGATGACCACAATCCTCATCTCTCCAATGACCTCAGCTGTCATCCTCCCAATTTGACATTGATCACATTTCTAATGTAGGCGTTGACCGAAAACCCTTAAACATGTGCACAACCATTTCAGCAACAGATCGTATCACGATACAACGTCATGCGAGCATTCCGGAGTGTTTTGTCTTTGTTTGGTGTCAACCACGATGACGACGTAATTAAGTGCAAACCTTTGCGTTTACAAAAATAAACTCGACGACTTCCCGTCGACACATAGTCCCCATATGCACTCCAACGTGCATACGCGCATATGTATGTATGTTCGTGTGGCTTACAATCGAAGAGCGGTAATTCGAAACCGTACGGTTTTACTCATCATATTTCGGGCAGTCAGCCAGCATTCCGTTGTCATTTGCTGGTGTCATGATCAAAACAATGGCCGCTGCGTCAAAATACTCACAAATGTCAGTTTCAAGGGTCAGCAACCGGTGGTTGTGAGTGGCGGTGCTTGTGCTGTGACATAATTACCATTCGAATGGAATCGATTTATGTTATGATTGCGGTCGTGCCCGTGATCTGGCGGAGTGCATGTCAAGAGCTTTGCACTGAGGATTAACCAGATGGTCAGATGGTTAGATGGTCGTGGTGGGAGAATTGAATGTGTGCGGCTGAGACGAGTGCGATCAGGCAGATGATCCTGAAAATTTGAGACTGTGCATCAAACGAGAATAATCTTCAGCTAGCGTGGTGTCTGCCTTCAGTTGGTGGAGGTCCTTCTCCACTTGGGCGAGCCACCTTAAAGGCGTTCGTTCCCTCTTGCCTTGTCACACAGTCGTATAGGTGAAGAAGAAGAGTCAAGTTGCCAATGTGGTCAACACGACACGGCCACGACTGGAGTTCGTGGTCGCTTTTCTTCTTCAGTTGCTTGCGCTAAGTGAATTCACTTTAGCACCGCGAAACAAGACAGCGAAGGTCGATTAGGATTGTGACGGCTGATATAATTGAAAGACATCCTCATCCAACTTGCTATGAAATAGATCGCACTAAGTGAAGCGACGCAGTGTGTTCCATCTTCGCATTTCTCTGCAGCAACACCTAAGAACAAGGCGTCAATTCAATGTGAGGGAGGAGCAAATTTGTTGCAGAGCCTACGAGGCCTTCTTTTGATCATTCAACAAGGCTTGTCATTTTACATTACATTGGAGAATGCTAAATGTGATTTCAGTCCACATTGAATTCGGTGCTAAGTCGTCGTCAACAATAGCACTTACTACGCCTTTTTGCCTTGTCCAATAAGTCTCGACTTTTCTTGAGCAACTTGTTATGCTGTCGTTAAGTTCATCCCTCCAAAGGAAGAAAGGGCATTTAGCTTCGTCCTGAAAACAAACGTCATCAACTAAGTGGAATTAGGGTCTATCTACATCGCCTCTCTGCCTTCTGGTCGACAAATTATGCTTGCTCATCCTTTCCTTTCCTTTCACTTGTTGTAGAGATACCCTCGTCTTAGGCTTTCGCCAATTTCTCTTTGTTCACGTACGCAGTCAAGTGGAAATGAGCCGCATTATAGAATATTTGGGTGGCGCTACATCCCGTGGAGGGCCAGGGCCTAGCTTCTCAGCAACCACTCTTGTCGTGAGATCTATTGTTCTATCACCAGTGGAAGGGACCTACAGAGGAGCTAGAGAAGCTTCTTCTAGGCAGTTATACTCTTGGAGCATTGTCAGTGACTCGAAAGAGGTGGGGCCGTCAAAAGTATTTCTTGTCGTACCAGGAGTCGAACCTAGACAGGTAGGTTCAAGTGCGTAGTAGTCGACGCACATACCCACAATCTGCGGTCCATTCGCATTACTTAGAATAATTTTGTGTAGAAAGACACGAACTTGTTCATTCATTTCCAGCACCCAACCACATAAAGAATTGGACCCGATCTCCTGGCCTCTTCTTCTCTGTAAGCCTCCAGCCGACGACAGTGCCTGAACCTAAACCTCCAGCCGACGAGCCATTTAGTGCCTGGACCTAAGCGTAAGCTGCTGCTTCGACTCATCAAAACCAACTTCCCTTGTCGAAGCAGAGTTACAGAGTTTTGCTAACCCAAGTTCTACACATAATCCTTCTTCTTTGGCTGGCGCTACAGTCCGGCGTGCACCTGGGCCTCAGTCAACATGCCTCTCCAACTAACACGGTCTTGCGCTAGGCGCATCCAGTTTTGTAAACCCATCTGATTAAGATCCTTTTCCAGCTGGTCACGCCATCGGAGGCGAGGTCTTCCTCTACCACGTTGTCCCTCGGGGTTTGATTCGAAGACTTTCCGAGCCGGAGCGTTGGTAACCAAGTCCTAGGCATCTGAGTCGAGACAATCGAATTCGTTTGCCTAGACCAATGTCGCTGTACAGCTCTTAGAGTTCGTTGTTCAGTCTTCTCCTCCGAATTTCTACATATTACAGTTTAATATTTGCGTGGTATTCGAAGTGACACCTATTGTTGGATGAACTTGTGTTTGCAATGATTTGGTACCCTGATCGATAAGCCTTCCACTGTAGTTGATTCGTGAATATTAAATGAATTGAAACAGGACAACAAAAGCTCTGCATTCCAAACAAATCGAATCTGAAGTAATTTTCTAAGTTAGAGCGCCTAGGCTCTAGGTCGTCTAAATTCGTAAGGAGTCTGAATTGATCTGCCTTGCAAACTTAATACAATTGGTAATTGAGTCACTAATTAAGAAGGAATTGACTCGTTGAACTACAATAAATATGTGCATCCCCACATCACGCAACTGTTCTCCAATGCTGTGCACACAATCTGTGGCGAGAGAGCCCAAGACATCGTCGCATGCGAATAACTCTTAAAGTTGCTGTTTGAAGTTCCGCAACAACTTGAATAATTCCAAGGAATGAGAGCCCAACCACGGAAATAATTCTTCCTTGACTTAAGCTTATGTCAGAACCGAACGAAAATAAAAGAAGAAGCTGAAAAATTCGATGTCGTCGGATGCACTCCGATCTTTGGAGCCAAAAGCATCGTTAAATGTCGTTAAAAGTGTTCACAATTGTACCTGGCAACCTGCGCAAACTTTCAACAGAACTGTTACTACTTCCGTACGTAAAAAATGCTTAATGTCGCTCCTCCATGAGCAAGTCAAAAGTGAACGAAACTTAACGAAACAGTGCAAAGTAGTTCTTATGGTTAGAGACAACAGTGTATCATTTGTTCAAGTTAACTTATGTTACTTTACATCAGTTATGGTTAATGAAAGAAGGAGCTCTGTTTGCAGAGGAAGAATCACTGATTAGTGTTCTCCTTAAAACTGTCCTCACACGACCCTACACATAGCCCCAGCCATTGCTTCTTTACCCTATTAGTCCAAAGTCTTGCTGCCCTGCTTCCGGGATCAATGTGAAATGCCCTCATTTTGGTTAAATCCCACATCCACTCCTATCACTCCTATCTCCTTATCGCAATCAAATCACAACGTACAAGCCAATCTACAACCACTCAACATTTTAAGAAACAACCATTATCTACCACTGTAAGCCTCCCTCTCGCTGTTCCATCCAATCTGAATGCATTCCCAAACGAAAGGCCTACTCTCTTGCAGCAGCAGCCGAATCGTGCACAGTTACACTTGTCACTTGTCTAGCCACAGCAATGTCGATCAGAGATAAGCTCAACGAACTACTCAACTGGGCCAAAACACACCTCTCTTATCTGCGCCCAACAGCAGCCTTAATTCAGTAATTATAATCTCTTAATTAACGCCATCGGCATGTTTAGACAATGGATCTAACCACCGCCCGCCTGCTGCATTCGTGCACTCGCACCGCGGCTGCATACCCCCACGGACTGAAGGAAACGAAAAAAAGTAAAAGCCCCACCAGCATCCAGCTCACATCCATGCCCAGAACCAGCGATTGATAGGTGAGCAATGAAAAGCCGAAGTCGAAAGTATCGATCTGTCGACTCGCACACACAGACACACACTCAGAGCGCGATCGCCGTCCAACCTGACGGACGAAACCCGCCGAGACCGGCTGGGCGGACGCATGGAGGAAGAGGGCGCGCAAGGGGCCGCGCTAAAGTCGCTTAAAACCAATTTAAGGTGTATTTGACCTAAATTGCCCCGTCACGTTCCGGTATTGCAGAAATTCATTAAAAGGTGAACACACATCCAAGTGACACAACACACCACAGCCAAGTCTGCAGCAGAGGGAGACGGCCGGCCGGCCGGAGATATGTACTGTGGGAAGAAGAAAGATCGATCGGGCGAGCAGGACGCAAGACATCTTTACAGGTGTATACTTGCGCTAATCGCTGTTTAATTTTCAAAACCCGGCTTGGTGTGGCCTGCCTGCGAGACAGCGATGCATTTTAAATGTCTGCGTGCTTCCACATCCGATATCCCACCGTTGGCATCCGCACGCCGCGCTGCGATCGACATGAATGTACGTTCGATCGGTTCGCGATCACCGACGACGACGACGACGACGACGATGGAACCCCACAATGGGCTGTGCGCTCAATTTCGAGGCTATCGCACTTGGCGGCTGGCTTTTTTTTCCCACCGCACACAACCGCCAAGTCATGATGCGGCCAAAACGGTGCCGCTCGCCGTGTAGTCTTTTGGCAGTTCCAGTGATTTTTGTCTTAATACTCCAGTCGATTGGGGGTCGATTATGGTTGCCGCCGCCGTCATCGTCGTCAGGGCGGAGGAGAGTTCATAAAGACTGCGACTATAAAAGGAAATATGACGCGTCCATATGGGCATCGGAGATGCTTCTAACGATTTCCATCAAAGCGGCTGCCCATTGAAACGCGGATCGCCGGACGCATACATGTATATTTAATCTGAACTCAACGAGATAATAATTGCCTCGTACACAATCCGGCGAGCGGCACATTGACAGCTACGACGTCGCCATTTCTTCCATCTGGCAAATGCATTCATCATCATCGGTACGTGGGAATGATGAATGGTTATGCAACACGAGATTCAAATGCTGGAAGCGAGGCTAGCAACAGGGGCGGCTTATCTGGGATTGGGTCTATCTGGTTGACTGTTTAATGGGGGGGGGGGCGCTTCTAATTAGGGCCTACACGCGATTAGAGTGTGAGTTCACGTGCACACGTGAACATTTGATCTAGGTGACATTTGCTGCAGTTATGGGTTACCATTATTAAGAAACCATTTAGTTTTTGGTGGCCGGGGTGGATCTAGGCTTTGACGTGACTTCCTTACCGACCTCTGTGGTGCACCAAAAAGCTTTGCAAAACCGGACTAGCTTGTCAGACTAATCAGACGTGGCTGTGCATAGCTCATTTTTATGCACGTTGCTCTGAAATTGACATGCAGGTTGCGAACGCCATTTGTCTTGCTGTTTCTGGGGCAGTCTTGAACTAAGTTTGACAAGAAGACTTCGGTAGTTGGCGCAGTCAAATGGGTCTCCTTTCTTGTGGATCGGGCAAGCGATGCTGAGATTCATCTGCTGTCGTAAAGAATACAGCGGTCAGCTTGTCTACAGCAGCAGTTTCGTTCGATTGTAGTCGTTTCGGTTTTGGTTTAGGGACAAAGTTGTCATCTCTGATAGTCCTGACAGCAATATTTCGGCCTTTACCACGTTAAAAGTAAGAAAGAAGAAATATAAGCCAATGAGGCCATTTTTAGTAAGAAAGTATTTCATATTTATTGGCATGAATGTAGCTTCCATATAAAGCTACAATCAATTTCATTTCTCACGCCGTTGATGGTTTGTTTTAGTTTCTTTCCCCATCATTCTCATCTGGTCATCGTCTACTTTTATTTCGAAGTTCAAAAAGTGATCAAGGTTAACTGCTTCAAGCCTTGAACGTTCTTCTTTCCACGATGACTTGGTCTCCAATCAGTGACTTCTTGATTTCTTGAGTCGCGTGCATCGACCCATTTGTTGAATGGACGTCCAGTCACGTAAGAGGTACATTTTTCTGTAACACGAGCACTCCCAGTGAGCTCATACACCAGAGCGCTGTTCAGCTCGAGTGGGCCTCCTCAAGAATGCCTTATCTATCAAGCCCTCGACATGGGGGTTTCTTTGCTTAGCTAACCGGTCAGGGAGGCACGTTTTCCCAGAGCCAGTGCAATGTTTCACGAATATCTTGACGAAGAGTATTTGAAGTGAATGACCTTTAATGGCGCCCAACTAGAAAAAAATCAGCGACGGACGTGGCAGCTAAGTAACATCACCAAATCCACAAAAAATCACCAAAACTAATGATTCACGTTGCTGAGAAGCTAGGCCCTGTCCCTCTATGGGGTGTAGTACACGAACAATCCTAAGATGACGGATCTTTCTTGGAAAGGGCACTTCCCTCCGATACCGAATCCAAGGTCCAGCTTTGTGCAACAAGTGATATGACTGGCAGGGAATTGGGGAGCATGGTCTTCAAGATTACTTGCTCTTCATCGAACCATCTGTTAGTTTGGCTGTCGTCCAACACGCCCCGGATATGGACAAACTGCACCGACCACACCTGACCTAGTCCACCCCTGTTCACACCGAGTCGTGAAAAGTCGTTTAGCTAAACGATGCTCGCTTGCATGCGGCGACATTCTGAAGACCTCTCTATTGATGCAAATTTCGAATGTTGTGAGGAAGAACTGGTTGCTGGCTAGCTGCAAAATGACTCATCTGACTTCTTTTTTGGGGATTTCGGTGGGAATTCAGAAATGTGTCAAAAGTCTTTCAGTTTCCACAAGATTTGAGAGCTTGAAAGTAGGCAATGGTTATCGCCAATAAAATCGCCCTTGGTCTAGTACAATTTGCAATCCCTACCACTCCTTTTTGACACCTCGCCATCTGATGTTGGGGACTGAAATGATCGACCAAAGAACAATCCTTATTGGAACAAGTGTCCAGTCCGCCTGGCGGACTGACAACGTCGTGGCTTAAGGGTCTCTTTCAGTAAATCAGAAAAAAAACTTGTGGTGATCATTAATCAGTAGTCTTAGACCCATTTTTGTGGTAAATCAGGATGAATCAGTTGAAGAAACTGTCCCGCATCAACTGGGGCAAGTTAAATTACTTTGAATTCGTCTCACTTAACGGTCATAAGCGTCTGCCATCGCTGAAGAAAGGCCTTTCTCGTCTTGTCAAAATCTGCGTCGAAATCGAATTCAAAGAACGCGCTTCTGCAACACGCACTGGACAACCATGTTCGCACCTCGTTCCAAATGCAAAAATTCTGTCACATTGGTTCATTTCTGCGAATGCCATCGCAGTGTAACACATTTACACGGTTGTACGACGCACGACGCACGACGAGATCGAAAAAAAAAATAAAATCCAAAAAAAAAAAACGATGCCAACCAGATCCGTTTGAGTCGTTCTCATTTATTTCAGTTCGCCTTTCGTTCGTTCGTTTTTCATTTTGTAAACAGCTCATTCCGTACAAAGTAGCGCTAAAAAGTAAAAATAAAATATTTCAAAATCGCTATCCGCGTTTAGGTCAGGGTTATCATGTCTCTTTATTGGATCTATTCCATTTGCGTTGTGCCAGCTTCCACCGCACTGCCACTGCCACCTTCATGACTTCCTCACCCTCTCGGCTTAGCAAACGGCGCGGTGTTTGCGGCGTGGTGCGGCGGAACGGCAAGCCAATAGAATGCACTTTTTGTCGCGTATACGCACATGAACCCGCGAACAGCGTGCGTTGTCATTGTGCGCGAATGCGAGTGTGGTCGTCAATGCCTACACGTACTGAGGCGGTTTGCCGTCGCTGCTGTGCAGTGTGTAAGAACCATTAGTGAGCGGCCAAATATTGCTGCCTCAGATAAGCAGATACACAGATGCCAGCCAGGTTCTGGCCGTTTAACCTGCAGCGGCTGCGACTGCGACTGCGGCTGCGGCTGCGACGGAACGACAACGGCGACAGTGACGGGAAAGCGCAAAATAAAATGCGTGTGTCGTTGGCGTCTAGTGCATGCGTTCAGCGTGTGTGTGTGCGTGTGTGTATCTGCGCGTTGTAGAACGGAACTCGCCTTGGCTAAATGAAAAGCAAAAGTTGTTCCTTGGCATGACATGAATATTATATCTGCTGACTGCACACATTTACTTCTCTCCTTGGGCCGAAGGAACCGAACTGCAAAGCACAGTCACAGCCACGGCGCAGCACACATGTCGTTGGCGTGCCACTGCGTGCCGTATGGCAGGCGAGTAGCGAACCGCATTCCATGCGAAATGAATTTAAATTTAAATATTCGTACGTATCTATCACTAAACGCTTGCAGTCAATCGCGCTTTGGCCACTCAAAATTGGCAAATTGAGTTCTGCCCGATCCCTGGGATAGCTGGCCACCACCGAGTGTGGTGTGTCCTGCAGCCATGCAACCCGACCGGATGGAGCCGACTGCAAAGACACACACGGAAATGAAAATCCGAACCGAAATGAAAATGCCATTCCGTGTCGGTCGGACACGAATGCACTTTGGATTATTTCGGTGGCTTATCTAGGGAACAAGAAACCGCAATCGGTGTCCTGATTAATGGGATAAGCCCGCCTGGCAAGGGAAAGGAAATCGAAGTCCGCTGTGTCGTAAGGTGTGAAGGCTTTTGCCTTTGGACTTTCGATTTTCGATTTTCGCCAAGAGACTGTGTGTGTTCGGATTGGAAACTGGTTTTTAGAGCTCCCTTGAAGGACAGATTTTCTGGGATCAGTTTTTTGGAGATGGGGATTTCGAGAACCGAAAGGGTGACCCTCGGTCGGTTGGTTGGCTGATTAATGGCGAAGAGTTCTCTTCCTGCGGCTGCTTAAGGAGCGAGAACATTTATATTAAAACGCGGTCAAGGGATCTCTAGACCTGTCGGGGTGCGAGATGCGTTGGCTAAGTGTGTCCATGGACCGTGACACGAATTCAACGATGAGCCTGATTTACTGAGCGACCGGTGGATGGCAATGATTGTGTTTCATGAATGGAGAGTCGTGTGTTGGTTGAGAACCAGGTCCACTCCGAACTGCAGCGGCACACAAAGGTGAAGAAGACTGGTGGTAGCTTAATTGACTATACAACATATTCCCGGAAAGATTCATTTGAGAAAGACCCACGAAATGGACCAGTGAACTGGCCTTGAAGGTCTCGGCAATGATCTGTGGGCATATGTAAAGTCCCTAGCCTTTAGTGAAGCTACAGAGATTTGGGACCTTTGAAAGATCAGGCATTGACCGGTGAAATTGGGGCTATTGACTCCGTCCTTGACAACGACGCGGATCATATTTACGCCTCGGGACTATCAGTGGAGTCGATCTGTGGTAGTAGTCTGACGTGTCGCTATGGGCCAACATAGTCTAAGTGTGCTGGCTATTTCGGCGGCAGCCCACCTTCCACCAGCTGCCTACCTACCTAGACCTACCCATTTACGTCTAAGGCAAGGGTCTAGCGTCCCCAACCACTTGATCTTTATACACGAAGTTCTGCCTCTTCTCCTTCTCAATCCAGGGGCTTCGGATTCGAAGAGCCTTGCAATTGGAGCAGCATTGTGATCGATGTGGGCGAATTTAAAGTGGAGGCGCTCCTTATTTTTTCGGTTCCGAGCCATTCGGACAATGCAACAGAGGACTACCTCCAACGAGATGGCGCACCCAAGTGGAGAAGGACCTCAACCAACTTGCATCTGGAGGCAGCTGGCGAATGATCGAGGCTTGTTGGTTGAGGTCCAGGTTCACCCCGAATTGTAGCGCCAGACAAAAAAGAAGAAGCCTCTTTTTTGCAATTCTCGCAGAGACGACCAATTGTTCTATCGAAGGCGTCAAGAACCTGTTGTGCAAGTCTGCTTATCGTCCAAATTTCGGCTCCACATAGCAGAGGTGGCACAATCAATAAGTAGTTTGTTGAGCATGAGTTTGGTCCTTCGAGCCAGATGCGATCCAAGATTTTTGCGACAAACTGAAGTAGGAACGATTGCGTCAAAAGCGCAAAAGCGACTTTGCGTCGTACATCCACTAGGATGTCATTTGTAGAGCTCCCGTTTGGGTCGAGGTGGACAAACTCCTCAACTACCTCGATCCGAGCCTTATGAGGCCTTTTAAAGTGTTTAAGTGACTTATGATCAGCTCGTTTCGCATTTCCTTCAATTCCCGTGGAAGCTCCTACGACGGCACAAGTGAGTGCTTACGTGATCTCCGGCAACTAGGCGTATACAACTAGGTCCATTCGCCTTGGAGTCCAGAAAGCAGCATCAAAGCCTTGAGTGAGTAGCCAATATGAACAGTTTCTCCAACTTAGTGAAGAGCGAGGCCGATCTTAAACCTCTTGCTCTTCTACCATGCCACAGTAGGAACACGCAATGGTTTCGAAGTCATCGGGGTAACCCAACCGTTGGATGGATTTGAAAAAAAAGTTGCCTTCCGTGTTTGCAGTACCGATCGAAGAGAAATCACACAAGTGACGTTTTGTGTTTGGCTTCAGCCTTGCGTGTATGTTCATATGACTTGGGGAGATCTTTGTCAACATCTTATTCTTCTTCCTTGGCTGGCGCTACAGTCCGGAGTGGATCTGCTCCTCAGCCAACATGCCTTGTACTAGTTGATTCCAGCCTCGCACGTTAGGCTGATTGAGGTCCCTTTCCAGCTGCGTACACAACCGGAGCGTGGTCTTCATTTACCGCGTTGTCCCTCGGGGTCGGAGTCCAAGAATTTCCTGACCGGAGCATTGGTGTCCATTCGCTCTACACGCATCTGGTCGAGAGACTCGAATTTGTTTGACCAGATCGTTCAGTCTCCGCCTCCAAACACCATCAAAACAAGACCAAAGATAATTCGAAGGACTTTTCTTTCGAAGCGATCAAGAATCTCCTTGTTAGTTACTTAGCCATACATCAGGACTGGGACTATCAAGGTCTTATATCGCAGTTGCCTACCAAGCCCAAAGACACAGCGATTGGCGACTGTGATCATTCGGTGGTGTCATTTCTTGCTTTCACTTCAGAGCCTAGGTAGACAAAGTTTTTCACTGCTTTGAAGTTATAGCTGTTCATAGTGAAGTTTTGTCCAAGACGTCACAGTTGGTGGACCTTTTTATATACTTTGTCTTACCCTCTTAGTCGCTTCCTTCTCGACTCTCAGAAACGCCTCACTGACAGCCTGTTGTGTCCTTCCGATGATGTCAATGTCATCGGCATCAGTTGCACTGATTCGTGGAAGACCGTGCCTTTGGTGTTGACGTTTAAGTTACGCACGATCGTCTCTCGAGAATGATGTTAAAGAAATCGAATGACAGTGTGTCGCCGCGTCTAACTCTTTGTCGTCAAGGTGAAGTCTTGACGGAGCAACGGGCATTCTACATCGTCATTCTGCAAAGATGGACAAGTTTTGCAGGGATGCCAAAACTAGACAATGCGCTGTATAGCGCGTCTCTAAACTAAATTGCAATTGTGACACAATGATACAAGTGGTGCCTGAGGTTATGTCACAATTTAACGAATGTCCTGAAGTGCATGTTTCTCACGATTCCTTCTGTTAGCATGTACTCCGGTATTTACAAACTCCATCCCCATCATGGATTTCGATCCCCAAACTCCACTGTCAATGGAGCAAACATCTAATGAAACCGCTCAAATTCCATTAGCACCTACGACCGGCCGAAACTGATACAATTGTGGCCCATATTCACCGTCTACCGAGCAATCCGAGTCGAAATTTATGTATTCCATATGCCAGCCCACTCCAACGCAGTCATGCTGTCACGCCTTGTGCGTTCAAAGTGTCATCCACCGATTAAATTCAATTGAAAATCTCACCGACATCCACAGTGTCCTCGTGATGTTTTTTTTTTCGATTTTTTTTTTTGTTTTGTTTTTGTTGATTCCTCGAACTGTCTACATTACCCCGTAGTGCAGCACACACAAACCCAGGGGCGTGTATGTAATTAATTTTATATCTTCCTTTTCCGCAAGAAACTTTATAACGAAAATCACTTTCCATCCCCTTTCCTGACAACGACAACGACAACGACGAAGGCGAAGACGACGAACGACGAACGACGGAACAACAACGATGACGATGACGATGACTACGTCAACATGACACACCACAGGAGAGGGATCATTAAAATGCGGTTAAACACGGAATGACAATTAGCCTTGCTCCAAAAATATACGAGTGTATCCTTTTTGTGTGCACTGTTGCTGCGTGTATCTTTTTACGTGTTCCCATTGACAAAATCAGATTCTTCCGTTCCCCTCTTTCGACGGACGGTTCATCACGGGGTATCCTCAGCCGGCTTTCATTGCGGGACGACAACACGCCCCCTTTATTTAATGCATCCCGAAGGAGTACAACATTCTCAGTTGTACATCCTTGACTCGAAATCCATTCCGCACTAGTCGTCGCATCGTTCACAACCTTAACCGACTTTTTAGCTGAAAGATACAAAATAAGTGCCGAAAGCACGATACGCAGTCATAAAGAAATTATGATTACATCACATTAGGAAAAGTACGGCACACCGCATAATTCGTTGCGAAAAAAAAGTGGCGAAAAAAAAAACCGGCGAAATTCAGATACACACGCGGCCATAAAAAACGGGTGTGTTACACCTCGAGAGCGATCTCTCAAGACAATCGACCTAAATTTGTCGATGCCCTGTGTGTCGATAGATACAATCGCACGGCAAAAAATCCGCGCCGCTGTTGTGCGAAACAATGACATTGCAATTGGCGGACAGAGAGGAAAAAACACACCACACCACACCGCGTTCCGACGAATCGGAGTTTCGCGTTAGACGCGGATGAGGTGATGAGGTGATGAGGCGATGAGGACGGGGAAGGAATCAATTCAAGCGGATAAAGTAAAACCTCAGAAGGAAACCGCAGCAGTTCGGATACGAGATACACAAATGTTGATATTCGATGTCAGTCGTGTGTCAAACAGGTACACCACAATCGTCAACGAAACAGTGTCAGCTGAGCTTGTACTCCGTCGGTTTTACGTTTTTTTTTCTTCTTCGAAATTAATGAGATTCTTTCGAGCGATTTTCAAAGTTATGGGCAAGTGTGCGCGGCTATTTGGCGCGTGAAAATCTCCTAACTGGAGAAGGTCTCATTGGTGAACTGAAACGAACTCTTTTACATATACAAACGCTGGAACTAGAATCCCCCAATCGGCCTATAGATCGACACCAACTCGATGAATGCGTGCTGCGTGCGTGTCCAGGCTGGCGTTCGATCAACTGTGTCAAGTGTCCCCAGAAGGAAATACCGAAGCGAAATCGAAAGTTAATGCATTTGACATCGCCGGCAGTGCATTTGTTGCGTACGTCAAACAGTTTGTGTGCTCTCTGGACCGATATGGTAAAAGAGTGCAACCGCAGAGAACCTCGAACTACATACTGTTGTGTGTGGTTTTTCTTTTTGTTCTCTTACAATTTCTGCCTTTTTTTCATTTAGTTTTATTTGTTGCGCTTCAATAGGTTCACTATGCGCCCCCTGTGGTTTCAAAGTTGATTCCTTTTTTTTTTTGGTTTGTTGTTTGTTTTAAGAAAGATCTCTAATTGGTCTTGCTAACCGATCGCTTTGGCAGTCGATGAGGTGTCTTGGTGGATTGTGCTGGCTTGAGCGACTAAAGAGGGGGAGAAACGGAGAGTAGTTGACAGAGTAGTTGTCACACGACGTTTTGTACTCTACACAGAAAGATGCGACCTGAAACTATCTCTTTTCTAAATGTCACATTTTGTGCGTTCCAGTGCTTGTTCGTGTTTGATTATAAAACTGCAAGAGCTGACATACGAGGGGCGTTCAATATATTCTCGGTATCGGGGTGAAGCTGTGGTTGTGTATATAAATTGACTTATTTATCAAGTAATACTATTATTTTAGTGCATCCATGTAAAATTTCATATAAATCATATTTCATATAAATTCCCTTTGAGTCACAAAAAACTGTGGCCATGAGCTTCCCGGCAGACGGAGTGACTTTGAACTTCTTCGGGGGGTCTGTTCCTTTTTTATGCCACTGCATGGACTCTTGTTTGCTTTCAGGGTCATAGTGGTGGACCCATGTTTCCTCACCACTAACAATTCGATCCATAGCACCGTCCGCGTTCTCACTACACATCTCCAAAAGCTCTGTACAGCATGCGATTCTCACTTTTTTCTCAGGCGCTGTGAGCTTTCGTGGCACCCACCTTGCACTGACCTTTGAAAAGATAAGATGGTCATGAAGAATGGTGTGAATGGTACCAATTGAAAGCTTGGTGATCTCTGACATCATTTTCAACTTTATTCGGGCATCCTCAAGAACAAGTTTTTCGACTTCTTTGATGCTTTCTCCCGTACAAGCAGCAGCCGGGGCGCCGGGGCGCCGGAGCCTCTCTTGAACTCACTTGACCACTTTTGCACAGTTGATAATGAAGGTGCGGAACCCTGGTAAACAGCCACCATCTCTTCATGAATAGTTTTTTTACTTTTTCCTTGCTTAGTGAGACATTTAATTACAGCGCGATGCTCAATTTTCACCATCATCGTCTCAGTTGCCATTATGATTCTGTTTAACTAGAGATAAAACGCGAATTAATAATCACATTTATATGAAATTTTACATGAATGCACAATGCAAATGCAAAATATTAGTATTACTTGATAAATAAGTCAATTTATATATACAACCACAGCTTCACCCCGATACCGAGAATATATTGAAAGCTCCTCGTAACCACCTCAGGGCATAGTTTTCGCCTAAAATAAGGACTTCGACGATGAAAAGCGATTGATGCTCAAAATTATGAACTAAAGGGTTTTCCAATAGGGACTTGACAGCTTTGAATTTAGTTTGTGAACGCACTCTTATTCTAGGTCTGTAAACTGCTGACTTGTTTCAGTGCTGCCCTTTGCTGATTCAACAGTTCAGCAATGTCAGCCATTATCCTTGAATGGCGCCTGTGTCGATGAAACGTTTTCCATCCTTGGTACATGTGTCAACACAACACTTGAACGATCACATATTTGAGATCGCCAAGGATGCTGCAATAGAAATACTCACCGCCTCTGATTTGACTTTAATTTATAAGGCGCACCAAGCTTGAGTACAACGCTCATGTCTGGTCTAGAGCCTTGAAGACCACAATGCACCTACTAGATAGAATCCAAAAGCGAACAATAAAACGTATAGGAGATAACAATATCGCAGAGTTATTAGACTCGCTCGAACGAAATTGACGTCGAAATTTTCACTTGAGAAAATCCGCAGTGTATAGTAAGGATTTTTCAGCCTTTCCTGGTTCATCTTCCAACTGCCACAGCGGCCCAACTAGGCGTACCTATGACCTCTGTACACCTGTGGCTATGTGTTTCGACGTGTATTATCGGAATCCAAAGACTGGAGTACATCCGACGACATCGAAATTTTCACCTGAGAAAATCTCTTCTTTGTCTTCTTTATCGATATTTTAACAAACGATGCTCAAGTGAGCTAGCAAACTGCATTCCTCCTCTCCATGAATTCACCCGGAATACTCGTCTCGCCAGGAATACTCGTCAGTTTACCCTTAAGCCTACAGAGACTCGTTTTTTCAGCCGCACTACACGAATATGGTATGCTCTTCCCAACTCAATATTTCCCACAGACTACAACCCGCAGACATTTAAGGCCAATGTGCAAAGTTGCATCCTCTCGCTTTCTCTCTGTATACCTTCGAGCCTTGCTGTGTCTTGACCCC
Organism: Eristalis pertinax; assembly: GCA_907269125.1. Lineage (NCBI taxonomy): Eukaryota > Metazoa > Arthropoda > Insecta > Diptera > Syrphidae > Eristalis > Eristalis pertinax. The sequence goes on from OU026147.1 coordinate 50,421,862, forward strand.
GGACACTAAAGGGTATTAGCCATCCCTTGAGACCGCGCAAATTCTAAAAAAAAACGATTTCAATTGGTACACACGCAACAGAATGCAATAACTGACTGACATCTGATACACGCGCATGTTGCGTGCAGTTGCTGCGTTAAAAAGCACTCCATCAGCTACACTTAACGTACTCCTCCAACTCCCTTCACTGGACATATTAGGAAGTCTAGCATCTAGTACAACTATGAGACCCTGGACCGAACTCAGCGGCGACTGTTCTCAAAGAATTCGATTTCCTTCCAAACCTCTGCAAATTTACACAGCCTGGTCGAAGATGGGTGTAGGAGTGGGTGTGGGTTTGGTTGTCTACTCCTAAGATACCAACATTGCTGTCAACATCCTTGCAACTTCCTAATTATTGTAGGCACTTTCGCTAGGCAGAAACCGTACCAAAGACGCGCTGTCCTGATTCAAGAACAACGAGATGTCCCAAAGAAATATCACTACCTGATTGGACAGTCAGGCCATGACATTTAAGTCCCATGACAATGTCATTCATTCTTTCAAACACATCCCTCAATAGTCGGCTGTCTCTCAACGAGATGACTGAACACTGCGGTGTACTTACCGGGAAAAACCGGCAAAAAAGTCGCCGAACTCGCCAGCGTCTTCTCCCTCATCAAGAGGAGATCCACTCTCTATAGCTTAAGCTACAGCATGTCATCATCTAAAGCTTCATACAATCAAAATTACTATAAGGCAGCACATCCCCTAAAACTAAGCAATTATGGCCAACAATTAATCGGCAAACGGTCAATCTGTCTGCTCAGACTAAGTAGGCCAGCACTCCGGACTCTCATCGGCGTCATAACAGGGCAGTGGCAAATTGGCATACAGGACCACAGTATGGTTGTCCCTTACAAACATTTCTGCAGAAGCTGCAAGGAAGAAGACGATGGGGAGATCATTCGTCACCTCCTCTATGTTCGTGCTACCGGGAGGAACTCACATTTATGGCCCTACTTTTCTGAGCGTCTATAGTCTGAGCGAACTAAGTGACATCAGCATAACCCAGTTAAACCGCTTCGTTGTTTCCGCCCATTAGTTACAAGACCTAGGAGTCAGTCAATCTGCGTGATATCACAATGGTCTCAAAGTTGCATAAGTGTGACTGCCATCTGCTTTAACCAAACCCAACCAAACTGGGGTCAACACTTTTGTTTTGCCGAATGTATCACGAACACGATTTCTGACGCTTCAACCTGTTTCCAAAATGTTGTGTTATACATTTGGCCTCATCATCATCATCTTCTGACCCGCATGAACCACTAAAGGGGTCGCGGGAGTAAAGCACTACACTAGCCTTACGGCTAGCCTCAGCCAACTCGCGAACACAGTTGAAACACACATGATTCAATAAGGACACAGAACGTTTGATTGCCTGTCTTGATGCAGATGCATATTTTTTGTCTGTTGTCGACAGCAGCTAGTTATTGTTGAGTTAATTTTCTCATTCGAACAACCCTTCTCGTTCCTTGGTACCCCAATTTTCAATCGTCGTCGTTGATATTACCAAATTCCTGAGCAATAAACATTTAAATGATAGCACTGCATTGCCGACTTCTCTTCCATACCTTGTCACTTGAGGTGGAGCTATAATTCTTTTGTTCAAATCTCGCAGAAGAACCTGACTGAAAATGTAAATTTTTGGCCCATACGGCGCACTTAAGTGAAACGTTTCTCTTGTCTAAGCTTTCTATTGTCTTCAGATGGCGACAAGGGGGAATCTTTTTATGCTGACGCCGGCCACTGAATTTTAAGAAGCGTCACTGTCGGAAGTTTGCAAACATTGCTGCGACATGAAGAAATTGTTTGATATTTTTGTCAGGATTCCCTTGATAGATTCTAAATATGCTCATAAATATTAATTGTCAATAAAATGTGTTCGCCATTCAAGCAGACGTCATTTCATGTTGCTGCTTAAAGAGAGGGAAGAGTATCAGGAAACGTAGACAAATTCACTAAGGTCCACTGCGAACATTGTCACAGGGATCTAGACTCGTCCAGTTATGGCAACCAGTTGGAGTTACCACTGAAAGTGACTGAAAGACGGTAGCCTCCTCTGATTCTTCATCCATTTCCGTATCAGCAAAGCCAACGACATTTTGTTTGCTTTTATTATCTCGAAGTTCCTCCCCATCTACTCAGCAGTGGCGCTGTCTGAACAGACGAAAACAAGCTATTCCGTCTTATGTTGCGATCCTGAGAAATGAGTCCGTACGCCTTTGATTTTGAGGCCGATGATTGCCTCTTGAATAAGAGTCATCTGCTCTCTAGACAGGGGTTCTTTTTCCAAGTCCACCCGGAGAACATCTGACCTGACGACACTAGCCACTTGACTAAAAGTAGGAGCGTCAGGTACCAGTCCTGCCCTGGCTTTCTTAGCTGATGATGATGCTGTGAGTGTACGATCTAACGAGGTTTTTGCGTAAGTTAGGGCTTACATAACAGCCTCCTTTCAGCAGAGTTGAACTTAACGAAGTCGCAGCTTGTCTAGTTTCTCCCTGTTACTACGCTCCACGTATCCGTGAGAGTGGATGTGTTCAGCGTGAGTGTCATCCTCTTCATCTGAGTTGGTAATGGCAGCAGACAGAGATGTGCCCTCTTGGCCCCGTCCTCCTGGTCAGCTGAAGTATCTGACTGCTTGTTCACGAGCCGATCAGATGTGGCCAGAAATGTGGTGGCCGTCGGAAGCTGATTCTGACTGCTTGCTCCACATCATGAACAGAGGTTGGTGTATTGAGAGACCTTCTTCTTATGCCCCAAGTTTCATTAAGTGCTCCCTGAGTCTGCAGTGCCCCTATTTTGATATATGCCTTAAACCTCTTTCGGTTTCTTGGCCTGTTTCAAGCCATGAGCATTCTTCCAGGTTTCTAAGCGGTTCCTTCTTGATCCTTCTTGATCTCTGAATTTTTATCTGAGGACATGATCTCCTACAGCGCAGAATGGTTCAGGGTCTGTGAAGGGTTCCGATGCTCCTCTCCTAGCTAGTCGGCCATTTCATTGCCTTACATCCCCGTGCGGCCAGGTAACCAGCAGTGTTTTACTTTGGTTCTCCTACTCAGTTCTTTGAGCTTTTGTAGGCATTCCCACACAAGCTTGGATTTGATGAGGTAGGAGTCTAGTGCCATGTACCATAACGAGTGTCAGTTATTATTGATATGTCGCACGCTGCTTACTTAGGCCGAATACTTAAAGTCGAGAGTCGAAAGTCGTGCATCGCAGGCAGGCACAAGAGAACAAATGTTCAGTTGTATGAACTTGGGATGGTGGACCTATACTTCCACTATCGCATTTGTTGCCCGGTGGCCACGCCGAAAAGTGCCGGTTATCGATAAGGCTCGTCCATATGACTTTGTCCAACGAGCCAACGTTGACGATTAGATTAGGCAAGGTTGTCACCCAAAGGAGCACTGAACTAGTGTTCTTTCGCTGTTTCGTCTCTGGAATGTCAATGTCATATGCTCAGGGTGGGCCGTCTACTGTGTTTTTTTTAAAGTATAGGTTATTTTGAAGCTGACAGCTGCTTCCCGCTCGAAATCTTGACAGAAAGTCAGTATCATACCTCCGCGGAACGACATGCGTCGCTTTCCGCTTAGACAACGTTGGGAAGTATTGAAAACGTATTTCCAAAGTGGGTGCTGTGTAGCCCGTGAGTGCTGTGTAACAGTGCGTTTTATTTTTTGAAAAGAAAAAGTTTTGTCCGAAATGAAGCACCCACCGCCACTGCTGTTCTCAAGTAAGTGCAAAAAGTTTGTGAGACTGGTATGCTAGTGGACAGCACTCATGTCCCGGTCTTCATACGCTGCGCGCAGATGAGAATGTGGCTGCTGTGGCTACTTGACTCGAAAATGTGGCTGGGAACAGCGTTTCGGTCAACGGTGAGCATCACAGAGCCATGTTAACCGCCTTTTTTTTTACTGAAATTCAATACATGGATTTGGACGACGTCTGGTTTATGCAAGATGGTGCGTCATGCCACGCAGCCTGTGCCACAGTCGATCTTTTGCGCATAAAATTCCCAAATCGTGCTATCAGTCGTCTTGGCGATGTCAATTGGCCGCCTCGGGGCAGCGATTTGACCCCTTTGGACTTTTTTTTTGTGGGGAACCGTGAAGTGCCGATGTCATGCCATCAATTCGGAAATGATTCAAGTACCTGAGGCCAATATCATCGAAGCAATGCGTGAGGTACAGCGCGAAACCATCAACAAGGTCTGGAAAAATGGAGGTGACAGAATGCGCTACTGCGAATCCAGCCGAGGTAGCCACATGAACGACGTTGCATTTCATATTTAATGGGAATGTTTGTCCTTACTAATAAAGCCATAATAAATGGAACAAATTTAATTTTGTTCATTTTACTGCATTTTTAAAAAGAAACTTGTATTTGGCCCACCCTGTACAGTGGTGTGGATGTATACTAAAATACTCGAAACATAAATATAAATCAAATACGCCACTTGGCAATCAACAAGCATTCACAACTATACATTTCCGAAAGGTGTAAAATCAGTTCAGCCTGTTTGCCGTTGCGTTAATCCAGTACGCCACTGTAACTGTGCACCTTGATATGTCATTGACAATTTATGAGTCCTGCTGACACTTCTCGCTTAATAGCTGTCAATAGTCGACGCATATATCACAAACTTTTTGCTGAATTTCAAGTTTTGTCATAAAAAAAACACACACACAAAAGAACCAAAACTTTATTCTTCTGATGTCATTTATTCGGTTCTCGCTGTAAATCACCAGACGGCCGGACAATGGTCGTTTGGGTGGTCTCCTGCTGAGACTCACAAGGACACTTCTTAATCAATCAATATAAAAATGATTGTGCTGGAATCATTAAATGTGTGTCACTCTCATTAACATCTCAATTTTCATTGATTCCGGAAAGAGTATTCATTTTTTTTTTTTCAAGAATCGCACATCTGTTGCACCCGCCGCACTGAGCCTAGCAGGTAGATGGATTCCCAAGCCCCAAATCGACTCCTTTCATCACAGCCCGACTACTTGAGATGCAATCATCGTTGACAATGTGTCGGCTGCGGTGTGTGTGTTTCGAAATCAAGGAAGGAGTCCTTCCCTGGAGAGCCATCGTTGAATCGTTTATTAACCGAGCGATCACTTATGGCGGCTATGGGAGAAGAGTTCTGGTTTTTGAAAGGGAAACCACAACCAGAAGTGAGGTTTCTGTACCTGGGCTCACTTGAAATTTAAGACACAATGCAGTGGCACAGATGTAATGTGCAACAAGTGGTGCCATTAAGTGCCCAACAAGGCGACTGGGATGATCTTGAGTCGGTAAGGGTCGGGCGAGTTATGTTTTCCATGTGAAAGGATTTATGCGGGAAGGAGTAAGGTTTGATCTGCCCACCACGACGAGAACTCTTTCACTTGTACTTTGTTGGTGTTGATGTGACTTGAGTCATGATTCGGTGGTTATTTTTTAAGTCTTGTGGATCGCATGAATCGACAACAGAGTGAAAATATGTAAATTTGAAGAAAAAATAAACGGAAGGACCTCGCAATCGTCCATGTGTCACATGCGTTTGCAGTCCCTTCGATTCGGAGGCAGATCATCGACCAGACCGAGTCCCTTTCACTGGATGAAACGCGTAACAGGATGGCTCTAAAAGAGACAAAACCACATCCACTTTAGCGCTGAAAGACACCGCGACACAGCTTCATCTCTCGTAGATCCATCCCACTGCATTTTCCCTACCATTCAATGGCTTTCTCAACGCCACCTGACAGCAACCTGACTTCAACCTTCAATCAACCCCGCTGACAATTCACCTGACAAATGAATAAAATCATTTTTGCAGACTTATTCGGAGTCGCTCGACTCGGCAGCAGCAGGCAACCGAGCAACTGAGCAACCATGCATGCAGCCATGGCGTTCACTCTAATGAATTAGGCGTCTTGAATTGTCGCATTAATATGCAAGCCAGAACGGTTTAATGTAGAACAGTAATATTTTCTTCATCTCTTTCTTTTTTTTTTTTTTTTGTTGAATAAAAATAATCATTCATGCAGTTTGCAATAATATTGAGATTTTTCGGTCAAGGGTCTCCTGCTGCCAGTGTGCGCGCACATGTGTGAGTGTGGAAATTTATAGTTTCCCATGCACGCGTACCAAGTGCACACCAAGTGACAGGGTAATCGACGGTGGCGGTGTTCGTGAAATGCTAAATAAAAAAATGTGCGTGGACTTGTGCAGCAACAGCAGCAGCAGCAGCATAAAAAATCACGTAGTTGTAGCGAGTAGGGAGTATGCAAATTGAATGTCAAATTGTACACAACATGAATTACAAAAAAATAAATATAAACAAATGTGCAATGTACTCGAGTGCGAACCAACAAAATAAACGAACAACAAAATAAACGAATAACAAAATAAACGACCAACAAAATTGGTTAAAAGCGTCGTCGCGTCGGTGGACGTGTTGTGTCGCATGAGATTGCAAAAGATTCTGTGACGCATCCCGAAAGTGAACATGTCCTAGGGACGCATTCAGTGTCAACATTTCCTTCTAAGTTGTTCCAAAATGCCATCAGCCTACCGGCTCAACGGAATCAGTTGCCGGGGAGAACAACCTTGACAAAATCACCGCTTGTGCAAGATCTTTCGTTTAGTGCTTTATATTCTTTAAAGCGGAAATGTGGCTCTAATTTCATAAGCCAAATGTTCATGCTCATGCTCATGCTCCATGTGAATGAGGATTTTATTTCATCAAACGCGAGAGACGCGAATAACCTCATAAAGATATCAATACAAGTTTGTGTAGCTGCCACCCGGAAATCTGGTTTTTCGCGAACTCAACCAGCCGATAAAACTGTGTTCATAAATTCAAATTGAAATTAAAGTAAGCTGCGTATGTTTAACCAGTCTAGTTGTCTCTTGTACAGCCCTTTGCAGTGCTATGCTAGGGAGCTGTAGAGCACTGCTCCTCGTCTGCCATTCGTGAATACTGGTTTTAATGATTTCTCGTTTCGATAATTCATAGGTGGGCTTATCCAAAAGTCAAATGCAAATTATCCAATGCGGCTGTTCCGTGTCTCTGGGAAATTGAGAATGCTTCTGTATTCGAGAGGAATTGTGTCGATTTTATGCGACAAGAATGTGATTTTTGTGCGTTTTGGATTGGAGATTAGACATTGACCGCTTGCGTCAAGATGAAGAACACTCAGACTCAAAAACTGGTCCATTGTACAACCAGGCAGCAACCTACATCAGCAGCAAATAACTGCCATCTGACCAGAGCAAAGGCGGGACAGTGGCAGAGGAAGTGCTCTGCAGTGTCGTCGTCTTCTCCACAGGCGTTTCATCGCTTAGGTCAAGCACATTTAGGAGTTTGACGAAGGTGAAGTGGCCCGTTAGTAAGCCGGTAAGTCTTCTGCAGTCTTTTCTGTTAAGAGATGACAGGAATGCCGGGGATTTCTTGCAGACGTTTGGGAGTTTGCCAACTGCCAACTGCCAACATCATCCAATCATGGCAAATGGGATCAATCCTGAGCACTCCCTCTGCAACTGGAGAGTCTACATCCTGGTGAGTCGTGCCATCTCCAGTTTTGCTCTCGAGAAGCCCAGCCATCAATGGAAGCCCAAACCAAGAACGCCGGTAGTCTCAACGCAGGTTCGGGTCCTACGAGTACCCCCTCTGATCCTTGTTTAGCAAGTACTTCGGCGATTTCATTTTCCGTGGTTGCCCGGGACCCAGATAAGTCTTAGCGAATTTAACGTTCCGATTCAATTCAGAGAAGACTTGCATTCCTGGACTATCCTGGAAGTGGTTAAAGAGTTGAGTAGGCTCTTAAGCATAGCTTGGCTGTCGCAACAGACACAAATACTTCGCTCATTCCACCTGTTCTTCACAATATAATTCGTTGCCATTAGGATCGCTAAGGGTTTCCACTGGGAAGACCGACACAAATATACCTAACGAGGCGCAGTCTAATGTTGTCGCTCTCCACGAAGGCGCCAGCGCCAGACTCTCATTGTCATCTGTGAAGCTTCGACTACATTCTTTTCGTGGCTCAGATTCTGGCCAGAGCCAGTCCTGAATGCAGTGCAGTGTTGAGAGCTGCACCCATTTTGGTGGCGATGGCGAAGGGAAACAGGTCGGCAGAGGTCACTTCAACTGAATCCGATCAGTCACTAGGCACCAACGCTGCCTCCTTTTGAGAAGGCTTGTAAAGAAAAAAAAAAAACAAACACCCTCGATGGTGCAAGATCCGAGTGAAATCGGTGCTACAACCAATAAAGGCTGCAGCTCCCACAACAGCTAGTAAAATAAATCGTTCCAATTTCAAATACTCTTCGCAGTACATCAGTCAATTACTAGTCGAATGTTCGCCTCTAAGTCCAACTGTTGCACGAAAACGTTAATAATCATGTCTTTTTTCTCTTTTTGTATGGTTTGCCCCAATGGATGTGGAATCTTCTTCAAGATACGATGACCGATTCGCGGGGTATTATTCTCCTATTTCCTCGCATAAACTACACCCCTGCACTCATCTACAACTCTCCCCGCGGAACTGGCGTTAGGTATTACTTCGTGGGGTTGGTTAGCAAATTATGCTGTATTCTGGGTGGCGGCCTCCTGCGCCTTCCTCATAGCTTCCGCCTTTTGAAATATCAATTGCACACCATGGACGTCGGAACTTATCTTGTTCCAGTTTATTTCTGACCTTGTCATGTGGTGGATCTTCTTCTTCTTCTAGTGGCACTACAGCCCGGGGTGGACCTGGGCCTCAGTCAATAAGATTCTCCATCTGGCACGATATTTAGCCAGCTGTCTCCAATTACGCGCACCAATTTGGTTGAGGTCCTTCTCCAATTGTTGGCGCCATCGGTTTCGTGGGCGTCCTCTATTGCGTTGTCCCACTGGTTCGGAGTCGAAGACTCTTCGGGCTGGAGCAGTGTTGTCCATGCGCTCTACATGGCCTAGCCATCTTAGGTGCTGAATCCGTAGACGCCTGACTAGGCTCATGTCGCTGTACAGCCCATGAACTCATGGTTGTATCTTCTTCTCCAGAAACCATCAACGCAAAAAGGACCAACACTTTTCTCTCGAAAAGACCAAAGACTTCTTCATCGGCTCTTGAGACTGTCCAGGCTTCTGTGCCATAGAGCAGGACAGGGATGATGAGGGTCTTATATACTATTAGCTTGGTCCTTCGAGAGAGAGCTCTACTACTCAATTGCCTCTTGAGCCCAAAGTAACAGCGGTTGGCAAGAGTTATTCTGCGTTTAATCTCGGTACTGATGTTGTTTGTACTGTTTACCTGGGAGCCGACGTAGACGAAGTCCTTAACTACCTCGAAGTTAAAGCTGCCTACGGTGACGTTCTGGCCGAGACGTCGGTGTTGTGCGTCCTTTCTAGATGACAGCATGTACTTCGTTTTTCCCGCATTCACTGTTAAACCCATTTTGCAGCCTCCGCTTCAATACCAGCAAACGCTTCATTGACGGCTCGCTGTGTTCGACCAATCACGTCAATGTCGTCCGCGTATGCTAGCAATTGTACGGACTTCTGGAAGATCGTGCATATAGTGTTGGCGTTTGAGTTTCGCACGATTTTCTCCAGGATGATGTTAAAGAAGTCACATGACAGCGCGCCGCCTTGTCTAAAACCTTCTTTGACACTGAAGGTCTCGGTGAGTTCGTTACCCTGATGGAGCAGCGAGAGTTCTCCATCGTCATCCTGCAGAACTTGACGAGTTTGGCAGGAATGTCAAAACTAGACATGGCGTTGTATAGCTCGTCTCTATGCACGCTGTCATATGAGGCTTTGAAATCGACGAATAGGTGGTGGGTGTCGATTTGCATCTCTTGGGTTTTTTCCAGGATCTGCCGTAGTCCACCATTTGGTCGATGGTGGACTTTCCCGGCCTGAAATCGCACTGGTAAGAAGCTATCAGGTTATTCACGAATGGTTTCAGGCGCTCGCACAAAACGACAGAGAAGATCTTGTGGTGGATCAGGTGCACTATAATTGACGGGTTCACTAAGATTGCAGACCGCGTGCTCAGCGTTTTCAACAACATTTTGACATTCTGGACAGAAGGGCGAACTGTCGTGGCCACGTTTATGTAGATATTTTCTATAGGCATCGTCTCCAGACTGCGTAATGTAGCAGGTTCAGTTTTCTATAGGTCTCAATGTCCATCTTACGATGACGGGTAATCATGTCCCTTTACCGCTTGTTGACTGTACATACATTTTGGAGTCAAATTGACGAATGATTCTGCCAAACGCTAAATTTTTCTCAAGGTAATAGTGCTTCGGCAATGCTTTCGGTTTGAACTTCTCGTATTGAACCATGACTTGCAAAATAAATTAGAAAAATGTTGCCGAGAACTGTCAAATCAGCTGTGACATGAAAGGCCGCTAAGAAGCCTATAGAAACGCCCACCAAACATGAGCTTGATAAAATAAATGAAACGATTCAAATATATCCTTCATTGAGTTACTAAAAATGCCTCGTTATTGTTAACTTCCATGGCAAATAAACAAATTCGGACGTTGATATAGATTCTTACACCAGGCTCACACATTTGTTTGGTTTACTTACTTAAGTTATCGATCGAAATTATCTGCAAAGCCTCAGGTGGACCATCAGTTGGACTGACATCTAGAACACCTTCTCGAAACATAATCATACAGTTCCAGAGCTGAGTTAATGCAAATGGCTCAGACCACTGGACCAAGGACGATGGTCTTAGGCAATCAAAACTATTGGTCAGACCTTGTTCCTCTAAGTTCTCTAGCTTCCTCTAAGTAAGTCCTCAAATTTGACAAGGTAAATATAAGGAGTCTAACTAGCTTTCTTACTGGCCGCTGAACTACCAAGGTCGGCTATGCCTGGAAGAGGATGTAACATGCGAACATATTTTATATGAATTTGCGGCACTACTAGGGTTCATGAAAGGCATTTTCCATAGGGAGACACTCAACATAAGAGTTCCACTACAAAGGACATACTATCTTTCATCAGGGAAGCAGTACGTCTTCTGGACTACATCCAAGCATTCGAAACAACAGATCTTGTGTCGTTTGCTATAGCATCATAGGTTGTACAAAAGGAAACAAAAAAAGAATGCCAATGGTTAACAAAAACATACGTGGGAGTGCATTTCCTTATCGAATTCTAGTACGCCTCGAAAACGATTTGAAAGTAAACACTGAGTGACACAGCAAAATTGGCAAATTTTGGGTTTAAATGCATTTTAAGAATCCCTTTTTCGATTCACTAAAATGTCAAAACAGAAGGCTTTTGGAAAGGATTTTTCGGTGGCTGTGGTAAACTTTTCGCGAATACTGCCAGCACTTCTGTGTCTTTCGATGTGCGGCCTAATCGAATCAATATTTCCAAGGTACCGAAATCGGCCATGACATGGAATAATTCTATATTGTCATAACCGTCTACGATTGCAACGCAAATGTATTGTCTGACGACTTGACGAAGTGTGAAGACTTACTTAGTCTTTTTGGTTTATAGGGTCTTTGGGGACCTGCAACGTGCGCTGCAAAATTGTTTCAGAACCTCAATTGCAGAACGCGGGATCTTATTGGAATCTTATTGAGCTAGACAGCTCAACACACGCAACTTAAATAAGACGCATGATGTCTGATGGTATTTTTTGTGTATGCGGCACAAGGAATTGGGACTGCAGTCATCGGTCATGCCATGCTTTTTCTGGTTAAATTCCTTCATTGTCACCTGTTCCTAGTTCTGCTTGTTAAACAGTTGCTACGAATGATGCTGAAATATGAATTGAAGACTATTCCAGCAAACGCTACAGTGCGGAATGGACATCATCCAAAACCACCATCCACTGTAATGTTCTAACAGATGCCTGCAACGCCAACAACCACGTCCAACGCCAACTGAATTTGGCCTCATCTTATGCTACATTGGCCTCCCGTGATGGATTCGATGACCTTCAGGCTCGGAAAATGCAATTCCGGAAATGCCGAAATAATCAGTCTCAGCTGTCAGCTTTCGTTAGAAAAATGCTGTTCTTCTTGGATAGCGATGATTATTTCAGCATTTCCGGAATTGCAAGATCCAACCCAGAGAGTACAGCGATCTGGGATAAACCTGGATCTGAGCATTCTCCAATGGTCTCCACCTTTCTTCATCAAGTGTGATTGCAAAATTTGGGGAAATTAACGGCGGAAGGTGACCGACGTTGAATACCACAAGAAACTTAGCCACACATGTGGAAGACGTCAGGATAAAACAGATCAGTGCATTCATTCGATCTTACTTTGAGTCAAACATGAAGAACATCAAGTCAATCACACTCCATGAATCGGTATTGCCGTGGATCGCATAAAGGATGTCTGTTTTTCGAACAACCATTTAGAGCATAGGCGGTTGGTTCCTAAAGAAAATGTCTATTTTCGTTTACGCAGCTGGTATGGCTACTTCTGAGTCGAACGACCAAGCCTATGTCCTAATCTAGGACATAATTAATCGGTCTTCCAAGTTCCATCAAAATCCCAAAAGCCGTTTATGAGCTAGAGCTCCACAAACAGCCAAGCTTCCTAAGCTGAAACGCAAGACTCATACAGTCATACCGCATTATCAATAAACAGTTAAACTGATCGATGCCTGGAGTCTTTGATTCCAAGCCTGTGGGAGAACGCAACAGAGGACCCCCACGTCTAAGGTGGCGCACCCAAACGAAAAAGCATCTCCAGTCTCAACCAACTTGGCGTGCGAAACTGGAGGCAGCTAGCCAGAGATCGAGCTAGTTTTAGAGGCTTGTTGGTTAAGTCCCAGGTCCACCCCAGATTTTAGTTTTACACAAAGAAGAAGAAGATGTTGAACTCCTAGTGTTTATGGGTCAGCAGTGAACCTAAGACTTCTGATATCGTTTTTAGCCACAATCATTGAGCCCGCTCTTAAAATTATCTCGACCCCGCTCTGCCTTTCCTGGAACTCTGTTCCTTGTTTCCTCACATGATATGCCACTTTTGTCAGATGTGACAACATTCAAATCACGTTAGTCCATCTGGAGTGCCATCCTCAAAGTTTCAATTGAAAATTCCTTCAAACTCATACACATTCAACCACTTCCGCCCTTCGAACGTGCTCCAAATTCCCCTCTATGCAGTCATCATCGCTTATCAACTTCACGCGATGCAGTCATTCAGCGCCTCGATGAATGAAGATCCATTATTTGTATCAACACATCGCACATGATGAAATGATGTTTCATAGCGTCAGCGACAGTGAACTCATTTTTGTCTGCCTGAAGGCACTTTCCGTCGAAAATGTGCGGAAATTGACACGTACGGACGGTCACTCTTATAAATTCGGGGTATCACGCACAGATTGTCACCTACCCAGAGGGAGAGGGCTCGAAGTATGTACCAAGTAGCAAGGTGACTTCACGTTGCTGTTGAACCTCTGGCAACCTTCTTTGAACAACCGTGTCTCACTTCCAATAAAAACAATTTAAATAAAGCCATTCCAAGTGACATTCACCCAATGCCCATTTATTACACCACAAATGCAGCAATAAATGGTGGGGAAAAGGGTTGCCTCGCATCAAGACAAATAGCGCTTGGTGTCAATTGATTGCTTCCTTCTGAGATGCCGTCCCACCTAAGCAACTAATCGCCCCTACTGTTACCGCTGGAATGACTCAAATCTAAGCTAAGACCTGGTGACAAACGGAGTCAACTTCGTCCATACGAATTGCCGCATTATACCCTCCCACGGTCGGCGCAACAACAATGACCGCCGATCGACGATCGGTAGCACAAACGTTTGATTGATAACAAAAGGATGTGGCAACGGGCGACATTACTCTAATTGGTATACAGGAGCCATATGCCACCACCGTCACCGCCACCGCCACCACCACCACCACCACCAAGCCACCCGTTCCATCGGCGTCGGCCCCAAAATGAGTCGTTTAGGCGACACTATTCGAGTCACTTAGCGGAGATCAAAAGTCGCTGATGTCGCGGCGGATGGGATCGCGCACTCATTTGGCCGTGACCCTTTCCGGTAGAGGAGGAGGAATTCTTTTCTATTTTATCCACCACCATCACGCCCCTGGTGCGGTGTGCGCGGGGCTGTGAGTGGAATCTTTGTTGTGGGCTTGGCGACCCGTCGCCATCCGCCAACCTAAGGCGGTAGCTGCGATGACTATTGTTATAAATTTCTTGAGGACTTGTGCAAACACACGTGCCTGGCATACGAAATCCCTGTCCGAGGTATCTTCCTTTTTCCTTTTTTTGTTTCGAATTCGTCTGTGGATTGCATGTCAGTGCATGTTGGGGGAGGATGCCCCCTTCCAATGGAGGATATCGTATTTGAATTGACAGAAGTTCGTTTTTTTTTTTTGCCTTTTCTTCGCCTACTCCTTTTTGTTTATTCCCTTTTCGTTGACAGTTTCCTGAATCGGTTCATTTACATACCCCGTACATACCCTTACACACGCTCTCACTCCTTGGTATCCTATTTGATTTCTACTAATTCTATAAATATCCTTTTTTTCAGGTAAGGATGGGGCTCTTTGTTCGTGTCATTTGATTTAGAGTAGGAGGGGGAAACACACGAATGGGTAAGTGAATAGGTGATCGACTTGCATGCCGAACACATGAGTCGCAAGGTTCTGATCGAAAGCATCGGAGATATACATTTTTTCCTCCTCCTTTAATTACCTTCTAAGCACAATTTTTTTGTACACATTTGACTTTTACGGAACAGGAAATCGAAGCCACGACGCGTGGCTTCGGCGAGAGAAAGGTAAGATATGTAAAACGAAATTTTGATCAATCGGTGGGTCTACACGTTTTCGTAGGCCTGTCGATTGGGACATGAAACTGGATCATCTTGTTTCCGCCTTGAGTACTCTTATTCGAGAGGCGCTTAACGACTTAGCCGATGATGATATGTTGCATAAAATTAGTTATATTCGAGGTCAGCCGGTACAGCGATGACTCGTGAGCAACGTTTTCATAAATAGTTCAGTTTTACACGGCAAATGGAGTACAAGATGGTGTACCAGGTCGATGTTTCGCCGATTTATATTTTACTGATCAAGATCAATGTCGGTAAGGTAGTCACATGCGACGTGAGCACATTTTGCATAGCAACTTCACAGACTTCTGGTGTCATCTCTGAAATGTTGTTTTGGATTGTTGTCAACTTAATTCGATTCAATTCCATAGACTTCTTCTTAATCTTCGAGTCATTTTTGTACAGTCAAAGCAAAGAGTTAGAAGTTACAAAGTTTGGCTTTGGTTATGTAATGTGGCTGCCATCATAAACTATGGATTCACTTGGACCCAAGCGTCCACTGAGCCGGTTGCTCCTGGAACCATTCTGTTTTTTGGATGAGTGCCCAGATTGATTTGACATCCTTTTCGGATATGTCCGTAAGTTCGTCTAGATAGTATTCTCCCAGAGTTTGTTTCCTAATTTAGGCCAGTGAAGGGCAATTGCAGAGTAGTTGTGAGGAGTTCTCCTCTTCTTCTTCATCCATGCATTTGCTACAGAAGTCGACGGCGTGTCTACCCATTTCGTAGTGTCATGTGAGGACTGCAACTAGGTCAATCAGGATTCTTCTGCTTAGACTGAGGATGGCCGTAGTTCTTTGCAAGTCCATCTTTGGCCACTTCCATCTTTCACGGGCTCTGCCGATCGCTTTTGAGTTGCTATTACCACCCAAATGTTTTCAATCTTTGGTCCAATGGTTATTGTTCCGTTTCTGGCTAGCGCGTCTGCCGAAATTTTGGCTTAATATTGTGGTTCCCTTTTGTGGTTGCAAAAGTAAACTCAGATAAAACCCATTTATTATTCAGATTTCGATCAAATGTGTATCCCGAAATATTGTCTGGATTCTGCCATTATCTGCACACTGGGGCCTGGGACTCCAATAATCGGGCTCACGGGTCCTTTTCAATGCATTTCCTGGTCTGGATTTTGACAGAATTTCTTGCAGGTCTCCTAATTTCTGATGACTTTTCGTCACTTATCGCGCAATAACTCTTGTCACGATGGCGTTATGATTGCGAATTGAAAGACCGTTCGCACTCTAATGTCGCTTTATTATCGTTTTTAGTTCAAATATCGTTTTTAGTACACTTATTTAGAGCGCTTTTTCCAGGGATGTCCGCGAATTAACGTTTCGAAGCTCTAGGGGATGTTCGTCGGTTGACACTCTGTTATGACATGACGAATATCAATTTTCAAGCAGAGTTCGCAGATTGTGTGCTTGACCACCATATTTTACAAAGTTACTTACTTATTTGGCCTGCGACGATAGGCACGAAATTTTTTTTGTTTTGCAAATGAATGGTGTATGGGGGAGGGGACAAGAACCACCCCTTCCGATGAGCTAAGCCATGGAATCATAAGCGTGCCGTCGTCCTTCTTCTCGACACTAAAGCTACCCGCTTAGTGTGATGCAACAAAATGCTCTGCGCCTGGGCTGTAACTGCCTCCCCTCGTTGACGGTTCTGGGCATGCCACTTACAGTCATCAATGCGAAGCTGTCTTGTGTCAGCGTTAACTTGGACTTTATACCTTTTCATCACCTTCTCGAGCCAGGAGGCTTGAATTCGAGGACCCTCGCAGCTGCTGTCCATCTCATCTAGCTCAACGGACTACATCCACATCTTGGTACATCTTATAGATTTCACGGTTAAGTCTTCGCCTCCATTCACCTTCCTCGCAGACGGGACCATATATTCGACGTAAAATTTCACTTTCGAAGGCACCAAGAATCAGAACAATATGCCTTCTTGTGAATTCAATATTGTCTGCCTTTCGACAGTGATATTGGGTTCCCAGTGTGGTTACCGTCCAAGCATTCACCACTTTCTTGCAACTCAACTCAGCAGTTCACCCAAGTAGAAGGCGAACCACGACTCGCTCCTGCAACGCCACCCATACAAGTGGTCTACTTCAAAGCCCCTCTCAAGAAATTCCATTTCATTTTTTTCCCTACTTCCACCGGTGTATCGTAGGCATCAACAAACCTCATCAAATGTCTATGTTCGGCTCATTCAAGGATCAGAGACAGATTTGTCTGTCGCATCACTCCACTTCTGTTGCTAACCTGTTGCCAGTCTGCGCCATACGCGTGTAGTCTTCAACAGAATATCCATCAAGGCGATGACAAATTAATTGGACGCTACTGTGAGAGAACTCCTGTGCCAATTCTAGGATAAATCGCGTCAATTTCATCAAAAAAAAAAAAAAAAAACAGCAAAAAACACTCCAAGGCACACCGTTCTCGAACAAACCCATCGATTGTCCTCCGCCGCGCCGCAATATTCGAGAGAAGTCTGCCATTGGGTGCACGGTGTACCTACACATACTCAAGCAGACTTGCGACTGGGGGGAAATTGTGTTGTGAAATCGTTGACTGTCTGGCAGAACGCAGCAGTGTGTCGCCCCCACGGCAACCCGACGGAATCCCACCGTGTCACACACAAAAATACGCAAACAAGTGATGAGGATGCCATGGAAACAGACATCGCAACCAAACAACAACCAAGTGGCGCCGGCCGCCATCGAGGGTGTGGGGTTAATGTTTCCTGGCGAAAATTCTCTCGGTCCCATCTCGGTCTCAGCCCATGGACCCCCCCCCCCCACATTCCGCAGTCCTCTCCAGCGCCGGGTCAATATATTTTCGGCTTCGAAGTAACCGTTCAAGGTTAAAAGGATATTGCCTTGTCGCACGCACTTTGCGCTGCCTTCCTTCCTACCCGAACCCAGTGCGCGACGTGCTTTGTCTTCTCTGTATTGCTCGTTTATGTCCTCGTCCTCGTCCTCGAACTCGACGGCCTCAGCCAGGATGGGGGAAGTTGAATCCTTGCCGCTGGATGGGTGGGAATGTACTCGTATTGTTCCTACAGACCATCGAATGGGGGGGGAGGGGGGAGATTGAGACCGAGAGAGAGCGATACGTGCGACGAGAAAAAACGGCTTTCCAGGAATCACTCGACAGCTCTCCATACTCCAACACAACTGACATTTGTAGGGGTTTGCCGCTCTCGTTTTCACTTATCACGTTGTGTGCGTAGACATCCCCAGTCGGCAGCGATATTGGAAATGGTCCTTCGCCAGTCGTGGGTTCAATGGAAATCCTTGTTTTTGCGTCTTGCCATGCTTCGACTGACCTTGAACTTGAATTCGGGGGTAAAAAACTTTTACTAGGAAATTTTTTCCTTCTTCTGCCCACCGCGCACCGCACAGTCGGCATGGCTGTATCATCAACCGGATGGAGGTAGTTGTTTTTATCATGGCGTCCTCATAGCCGCCGCCGGTGCCGTCGACGTCGCCCAATTCGTGCCATTAGCCCCAGAATGTTCCGAGAGTGGATCGATAAAATGAAAATGAAAACGAACAAAAAAAAAAGCATTCTAGACTTTTGGGTTAAGTTTGCGGAGGCGTTGGTTTTGGCGATGGAATCCGTACGCCCGACCCCCCACCCGAGTGCGTTAGATCACTTCTGAAGTTATGAGCTAGCGCGGCATTCGCGTCGAGTGTGCGTACGAATGCGCGCATAATGCCATTCGATTGTGCATGCTTCCACTGAACACTGGGGCTGCATGCATGCATACAGTCGACAGCTGGGTGGTTGGTGCGGCTCTCGTAAGCGTTGCCAACACTTTGCGTGCACTGCGCACACTTTCAATTAGAAATGCAAATGCGAGTACAGCCATGAACTCAATTAGCAGACGAGATGATATTAGAAAATGAAAATCATTTTACTTGTTGCTCTGTGAGCATTGATAGCGAGAGAGAGGGAGAGTGAGAGTGAGAGAACTCTACTCATGATGCAGGAGGTGATAGATTCGCTTTAAAGTGTTTGACATTGTGGCGATTGACGAACCCGTACGTCGGCTAATGGTAGGCTGTGTTACGCGCTTGTCAACTGTGATAGATGGGATTAACTAATTGAGGGTCTGTTCTGACGTTGGAAAGCACGATCGGTGGATTGGGAGGGGATTTTTTCTAAACTGCATCTGTTCGTGTTTCGGATGAGGGTTTGTCGATCGAAAATTTGGGACTTTGGGTTGGAATTGAGTTGTTTATCGTGGACTCTTGTGGACTGGGTGTTTGACAAGGACAGGAGAAAACTGCCAATTGCTGAGATGTAGGACTCTGAAAGGCGTTGCCAATTGATCATCCTGATGACACATGCAGATTTACCACGCAGAAGCTGTAACATGAATCCTCCTATCTCGGGCAGCTCTCTAAGTCGCACCAATTACTTAAAAGGACAAAACATTTATTCCCACACGTTCACGTTTCAGACGCAAATGTTGTCACCGTGCGTCACTATAAACCTCTGCAACATGTGCAATGATGAGGACCTTTCCAGAAAATATCATTAGCCCAAGAAGCTTCAACATCGAGCTGTTCAAAGTAAGCAACTGATATCAATCATGAAGAAAGTACCACATATCCCAATCGTGGATCTCATTGTACTGTGAACAGTCCTCCAGGGGCACCTTGCTTGACACCTAAACACTAGAGAATCTTCCAGCTGGTCTCTATCGACTTTAATGACAAACAGCATTGGTCCAGACCGTCAAATAAGGGGTGCATCTCCCTCTCTCTCCTTATATCAACGTATACAATGTCCTTATAAATTTAACGAAACTTGACGAAGCTTGACGAAACTTAACGAAGCACCGGAAAATGGCTGTTATTATCACAGTGTCTTATGGCTATGAATTCGCGCTCGATTTCTTCAGTTGACGTTCCTTAAATCAATTACAGTTGGAAGATTAGAGGAGATAAGGCGCCGAAAAATGAAACAGATCTGTTCGCCATTTCAACGAAAGCAAGATCAGTGCGCTTTCTATTTCAAAGGTAGAGTAGGGCATCGGGTGTCGTTAAATCACTTCTTCAAAACAAACGCTCGTCTTCCCCAAGGTTCTGTTCCGACACCGACTCCTTTTTATCATTTGTGTGAATTACCTCTTGCCTACTTCTTCTGAACATGAACCGCGTCCATTTTCACAACATCAATTTGTGAACAAATGAGAGTCAACAAAGATCGCTTATATTTGTCGACAAAATTCATTGCAGAGAAGCGTCGGTTACAAAATGGTTGGCGGAAACGACAAAGTATTGTCGCATCCGGTGTGACTTCATCCAGAAGGCGATCTGTGTTGGTCTTGCGTCGATCGAAATATTGTTTCCTCAGTCCTCTGGCATTAATGTGCCAATTCTTTGGCTTATCTTACTGAAATTCGATGCATTCAAATCGAAGAGGCAACACAATTAATAGCATACATCATTCAGTCTCTGTTCCCGCACCTCCAAGGGATTCCACAGTCGACATTCCAATCCGCCCAAAGCCCAGTTCCCTCCCCTCGTCAAACCTGTGCTCTGACACCCAAGGTAACAAGAAAACAAACAAACCAAAGAGAGAGAGAGGAAAAAAGCGAAGTGCTTCTGGAAAGGAAATCAAATCGCCAACAACATTGCATAACTCATACCTCCAAACGGAATGAAGCCAAGAACCTATTAAGGACAAACCGCGCACACACACACACACTCGTCGCGTCGTGGCAGGCAGAATGCCGTCATAATTGCAGCAGCTTATGCGCATTGGACGTCGCCGCACGAACACCCAAATGTCACTTGCGTATGTCAAACGTTTCTTGTTGGCAGCAATTCGCAAAAAAAGCACGAAAAAAAAAAACAACAAACAATCCCAAGTGACAAAAACGCACACAATTCGCATGCCGTGACATTAGAGCGCGAATGGAAGTTAGAAAGAGAGAGTGATGGGAGGAGGGGAGGGGGATTTGGAGAGAAAGAGAGATCCCCTAGAGACAGAGATGGCTGCACACAAACACTCACTCATCATCGTGTGTGCGTGTGTGTTTCTCTTTTCTTTTTTTTTTTTGAAATGTGCATGAACTAATTGATGTCAAGGCGCACCGCTTAATTTATACTCTCTCGCACAAATGCCACATTTAACTTGCATGAGAAGCGGCAGTGGCAACAGCAGCGCGACTGTCATAGCACAACGCACACACGACACTTACTTACGTATAAACGTGAACGCACTTAGAATGCGCTCCCGTGATGTGTTTGGCGCAGCGCTCTGTGGTCGCCTTCTTCTTCCTCTTCGGTCGTCGTCGACGGTAGCTGAATGCAGCGTGCAGCGTACAGCGGTGGCGGTCTTCATGGCCCGCATGGATTGCATTGAACGGGTATCAGTGTCAAAGTGGTCACTGGTGCTGTTGCCGTTGCTGCGGCTGCTGTTGTTAGCGAAAACACTTTTACTTGCAACTTTGCCGAGAGATTTGCATCTGTGACCCTGACGGCAAACATCGCCGAAACCAACGCCACACCATCGCACACGTCGCGCACTTCGCACACACGGCGCACGATGCGGCGCACGAACTCCTGCATGGAACTTGCGTGACACACCAGCAGAGCGAAAAACTAGGCCTAACGTTTGTTATTGTCGTCGTTATGCATAACTCGGCCTAGTTGAGACCACCACCGCCGTCGCTGCCACCGGTTGACGTGGACGTGGACAACTCCCTTTTTCGCGGGGCTAGCGCGAACAAATTTAAAATATTCGGCAACACTGTCCTCGACCAGCCTGGCCGGGTAATTAGAGTGCAACAGCTAACAGCTAACTTCTGTGTGAGAGAGCTCCTCGTCCAAGGACACTGCGCTGTTGGGCCTATATGATCGCGTTTGGTGGAGCAGCAGCAGCAGCAGCAACAGCCAAGCAGCCTAGGAGCGAGCGATATCGGGGCTAGATAAAGTGCTGAGCAACAGATTTGCATTTTTCATGTGTAAAAAAACACGGTTGGAATGCTTGTTTTGGCAGAGAGTTCTAATGAACAGCCTTCGCAGCACGCCCCGGAGGCATGAATTGTGGTAGGCCTATGCGGCGATAGGCGCAGCAGTGGAAAAAAAAACGCGCACATAAATGTCACATGCGGACCTAGAACGGCGACGGCGGAGTCGAGTGGGTGAGAGGAGGGCTTTTGTGGGTCCGCATTCGCACACGACTGTGTGGGTACTTGATGGATGCGGTGAGCCTGTTTAGGGCATTGGCGTTAATCTTCAAAGAGTTTGTCTGTGGGTGGCTGTCGCACAGACAACGCACAACCACCAGAAAGACGTTTTTGGAACGGCATGTGTCTAGCCGATGGAGGGGCTAAGGCGAGATGATCGATTGCGGTGATCTCTTCGGATTTCGGGTCACTGTTCCACATGTCAAATGAGGAGGAAACTGTTGCAGAAATGTAGAACTGACTGATTTCCAGTTAAGAACGTTAAGTGAAGGGAAATTCTTTCTAAAAAGCAGTCTGGCGCCCGACAGTGGCTTCTTATTCCAGTGGTCCTACTCCTCTTCAATGGCAACAATATGTCACAGAGAGACCCGTCCTACATCCTTGAACTAATTGGCCAACAATTTCAAAATCCACGCCGTGCTGTGACGCTCGGGAAAAAAAAAACAAAAAGACCCCACACCTTGACAGAATGATTGCCGTCCACCGCTACCAAGCTCCACCGCGTGGACACAGTCTAAAGTCAATGATTACATAATTGAAAGTAGCAATCAGTCTAATTGTGGTTCCTTGCAGCCACCAGAATCCGTTCTCGGTTCAAGCGATTGGCTCGCTCGTTCAATCAATGCCTAAGGAGACCAATCAGCAAAATGGATAATTGATAAATCTATGAAGTATGTTTATGGTCATTCGATTTAATGAGCCCATAAAGTCAACGAGATACGAGACGCTTGTGCTCGTAAAACACCAAAGTCGACGCGAGTGACGTAACCAATCGTCTGTGATTCGATGTGATATTCAAAGGAATACAAGAGAGTTTCTCTGCCGATCGTGCGTCGATAGCATCGCTTGATAGTTGCGAGATGCGCATCGTCTACATTGGAGTCATGTCAATAGTCTTGAGACATTCTTTCGCTGGTGTCAAGGTCTGTAGTTTGCAAAATTGCTTTGCTATGCAGCACTTTGATGAGTTGCTGGAGAGTGAAGCAGGAAGGCGCTGTGATGCGGTGTGGCGAGGGATGTGCGTCTGGTGCCTGAATGTGTGTCTTGTGTTTTTTTCTTCGAGTCTTTGGAGGGTCTTTGGCGGCCTATAGATCCTTCCGAGTGTCTGCACCGAAGATTAGGTTATAGAACCAGAGGCTGGCTTTCCAAGGAACTCTGAAAGTACTGCCCGGTAGACTGATCTCTGCCGTCAACCAGTAGAACCTAACCAAACCAACTCGAAGCCGTGCCTAAATATGCTTCGACGGAGGCAAGATCAAGCTGAACCTGTCATACTCGTTTGGCTTTTCGTTTCATGCATTATGACAAGAGTAGCAGGATGGATTAAGAGATGCTGTGGCGTAGTGGGACAATACACCGATTCCGCTGGATTCAGACCCCGAAATAAACAACTTTCATACTTCACGTGACACACTGTTCACTGACCATCTTCGCAGAGTATAACAGTCTAGAAAAAGGCTTCTCAAAGTCGACACAAAACACTGGAGGTCCATCCACTTGTGAAAGATCGCACAACGCGACTGGTTGCGCAGGTTTAGGCTGAGTGCCGCGGCCAAGTCTGTTCCCTTTACAGAGGGTACGTGGCTGTTAAGCATTCAAGTAGATTGGCGTTTATTGTCGATGCTTTCATCAACTAGATGAATGCCTTAAATACGTCTTGCTGAACGATGATCGTTTTAAACGTCTGTTGCTTTGACAGGGACTCTGATTGACACCTCATCTTTCCATCTTCCAGAAGAGTGGAGGAAGTGCCTTCGCAGACATCCGCATCTTATCTAAGAACCCTTCAGAAGACAAGCCTGGCAAGTGAAACAAGGTGATGGTCATCACATCCGAAGGGGCACATTATCTTGCTCCTTTGGCCAGAGCTCTTTTTGGCGTCAATTCTGTCATCTCAAGGACGTGATCTGGAATCTGAAGCATGAACAGAGTCTCGTGTATAGCACTACCATTCCTGGCATAAGGCAGTCCAAATGGAAGGAACTCGAAGGCCTGCAGTTCGAGAAAGACTTAGTCTAACTCCTATGTTGGCTCCGAACAGCGATTTTATAGAAGCTTTTGGTTACCATCGAACTGTCTGATCATTGTCAGTCATTTGAAGGTGGTGTCGTAAAAATGGAAGTAGTTGTGCCTGGATTCGAACTTTGAAGCTTCGGAACATAACTCAAGTGTTTCCCCGTCTCGTTCCGCCCGAAATAAGACATGTCGCTGACCGCTGAGAACTTCTTTTTCTTCTTCTGACGGCGCTACAGTCCGGCACGGACATGGGTCAGCACCATCAAGCCTCTCCAACAGGCACCATCTCTAGCCAGCTGCGTCCAGTTTCGCACGCTAGGTTGGCTGAGCTTCTTCTCCACTTGTGTGCGCCATCAGTTTCGTGGGAGTCTTCTGTTGCTTTTTCCAATGCGACCACTGGGTGATTGAAAAAGCCGGTCTTTCAGCAGACGACTCCTGCCGACCTTGCCTCCAAGAAGAGTAAACGTCTGAACACGTACAACGCCACTGTAAATGATAGTTGACTTCATCTGCTTGCAATCTCACTGCCACCTGAAAATGCTCAAGTCAACCAAAACCAGGAAGAAACGAAGGTCCGACTCACTACCAAAGAATCAAGTCAGCCAAATTCTCACATATTTTCTTCTGAGACCAGCGAGTGCCTGAGCCTAAGCGGATGCAGCCCTTCGTGTGTGTTGACGTTCCTTCCCTAAATCGTCATGCGTCCTTGATCACCTCATCTTTAAACTGGCGGATGGACGTCTCCCTCCAGCAAGTGTCTGAACCTGCTGCCATTCGTCCTTGACAGTGTTGCCCGTCCTTGACTAAGTTGTCTCCCATCGCCAACCACTTGGTGTTTAAATCGGAGAATGGGCCTTCCTACTATTCTCTAGGGCTCGAATTCGGAGAGATTTTTCGTCCGAGCACCAGTTTAGTCGACGGGTCATTCCCTTCCAAACAGCACCCACACCCTTCTGCAGTTCATGTTCTGTTCTCCTCCATTCACCTTCTTCTCAGACAGAATCAAACATCCGACGAAATATTTCCTTTTCGCCACGAGCCAGTCCTGCACAGCAAAGTACTCCCACATCCTTGACAACCCCACTTCGTGTCCTGTGTCATCCAGTTTCGACGAACGCACGAAAGTGCTCCTCCACCTGTGTCTGTGGATGGATGCCCACTCGTCTCAGACAGCCGTGCGCCATCTGACATTTAATGAAACTTCCGAACATTTTTGTTGACTGTTCTCTTCTGAGTGACGGGCCATCGTACTCATCGGTGGGTCGACAACCCTTGGCATTCCCTCACTCTGGACACCCACACCGTGCGTGGTGTCTGTGCGTAATTCAGCCAACGCCGAGTGCCAATACATCTCAGAGGCGACCCCAAATAAATCAACCATCACAACCAGATTCCTAAGATTACCGCTCAAAAGCCCACCCAAATACTTCGAATAAATCAATCTCGCCGGGAAACAACAATCCCGCGCGAGCTTTCAAATTCGCCAAACGCTGACAGATCAACCCACTTTCGGGGGGCCGCAAGCTCGACCAATTCCAAACCAGAGGTATCATGTGGCCAGCATTAACCCTGCACATGGCGCACAAATCATCCGCAAAGCAGTCACCTTCGGTGCCGCGCCAGCTCCCGGGCCACGGCATCTCTCTCTCTCTCGCTAGACACCCAGCGAATTCAATTAAATTTGATGGAAGGCATTAAATCAAACTCTGTCAACAATTTTCCAATTCTCCTGGCATCCACTTGCACGGTGCAAATCCGGCAGCGGCGGCCGTACATGCGCCAACCTTGAAACGCAAACGCACCCAGCACGGACGGATTTTCTGTACAATCGCAATTGAAATCGCTCAAACAAAAGATGCAGGCGAACACAAGAAACACAACAAAACAGATACAAATGACTGCTCACCTCAGCATCGATCGCTGCTGACTAACTACCGCCGAAAGAACGACGACGAAATTAATCAACTTCAAGCGCAAAGTCATGCTGCGGCGGCACCTCCAGCCACCAGCAGCCTTTCTATTCCAGCCACCATGTAGCCGTCATGCGGCATAGGCTGTCTTGCACTACGCTGCCCCATGCAGCAGATAGAATCGGCCATAAGGCGTCGCGATTCTGGTCAAGAACTTACGTCTTAAAAGTTCAAAATGTTTCATAGACCTCAATACAGGCGGCGGCGGCGCGCGGTGACTGTGGACGCGCACAGACAGTGAGAGTGCGGCCGCGCAGCCAGAGAAGCGCTGACACATAGGAACAATGGCAGCACACTTGTGCGAGCAGTGCACACGCCAGAGCCTCGACGCAGTGCCATGTGGAAGGTAAAGGTGTACAATCGGAATGGAAACTGCCGCAAAAACAAATGCACAAATGAAAATCAATACACCAAGGCTGTAGGTCTTTGGGGATCTAGGCCTAAAATCTCTGACAGGGGCTGGTGGTGGGAACGGTTGATTTGTGGGCAGATTTTAATCAATGCCCCGACTTCTGGGTTCGATTTTTCACTCCGTCCGAGGAATGCCATAAATCTGGCATTTTTTTTTCTGGAAAATGGGTGAGAACTTGTTCATTGACTTGCAGCGGGTTTGGTTGAAGCCGGTGGCTAGCTGGGAAACTCACAAATCATGGTGATCTAGATGACTCTGTAATCAGTGGTGCGAGATTTATTCTCTTTGATTTCGGATACCGTTCCATGGAGCACGCTGGGAGTCTGGACACACTCCATTTTCGGCTGTCAGAGCTCGTGTGGTGGAAGCGGAACTCGTCTTGTGTTAGAGTTGACTTCGTTGAGTTGCTTGAGAAGAGAGGTTGACGCTTGATAATGGCCGTGGAACTTGAACCTTACGCGATGATGTCAAACAAGAACATGCTCTTGCGCTGGTAGCTGCGATTGAAGTGCGATCCTTTAACCAAGAGACACCTCAAATGATGACGCGACTGCTGTAGCTCTTGTAAGATTTAATGGCTGAGTGAGCGTTAGAGGCTTTCTTTCGTCGTATTTGCTTTAAGGGCATTTGGAGAGGAAGATTCAGCCAGACCCAGAACCAGAAACGAACATCACAAGCGGCGCGGTGACACAAATCCAACCAGGCGACTACGGGTCTAACGCTTGAGGTGGTCATGGACATCATGGCTTCGGCCCAGACTGTGGAAAAACGCAACAGAGGTCGCCCACGTCTAAGATGCCGCACACTTGTGGAGAACGACCTCAACCAAGTAGCTGTGCTCATTTGGGAGCGGCTAGTCACAAATCGCTAGCTGGAGAGACTTCTTGGTTGAGTCCCAGGTCTACCTTGGAGTGGAGCGAGTTGAAGGCTGTGAGATAGGCAAGCCATTCCAGAGCTTTGTTATATTCAATCATTCAGTAAAGAACAGGGGCGTAATGATTAAATGAAGAGGCGAACTTTGTCGCGACTTTGAATGCTAAAAGGGTGTTTTTTTTTTAGAGTCAACAACTTTAAATTGGCAGCATTGTTTCCTGCGCGACCTGATTTGACAGTTCTGCGTTGTTTTGAGTTTAGTTTGGTTTGTCAATTTATCATGAATAGACGCACGTCAAAAAGTTGGGACTACAGTCTACGCTATGTATTCGCCATTCAAAGTAGTGACATGGCCAAGTTCATAAACGTCAAACTGCGGGCGCCCTGCAAAATGTTCGTTCATAAATTTAAATAGACTCCATTGACTATGCATGACAGTTGTGGGCAACTGCAAAACGGCAGTCCAACTGCGAACAAGTTGTTAGTGATTTTTGTTCTGTTGCTGAAATCGAAAGATGAATTTCTTCATAGGAAAATGGTTCCTAGAAACATCATCCGGAAATGCTCTTATTGCTCTAAGGAGATTTCTGTCTCTTGACTTCCAATTCTTTTAATTTAAAAACATTTTTCCTTCGCGTTTCGTTTTAACGAATTATGAATGTATGAATACTTTTCTATTCAATTTCATGGATATTAAAAAAAAATATATAAAAAAGGTTGTCCGGTTCTAAAAAAAAAACACCCTTTACATACTTAGATCGTTTCTGCGTTAAGTCTACATTTTTTGAGGATGCAGCAGGTGATGCTGATGAGAATGATCTTCGATATCTGTGTGAATTGGGGGAGCTACTCCATCGGCTGGAGATCGAATCTCCTCGTTTCTTGTTAGCCTTTACCTCTAATTTCAGTGATTCCCTCTTGGAACCCGTCGATTTACCAAATAAGTGGCTGCGGTGGTCACGATGCTATTTATACACATGTCTACGATTAAAAATGTAATGTGGATCCAATAGAACAACCACGGCACCTGTAAGATGTGTTCAGCAGCGGCCGGCTGGAAATGTTCTACTGGCCCTCGCAACTTTCAAATGTCTGGGTGCCTTTCTCAAAGTCAGCTGCTAAACTTTTCTCTAGTCTCTAAGCGACAAGGATACCGAACACTTGGATACGAGCAGGTACTTCTTAGGAGTCAGTTAGTTCCCTTTGGCTAACGAGGAGGCGATGTATCAACCACCGATTAGTGATAGCTCAATGGATCCAAACAGGATGTTTCTGTAGATGTGGCTGAAGCCTAGGTTGGTATCGGCTGCCACATTTTACTGACGTTTTTGTTCAAGGTGAAGAGCTTCTCCTTCCTGCTTGCTCAAGTGTTCTATATCTTCCCTTGGTGGCTTAGTCTGACAGACCGTCGAGCTCTGAATTCAGTTAAAACTAAAAAAGTGTTTTGACTCAACATTGTCCTTCTTTAACTATTTTCAGTGAACATGAACGCATTATCGACGTGGTTTGCGTTTGGTTTGGTTTAATCGACCTTCCTTCGCGAATAAGTTCCTGGACTCCAAGTTATGAGTCTCACGATCCGAGAGACGTCGTCTTGGATGTATCAGCACCCCGTCAAGTCTGTCAATGAATTCTCTGAGTACGATCATAGCGTCGAACTCCAGAGCTAAGTTTGCTTTGATGAGGCACTTCTGCCCCGTCGGTAGACGTCTATACACCTACGTTGCAGAATCCCTTGAATGGAGATCACATCGAGGCGATCACGATCACGATTCACCACTTAAGATCGATCCTAGCCGGATCACTGAAGTCATTCAGCGTCAAGTTCAGTCAGCATTCTTCATTGAATCCGTAACCGGCGGCAAAACAAGGGCAATCTTTTGTCGCAGATGCAATAGTTGTCACAAGCTTTCTTCTTCTAGTCCCAATTCTTATCTGGCATTCTTTCGAGATCGCTGTCATGTGCACAATTGAATCATTGTGAATGACAATGATTCAATTGTGACCTACTTGGAAGAAGTGTCCCCTTTCCGCACCATGGCGCATTTAAGTCTCCGTTCGCGCGTTTAACGCTGCCTCAGCTCTTGAATGGGCTGTTAGCCTCCCGCAATCACCCAGTTTCGTTCAATGAGAGGTAAACTAAGAGTATGCAGCGACCACCTTAAGTTCGCATCACACCAGAGTGCCCTGCAGAGTGCCGTATCTATCTGTTAAATCGGCTAAATAATTTTCACGAATTGTTGCTCGATGTCGAAGACCCTAAAATAGCGTTGCTCACCTGCCACCATTGAGGAAGAATGCTCCAGAAGATCACTATTCACTGGACATGCCCTCTGGTCATCAAGAAGTTGCGTGTCCTTATAGATATACATTCGCCATTAGCATTGTTTAGTCAATAGAACTTTCCTCTTGTCGTACCTGCCCACTTCACCAGACACACGACAAGACGCAAAGCAATAAGCAGCAGCCCCCCGGTGACGGCAGCAGTTTTAATCAGAAAAGGCTCGTAGACGCAAAGATTGCCTTCAAACTTGCAAAAAAGAATAATCTTAACCAACGGACTACTGCCCAATCTGCACAAAAATTGATCAACAGACTCTTCCCCCCGGAATTGCATCGCTCCCACTCACCGGTGCAACCAGATAAAGTGTCCAATTCAATTGACCATTCCCGTCCGGTCAGGTATTAGTGAAGTAATAGAGCCCATTACGCCGGCGATAATTCACGTTTAATGTCCTCTCTTGCAAATTGAATTCCATTTGATTTAGCCCGTCAATTAATTAAGTCTGGGGGTCCGCGATCAAATCTGTCTTTGTCTTTGGTGACCTTGCAGACGTCATAAATGACACACACTTAAACTCGATGGCGGCGCGCGCTCCATAGGCGTTCGCTCAGACGACCAGCCAACGGTACTAAAACCACCCCACCAGCCACCATCGGCGAAACACCCCCCATTTCTCTTCTGGCGTATTCTACGTTCAGGCTGTCACTGCGGGTGTAAGGAACTTTCACTCGTCTAACCTTGAAATTGTTTCCCCCGCCAAAGGACCGAGACGGCAGACAAAATCGCTCGACAGGCAAACGAACTCTGCGAGATACTTTTTCTTCTCGGGCCCTCTGTCTGGCCGGGAAGACGGCTGGGCGGAGCAGCGGCGAACCTGCGTAGGTGGCGGTGGTGGTGGGGCTGCAGAAGGATATGCGGAACGTCGGTCGTGTTCAGGGGAAGTTCAAACGCAGTCCTTGAAATATCTCTCTCGAATGGATAATTCCAATACATTCGAAGTAGGCGGGCGGCCTGACGACGGCGGGTGGCGGCATGAACTTGGCCGCAAAAGTTCACGGCCAAAGGGTAGTTTCGATTCCGAAGACAATCTATTTCGGACCGACCAACGAAACGAGCGACGAGACGCCCTAAGCTCTGCTCGCGTCTGCCTGTCGGTGTCGTTGTGTGCGATTTTGTTTGTTCCCTCTCATCCCCTCCTGCCAACACCATTCATCGGGGGTGAATTATTTCAGACCGACAATGTCCTCTGTCGAGTAAATAAACTGGTGTCCTTGAAAAATTGTTCTCCCAAAAAGCTTTTCCTTATTTGCCGAGTGCTTCGATGTGAACATCGCCTGGCTCCAGACGGGGTGGTCGGTGGCACAATTGAGGCTCTGTATCCTCCTACCCAGGCGGCGGCGGCGGCGGCGGCCTATATAGTATGTGGCACAGAAATATAGCGTGACGCATACCTACGCACGCACGGCACAGCTAGACTGCAAAATGTTCTCGGTCGCCTCCCCCTCGACGGTAGACATTGACTGTGGGTGTCGGTGAGAAGGACGACAACCTTTCCAAAAGTATGGCTGCCTGCTGCCTGCTGCCACTGCTCCTGCTCCTGCTGTCGCTGCAAATGTGTGCGTAATTATTCTTGTTGTGCTCTTTTTTGTTGTCTTTTCCATCGCCCCAGTGGTGTGCGTCTGTGTGGTGGAGGATAAATTTATGGATGAATCCTTCGCAGTACATACGGCATGTATTACTGTGTGTCTAGAGAACGGAAGAAATGACCTGTCTCAAATGGCTGGGGGGTTGAGGTAGGCTTCAAGGTCACCAGTGGCTATAAAATATAATGTACCATCTTTGGAGCGCTGTGCTGGAAGAGAGGAGGGTGAGTGGTGCTCGAGATGCTTTTGGTCCTTGGAGATGAATGATATATGTATGTACTTCAATATCCGCTTGCAAATTTTCGTACTTTGCGGAGGCGGTTAGTTGGCTTATGTCTTTCGTTTCCTTTCGTCCCCGAGCATCTACATATGTCCTTGGCAAGGATGGAAAGTTAGCCTTAACGAATGTGTCATTAGTTTGGGTTTTCAGAGTATATATGTGAGCAGAGGTTCGATTAGGTGGAACGAGGCAGGGTTTTGGCTCAGATGGGACCACGTCTCAAGAGGGGAGGACAACGACAGCAGATTATGGGAACCTTTCGAGATTGACTTGATGGGCATGTGGTACGTTTTCGTGGTAAAATGTGCTCCGATTGCTGGCTAAAGTGTCAAGCTTATTGGATGACAAGAATTGTAAGATGTTCTGTATTGCGGCGTGATGGGGAATGTCGATTCGTTATTTTGCAACCACATTCTTTGGTGTGACACATCAGAGAGGTTCCACTTGATGCGCAATGTCATTCCGGTCTCCAGCCACCATCTTCTTTTGCTTGGCACATCAGAGAGGCTCCCCCCAGCTTTCCGGCATCCAGCCGCCATCTTATTTGGCTTGACACGTCAGAGAGGCTCCACTGTCTTTCCGGTCTCCAGCCGCCACCTTCTTTGGCTTGGCACATCACAGAGGCTCCACTGTCTTTCCGGTCTCCAGCCACCATCTTCTTTGGCTTGACACATCACGGAGGCTCCACTGTCTTTCCGGTCTCCAGCCACCATCTTCTTTGGCTTGACACATCACTGAGGCTCCACTGTCGTCCAGGGCTCACCTTCTTCTTAACACGTCTCAGAGCACATTCGGTCTCCACAAACAAGACCAGCTTCAGTCCTCAATCTCTGACCAGACTACAGACAACACAGACCTTCGCGGTTCCATTTCCAATAACTACCGCCACATTGCACATCTAGTACCGCCATAAATACGTCTGAATCCTTGCCGATTCATTTGCTAAAGCATTTGCAAAAGAGATGAGTAAAGTGAAAGTGGCGACAAGGATCTGCTCGAATGTCTTCCTCCCCACGACCACCAGCAGGGTCGACTGCAGGACAAGGAGATCATTGACCAACCATTTCAGACTTCAATACAACGTCTCCACGCCTCTATGACCTTCCATCAAGGACATCCAGTATTGTGTCTGTGTCCGCCTTTAATTCATCGTCGCCAAGAGAAAAATCGCCACCCAACCACTCGTTCAGTGTTCCCTCAACAATAAAACTGTTCACGTTCGCCACCACCCTGCCCCGTACTAGCGCCCACACTTCATGTAAATCACCACTGACATCGTAAAAGTTACCACTGAAGCTGATGGCATAATGCTCGCAGACAAATTCACCAGACAGCTTGCACGTAAACTGGAATCGCACCGATCCGCAGTGTTATCAAACTCCCACCAGTCGCACTGCAATAATCCAGCCACCCACTCGCCAAGGGCGTGTGGGGTTTGCTCCGAAAAAACAATGCAAACACGGAGTAGCACTCCATGTGGAACAAATGAAAACGAAAACGAAAACGGAACTATTACTCGTTCTGTGCTGGGGGCTGTGGCTGGGCTGTGGGATTGGCATAAGCACTAAGGGGGATGCGTTCCTATTTCCGATTCTGAAAGCGAAAGTCTTGCCCAACTTGACTGCTGACTGCTTTTGTATGCCATTGTGCAATCCGTGCGGTTATTTATCTTGCCCTCAGTGGCGGATTGAAGAGAGAAGCACCTCCACCACTCGAGTGGTCTGGCGCTCTTTGTGCGGACCTTTGTGTGTGCAAAAGGGAAACACTACCACGCCACTCGTGAGTGACATCGACGTGCACACAAACATCGAAGACGACTACGACGACGACGAGGTTGTTATCAGCTCTGGCAAATTAAATCTCTGATGCATCTTGGGGTGGCCCCGTGGAGTGTGGAACGCGCTGCACACAGGCGTTGTCTTGTCGTTTCGGTTGAATTGTGAATTTTACGTGAATGGTAGCAGGGCTCATCGCCATCCACTGTTATGCGTCTGCTGGGGGTGTGGATGGCATGTGCATAGGGGTGGAAAAACTCATTACACTCACGAATGGCGGGGGGTGGCGTAGTTGTTTTCACTTGGAATGCATAATACTCGCAAGTTATGCAGAGTTTTGCTGATGATTCGAGTTCGTCGGGTGCAAGCAACTCATTCGGTTTTATGCTTTCGCCATGCCTGGCCTCACACTCACACCGACTGAGTTCGAGACCGACGATGGTGGTGAGGTGAAATTCGATGGAAATGGGTGAAATGATTTGGAAAAAATATCCTCGCAACTGTTAAAGTTTCGCTGTTCGCGTGGCTATAAGGATTGTTGATCCTTTTGCGATTTGACACCCCATCTCTCGCGGCGGACGAGAGTGGTGACAAACAAAAGTAAGAGTGGCGATGGTAGGAATTTGCGTGGATTGCCGTTTGATTATTTCGATGTCTGTTCGAAGGACAATCATTTTTAGTTTTTTCCCAAATTGGGTTGTAATTGATGGGGCGAGGGATTGGAGGTGCGGGGGTGTGTAGGTGGAGCTGGTTCTTGATGGCGTGGGCTTTGAGCGAGCTCCGTCTTGAGTTAATCGACGAAATTACATTTTCAACGAGTTGACTGAGGCGGTAGAGCACAATAAGTCTTCGAACTCACCTAAAAATGGGGTTTAGAGCCATGCATTGGTTATTCACAAGGACAATACCAAGGTATGGAGTATTAGTATGGCCGCCAGTCCTTAAAGAAGAAGTCATTTGCAAAATTCTTAGGCCAGAGCAGAGACTGGCATGTACGTGCATCAGTGGATCACTAAGAAGCACATTCTTTTCCACCGCCCTCCGCTAGATATATTTGAAAGTAAACTTGCGGCCAGCACCACTATCAGAATTAAGACTCTAAGAGTATGGATCGAACTTGGCACTGGTTACTCCATGGTACTTAACAAGATTGGCTTCTCCTTCCCAGCGACAACAACCGCCTATTGCCTCAATCCATTTTCGAGAAGACCTTCTCAACCAACATTCCGTCCAAATCGGAGCGGAAGTCTGGCTGGCAGACGATGGAAGAATGGACTCCTCTTAGTCTTTGCAGATGGACCATGAAAGAGGAAGCAGGCATCGTTGTTTACAGTAATAATAATATGGGTGACGCTGCAGCCCGTATTGGTTCTGGGCCTAGCTTCCCAACAACCACTCGTGTTGTGCGTGCTATTGTTCTCTCACGTGTGGAAGGGACCTACAGTTTTATGCCGACTCCGAACGGCCAATTTGAGAAGCTTTTTCTTCAACAGTTATACTCTTTGAGGATTGTCAATGAGTGTGAAGAGGTGGGGCCATGAAAAAAGGTTCGTCGTGGGCTTCGAACTTAGACGCCGAGGTTTTAGTGCATAGGAGTCGACTCACAGACCCACAATGTCACGGCCGCCAGGGAAATTAATACATCCTTACATCAGACAGAGATCATGGCGGTTAAAGAGGCATATTTCAGTCTCAAAAATAAAGTGATATCCACAGTGGCACTGCACACTATCTCCTTCCCACTGGTACTCCTTCTCTCGCCAAAACAAGCGTACTCCACAAAAGGATCAACCTAATGAACCTTGATTAGTTAGAAGGCACCACATGCCGCTTTATAAAACAAATTTGACCGTCACTTGACCTAGAACTCAGACTACATAGGCCAGTAATTAGGGTCCTCATTGGCGTTATAACCGTCCACTGGCCTTCGTCCACAAACGCCTACAGGAAGGATCTCCCTTATAACCTTACAACAAGGAGGAGACCATCCAACACCTCTTCTCCTCGTGTAGCACTCTCACCTCTGGTAGAAAACTGCAAATAGTGGCACACTTCTTCGACAGTCTGTGCGAGATGAGCAATATGCGCATCGCCCAGCTTTATCTCTTCGTTGCAACCACAAAAATATGAATAATCTGATCGCGTGGTATAAGCTAAGGTAAGTAGGCTGACAGCGAAATCGCCAGCTCACTTGGACCATGTTGGTCCATTGTGATACCCATACGTCATACTACTGCCACTGATCCAACTCCAGTGATAGTGGTCTGAATTTGATCCCATTGGCAAATGATGACTGAAGCAGATTTGAAACAGAGTTCAAACCGGGGATACCTCTAACCATGGGCAGGCACTCAACCAACTGCGCCATCCTGCTGTTGTATGTTGTATGCTGTTGATCGCGTGGTATATCAACGGGCCCATATTTTGTCTACATTCGATTTTCTTCTGTCATCCTACAACTTGTACCTAACCTAGCCTTTCTAAATTATAGACCATTTATATATGTACCTATTATTTATTTAATTTCTTAAAAACTTTCTAAAATGCTTCAAGTGGATATTAATTTCGCGACACTTACAGTTAAGCTCACAGCTGTAAACCTCAAGGAAGTGTTCTAAGTCCAGTACTTTTTTCAATATTTTTATGGGTGATTCTCTCAACACCCTCAGCTGCTTTTCTTCCTACTCTTCGGACGACATTGTGGGGTGATATTGTTGCCATGAATATCTGTCGCCTCACCTCGCTTTATACCATCACTTGGTTCGATGATGTGATGTAAAAACTAGATCACTCTGAGCAAGACTTCCATTGTTTTGAAGTCTACTCTTCGGATCGAAAATAAACTTCTCCGTGTTAAGGGTTGTATTTCAAGCCACATTCACTGAAATGGTTAACCAAACTGGTACCAGTGAGTACGTACCCAAATTAAAAAAAAAAATCAAATTATTCAAAGTCCTTGTTTGTAAGCAAGTCAGAAGCTTGCTTGTTCGCACTCCACAATTTATCAAATTATCAATAACAAACCGTGTTTGATCGGCCAAATCGTCAATGTGAACGTTTGTTATTACAAAGATGGCAGACTTGTAGGACGGTAGGCAAAGCATTTTGACTTTTTTCCAATTTGTCGTCAAGCTAATCATATCGACACATTTTTGAGTGTGAACGCCGCTATAGATGATTCAACTCAAAACCCAGTTTGAGACAACAAGAGGAGCTCCTGTGTGGTGGAGTGGCTGTTCTTGGTCACCGCTCGCAGATGGTTCTTGAATGAAGCCAAACATCGCAGTATTTCGTAATTTAACTCAAGGAAGATAGACATGGACTCATGCTAAGTAATATGAAAGGAAAAGGAAGTTAGATGTACATCAGAGAAAAAAGGAAGAATCTAAGTTGAAGTTCTTTCTCCATATGCTCAGAACTGAGAGACGAAGATCGCGTCAATAACTAGGTATAGCCTGTGTCTGGCTTGCAACTGTGTCCATTGAAATATGATGTTGACGACATCGATGTGGAACTTGGTTGCAGTTGCGTAGGGGATAGGTGCGTCGACTCCTTCTATTCCCGAATTTATTGACTTGCTTATCAGCGTGCGACACATGGATGATCTAATCCCGGTAAATAGCTTACTTCGATCGACGCTGCTCCCGGGCAAGCTGTCTTCCATCTGAGATGACTTGCTCTTTATACCAGAGATCCAGTCTTCCTCCAATTCTCGAACCAAAAACCACTCCTAGCTGGACCATTGGTGTCCATCCGCTCGATGTGACCGAGATGAGGTAGTCGACGGATTTTTGCCTTCCGGACTACATCCACATCTTTATACAGCTCGTTCGAGTTAGTGGTTGTGTCTCCTCCTCCATTCACCTTCCTTCCACGTAGAACTTTTCTTTCGAAAGCACCAAGAATCAACTCGACTATTCTGCTTATCGTCCAGCTTTTGGCTCCATCTAGCAGGATTGGCAACATACGAGGTGTGCAGAACATTATTGTGGTGCTCCGAGTCACGGATTGTTGTTTCGACATACCGAATCAGCAACGGTTGCCAAGGGCGATTTTACGTCGGGTCTCCACGAGGTTGACGTGGTCCAAGGTAGACAATCCCCTTTACTGCCTCGAAGTTGTAGTCGTCGAGCGTGACATTTTGTCCCAAGTGGTGTGTGACGGGACGATCTTTACTCGTCTCGTTGACCCTAATACCAGCTCCTTTTGCCTGTTTTTTAATCGCGTTGAAAGTTTCCACCACGGCACGTTTGGCAAACGAGACGATATCGACGTCATCTGACTAGCGCCTTCCGTGTTTACAGCTGCCCTCCGCACTATCTTGTCAAGTCTCTTCCATACTTACTTACTTAAGGTGGCGCTTCAGTCCGCGGTGGACCTAGGCCTCAGCCAACAACACGTCTCCAATCAAGTCTATAAGCGATCTTTTTTGTATTACTTCCGGACTCTGTATAAAAAAATAGTAAGTGCAATGTACCCGTACCATGATGACACTTTGGTTCTGTCACTCTCATCAAACTCCACTTCTGTGTGCTCTGAGGATTTCAAGGGACCTCCCATTGGAGTTACTGACCCAAAATCGATCGTCGCCTCTCAAGTAGCCATGAAAAGTGTAGACCCGAAAAGTGCTGATGTCCTTAACCTCTTCCCATTGACCCTCCAAACAGACACAAAAACTTCTACTTATGACTTCCAGTCGAGAGTCCTTCACCGGGCCATCTATAAAACTGCTTAGACGGCTCTTCCTTTTTACTGCCTTCCTTGGGATACTCAACAAAAAAAAAAAAAAACTGTCGAAACTGCAGCCCATTCCGCTGCGCCGATGAATAATCATTTCAAACCCACATCCTTCCCTTCATAGGTCATGATTCGGCGTGTTCTTTGTTGTGCGGCCTGGTATTTTATGGGGAGACAATTTCATTTGCCCAATGCCCTTGACCTTATGAATCGCTTCAAGGACTTTTTTCCACCTACTACACAGTACAGTGTCGCGACCACAGACCCCTCCCCCCTGGCTACCACCCATATTCACGTCTACAATTTCATTAATATTAATTTCTCCACGTTCGTTGGAGAGCCGGAGTGGAAAAAAAAATTGAAGAAGTTACAGAAATCCAGTACGCTCCGGAAAATGCAAAGCACACACGCATAAGCGAGACGTTTGCAGCGGCTGCCCCGCTTCACTCTGCCCGACGACGGGTGTTCCGCCCTAATCGGCCGGTTTAGTGTTCCTGAACAAACAGTATTCCGAGAGGCATAACACAAACAAAGAGAACCGAATAAAAACTGTTACTCATTTGTGCCACCCATCACCCAGGGGGGGGAGATTGGGTGTGGGTTAAAGATATAATCCACGAAATACATGATAAATATCGAATGGTTGGGGTTTTGCCTGTCGAAGGTTCCTTACATACGCCAACTTTTCTACTCCCTTCTGTCTGGATTTGAAAGCTGATGACTCCTAAGTGACTATCTACCCCCAGACGGGGGTCGCTTCTATCTAACTGCGGCTGTACATATGTGCGCGCCCGCTTCTGCTTGCCCGGGGTTGAGGGGGTAAATAGGTGGGATTTCTCCAGTTTGTGTACTTCGTTCGTCCTTTTTCGTTTCTCCTTTGAGTGCTCATCTCGACTGAGTGGGTTGAGAGAGCTTTTTTGCGGGGTGTCCTTTCCATCTCCCACTCGCTGTATTTCACACACCCACACAGAGGAGCACGCCGGTGTATTTGTGCTGGCGGGGTTTTTAACCTAACGTCCGCCGCCGTCATTGAAAAACTGCTGAAACGGAGGTAAGAACTTGATGTTAACTTTAATGAAGACTAAGTTTTTTTTTTAGAAAAAGCAGATACCATGCCATAAGTGCTTTCGTTTCCTCTTTTTATAGCAGAACGTTGTTGTTGTGGTCGCGTGGGCGAAGCTAAGACTTGTGTTCAAGAAAGCCTCGGATTTGAGTAGGAGTTGCAGTGTGGAAGGGAATCATGAAGTGAAGGGCAGTGTAGTGAAAGGTCAGCTGAAAAATTAGGGACATCTTGCATCACTTGAGAGGGACCTACGCTAGTTTTTACAAACTATAAACATCATAAACAAGCGATAGGAGAAGCGTCATTGAAGGCGCTCCTTAAAGTCATCTCTTAGAGGCAGTGGGGATTTCGTAAGTCTGTGGAAAAAAAGAGAATACATGGTGTGATGCCAGTCGATTCGAAGAAAAAGGCAATTAGTTGATTCATTATCCTCGATTTGAGATCCAAGAAATTGCCTGATGGACGTTGATAATAATGAGAGTGCCCTTCACAGCTTCACAGAAAATCATTGCCTACCTTTTAGGAGGTGATGGACCAACAGGAGGTGTCATTTTCAATTTGGCCCCGTTGTTAAACTGTCATCTTTCATCTGTCATTTATGACAGAATTCAAATAGTAAATAGAAGGAGGTTGTGAATTGTGGATCGATGCACACGCCCGAGGTATGGTGAACGAGTGCAAATTTGCCACGAAATTGGTGCAAATATTGCAGAAGCACTGCGTTGAGCTCGTCAAGAGATTTCTGGTGCGTCCATAATGATTTCAATCGATCAATGTGGACATTTCCGACCGGTTAGTGAGGCAAAGACTTCAAGCCACAAGCACACAGTCGCAGGTACACAGAAACCAGGGAGCGTGCTCCTTTCGACACGATCTCCTGAAATTGAGACTATCCACAATCACTTTATATAGCATTTTGGCGGTTCAGGCGTTCAATTGAGACATGAACTGAAGCCAGAACATAACGGTCAGCTGTCATTGGATTAGTTGGTGGAAAGAGACTCTTTTCCCTCTCGTCTCCATACAAAAAAGATGCAAAACCGAAACAACCTCTCCAACCACGGTGAAAATGGGAATTTGACAGTAGTTTTTGGGCAGCTGCTGTCATTGGGTCGCGTTTTCTTTCTTGCAAATTGTGATTTTTAGACAGTTTCAGTGGCTTTCCAAGGAGGACGGTGGGCCTATTGTTGCTTCAAACTTATGCCACGAATGTGGACTGTGGTTATTCTCAGCAATGAAGACGCAATGGCTCCATTCAGTGACTATTTGCATGATTATTCTTCGACTCCGAATCTGTTGGACAACGCACCAGAGGGTACCCGCGTCGAAGGTGTAGGCACACCTAAAGATGGCAAAAATGGCGACAGCTTGTCAAGGACAACTAGCCATAGATCGTGGCACACTCAGGTGCTGAAACTGGAGGCAGCTTGCCAGAGATCGTGGCACACCCAGGTGGTGAAACTGGAAGCAGTTAGCCGAAGAAGCTTGTTGGTTGAGGCCCGGGTCCATCACGGGCAGTAGCGCCAAATAGAGAAGAGGTTGCAGGTGACTTCCTTAAAGGATGTCATTAATTAGCATTGAAGGTCGTGCGCTAAAGCCATTAGACGTCTACGGCACCGTTCCAGCAATGAGTCATGCACCAACAGAAGCAATCACAGATCTTCTTCGAGAAACAATGTGGCTGATCTCGGCATCAATTGACTAACAATTTCACCAAAACAAAGGAAGCGGAAATATGGCAGGTATTGCATGCCATCACTAACCTCAGAGCTTGTCCTTTAAAGCAACATATAAACGTCATCACTTCAGAGACAAGTTCTCCGATTTTCGATCGACGTAAGATAACACCTCTTGTTGGATGGACCTACTCAAACACCACATAAAGTGCCACTAATCACCATCACTGGTCGCCTAAGATCGCTGGTGGTCATAGCTACTAAGGGAGACGGGACAAATCCAACTGGAATTTCTGCAGGAAGTGGAAAAGCATACAAAAAAGTTGATCTGAAATCACACCTCTTGTTGGATGGTCCAACCAATTCTATTCTGTCGCCTGTTGAAAATCCAATTTGAATCCATGGTGTCCCTGCCTCTGAAGGATCACATTACTTGCTTGTCTTTGCACATGCAGCATAAAAAAGTGATAGCTCTCAGGAGAGGTTGTGTGAGAGTGATTCGTCGGGATTAAATGTTTTTTTTTTACGTTTGACCAGCAATCAAACCACAGGCGTTGAGTAGTGCGTGGAGCATCGCATTCGTCGTCGCGACGTTTGTAACCTGAAA
The DNA here is from genome assembly GCA_907269125.1 of Eristalis pertinax. Classification (NCBI taxonomy): domain Eukaryota; kingdom Metazoa; phylum Arthropoda; class Insecta; order Diptera; family Syrphidae; genus Eristalis; species Eristalis pertinax. Next base: position 50,463,278 of record OU026147.1, read on the forward strand.
TCCCCGAACAGACCCATCGATTCGCGCTTTCAGCAGTCTCGCATTTCCCCCTTTTAACAACCTCCCCCCCATCGTTAAGGACACCCTTCAAAGACGTTCCTAAATGTTCCATCAATACATGTTCACTTTCGTGAGCTTCTAAAAACGACCCAACTGAGTCTGCAGTCATCAACTCACTCCTTCAGCGTCAGCCATGAACCCCCCTCGAATTTGATGGCTTTGCTGTATGAGATATCAGTTGCAGATAGCTGCTCGCAGCATGTCTTGAAATACATTCGTACGAATTCTTTTTTCGCTAGTCCTTCAACGGAAAGCACATTCCCTGTCACAATGTAAATGGAGGCGAGGAATTACATAAGCACACCTCTGAATCTGAATCTGACGGTGACTCTGACTCTGACTCTGACTCAGAGTCGGTTTTATGCACAATTTTGTGTGGAAAGTTCCTCTTCCTGTGCGCGCATTCCATGCATATCGCCGTGATATAACAAGTACGAGTATTTATATACTCTCAAGGATATTGCCGCTTGGTTCTCCTTCGTTAAACACTATTCAGGATGTAGCTGTTTTCGTATCGCATCCTCGGCGTTGGGTGCGGGTGGTTATTCATATAAAGCTTCCCCTTGTCGTGCGAGGGCAACGAATGCATTCAAAAGTAAATGACATTCACAGAGCAGCCAGGAAAGGTCGAATGCATAAAGAGGATAACTTCCTTATAGCAAACAAGGGTTCATTCTGTGCTGTGCGGTGCAGCGCTTGCGTTAGACGTGCAGTCAAAGTGTCACTTGTAATTTGAAGCTTTGAAGTTTGTTCGTATGCATGGAAATCTCGTTGTTTTCAAGGAGCAAGTTATTGAGGCAATTAAACTGAGCGAGGGGGTGTCACGAATTCCTCGGCTACTGTTGGCTCGTTCTAAAAATTCGACGCTTACGTCGACGCTTGCAAGTCCTCACTTAGTCCTTGAATTCCCCACAAGTCCCTTGGTCTCTTATTTCCGTCCAAAGTCTGCCGAATTAGAGAATGACTCAGCCATGTTAAGGACTCCGTCACCAGTTGCCAAACAACACTGCGCCACCATTTATTTATTCATACCATTCAGTCACGTGGATCACGTCCATCGCCTACGAAGCGATGTTTCAATTCAAACCCCCACCCCCCTCCCGCACCGAAAACAAAAATTAAATGACCACATCATCTTCACATGAATTTGAATAGATCCGAAATGGCCAGCGGAGGCTCCGTTTCGCCTCATCTTTGAATTAATTCCATCGGCGCTGCCGCGACAGGCGCTTCCAAACGCCCGCCGGGCCGCGGATCGCTCGCGCAAGCCATGATGGCGTGCTGACAAGCATTTGGAACTGAAATGCTAATGACATGTGACAGTAGAAAACCCATGCATACCCGTAATTCATTCGATTTGAGACATGCATCATTGCGGTTCCATCAAACAAGTCACCACCGAGTAGCCTCGTCCCCCGCACGTACGTACTGGCTCACGACAAAGGTGACATGCGGCACAGATGAATAAGCCGCTGTGGCGGCGGCGGTAGCAGCAATAGGCGGTGTCTCCACCCTTTGGCCGTGTCCAACGAGGGACGACACGGGACAATCGGACACTTCCACCCAGGATATGTTCGTCTGGACACTTGTCTCATGGGCATCGCACGCCTACGCCACAGTCGCGTCGCACCGCCGGTCCCGTACAAGATTTTCGTGCGGCACACAGCACATCCTTCACCGGAATCGGTAATTAGACATGTTACGAGTACGATCAGGACACGCGGTTCGTGGGCAGCCCTTTCATGTTCTGACGAAGCCTCCAATTGAATCCCAGATGTGACATCCAATATGAAGAACACACAAGCTCGGCTTAGTCTTAGATGATGGGTGGGGGAATTGTGGGGGAGCCAGGTGGGTCAATGCTCTCGTTTAGTGAGTGTTTTGTTTTTTTCTTCTTTCGTTCGATGTGTTTGTGTAAGAGAGTCGCGCAATGTCGCAACGCCGCCGCCGTAGTGACAGTTCATCGCGACAGCGTGTGTTATTGTTTCTTGATTCGATTCGAATCACATTCGAGTTTCGGAGAAATTAAAACGAATTTCGAACTGGAATGTATCCAAGAGGCGCGCGATTGACGACACACCGACGACGGCGAGCGGTGGTGGAGAAATGTGAATAATATATGTATATCTGAGAAACCTTGACGGGTTATTGACACTCTAGCGGCGAGTGTGTCGGCAGCGGTAGCGGCATCGCTGAGATACAATGCTGAAAAGTGTAGCGACTAGCGTGCATTTGCGATGAGCTCGCAGAAGGTCGCCGCGCCGCGCCGCACTGTGGCGGCAGTTGGGAGTTTGAGATACATAATAGTGGCGATTGCGTAGCACACGGGCAACAGTGTGGAGGTGCAATGTTGGGCAATGGAACTGACTTCGTTTTGATGTTTCCAAAGGGAAGAGCGGTGTCGTAATGAGAGCAAACGAAGGTGATTCTTTTGAGGGACAGCGCTCGTATTTATGAGGTTAATTGAGTCTAGATATACCATCTACCGCGCCTGCCCACCCATCGCTGGCAATGTGTTGCCACAGTGGGGGTGGTAAACGATTGCATCAGGTTCTATTTTGTTGCCGGGTGAGACTTGGAACGAAATGTGGGTCAGTATCAATTGTTAGCTGATTCTTTGGGTGGATCGGAGGTGTGAGCTGTCATTTCAATTTTAAAAACATGGAATTGTGGTGTTCTATCGTGATTTGGTGGAGCTAACTAGTCCGAAGTCCTAGTTTTTCCAAGAACAAGTGGGAGGGACCTACAATTGTACTTCGACTCAGAAAGACAAAGTGCCAGAGGAACTTGTACAGCTCAGGGATGGATCAGGACTTCAGTTAACGTGACACTTACTCGACATTCCTGAGAAAAGCAAATTTGACGAACATGGGAATAGAGAAACACCCACAAAGAAGGACACCCTTAAGACAGCCGTGCTGGCATTTAAGGCACTGGAACAACTATACAGTCGGGGGGAGAGGCCTATGTCTAGGCCAACAAGCCTCTGCAAGCCTCGCATTACACCCCGGGGGTTGAATAAATGCATATACTTAATTGCACATTTGCCCATACCTCTTCTGCTTTGTTTGGCGCTACAGTCCGGCTTAGACCTGAGCCTCAACCAACAAGCCTCTCCACCCAGCACGATCTTTCGCCAGCTGCCTCCAGTTGCGCACACCAAGTAAGATTGAGGTCCTTCTCCACTTGTGCCATTCATTCGATTCCACTTGTACACACTTTCGTTAAATTCAATGCAATTTAAGTATTTTTTTAATTCAATGAAAAAATTGTGTATTTTCCGTCATCTGTTTCTCACTGCTGGTAACACTTTCAACACGCTCTGTCAAAATTCGAGCAGAAATCGATTACGTCATTGCCAGATATGCCGAAAAAATTGTGAAAATGTAGTATTTATACACGTTATCAAAACAAAAACATCGATATTTATACAAATAAATGAGCAAAGTCGAAAGGAGATCGATTATAATTAATCCACCACACACTGCCATATGATACTTAAGTCGTTTGAATGTTGAATTATAGCGAAAATCGACCTTCAGGAAATTGACAATTCTCAGCCGAAAAAATGCAGTAGAATGTTAAATGAATTGGATGGACTTTTTCGGATTTGGAGAAGCCAATTTGGAGTTTTTACGAGTTTCAAGGACTCCTGAAGCGTTTTAATGAATGGAAGGGGATGGCAAATGCAGAAAGCAGATAGAAGTAGACTCTGATTCATATTCCTTATTGAGTGAGTGTAAATTCGAATGGTCCATCCACAAGACGTGAAATCACTCTCTTATCAACGCGCTCGTCTCCTGCCCAAGACCGTCATCGATGGAAGGCAGCTATCGCTCAGACTCAGACACTCAGACGTTGCCAGGAGCATAATTTTCAAAGTGCCACCACCGCTACCAAAAAGTGCCATTTTAAGGCCATGGGTGCCACAAACGGAAATATGCCAAGATATACGTTTTTGTGTATTTAAATCAACTTTATGAATTTCTATAACATAAAATTGAAAATGTTATAGAAACAAACATAAATGCATTAAATAATGAAGTTAATAAATAAATAAAGCACCATTTACACATATTCATCGAAAATCAACGGACGCTCTTAACGATTACTCTTTCGGAAAGCAGATGTAAGCTAAGCAGCGATTGTTTTATAAACGTTGATGTAAATATCTTCATTTTAAAATTTTTACCAGCGTGTCATATTCAATGTTAAAGTACCACAGTGACATTTGAATCAAAAAGGACCATCGTGCCACATCGGCAACGCTGCTCAGACCCTCCGTGGGCCGTCGGTATGAGAAGTTATTAATTGTATACATTTAAACGGAGCTAGCTTCTCCAGGAACCATTCGAGTTCTGTACGCTCGTAAGTGGTGGGCACCTACAATTTTATGTCGACTTGGAACAGCAAGGTTTCAGAAGTTTTTTTTTTCGAGAGACGTGTACTTGCTAGGCTCCATCATAAGAGCATCGAGAGAGGTGGACCCGTGAATTAAGAAAGTGCTTCGTCTCTAGAAACCTACAATAAGACTCGACGGACGTATTTAAAGGGTCTTCCATGAGACAAGCGTCCAGACGAACATATCCTGGGTGGAAGTGTCCAATTGTCCCGTGTCCCTCGATGCACATGGCTAAAGGGTGTCAATTGATAGCGGCCATATTGTTGAAGCTACACATGTCAAATTGGCTGTCAATTTGTCCGTTTTGCCAAATCTCCATGTACAGACAGAGGGATTAACAATACGTGCAAATGATGAAATGGTTCTATAATATCGCGTTTCGGCCATTTTACGGTCGCTATGAAATGAGGATGAATGGGAATGTCAACAAATAAAGTTGATGAATTTGAGACGATGCCAATCCACATGAGATCCAAGATCGTCCAATGCATTCCGAAAAAGGCACAGTTTGTTGTGGATTTTGGGCTGGCTCGGCGCTCGTTCATTTGGCCGAGAAAAATATGCCACTTTGGGTATATTTTTGTTCCACTGCGGACACTGTGCGGTGTCGTCGGTCCATATTTCCTTGGCCAGACCATCACCGTTATCGGCGAGCTCTACAGGACGATGATTACTAACTTCCTTTGGCCTGAATTGCATGATATGGACACCAACGATATGTGGTTTCAAAAGGACGACGGAACGTACCACACGGCCCATGCCACATTGGCAATTCTGAAGCGATTCGAGGGCATCTCATCTCATGTGGAGTGGTGATATGAACTGGCTATCGAGATCGTGACCACGTTCGTTTTCTGAAGCCGCAGGTCTATGCGAATAAGCCACAAACCACAGCGGCCCTCAGAGCCAACATAACCCATGCAATGGGTCCGACACAGCCTGATTTATGCACCAGAGTCATGGAAAATTGGACATTGAATGGTCGTGGTTATGTTCCAAATCATCTTGGTCCTTCGAGAAGTCGCCTTCCCTCTTAACCCTCTTAACACGACAATTGCCAAGACACGTACGTATTTAACGCTCTGACAGAGCCGGGGTACGGATACAAAGCAGTTTACCAACTCAAAGTTGAGCAAAATGAGACGCAGTCGACAACAGCGATCGCTTTGCCTTACCCCAGTCTACCGCTAAATTTTAGCTGCTTTTTTGCGCTCCTGCCTCAATGATGTCTAGTTGTGTAGCACACTTTTCTTGAATATCGTACCATCCACCATTAGCATCTTTCAACAAGTAATTGAACAGGTTTTTGAAAGGACGAGCCTCTAGTGGTGTCCACTGGCGTTCCTTCTCAAGTATGACATTGAAAAAATCACATAATAGAGCGTTGCTTTGACCTTAAAGCCTTTGAAATTAAGGACATCAATGAGTTCATTATCCGACTCAAGTGATTCCCCTCGAATTCTCCATCGTCGTTCTGCACAGAGTTTGACAAGTAAACTAGCCTTCTGTGCAGCCTTGGCACGGACCAAAAGGACAGATTTTTTGTCGAAGTACGGTCGCGAATTGCCAAGGATGACAAACCTATTCATTGCTCTGTACACGCCTCTCCGTAACCTTCAAACAGACAAATAGGTGGTGTGAGCTGTTCAACGAACCGCATTCCGCCAGAACCTTCCGGACTGTGAAGTGCGAATGACTAAGCCTTGCTGCTGAATCAGAGTCAATTTATTTGCTTAATTACTCGCATAAATCTCAATCCATTCCAACACCATATGTGATGTGGAAGCACGTCAAGTCATTTGCTCTCCTCTCGCACTAACCCCCCTCTTCATCAGGCCAACCAGCAATGGTTTCCGACTTCCTGGCTATGGAACTAGTTCAACAACCCAACGAAAGTGTCTCAGACGAAGGCGAGGATTTCTCGGAAAGATCATGATACAGTGGTTGGAAAAGTGACTCTCCTGCATCCACAACTCACCAAACCTCTCAAACGCACACACATCCAATAAAAGGTGCCCCAAAATGCCAATTCCAACACGTCTCCCTAATGACATCCGGTCGCAACATAAACCAACGAATGACCTCAGCTTCGCTACCAGTTCGACCGCCCACACCATCATCAGCAGCCGCAGCAGCAGCAGCACCAGCAAACAGCAGCCGTAGAGTAGAAACAATGAACGCAACAAAAACCATTTGCAAATTCCTAAAAACCGCAACAGCACAATGATTATATCGCAGCGCCAACGCTTCTTCTCGAGGAAGCGCATCGCACCACATTCGCTCTTCGCTCGGTCGCGCCGTCCTTCGCCGGTCATAACCAGCGCCGAAGTGACGTGCGCTATGACCCACTTTCATCTTGAAAATCTGAAAAATCGAATGAAAATGAAAATACTTGGCGCATTCGCATTTTCCCTGTTGTCACTCAGCCAGTGGCGTTGTGTTGCTGTAAGTGTTGTTGCGATTGTATCGCATCGTGACAGCAGGTGATAATGCGAAACAGTAAGTTGACATGTGTCATTTCGATCGAAATCGAAATCGAAAACGAAATCGAATTCCACTTGCAATTGTCTGTCCCACTTGACAGCTAGCAAAGATTAATCTCTTGTTCTGACAGGTCTCTGTCATTTAGCAATTGTTCAAGCAGAGTGTGTGGAGTCTAGTCTCTCGCTGGCTGTGTGCGTTTGTGTTAGTGTTCCTCAAACCAGACTCTCGGAACAGGCTTGAGTTTCGGATTTTCTTGGATTGAGCAATTTTCCCAATCAAGCGCGCTGCACTCGTACATCGCGCCACTCTCGAGTACAAGCGAAACGAGGAGAAAAAGGTGCACAGCAGAGGCCCATTAAGAGGAAGTTCAACCGACGGCGGCGGCGGCGACGGCAGTGACGGCGAAGGAATGGAAGTCTTTGGGGCTTTGGAGCAGTGGGAAAACCAACCGAACGAAAATAACTACAACCAGCGTTGCGGCCGGAGTGGCAGCGGCCTCCGAGTCCAAGAAGAAGTAAGAAAAAGCAACCAGACCATGTCTTCTTTTTCCCCACACACACAAACGCAAACATGCACCAGCCGACCAAACTGGAAATAATGTCAGCGGAGTAGTACCACGAGCACCGCTCGGGAGATAAACAGGAAAAGATTCTGCAATGAAATGCCAAGCACCGGCCAAGCGAACAGTGAGTCGTGCCCAGCGAGACAGACGCTGCGACTGAGAGCCAGACAGATAAACGTATACGCTTGCGGATTGCGAATGTGCATGCAAGCGAGCCTCCGCGGGGGATGGACGGTGGATTCTAGTGATTTAGAAGATTTTTAGTTGCCGGCCTGGTGGAGGAGAAGATTTCACCACTGCCTGGCGGGTATGAGCCATTTCCTCTTTCGTAGGTAACCACGACAGCAACGACAAAGCGATGATGCGGATGTGGCAGAAGCGAAGCCATTGCAGTCGAAGTCGAAGAGGAAGCGGAGAGCTCTCCGGGTGTACCTTGGCGATGCAATTTGAATAAACCGAGATCTGCGTGGGGTACGCGAAGTGAGCACTGGAGACGAGCGCGCGATAGAGAGAGAGAGACGTACGCCAGCATCTGCCAGCGGCTTTGGCTGCAAGATTGGTTCTTCAGAGCCAGAGCCAGAGTCATGTGCTGTGTTGCAGTACATAAGTGCTTTGTGTCGGGTTGCACCATCGATGTTGTAATAGACGACGACGATCGGTGTTAGCTGCTGGAAGTGATCTTTCGTTCTTCACGTACTGCCGATGATGGCTCTTGCCTGCTGGCTGTTTGCCTGTGAGCCACCAAAACTCGTCGATTTCGGAAGACAGTTTTATTCCTTTTTTTTTCTGCGTTCGTCTTCGTCTGCTCCTCGATCGTCAGCGTCTTCTATTCTTTAGGCGTTTTGTTAAGCCGCACCGCCATGCCACCAACATCCGTGGAATTGATGATCGTTTTCTTTTATGACGGCTCTCTTGCCTCATCTGTGGAGGCTTTTGTTTGGCTAGATCCACACACACACACACACATGCACACGGATGTCGGGTGGAAATGGGTTTGCTTCTTGGGCTATGCTCCGAGGAGCGCCGCCGAGGAACGAGCACGGCGGGCATGAATGTGTAGCAACACAAGGAATCGTAAAGTAGCTTGTTGTTCTTTGTTGGCAATTGTTGCTTCGCTGCTGGGCCGGCTCTGAAATTGAAAATGGTTTTGCGGAAATTGGGAAAGGGACCTGGTTGGACAGGAAACAAAGCAAACTAGAATGTGCACTGAAAGGCAGCAGGTTTTGCAATTTTAATTGCGGAACTTCAACTGGAGCTCTAGTTGGGAGGAGGGATTGGCATTCGTTTTTGGCTTGACTTTAGAGGGATTTGCTGTGTTTGAGACGAAAATCTATCTTATGTGCATTGAAGTGTGAAAAGGTACTGTGGCGCAGTGAAGTTCGGTGAGAAGAGGGAGTTTAATGAGTTCCAAGTGTCCGGGGTTGGCTAAAACAGGGAAAATGACGATGAATGCAAGAATTCATGATCATTCAAACAAGAAGGAGAGCGCGATGAGAAGAAAGGGTATTGGTTCTGTCAACGATCTGGAACTCTACGAGCTGTGCAAGGATGTGACTATTGGCTGGATGGGAACGGTCCTTTGAAATCTGATCGGCCACAAGGAGGATCGGCCAAATGGAGGGCTGGCCACATCTTTTATGGAAAGCCGGCCACATGAAGGATCGACAACATGAAGGATGGGCCACATGGAGGATCAGCCACATGGAGGATCGTCCATAAGGCCAATGGGCCAACTATAAAACCGAGCCTCTTCTATCGAGAAGCAGATGAAGACCAAAACTTGAGTGTAAAGATCAAGTGATCGGGTATTGATCTTCATAAATGGCAGCGGCCTTCTCGAGATCGTCAAGGATGGAAGTCAGCACTAGCTCCCAGATTCACAATGTCTAGCATTCCTCTCAAGACGGATGCCTAACAGATGCGAGGCAAGAGTAGCTCACGCTTAGACCCAGACTCATAAAATCTCCTACGAAGCTTGTTTG